>JBCEDN010000001.1:3600000-4200000 GCA_039880775.1 Diaporthe vaccinii
CCCAAATATAATGACCAACTTTGGCATCCTCTTGTTCTTGGCAGTGCCTATGTTTTGTCTGCCTGTACATCAAAGCAGTGCGGTCGAGTCGACGACCACATCTCCACTATCAAACCGCCAAGTCGGCGATGGTGTTACTGGCAATCAAACCGGAAGCTCTGGATCGATAACGAATTCTGGTGGCCCTGGGGACGGCAACGGTGTAGGATTTGCTGGAACTGGTAGCGATATTGATACTGGTATGTGTTCATTGCTTATCCATGCGCATACCCCAATTAGCCTACGTCGGATTGGAGTTCAGACTAGAGTCCAAAATGCAGCTGAGATATACATGCAGGTGATGACTTCGATATTGGTGACGGCAATAATGCGATAGGTGATGGAAATGTGATCGAAATCGGAGACCGTATCAACGACATAACAAACATCAATGTGGGCCCCAACAATAGCCGAATTGGAAACACAACCACTATTCCAATTCAGCTGAGCGGGATGGGTAATGGTTCCGGCGGCAGTGCGATGAATTTCAACATCAATCTTCGACTGATTGTTGACGGCAAGGAAAACGTGGAGGTTAATGCGTGATCTGCACAAAAGATTCCCGCAAGCATAGCTTCTGTCCACCTAACTGCATAATAACAATTGAACCATTGCTTCTAGTCTCATCAAATATCCCGTCGCGGAGTAAGAGATTAGGCTTCTACTATGGGACGTTTAACCAGTACTGGTTATGTTTCGGAGAGGGGGCCGGGGGATTTATTATGTACTTGTGTGGATTGAAGCACTTGGAATCAACAAGTACTTGTGCCACAACACTATCAGGACTGAAGCACATCTCATTATTGCATTCGGCATTCTCCCTCTCCACGAAGCCTGTGAAATGATTAATGCTCTGACTACACTTCTGAACCGTTATCACCGACATAGGCACGGTCAGCTCGTTTGACACGCATCACGGTCTCTACATGGTCCAAGCGAAGGGGCGATTTGTCCCCAGCGGCGAGGAGGCGTGCCGTCTTCACCACATTCTTGATCTGCCTTCCGTTGAGCTCAGCTTTCGCAAGTCTCACCATACTCTCCTCGTCCAGCTCGCTCGTAGAGCCACCCGCAGCACCCAGGTTGGCAAATGTCCGCCAAATGTGCAATCTAGAGCTTTGGTCCAGCCTGGGGTAGTTAATCGTCAGGTGGATGCGAGACTCGAAGGCTGGATCGAAAGACTCAATCCGGTTGGTGGTGAGGAACATGACGCCTTCGTAGTACTCCAACAGCCTCAGGAAGACGGATACCAATTGGTTCCGGTGGAGGTCGGACGAGGAACGCTTCACCATGAACACATCGCACTCATCAAGGAGCAGTACCGCGCCCCACTTGGTCGACAGCTCGAGCACCCGCTGCAGGTTCCTCTCGACCTCGACGGCCTGGTTCCCGAGCTCGCCAGCGCTCATTGAATAGAGGGGCTTTTCCATTGTGTCGGCAACTTATGAGCCGCGATAAATGATTAGCTTCGCACGCTGCTGATTTCACACTTGACCTGGATTCTACGTACCTGACTCTGCGGTCAGTGTTTTGCCTGTGCCTGGTTCTCCGCTGAGAAGCATTATGAAACCCTTGCGCAGAATTAGTTGACAGTTTCTTACTCCACACCTACTATTGCTACTTGATAAGACGATTTACCTTGCCCTTGCCGCGAACTAAGTCATCGAATTTGTCTTGCTGGGATATCTGGGCCTCGACGAACGCCCATACGATTCGCTTGTAGTCGTGAGGCAGGACAAGCTGTTTGAATGCATCGCTGCTCCATTCGATTTCACCAATTGAGTCGACGTAGAGGATCACTACCAAGGTGTTAGTTCTGTTCGGCAACGCCAAGGTACGAGTATTGAACACACCCCATTGCTTAGCCCTCAGGCAGAATCCCCTGACTGTGGGACTGCAGAGAACATAATGTTCATTGGACAAAGATTTGCCTGTTTTCGTACGCGTGAGTGACGAAATCCCATGGATGTTTCGGTGCAACACGGAACATTTCGGGTTTAGATTCACTGCCTGCACAACGTACTTTGACATGTTGGTGGAGGACCCGCAAATCTTCGCCTTGAAACTCTTGCCATATGCTGCATCTGTCGCATGGCTGGTGTGGCAAAATGCATCATGTCCCTGTCTTCTATGTCGAGTACGGACGACAAAGGGTCCAGGTGAGTTGATGGCGGTGGCCCGCTCAGGGGAGCGAGATTCACCTGCGAGTCTGCATTATATCTTAAGAATGATCCGCAGTCAACGATGACCCTGCCGTTTTGAACCTTCATCAAGAAATAAATGTTAGCTCAGTTGGCAGGCCACGGGACAGAAACGTAGGGGACTCACATATCTCTTGTGGGAACCTCCAAAAGGCACTTCCAAGAAATCATAGAATCCATTGTAAGACTTGTGATGAAATCCATTCAGTTGTTCGAACTTCTTGCCCCTGGCGTGTAGCCGTGTCCGGATCCCGTCTATGCTTGACTTCAGGTGGCTTGGCAGGACGTTGAGGTCAGTGATTGGCTTGACATTGGCGAAGCTGCTGATGGTCAAGTTTGCGGTCGTGAATCCAAAGCTGGTGCCATCTGTTTCGACGTAGCGGCATGTCAGGCTGAATACTCTCATGCCTGGGCCGATGTCCACGTATCGGGAAGCAAGGAGTAGGTAGAGACGGTCCTGTTCATCAACCCTAGAGTAGATCTCCGTACCGGGCTCGAAAAGCGACCAAAGGTATTCGAACGAAATCACCCCATTCTTGACCAGATCGCCAGCTTGTTCAATGTGGGGCGTGATCTCGTTGCTAATAATGTCGAACAGAAGCCCGTAGTGAGCAACTTCGGTTGCATCCTGCAGCCTAGCCTTGACCCTAGTGAACTCGGTCCATCGGTAGAAGAATTCATGGAATGGCGCCATAAATTCCAGCCTTTTCAGGCTTGTGTTGATACCTTGATACTCGGCAAAAACAGGACCGAGCTGGGCTTTGATGAGGGGGCTCTGTATGGTAATGGAGTGCAGAGAAATGGCGGGCTGGTCTGTGTCACCAATACGCTTTTCACGTCTGACCACCAGAGCAAATTTATTAGAAGCAGATATTGCGTTGAAATCGATACCGATTTCCTCTAGTGATAACTCTTGCCATGGCAGCCGAGGGTCTTCACGATAGAGGTTCTTGGACTCCGTCGTCATGCCCACTTGTGAGTCTTGGATCGTCTCTTCATCCGTTGGTGGATCTCCTGAGGAACTGCTCGATTCTGTGATGAATCCCCCATGAGGGATCGGAGGTGGGCCATGGAGGCCAGGATTGAAAGATACAGGTTCAGTATAGGAGGGCATACCCGCTGGGTAGAGTGGCACAAAGCCTGGGTGTGAGGGGCTTGGAAACCTTTGGGGCATCTTGAGTAGCTCAAGATCATATATTGTCCGAAGACACTTCGTTGTCGCCACTGCTAGAAGTGCGAGCTCTAAATTTGGGATTTGTCGCTGTGTCTTCTGCCAACGGGGTTGATTGCCTAAGTAATGAATAAGAAAAAATATCGTACAAGTGCATAAAATATTAATCAGAACTCGAAGACACGGTGGAGGCTCTGATGATATATGTCAATGGTGCCATACGTTCTGAACGTCACTCCTCGCAAGGCTGATTTTTCTTACGCTGAAACATGAGATCAGCATTTTTGCACCGCTGCCTGGCTTCTACCTGGATGCCAAGGTGAACTCAGCCAATACTACACACGCGTTGGCAGTAAGGCTGCTGGTACAATTACACAGCATGCTTTCGTGGTTGTACAATGCTGACATTTACCTGAGCTATTCCATTCAGAGGCTAGGTGGTTGTGTTAAACAGGCCATATATGCAGGATTGTTTGCGTGGCACCAGTGAGCATCTGGACAGTCAGTACGAAAGCTCTAATATTAAGCAGTGAGGCTTTGTACACCAACAGTGAACGGTGCCGCTGTAGGCAATGCCTCAGGCACTTTGTAAATCCTGGCCTTAAGTGATGCAATCAATGGGAGAGGGGCTTTAAACCTAATAGGGCCTCTGAGGTAGGTGAAGTGGGCCCCCAACGCAGAAACGCTACAAGGTCTTGCTCGGGGTGTCGCCGGCAAGAAGGGATGGATGCAGGGTTAGGGTCAACCGCATGGTATGCACCTCCCGCCTCCACCATTTCAACACCCACTTTAGCGCCAGCGAGAGCGTTTGGCTATAATGTGTATATATAGATTCTAAATAATGTTAATATTATCGCAGGAAATGATTGCATTGCACAAGATCTTCAGAAACCTCATCTCCAATTGGTGTTTTGTGCTCAGCGTTGTTGCGCTGCTCGACCAGGGTGTTGCGCCGTTCCAGCAGTTGCGCAGGTGTCCTCCCATTCACATCCTTCCAAGTCAGAGCGTGCCCCACTGTGCTCCAGCAACTTCATGGCATCGACTCTGCCCCTGCTGGCCGCGAAATGCATCGGCGTCCAATTGAACCAGCTTGAATTGGGAAGGACCTCGTCCAAGTCCGCGCCATGCTCCATCAGGAGGCGCATAGTATCGAGTTGACCACAACATGCAGCGGTGTGTAGTGCAGCAGTCTGAGCGACGGGGAGACCGCATTCCAAAAGCATCTCAGTCATGCGTGGACCTTCAGAAAATGCAGCGCGAGACAACAGAGACGAGTTGTAGGTGGCCAGTTTCCTCGACGGCTCAACAGGATGGAATGGATCCACCCCAAGCTCGAGCAGCGCGGCGACCACATCGGGTTTCCTTAGCCTCACGGCCTCGTAAAGTGGCCGAAAACCATGGTGGACATTGAAGTTGATGACGTTTGGGTTTCCAGATGCTAGTGCCTTGAATGTAGCACCGTGCCCACTCCTAATGACCTTGTTGATTATCCATCTCGCTATAAGATCAGGGTGTATGTCTTGCTGTATTGCGAAGGTGATCGATGTGGACAAAGCAGCAGCCTGGCCATTCACGGCTGCTGCTCTCAAAGCCCGTTCGAGGTTTGACATTGGCATTACCATCACCTGCCGAACATCGTTTGGACCTTCAAGTGGACGCATTTCAGAAGAAATGGTGTCAGGTTCTTCGAGTATTGTCTTGATCCATTGTGGCTGCGATAGCAAGCTCCGGAGGGCCGTGTCATTGCCAGACGAGCTTGCTTCAATGAGAAGGCGGGCTGGATCCTCGCCTATGGGTACATCACCTACTTCTCTGGATGATTCGATCATGGCTATGTGGTGGTGGTGATGATGGTTAGATGTGGTTGATGACGATGGTGATGGTGAAGAGCAGCACCGGAAAATGGAGCGGAGCTGGGATCTTGCCGGTATATAAGAAGTGAAGCTAGTCACGTGATGGCTGCCTGATTTTCGAAAAATAATGATTATATGTGGCAGTGCCGTAGAGGTGCAGGGTGTGAATGGGTCAATTGAATGGGCCCAGTGGCTGGCGTTTGCAGGGCTTGTCTTTTGAAAGGACAACTTCTGCCTCTTCTGCTAAGAAACCAGCACATCCATTTCGGCCACAGTGACTTGCTTATGACAAAGATCGCGAGAAGGAGCCGGATCAGTTTTGAAAAGAGAACCAGAGATGGGGTGAAGGTACAGATAATTAGATGGAGTCGAAAAGGACTTACAATTAGGAGACCATGGTAACTAATACAATGCCCCTAACCTCTCATATAAATATATTTATACGCAGAAATGTAAGTAATATTGGCTAATATTGAGGTTCTCAAATCGTTAAACTGGGCAGCCCTAGAGGCAACTGGCCCATGAGCCTACAAACAAGTTCACAATCCTTCTAACTCATCACTCAATCTCGAAGCCCTCAAACTATTCATAGCAACTGATCACCAATCAATCAGATTATATAGTTGTACTGGAGGGCTTTTAGAAGCAGATTTGAGCCGTGAAGGCCGAGGCATATTCACAGCCGGGTAGCGCTCACAATGGTTGTCTTCCATACACATTGTCTGTTCCATATACCCCTGACCTTGTCTCCTTGTCTACCTGCATTAGTGGGGCAGCAGCGGGGGTGGGGCCCTCGGAAAAGAAGCATGTAAGCAAGACCGAACCAACCGGACCCCAGGATCTAGCTGAAGAGCCAACCCCACCTCCCGCCCCTGACCGATATGAAGCCGTGCCTCGTTCCCATAAGCTGAATTGTCTCGCCTCTCTTCTTCTTAGTTGCCCTGCTGATTCGACGCAATTCATCTACGACGCTTCTCATTGCTTCCCACAATTGTGACATTATCGAGAACGCCATCTATATATCATTCAAATACGTCGTCTGGCCATGGCGTACAGCACGCTTCCCACTATACCACTGGTCATCTTCGGGGTGGCCGAGCCATTCCTGCTGTAGGATTCCCCAAAATAATACCACGTTGGCAAAGGGGTTTCTCAAAGGAATTGATATAACCACAGCGGAACGACATGCTGATCATTGGACCGCTTCAGTGTTTGGGCGTATATTGTGAACAGGAATGACCCGTTCGAGTACTATGCCGACCAAGTCCCGATGCATAATCTCACCCGGGAGGAGGACTTCCCAGGACAAGCACTGTCGGTCACCCTGCAGCTCGGTAACGTGCTCCTCCTGCTTGCAGCTCTGGCCCTCGTGTGCTGCTTCTCGCCCAGCAGCGCCACGGCCAAGTGGTACCTGATCGCAGTCGCATTTGCCGACTGGGGCCATATTTACGCCTCCTATCGCAGTCTCGACGCCGAGGTCTTCTGGCATCCGGCTCAGTGGAATGGCATTGTCGCCGGCAGCATTGTGGTGAGCGCTTTCTTGAACTTGGCGAGGTGGATGACCGTTGCGGGAGCGTTTGGGCCGTTGAAGGACACAGTGAATGATGATAGTGTGGCAAAAAAGGAGGTTTGAAGCACGCTCTGATGACGAGATCCATTCCCTTTCCTGTTCTTATTTTCTGCTTTAGTGAACTTGGTTTCCTCTTCTCCCAATCGGCAAGGTGGAAGCACTCTTTGTGAGAATGCCATGTTATACGACTACAGGGATATGAGATGACTATCTAAAACGCAAACGGGCGAAGCCATTGTATCAACTGCGACATAGGATGACAACAGGCGGGCTGGGTTCCATTTAGTTAACATGAGGTTGGCCATATGGTGGAATGATATTTCTTTGGACCCATCACTGACTAAGACTGGCCCTCAGCAACGGCAAGGATCAACACATATTGAAGAGCCAAGACTCTATCGATCGCCTCGAGATGAACAAAGAGATTGTATTGTGGGTGGTGAGATGAAGCCGTATGGAAGTGATGCACAGTTAAGGAACTCGAAACTAAAGATGAGAAGAAAGTCCACATCCGCCTGCGTCCACAGACCTAGGAGAGCTCAGTTATGATCTATTTGGATGAGCCAGACTGTTGTTGGTGGATTGTGATGTGACTTGGACTTCCTGCTCCTGTAACCATTGATACCATTGATTGTCAGTACCTTCGCTATCCTGACGAAGTAGTGTCTTTATCTCTGTCTCAGCCATTTTCGCCCATTCCACAGCATCCAGCCTATGCAGGAAGTTGTACCGATGGGTCCGCGCCCTCACGTATTGCTGCTCCAGCCCGATTGCCCCGTCGACAAACTCCTGTCTAGTTTGCGAGAGGTCGTCGACGAGATGCTTGATGGACTGTAGAACAATGCGTCAGACCACGGGCCTGCAGGTGCAGATTCATGATTCCGCAGACGCTCTCAATATGGTCATGCAGGGAATAGAGGTCCTGATTATGATACTGTTTCCACGCCGTCGTCCCGAGAGGTTTGCGATGAGGCCCCCAATGACCGTGCTCTCGGGGACTTTCCTGCGGCAGGTCTTCCGTGTGGATTCGAGTGAACGGGCTCGGCTTTGCGTTTCTTTGTCTGGTTGAATCCCCAAGGCGATCTTTAAGTGATACCAGAGACGTCCGAATATGCTCAGGCCAAGAATGATACCGTATTGTTCAAATACCCAGAGGATTCGTTGCTCGGAGAATTTCCAGCTCAGGGCGGTGAAGAAGAGGTTAATCAGAACACGGAGGCTAGCGAATCGTCTGCTTGGTGTCGTTGTGGAGTCAGTCTTTCGCCCCCCTTCTGAGCCAAGGTCACTGCTTTCTGGCAAAGACGGTACAGATGGGGATTGGCTGTGGATGCCACTCGAGAAGTAGTAGCTGTGTATACGGCCTGGTGGTAGATACGCTAGGTTGCCGGGTCCGAGGCTGCCATTCTCTACTGATCTAGTGGCAATTCGGTCGATATGGTTCGCGGGTCGCTGAGAAAGATCAGTATGGTTCACCCGGAGTTTGAGAAGTGCTCCGCTTCCCACTGAGGTAATGCGTGCGCGCACCTGAAAATCCAAATCGTCCTCCCACGCAGGTTTAACACAGATGCGCTTCATCGTGTCAGGGAAATTGCTTCCGGCTTTGTACCCAACAAGCGTGATAGCGGTACGTTGGTCCAACTCGGCATTGTCGAATTCCCAATGCCCTTCCCAAGAAGTCACAAATGATTGTCTCAGTGCTCTCATCCCAGAGAAGGTAGGTCCCCTATATTCATATCTCAGTTCTCTCATCCCAGATGAGGCAGGTTCACAATATACATTGCTCGCCTGGTCAAGATCGGAAATATCATCATCATCCGAAGACAGCTCGGATCCCGGATTTGAGTAGTATTTTGCCAAGTATCGGTCGTAATGAAAGATTTGCTGGTATCTCACTTTGTCAGGGCGATCTTCTGATAGCTTCGGATCGGTCCCCATGGAATGCCGACGGGGTCGAATGCGGTTCCAGAAAACGGCCTCGTGTCGTGGCGAGATGGGGTAGACAAAATCCCTATTTACCACACGAGCTTCTCCCACAGTCCCATCTTCAACGGAGTCAACACGGGGTTTCTTATCAAAGAGTTGCTGAAACCGATGTATGTCAGATGGGCAATGTCAAATTCGAGGTGGCATAACTAAGCACAAGATTTACCGCTTTTAATCACAAGAAGTATGTTCGTGACATATTGAGTAGTAGACTGCACAGTGAGTGCCAGGAAGAACCGCAAGATACTGACGATCCTGATGATGAATGGTATGAGCTGGCCCGTGGTGGCAATATCATATATGCCACTCACTGAGTTCCAATGCAACGTGATTTCAATAGCGATCACAGCCCAGGCAAGACAGCTAATATTGACCAGAAACAATATTTTGGTCGACATCATGAGCCTGTATATACGTCAGTACCTAGTTCGGCTGAATAATTGCAGTAACCATATCAAGTTCATGATGGGTGCTCACTTGCGAATACTTTGAAAGACTGCTTGCATCTTTCCTGGTCCTGCTGGCTGTTCTGATCGTTTTCTGAGAAGTCGTATGCTAATAAGAGGGGGATAAGTGAAACCCGGTGGTGGAGACTTGCCCATGACGCCAGGCACTCCACCACACGAAGATTGTCACATCCACCACAGGTATGATATAAGCAAACAAAGACGGCATATAGACTCCAGCGGATTTCTGTCCGTTGAAGTATGCCCAAAAAACCGTCATCGTCATGACCGCCCACATCCTCAGGACACGATTTAGGTTGTAGCCGTGCGAATCTGAAAAAGCCCGAACCGACTGAATCACTGTTACGTAAAATCCAGCAAACACACCGCTTTCCATGGCACAGAATACAAAGAAGCAGAACGTTGTGAGCAATTCCCTGGCAAGTAAGAAACCATAAACCGCGAGAACGACAGAGGACTGGGCCTTATAGA
Organism: Diaporthe vaccinii; assembly: GCA_039880775.1. Classification (NCBI taxonomy): domain Eukaryota; kingdom Fungi; phylum Ascomycota; class Sordariomycetes; order Diaporthales; family Diaporthaceae; genus Diaporthe; species Diaporthe vaccinii. The sequence goes on from JBCEDN010000001.1 coordinate 3,609,753, forward strand.
ACGTGCCGATTGGGTCGGAGACCGCCTTTGGGACAACGATGAAGGTGAAGGTCTGACACGCATCTTGGACGAACAGCTCACGCCCTCGAAACCAAAACCAGACAGCGTATGCTGATATTGCCGTGGCCAAGGCGAGGCGAAACGGAGAACCCGCAAGAGAGAATTTCATGTCGATTCGGTGACCCCAGATGGACAGGATCGAGAAAATGAAGCCGAAACAAAGGTGGAGAAGTACGAGACACTCTGCCGGGCGGATTGTGCCTGCCCTTGTGGCAACCAGCGTGGCGGCCGATACTGCGACCAGGAATACGCAGTTCAACTCGAGGTTTCCAGGAATGGATCCATCGAAGAACAAGTGTGCTAGGAGGGTCGTGATCCACTGGAGGTAGATGCCAAGTCTGATGCCTAGTCCGTAGAAGTCCGAGTTTCCCTCACAGTGTCGTTGCCCGCGGCTCGAATAATAGGCTGGTCCCGTGCTGTATATCTAGGACTGGGACTGCCTCGGCGAACATTTTCTAGCAATTATATCGTATTCGGTCGAGAAATATACCCTGTGAGCGACGAGGTCGGTTTGCATGGGCATAGGAGAGATGTCGTTAGTGACTAGGTTGGGTTGCGGCTAAGGGTAAGCAGACCCAGGCGGGACCCGCCGCCACAGCGTTCAGCAGCACACTGGGGGTTATTTTTGTTATGCCATATCTCAGCTGCTTTGATTCGACGCACTCCTCATGTGATGGACAGGCTAGTGGCTGAGACGCCTTCTGAAAAAGAGTAAGGAACGTGTTGTGCTACACCGCTCTGCGTGATAGCGCCGCTGCTGCCACTGCGCTCTTTTCGTCCTACTGGCCCCTTAAGATATGTCTGACTTCTGCCATGTTGACGGGTGCCGACGTGAAGCTGGTCTTCTGGGACATACCGGTACTGCAGTCGTGTTGGCGTCTTACGGTCCAGTTCGCCACGCGAACAGGGGGGAGGTGGACTTCGCAGGAGCCAGCCACCTCCCTCCATGCATAGAAGCGTGTCATTGGCTCTGTAAAGGACGACTCCTCAAGCCCCGTGGAAGGTGCCCTGCCACAGTGTACTGAACTCCTCATTGGAGGGCGCCTAGGCGTCCACTGCCTACTACGGCCAGGTGTGACTCGGCCGCCGGACCTCTCGCCCACGTTATAATGGGGCGAATCCTACTCCCTCGCGGCACAACAGCCTTTTGTGCTCACCCTTGTTTCGATCACGAAATTGTGAATGCCTTGCGCTGCCATCGAGATCTACCATCTGACCTCGGAATCAGCTGGGGCTACGCTACCAGAGCCACTTTCCAGCCGACATAAGCCAACATGCCTAGCTGGTTTCATAGAGCGCACTCGAGGTCGAATACCGAGGTGCTGGATGGTAAAAGTGGAAAAAGCAGGACGACAAAGCCAGACGCCAGCAAAAGTCCAGATGGCGAGAGGCCACTGTTGAAGACCTCCACAGACTACGGGATGTACCACCCGGTGGGCAAACACGGCCAGCCTGAGCTTATACCAGTTTGGATCAAAGTTTACAACCTCGACTGGGACGAGCTGTTACCGGTCCTCAAAGATGCTTACCCTAACCAAAGTTTCCCAGAAAATGTGAGCCGTATTTCAGTGCATCTTTCACCATGCGCATGTGTGCTGACTTGACGGGGTGGGGCAGAAGATGGGGGTCGAGGATCATTACCAAATATATGTCCCCAGAAAGCTTACGGACGTAAGTGGACATAATTCTCTTCGCGGTGTGGAACGATGCTAATGCCTGACAGGAAGAGGATAAAAGAATTGAGCTCATCCGAAAAGGCCATCGTAACAGAGTGAACCAAGCTACCGGAGGGATGGGAAAGAGGCTGGAGCATAGCCCAGACGGACCCCGAAAGCCACTCGCTGGAGAACAGGGCAATGTTGGGCTGGGTACTGCGGCCACGGGCGCTGGCTGCTGAGTTCATGTGGCAATCTGGATGCCAGTCCTGCCAGTGGCTGCTTGTCCCTGCAGGCCGGTGAGACCCGTAATGGCTTAGGTCGTACAACAATGATAATCTTGGTGCGTACTCCGAGTCTTGTACCACCACACCAAATGCATCATGCGCTCAGCCCCAAACCCTGCCGAGGTTGATTGCGAGACGGCAAAGGTGGAGGCCACAGGGCATTATCGAGGCTCAATTGCCGGAGGCCCGGGGGCGGAAAGCATTTCTTGTCTCGTCAGGCGTACTGCGATTTCCGTATTTCATTGTAATATCTCCATCTGCGCCAGCTGGATGTGCGCGCATATCGAATTCAGAAACTCAACTTGTTATTTGCTGCGCAAATTGCACTAAAGATTCCATGGCCTCTCCAGCAATGCAACTTCCACCGACTTTTGTAGACTCGTGCCTACAGCACTATAGGTTCCCTCTTAGTGTTGCCTCGAAAACAGCTTACGGCTCTTCCCTGGTCGCATACTACAATCGTCTGCACAAGCATGCGCCAAGACTCTTCATTGATCCCGATGACGAGTCTTTTGTTATACCTTTCAAAGAAGTCACCAAAAATGCGAACGGAGAGTGGGTAATCACGAAGTACAACGCCTTGGATGGCGACAAGCTCAAGCTCAGGCTCGGAGACACGACCAAGAAAGACCCCAACAACCCGGCGAAATTAGTGGGCGCATTCGCGACACGGCCAGATCCAAGATGCAGAATCATGTCAGTGAGTCTGATCCTCCTGCGTTAGAGATAGAAACTGACATTGTAACTTCACCCAGTTTCGTCGTCTCAGAAAGTGCATTGGCACCCCTCAATCTTACCCAAGATGCCCTCCTCCGAATCCTTACATATCACCAAGTCATGCCCGCATACATTGATTTTCTCCTGGTCTATGGAACACGAGACGAGGACCGAGAGCTCCGATTTACTGGTTTTCGCTCGCGAACAACCTTGCAGAACCCGCTTCCGGGTTGTACGATCGCAGACTTGCACCGGAGTGGGAGACAGCACGAACTCTGCTATAATCTGAAGGCAGTGGCAGTGAAAGAGTCTGGGAAGTCTCAACAGCCTCGAAATAGATGGAAAATACGGCAAGCCGCTATATATCACCGTTTCGACCTTGGTTCTGGAACTGCGCTGTGGATAATCGGAGACCCTCGGGAAACGGTGAAGAACGACCTCAAGGACGTCCTCCCGGAGGGGCCTGTTCCCAGCGAGTTCAACTTTGGGACAGTGCCTGATGCGTTCATGGCCAGCCTTGATACACATTTAGTACTCGTCAATTGGGCTTCAGCCTCATGGAGATGGCATATACAGGACTTGGAAGAAACCATCGACGACATGACCAGGCCTGCAATCCTTTTCGACTACGAGAGCCGCGACCAGCCAGAGGTTGCGCCCAGAGCTGTCACGCTTGTCCAAGAATACGAAGACAAGGTAAACGAAACGCTGATGGTCATAGAGGCCAATCTGAAGATCTTCTCATCCCTCTTGACCTCCTACACAGCCTTGGTCGAGGATAAGAACTTCCCCTTGAATGAAAGAGATGCATGCAAAGCTGCGGTGGGGGTGTTCAGCACCAAGATCGAGGAGTATGCCTACGACCTACGTATGCAGGCCGACCGGGCGCGAATCTTGTCCAAGGTGGCAACGGACCGCAAGAATATTGTTCTTCAGCAACTCCAAACCCAGACTGCCATAAAACAGGAGGCTCTCGCGTCGAGTATGTGGGCATTCTCGAACAACAGCCAGAAGGAAACGATTGCAATGCGCATCATCACGGCCATCACGCTTCTCTACCTACCGCCCACCTTTGTTTGCACATTCTTTGGCACAGACGTGATCAAGTACCAGGATGACGGAAAAGGCAGCGTTTACTTTTCCATTGAAGCGCTGAAGAGTTTCCTCTATGTGACGGTCCCTTTGTGGGTTATAACTGTTGCTGTGGTGTATTATTTGAACAAGACAGAAACGAAGAGAAGAGGACGGTCGGCCATGGAGATGGTCTCCAAATATCCTGTGTTGTGGACACCAAGCAGCACCAGCACTGCATCCGGAGGTCTCAAGGAAAAAGGGATATAAAGTGGCTCAGCGTACTGTACTTTAAGATTTTGAGTCCAGGTATTATTTTTGTCTATACTATTTTTCTCGATACAGTAGGAAATATGTAATTGGTTCTCATCGCAATACTTCATTTTCACACGAATCACTGGCTATTGGGCGAGCAGAGCCTTCAGGGTCTGCATTTATTGGACTGATCAAGTGTCAACAACAACTCTAACTGTCCCGTACTACGACGACACATTTCTGTGATAGGGGAATGGTCGCTACTGGAGAGTACCCGTGCCTGTGAATGGAAATGACCACACACACATCAATATTTGCCGAGCACCCGAGTGGCACAGGCCAGCCTTCCTGCAATACTAATTGAGCCATCTCAGATTACCGATTACTCAGCCATGGCGTCTTGTGGGTGTGTTGATACCAGGTCAGGTTGCAGCCTAGTAGAATAAGACACATTCAGGGTAGTGCATGCCCACCAGGCTTGATGCACGCATGCAATCAGAGAGCTGAAGTTTCGTGTCACTCTGTGTACCACAGTATCACCGGGTGAGGGGGCCGACTGACTGGCCACTTGGATTGATCCGATGGTGTGCATGCGGCAGACAATCTGGGGTTGCACAATCCCTCCATCAGATGGAGGTGTACAAACCCCTGAGCTTGATCAGCAATGTGTCAACGACTTGAGCCGCATTGCATATTGAGGATTCGGAAGTAGAAATTTAGGGCCCAGCTGGATGGTTCTGAGCAGCCCGCATTTTCGTCTAATCCCCCCCCCCCCACTATATCAAGTACCACCATTCAACCGGGTCGAAGCAGCCACCCTCGTTTTCACTTCTCTCCTTTTTATATCATGCCCGCTTAAAACTAGAGATAACCACACTTTTCTACCCCGCTCATCTCCCAAATACTGGGGCCGCAAAGCCCCATCAATTCGTGCCAATGAGCTTTTCAGAGACTGAGGAGTTTTACCAGAACTCAATTGCATCATTCAAAAGTTTGCGCAGCAAGTATGAGAGGCACCAAGCCAGTGATATTGGAAGGCGGTCTTTCATTCTTGTTAGTGCCGTGGATGCTGAGATGAAATCCTCCAATGGTACAGAATCCAGCCTCCTCGTCACCCTTCTCCAAGCATCATATGGCAGGCATCAGAACAGTCTGCCAAACCACAAGCCAGGCCAGGTGCACGAATTCTTGCCTATATTCTACACCCTTCTTGATCTCGACTGCGGCCATCTCATCGATCGTTTCATTTACCATACACCGCCACTACAACTTCCGATTGAGATGACTGTCTTGGAGAGAATGTTCCCTGCGCATCTACGCGATCCTCTTACAGAATTTCATTTTGGGCAACTGGCGGCGAACTTCTACAATCAACAATGGCACTGGTGTGCGTTGCAGTTCCGCTACCGCACGGGCTCCAAAATAGAGCATCATGAGCATATTATCCCGATCACGGCAAGGAGCAGGATAGAGCCGGCTCGAGATAGCGTCCAGAATACAGATCGAAAAACAACTCTTTGGGTAGTCGAAATTCCTGTGGAATGCGTTGACGATGATCTGAGGGAAGAGTTCCGAGAGGTCTGTGAAACTGACTTCGACTGTCAGTCTGGTGATCTGGGTGAAATAAGCAAGGCAAGTTCCGATTTCACAGCTCCTGCCCTATCCCATTTCAAGGCCCGCTCCCGAGTAGAACTTGAGAATCGGAGACTTCCTACATCGATACTAATGTGCACATACACAGAGTTACAACCTGGCCATCAAGCAATTCGAAGACTACGAGAGTTTCGACCGAGAGTGGAGAATACACAACTTCATCCGTAACCAAAACGGCATCGTCAAGTGCTTCGGATGGTATGAACACCGCGAGAAGGACACCCAAACAGACACGTTCCGCACGTACTACAACCTAGTACTGGAGAGGGGTACTCAAGATCTCTACAGCGCTTTCCAAAAGGAGAACCCTCCGATCACTCAGGTTGAAATTGACGCCTTCTGGTCGTCTCTGTTTGATGTTGCTGAAGCGCTAGCTTCCATTCAGAAGATTGAGGAACCTGATGACATATTTGTGAGATATGTGTAAGTCTCGGGACATGAGCGAGCTAATTCAAGTGTCCTAAGCTAACAAAACAAAGCTGGCATGGGGATATAAAACCGGAGAACATCCTCGATGTTCAAGGCCGCTTCAAATTGGCTGATCCAGGTGAGGCCTGTGTCGTGCCGGTCCTGAATCGCGAACACGCCCCTCATCTTGATCAAGGAGTATTCAAAGCACAGGTTCCAGGAGGAACCAAAAGTTTTGGTTGGGATTTACCTCTCACTTTATTGGATCTAGCACCATATGCTGACCATACTTTGCGTTTAGCTGCGCCAGAGAAGAATACATACGCTACCGGCCCGACCACAGAGATCCCTCATGTCACCCAAGGAATCGACATTTGGTCTCTAGGCTGCGTATTTTCCGTAGCCGCAACATACGTTGTGGCTGGAAAAGAAGGAGTGAAACAGTACCGCCTCCTCCGCCGGACAGCATTATGTAAGGTCGGACTTGGGGATGGTGACCCATTCCACAACACCGAGTCTGTTCTTCCAGAGGTCACAGAGTGGCACCATTATCTGAGAACCTGCATTCGGAGACAAGACTACTACACGGCTGGAGTACTGGATATTGTGGACAATTCGATGTTGATTATGCCGGGCGAAAAGCGAATTTCTGGATCGGACCTCCATTCGAAACTGGCACACATCAAGGCTCATGCAATGAGACAATGCCAGGGTCAGCCCCAGCCACCTGAAGATATCCTTCGATTTCTCGAGGGGGTTATGACATCAACTGGAGACGATCATACGCCGACGCTCGAAGACATTCCACGAACAATCTCGCAGAGCGGCGCAGATATGTTCAAGGAGGCCCTTTTGTACCCATCTCTTCGATCTGAAGGTCGACCACCGCTTCCCAGATACGCTGGTCCACTTCCGACTATCTACGGAGAACATCCAGAGATTCCGAACCATCCATCCTGGATGGGTTCGTACAGGGGCACAAGTCTCCCTCCGCCCCCAGAAGCTGGTTCGAGCCGCCAAAGCCTGCCAAGAATCAGGACAGTGCTGAGTTCCGAGCGAACCTTTGCTCCTGTGAATCTTCCGATCACATTCTGGGAGGTCGAAGCCGAGCTCGAGCAGCAGAACAAGAAGTCATCCGGCCTTATGAAGAGTTTTAGCAGAATGATCACTCCTAATTCGAAGGTGATGAGGGGCAGAGACGACCAGCTGGCCAAGCATTTCATCAATAGAGATCTTGTGAGTCTATTGATACACTACATCATTTTGCAGCTTATCTTGCTAGCGTTTTCCATGAGTGCTGACACTAAGTACCAGGTGTATCTCGTTGACAATGCCTCGACGATGGCCAACTTCTGGAAACATGCAACTTACTTGCTCAGAGTACTGGTCTGGCGATCCCTGAAACTGGACGAAGATGGCATGGAACTGGTTTTCACTACCGGAAAGCCTGACCTCGGTCTAGAGCCAAACGGCAAGGGGCGTAAGCAGAAGCCGGAGAGTTTTGTGAAAAAAATGGACGACGCGAGGCCAGAACCCCATGGAGGAGTCACAACTAATATGAAAGTGAGCCTGGAAATGATTCTGGGTAAGCATATGAAGGACAATCTAGATTCCCAAGGGGAGACGTTGAAAAGGGGCTTGACCATTCTGGTGTTGACTGATGGTTTGTGGGCGGCGAACGACGACAACCACGTCGATGAATACCTTGCGAACTTTATCAAGACCAACACGGCGACTCGGGGGTGGGATGGAAACTCACCTGATGACCAAATTCGCCGCCGCCCTATCGGTATACAGTTCATACGCTTTGGGCACTATCCGGAGGCGATTCGCAGACTGCAGCGACTAGACGACGAGTTGAAAGAACGAGTGGAGCTATTGGACAAAGAGATACCGTAAGCACAATCTCCGTTCACACAATGCACTCCGGGATTTCTAATCTCTTTTACAGAGACATGGTAGATACCGAGAATGCAGACGGTGACTTCTACAAGATGTTTTTGGGCAGCATGTTGGAGGACATGGACAACAAGCTTGTACAGGGAGGCGTCGGTACAGACGCCCTGTCTATCCACACAGGCACACCGGTGTCGGCCATCACTGCTGAATCCTCAACGCCCGGTTCCAGACGAGCATCCCATCTCTCATATTCGCTCCAGAGCCGCCCATCTTTTGGACGTCGAAACGATGCGAGCATATATACCCCTTAGTCTGGACCGGCCCAGATGGTGGACCTCGTTTGGCAATACTACAAGTCCGAGGTCTGTGTTTCAAGATTCAGGGTTCTACCACAGTGAGCCCGAACCAAACCTATACCTGGTAATTGGTATCCACTGAACAGCCAGGATATAAGTAGCAGGATGTTGTTATGTTATGAGATAATCCATTTGATGAGTGTCATGAATAATGATTTATGTCTTATAATAAGGCCCACAAATGTAAAGCCACAGAAGGGGAGGAGGAACGACCTCATTATTCTCTCATTGGTTGGTGTTGTTTGCTGTGAACTGGTGTTGGACCTCGGGGGAATAGTTGATTGCTCAAAAGTTTCTGTTTTACAACTCACTAAATACCTGTTTAAAAACCACTTTGGCCCGGTGTAAATCCTTCAAGAGTCATATGGTAACTAGAAGCTGGAGAAGTAATGCATTCTATTCTGGATGTTCAATTCCGCACTAAGCTGGCCTCCTTTGCGCCTGAAAAGACTTTACTGAGCGAGGCGGGTTGACATTGGTGAGATGCCCGGTTATACCATCAGATTAACTGGCACCAAGATGAGCGACACAGTCTGATATACCATACGGCATTATGGTTGAAATCATACTGAGGCTTCGGCCTTGGAACTCCACACCAAATGTATTTGCTTGTTTAATGGATTGAAGTGCTCATGCTTCACTATCCCCGATCCCTCTTGTTTTTGAATAGTATCAACAAATCTGACGAAATGCATATGACCAATAGGATACTCAGGTAGGGTGGGAGTTGCAAAAGTTTGGATGACGATGTCTGATGGGCCGGTGGCCACATTTCATGCCGCTATGACACTGATTGTGGTGTGACCGGGGTTTCCACTCAAACCTAGATGACATGTAGAAGCTGGCCACGACCCTATTATTGTCTGCAGTGCAGAAAGAACCTCAATAATGCCAGGGCAAGAATCGTGGATAACAATGAGATTGAGATTCTCTTCCAGTCCTGTGAGTGCAAAATGTGAGAGTGGCCACCACTGCATAGAAAACTCATCACGCCCCAAGCTGATGCGGCTTGTACCTAGAGCTAAGAGCAATATTGCCATACAGACTGTTCTGATTGCAGAATTTGTTGTAAATCCAGGTTAGACATGAAGACTTGGTTTGCAGAGTCCAATCAAGCCATGACCACAAGTCAAGCTCACCAGCTGGCCAGTAGATATGAAATGGTTGCCTTGATGCGCCTTTCTGGGTTGCATTCTGCTTGAGTCGTGACAGGTCATAGTGCAGGTGTGGCAGCAAGCCTGAGCCCAAGTCCCAGCTTCTTACTCGCTGGGGCATTTCGCCTTGGGTGGGCCATTTTCTTGTTTGCTGGGTCCTGATGACAGCATCAAGCGTATGAAGAGCTGTGCAATGTGAGCAAGTAAGGGTGAAGTGGACATCACAGCCCCTTTTCTGAGGCAAGAGGCCACAGCACCCTGCTAATGCAGTCAATTGATATCTGGCCTACTGCAGCTTGCTCCTCCCCCTGAAGGATGGAGGCTGAAGTGGCCTCGGGCCCGATTACGTAATTTATCACGTGGCAGGCAGGAGCTCGGGCCCTCTGCTGACCCTGCCGGTTGGGTGGCAGGCTGGGGTGAAGTGGTCTAGGCTAACGGGTGATGTTGAGACATCGGCAGAGCGAGGCAAAACCAGAAGAAGCTTATATCTATCACAATCCAAAGTATCCATTGACCATCTCATACAGCATTGTCGACCACTGCAGACATTCATTATAGGGGTAAGTGGTGATTCTCTTGCCCTGGCCCAGTCAGCAGCAACACATTGCCTGCTGCAACGGCGAAGGGACTGACTGGCTGACCTTCCCCTCCATCCAACCCAAACAAACACCCCAGCCAGCCCACCTGCCGTCCTTCGAGATCACTCCTCCGGACCCCAGAGCCTCAGCTGGAAGTTGACCTGGACTTGGTCGAAGCTGACAACCCCCTGTTCTGCAGTGTGTGATTCGACTGCCCGCTTGATCAAAGCAGAAAACATACAAAAAACAACATCCATTGCCACAAGCCGTTTGCGCCGTTTGCATTGGCCGACTGCGATCCCCTGCTGTGCTGCTTCCCTCGATGACAACGAGTCAGCTGTGACAAACACGCTGGCTCCCTCGGCCGATACCGATACGGACACCACCCGCCTCCTGCCCTCGGTCCCGCGAGGGTGAATGGGGTCTTGACCTCGAGGACAAGATCGACCGCCAGCTTCGCTCCTCCTCTCGCCTTGCGAGCTTCTATGCTGGAGTGCCAACACGTCGAGTCTCCCATGCGCCGACACCGATCCCGACGTTGCTCCTTCGAAACCGAATCCGACACATCGCATGCCCTCCAGAGCTATCTTCAGCACCCGCCTCGCCGACCCTCCCTGCCCGTGACCGGTCTCTCCCTCGGCGATCACCCATGGTAGCTAAATGGCAGATGGTTATCAGTATCTCCAGCAGCACCTTGGCAACCTCATCTACGTACAGCCCACACCGAAAAACCCGCTCGCGAACCAAACCCTCTTGAACACGCTCCTCAGCCACGTCTCTCCCAGCCCGCGTCCCGCCTCCAAGTCCCCAGACCTCGGCGCCCACGCCCGCTCCTCCCAAGGCATGTACAACTCGGGCCACCAGCCGGGGCCCAACTCACGCCTCAATGGCGGGCCTTCCGCCTCGTCGCGCGGCATGCCCATGCTCTACAATCACCCATCGAATCCCTCACACCAGTACGGTCACGCCTCGCACCACCAGGGAATCCAGCCTGACCACTCCGGCCATGCTGGGTCCATGGGCCACGCTTCTGGCTACTCGAGCGGCGTGATGCCAAATGCGAGCCCATACTCCAATAACAACGTCCCCAATGGTCATCCCGGTACAACAAGAGGTGGCCAAGCACAACAGATCAACGACGAATGGGCAGCGCAACTGAGGGCGCATAAGGATTCGCAGAGAGCACACGCGGCCGTGGTCGACCAGCACCAAGGGCACTACTTTGCTCGTCTCAAGGCGGCGGAGAACAGGGGCATCGGTCCCTCCATCACAGCAACGTCAACTACAAACCAGGTTGATGGCGATGACGATGCTGGGGTCAGGCGCCCTCACATGGTCGAGAAGACAGACGAACGGCAGGATTGGTTCAACCTCGATATGAGCGGCCAGGGCCTGCGCAATCTGGCGACACCATGTTTTAATTACAGCTTTCTCAAAGAACTCTACCTGGCCTCCAATAACTTGACGCGGATCCCCGAGGAGTTCGGTCAACTCAGATGCCTGACGTTGCTCGACTTATCGCACAACCAAATCCACGAGATCCCGCCCGAGATCGGCATGTGTACCTCGCTCAAGCAGCTGTATCTGTTTGACAACCAGATCCGGTCGCTTCCGTACGAACTGGGCCATCTGTTCAACCTCGAGATGCTGGGCATCGAAGGCAACCCCCTCGAACACGACTTGAAGCAGGAGATCATAGAAAAAGGCACCAAGAGCCTCATCAGCCTTCTTCGCGAACAAGCCCCTGGTAAGTACAAGTTCCGGTGCTAGCCTCCGCATAATAGCTCGCTGACACGCAGTAAACAGTGCCTCTTCCCCCCAATCCCAGACCTGTCATTGTTCTCAATCCCGACAGTCCCCCGACCCTGGAGCGCATCAAAGTCTTGACATGGAATATCCTCTGTGAAAAGTATTCGACGACGACCATGTACGGGTACACACCGACCGGAGCCTTATCTTGGGAATATCGGAAGGACGCCATCTTACAGGAAATCCGCGAGCGGGACGCCGATGTTGTGTGCCTGCAAGAAGTATCTGTGGACGCGATGAACGAGGTCTTCAGCCCAGAGCTAGCTGCCGATGGCTACAAGGGGGTGCAATTCTCGCGTTCGAAGGCCAAGATCATGGGCGGCAAGGAGGCCAACGCGGTGGACGGATGTGCGGTCTTTTACAAGGCCAAGAAGTACATTCTCCTGGACAAGCAGATGATCGACTTCCAGAACATCGCCATCAATAGGCCCGACATGAAATCCCAGCATGACATCTTCAACCGTGTCATGCCGAAGGACAACATAGGAATGATATGCTTCTTCGAGAGTCGACAGACAGGGTCGCGAATGATTGTGGCGAACGCCCATCTCGCCTGGGAACCAGAGTTGGCCGATGTCAAGCTGATCCAGACGGCCATCTTGATAGACAGCGTCACAAAGCATGCCGAGAAGTATGCGCGGTGGCCGGCGTGTCGAGATAAGAAGTTCATCCAGTTGGCCCCGGAGGGCGAAGAACGCGAGGTGATGCCCGAACCGGCGCCGTCCCAAGAATACCGGAACAACACGGATATCCCGCTCTTCGTTTGCGGTGACTACAACTCCACCTACGACAGTTCTGTCTATGAGCTTCTGTCCAAGGGGCGAGTTGAGCCCAACCACCCGGATTTCGGCGAAAGGCAATACGGCAACTTCACCCGGGACGGCATCGAGCATCCTTTCAACCTGCGGTCCTCTTACTCTCAGCTGATGCACTCCGCCGACCAGCTGCCGTTCACGAACTACGTGCCCACCTTCGAAGGCGTCATCGACTACATCTGGTACTCGAGCAACTCGCTGGAGGTAGTCTCCCTGCTGGGACCGCCCGACATGGAATACCTGAAACGTGTGCCCGGCTTCCCCACGTACCACTTCCCCTCCGACCACATGCACCTCATGGCAGAAGTGGCTATCAAGGCGAGGAAGGACAAGAAGGTCCTGCCGGAATCCTCGGATTTCTCGGGCCGATAAAGCACATCATCCCTTCTGCAGCAGTCGTTGGGTGTGTGTTGGCCGCCCGTGTTGGAATCTTGCGTTTTGTTTGGTTTGTCTTGAAGTGGAAGTTCAAATCTCCCGGTGTTCTGGATCTGGTTCAAGGAATTGCAGGTTGATGGTTTCGGCAGAACGGAAAGCAAGGGCCTCGGGGAGTGTGTGCCGGCGTGTGCGCCGTGTGTGTGAGTGTGTCTGTCAGCCAGTCATTCGGGGTGTTGGTTCTGGCGCGATCTACTGGCGGTAGAGGCAAAGGAGCTGGAAGATCCCATTGAAAATAACAGGTTTCTCCATCTCAAAGAAGATCCACAATCACATGTTTGGCTGGAACCCCTTTCCTCTGATTCATTACTGGAACTCGGGATTATCGCCCCGGTGGACAGTACATGGAAAGGGTCACCGGCGGTTCCGCAGTGTAGGAATATAATCCCCATTTATGGTTTTCTCCCCCTTCACCTTTCTCATTCCCCGTCGGCGAAACGGTGGCTCTCTGCTGCAGCTGGCGGCGAGTGTGGGTTCCAGGAGCAGGAGGGTCTTGGCGTTTTGTTCTCTAGACGACAGCGGACAGGACGTGTCTGACCAGCTAGATGTTCAAGGGGGCTTGCACTGGAACGGACCGACATGTTGGATCGATAGAAGAAGAGCGGGGTTTACTCACTTTGGATCAAGTCAAAGGGTCAAACAAAGGCACAAGCATCGACGGACGGATTGAATGGATGGACGGACATTACATGTTTACACATTTGCATGCGAAGGAAAGGCACAGCGTGGAAAGGACAGGAAAGGGAAAGGTGGACACCCCAGTTCAAGGACATATTTTCCTCAAGAGATAAGCGAGCGGGTCCTTTTTCAGGCTGGGGTACATGTGTGTCGCCGTTTGTGTTCGCGAGCGTGTGTTTGTGTTTCGTTTAGAAGTTTCTTGGTTTGGAGGGCTTCAGCCGTGTTTTTCTTGTTTTGGCTTCTTGTAGTATCTGCTCCTTCGGCTTAGCTCAAATGACATAATCGAAAGGCTCTTCTGCCCTCCCTGCTTGCTTGTTTCTTGTGGCGTGTTGCGAATTTGAATTGTGTCAGTTTTCGGTTGTGCCTTGGGGCGTTTTCCCAGGGGCGCTTAGTACGTTGTTTTATTGTCCGGTGGCAAGACACGATGATATTAGTTCCAGTATGGTTCTCATATAAATCGCACAACTGCTCTTGATCGTCCGGTAGCACAATCCTCATAAGCGTTCACAGAAAAGAAAAGTTCAAAGGTCCTGGGTTCGTCAAGTGCCTTTCTGCTTCTGTCATGGTCTTGGCAGTCTGCTCCAGTCGTTGCTGTTGGGGTTCTTACATCTCCTCATGGCTGGAAAGAATGACCCTAAATACACAGTCATACTGGATCCACTTCATATTCAGACACATAGAGGCAGCCCCGAATCAGGGGTGGGCAGGACTCGAGGTGCCTGACTTCCAAGCTCTCCAATGAGCTAGCTAGATTTGAGGTGATACTGCATAAAAGAGCAATTTAGCCATCCAATACCAATGGCTATTGCGAGAAATCTCAAGATTATAAATTTCAGCTGCCCCTCACTGATGACTAGCTTCCCCTCATCATAATTCAGCCTTCACTCATCATCATTCCGTATCTGGGTCTTCACGTCTCTATGATGTTTAGCCTTGAAACCATGTCCTGATGGAACTGAATCTATCTCCAGAAATCGAGCCTCAACTCCTGTCTACCAGCTCAGGATACAATAGCCTGACGAGCGCATAAGCGGTCTCAGTTCAAATTCCAAGCAAAGCGCTGTAAGATTGAGAGCCACCCCAGAGGCATAACGCTTCAGGCCAGTACACTATTCCCAATTTGTGAGGACCTGGTCTAACCAATCCAAATTTGTTGCATAAGGTTCTAGACATGACGGGGTATCCAACTTCATTCCCTGGTAATTGGTATTGCTGTGTGTGTACATCCAATAAGGGCCTCACCTCGAACCCAAACAGCACCTACAGCACGACATGCGAAGATCGATCATGCTCGCACTCAAGATGCAGCAGTTGCCCGGAAGTTGATTCCTCTACACTACGGCGGCAGAAAGCGGCAGTGTCTGACTCACCACCAAAACCGATATCTCTGGACCGAAATGAGATAGAAAATGAAGCAGAAGATGCTCCCCTGATATCTGAGATACCGTCATTGCAGTCTTCCCAGTCTTCATTGGTCACCGAACATCAGGCTGCCTTGTCGTCGACTCACAACACAAGAGGCCTGACTGAAGTACACACCGATGCCACAACGGTCAGCAATGCGGGTAAGATTGCCAACTTCAGGCACCTGAACTCCAACGATAGCGACAAGGAGTCTGTCGCAAGTGGTACAGATCAACTCTATCCTGGGCTTTCAACTGTTCTTGGCAACAATCTTGCGCAGGATCTAAAAGATGTTAATCTTGCACAATCTGGAGACATGCTTGCAGCGCGACTGGAGGAGTTCTCCCTGCGTTTCGGAAACGAGCACGCGGGCGTTAATCATCTGCGCATGATGTCAATAGTATATCGGCATTCAAGGTACGAGTGTTCTTCCATGAAACCATGCTCGGAATGGTTTAACCCGTGTTGGTATTGTAGCTCAAACGATTGACTTCCTCCAAATGAACAGGAGAATTGCAGCCCAGGTTTGCTTTAATACTTATAAAGGAGCAGTGGAAGACTCCGACTCCACCGGTGATGGGTCCAACTCGAAAGGTTTTGGGCAGGATGCTGCAATCGCCAAATGGCTAGGAGACATCGAAGGTTCAACAAGCGCAACAATCGATGAGACTGCACATGTTGACGACAGGGACGACCAGTTAATCTCTGGTCATAAAATCTTGCTTGAATCTGAAGCCTATCAATGGCTTATCTCCGTGATTCAGCGGTCTGCTCACTTGAATGGTATCGACCCAAATTGCATGGTAGGCCATCGAGAAAATATAAGCCAGCAGCTGCAACTGATTACCGCTCAGGAGGCCCGAAACCAAAGGCTTCACAGGTTAATAACGTCAAAAAGACCACCGCCTCGTTACATAGCAAGATTCGACCTTCCATGGAATCTATTGAATTTCCTGCGGGAAGAATACGAGGGCAAAAGTCCGGCAGAAGTTGTTGGTCAGGTTGTTACACTTACTGGAAACGGTCACTCCGTGCAAGCAGAAACCTGCCGAGGCTATCTTGAACAGGTTTGGCCGACAACCGGTTCAGAGTTCATGGATTTGGTGGAGGATATGATAGCGCAAACAGGTCAGAGCTGCAAACGTATGTTGCCAGTCTGGTAATTCAACACGCATATGTATAACTGATTGTGCCATAGATGTGCTCCCCGATCGAACCGAGATCTGCGCTCTCCTAGACGACGAAGGTTGTGTCATTGAAGCATTTGGTGCACAAAGTGGGCTCGGTGATGTGGCCGAGCAGCTCTTGTGGATTTCGACCGCGCTCTGGAAGCCGTCAGAAAAAGCTACAGGCATAGTACTATGGTCGGCTGAACTGGTTCCGACAACCTCTCTGGCTCACAAACCCACACTTCTCGACAAGACATGCTACAGCCAATGCCTAGGAATGGTTGCTTTTCACGTCGTACACACCGCGAATACTCCCTCGGGAGTTTGGCCTATCAAAGGTGATTGTTGGATGGAGTTATTCTCATCGTGTCCAGTGGTGATGGGGTATCCAATTCCATCAAGAAATCCTCGGAGGCCGGGATTGGAGATACCCTTGGACATCATGGCAGCGCTGATAGGCGCAGACCGGATCACCCCGTTCGGCCATGACCTGATTATTAAGGGGTACTCTGATCTTTTTTACGCAACTGAGCATCATGGAGATTGTATCATGTGGCACCTAATATGCAACAAAGGCAACCCGAAGGGTGGGAGGTCACGGATTTCATTCGCTGATAGGCGGATCCCTCAACGCGCAGACCAAGGGCTGGCCCTACTACGGCCCGGTGACATGTTGAGTCTGCGCCACATCGTTGGTTGGACAAATACTGTCAGGTCAAATGCTGGTCAGTTTATTTCTTGTATAGGTGGGACTCAATTACTGATTCAATCAACGTGGCAAGGCGCACCTGATGTCGATTACAGCACAATCGGGTCATCCCAACTCGAGGCACCGCAACCGGGTTGGGCGCTTGACAGAGTTCAAATCACGGCTGGAAAGTACATCACGGTGGCAGCCGGCTTCGTACGTGGGAAGAAAGACAAACCAATCCATAGGATACAGGAGGACTATGTTTCTAGGCTTCTGGACATCCGGGAAACTAGATTCGTTCTTTGCGATGTGGACACTCGCAAAGCCTGGCTAGTCAATGGCCTCAGCACTCTTCTACATCTTGTGAGGAGTCACTTGGCCTACGCCGAAAATGATGAGCTACGTCAGTCAATATTATTGGTCAAAGGCTCAGACCTCCAGGCTGAAGGAGGCCGAAGTGGGCTGAAAGCTGCGTTTGAGACCTTGGTGTCCGACAAAAACAGGACGTTACAACTTCACCGCAAAGGCGGCACAAGCCAGGAAAAAAAAGGGAGGGAAGGAAATGACGAGTACTACTGCTTGGAGGATTTAGTAAAATCTCTCCTACACTCCCTTGAACAAATTGTGGACCATCAAAGCGACTTCCGATCCGACCAGGTGAGCGCTGGATATCGCATCAAAACCTCACCGTGGGCACAATTGGAAGGGTTTGATTTCATGGATGTTGCAAGGGCACGCCCTAGATTTTCGTCTCGCGGGATGAAGCTACGCCGCGACGGCAAAGGCTGGTCACAGCTTACGCGTGCACTGGAGGCACCGACACTCTTTGGCCAACATTTTGGCGAGATACTGGAGCCAGCCAGCGCGGGTCAGGACGGCGGTGGATGTGCTGCATGCCACTGGAACTATGCCATGCCACCAGGGCGAGACCTTCTGGCTGTTCAGATGGAGGACATACGCGAGGCCAGCAAGAAATGGGATGGTTGTGGGAGACTACACTTCGCCGACAGGTTGTGCCTGGACGTACCCTCGCTGCTGTTTGAACCTTGCCGGCGAGATAACTCCATTCCGGCATGTCAAAACAGGATAGTCAGGGTGCAGTCGTCAGCGAACGTGCAGACATCGACCGGCGCTGATGCTTATTCCAAAGCGGGAGTTTTGTCAAAGGAGTGGCTGGACACAAGATGGAGTCGGAGGAAAGTGAATGTGGAGAACACAGACAATGGGCTTGGCTCGAGCTCAGCGACAAAGATGGCAACAACTGGCGCTATTTTTCTTGGAATGCCGCGAGAGCCCAGCACGGATGAGAGCCAAGAAGGAAGGGACCGCCTGCGACGCTTTCTCCGAAACCCGTTTCAATTACGGTCACTCAGCGAGCCCCCACAAGGCAGGGTGTCAGAACCCCCCAGCAGTAAGACTACTGCGGACAACTCGCACTCAACGTCAAAGACCTCGCGTGCTCAAACAGAGGATACACCGCTGACGCCCCCGTCAAACTCGGGGCTCTTGTCCAATTACCCAGGAGACCTCCATAGCCCCTTCTCTGTCTCATCTACCTCCTCACAGCCTTCAATCGATGACCATCACAGGCGCAAACGGGCGCTCCGGCGTCAAGAGCAGAAGAAGTAGCATGAGGAGAAAAGACTTTATGAATTTTCTGGATCTGGATGTCGGAGTCATTGGCAAACACGATGAGAAGAGTAGATGCATCGGATGCTGGACAGTTTAAGTCGTTCAATCTTGGGAAACGCAATGGGCTTGTGTAAGTGTGCATTTGAATCAGCTTCAATGGCTTAATCCAAGATCCTTGGCAACTGAGTCTCTCTTATATGCTTTCTTTCACAGCCTTTCCAAGTGAGGTCAAACTTGCGTGGAGATGCGGAACTGCTGAGCCAAATTCAAACAACGCTTCGTGGCGGAACATTGACTGAAACCTAGATACGGGCTTTCTGAGATTTCGGTGATGATGTCGGCACCCCTTGACCTTTCTGCTGGCCGAACTCTCGGTAAATGTCGGGGAGGAAGCTCGCCAAGTTGGTAAACTCTGTCTGATCATGTAACAATTGTTCATAGGCGACTTTCTCTCCCGCTGCAGCACGCTTGAGGCCCAGGAGCCCACCAATCCAGTCCACGAATACCTTCATCCCGAAGACATCCACGTAAACCTCATGGGCAAGGTAATACCGACTCCGGAGCTCCAAGCCATCCTTGGTCTTCCTCCAAAGGTGGATCATATCCCCAACCTTCAACGGGAGATCCTTATCCCACAGAAGCCCACAGACGGCAGCTTCGTACCCTGCCTTCTTCAGGTCCTCCCAAGTTCCCAGGCCGAAGTCGCTTGGCTCCTTGAACTCGATCCGCAGCTTCATGTGCTGCGGGCCAATGAACTCGCTGACAGTGTGCGTCGAGCCGAGCCATTTTTGCCGATGAGGCAGATCCTCTCTCTCGAGGATTGGTAACCTCTTGCCCGTGCTCGAGTCTCTCTTGGCCTCAGGCGTGAAGTTGCTCGTTGTCCACCACGAGTATGTGGACTTGACGTCACAGTGGTTGTATGGATACCACAACGCATATCTTTCGCCCTCGACGCTGTGCCACCAGAACCACCAGTCGATCATCTCGCCGTTGCACCCTGGGAACTGCGTCTTCGAGGTCACATAGCCTGCGCCATCGGGGTAGACATACCAGCCATTCTCGACGGCGTGGTCTCCCGGCTCCAGCAGCTTGCGGATCTGCGCGAGGGGCAGCACGTTCTTGTCTGGGTCCGTGATTGGTCGCGGGATGGCGTCGAGTGCATCGCGACGGATATACAGCGGCGAGTCGTGGAAGTAATGTGAGTAGGGTTTACCGGCCATACGCTGCTGCATTCTCTTGTGTTGCTGTTGTGTGCCGAGTGGGTAGTAGGTCACTGGGACAAGTGACGGGTCTTTCGACCTGTTGTCCCCATCATGTCGTTTGCTAGTAGTGGGGTTTGACGTGGAAGCCATTCTGTATGCTACGATCAAGACCAAAATTAGCGGGAGGAAGTTTGTGACGAAGTAGTGTCACTACATTGCACTGAGGATGAAGTTTATAACTATAAATGTGGAACCAGAAGTCACTAATAGCTGTTGATCAAGGCAGTCCGACGTCGTTTCTCGCATCAACTAGCCAAGACAGGTTACTTCGCGCTACCCGCCTGTCGGTTCTGGCTTCGTCCCAACTGTGTCGCCGAGGCTAGATTGGAGAAGCAAATACATGTGAGTCGTCCACAGTGCGGGGAACGATCTTTGAACTCTCCTAGACACATCCCTGCTCACCATGTCTGACTGGAGACTCCTTGTGCCTTCGGGGCCTACCACTTTGCAACTCAAGTGCAGCAATGGCAGTGGAAGGAAGCTCGAGCATTCTACTTGTCCAATCGCCGAGATTCGCTGCGGATCTATGTTGCAAGCACCGCTTCAGCACCTGGGCAGAGGAGACTGGAGCCTTCCAACCCGTGCCAGAATAAGAGGATGGATAAAAGCCATGGAAATTTGTAAGCATGTGGCAAAATACCTGTTGATATCATCACAGCCTTGCAAAGTCTCGTGGACATTCTCTCATAGCCTCGATGAGCATGCCTATTGGTCGTGCTGGACTCTTGATCGCCTCCCTCTCCGGCTAGCCTATCAAACAATAACAACACTAGAACAAGGGGATAATCACTTGGTTGCTGCTTCCGAGATGGCATCAGGCTGTTTACATTTTGAATTTGACGTCGTTGGCACGCAGGTCCTGAGAACAGTGCCGGCTGGCGCTGAGGAAACTCGGGCAAAGATCCGTTGGTTTTCAAATGTCTGTAATGAGAGTGTTTTTAGAGCATGATGATATGCGAGAAAGGCTTGACTATACCATCCCATCATGACCAAATGTGACAAGCCAATACGACATTGGTGGAGTATCTCCTCATCGGGTAATCCGGACATAGCATGGCTCTAACGAGGTTGGACTCAGGGCGCTTACACGAGCTGTCTGCGGTAGCCATGACGTTCACCCGCGTAAACATGGTCCAGGGACCTCTATGCGGAAGCCGGTGACATCGGTACTACAGGTAGTCACCCGATTGCCGATCCTCGAGGCGCGGCCAAGAGGTTTTCCCGCGTGATGCTGAATCAACCTTCAGTTGCAACCGCCGGTTATGGACCGCCGGGAGCGTTTTACCGTGTAGTTCTCCACTCGAGGGTTTCTGCATGGGAGTCCTGAGTCGGATGGCCTGACCGGATATTCTCGACACACAATCAAGCTTCGGCCGCCAAGAGCGCCGAGTACGCCGAGGCTGCCGAGACCGCGAGCACTCCCTCCGTGGTAGCAATCCGGTAGCTGAATCCGGGGTAGGGCAGCCCCTGAGGATCATTTTACTTTTCTCTCCATCGATGATCCTTTGCTGTTTGGGAAACGTTGGACATGGTCATTATCGCGAAACCCGCCTACTTGGCATCGGTTGAGAAGCCGTCCCTCCGCGTTGGCACTCTACCTGCAGAAGATCTCATCAAAGCGAATACTTGGCTCTGAGATGCAAGTGCGCGGCCAAACAAATCCAGAATTCGCATTGCCTCCGTGAAAGCCACGGATGGAAACGCATGACCGCGGCTGAGCCCCTATATAACCAGCATCGCCGACATGAAACAACTTCCAACGTGCCGACAACAAGCCACGGATAACTCGCCAGTATTAGAGCAACTGTTCGAACTTTCACCATGATTTCAAAGACCATCATCATCGCCCTCCTCGCAGCTGCGGTCGAGGCCCAGCAGGCTGGCACCCTCGACCCCGAGACCCACCCGAGTCTCACCTGGCAGAACTGCGCCTCCGGGTCTTGCACGAACACCAACGCGGAGGTTGTCATCGACTCCAACTGGAGATGGACGCACACAGTTGAGGGAAGCGACGGATGCTACGAGGGCAACGAGTGGACCGGCGTCTGCACAACTGCCGATGATTGTGCCACAGGCTGCGCCCTCGAGGGAGCGAAATACCAGGAGACCTACGGCGCCTCAACCAGCGGCGACGCCCTCACGCTCAAGTTCGTCACTGAGCACCAGTATGGAAAGAACGTCGGCTCACGGTTCTACCTCATGAACGGCGAGGACAAGTACCAGATGTTCAATCTGTTAGGCAACGAGTTCGCGTTTGATGTCGACCTGTCCACCGTTGAGTGTGGTCTTAACTCCGCTCTGTACTTCGTCGCTATGGAGGAGGATGGTGGTATTGCCTCATACCCAAGCAACACTGCTGGTGCCAAGTACGGTACTGGATACTGTGACTCTCAGTGCGCCCGCGATCTCAAGTTCGTCGGCGGAAAGGCCAACGTCGAGGGCTGGCAATCCTCTACCAGCGACCCCAACTCTGGCGTTGGTCCATTCGGCGCATGCTGTGCTGAGATTGACGTCTGGTAAGTGCAGCGACCAGGATACCCGAACGAGGAAACGGTAGAGCTAATTATTCATGAAAAGGGAGTCCAACTCGCACTCTTTCGCCCTGACTCCTCACCCGTGTGAGAACAACGAGTACCACGTCTGCGAGACGGACCAATGCGGAGGAACCTACTCTGAGGATCGCTTCGCCGGCCTCTGCGATGCCAACGGCTGCGACTACAACCCATACCGCATGGGCAACACCGACTTCTACGGCGCCGGCAAGGTTGTTGACACCACCAAGAAGTTCACGTACGTGCTATCCCAGACTAGAATCGCTGTAGTATTGTGAATGTCGGAGATGGGCTGACAAATTGCTGATAGTGTCGTGACCCGCTTCGAGACCGACAAGATGAGCCAGTACTTCATCCAGGACGGCAAGACCATCGAGATCCCAGCACCCACATACGAGGTAAGTCAGAGATCAATGTACCCTGAATTCACGCCTGCCCATTGGGTCTAACGCGTGGCATATAGGGCATCTCCGAGACCGCCGACATCACCCCCGAGTACTGCTCCAACCAGCACACCGTCTTCGGCGAGTTCAACCGCTTCGAGGAGGTCGGAGGCTTCCCCAAGCTCAACGAGGCCCTCGCCCTTCCCATGGTTCTGGTCATGTCCATCTGGAACGACGTAAGTCTGCCCCGTGACATAAATGCGCCCCCAAGAGGAGCCCTGATCTAACTATATGACATCACAGCACTACGCCAACATGCTCTGGCTCGACTCTACCTACCCGCCCGAGAAGGAGGGCCAACCCGGTGCCGCCCGCGGAGACTGCC
The DNA here is from genome assembly GCA_039880775.1 of Diaporthe vaccinii. Taxonomy (NCBI): domain Eukaryota; kingdom Fungi; phylum Ascomycota; class Sordariomycetes; order Diaporthales; family Diaporthaceae; genus Diaporthe; species Diaporthe vaccinii. The sequence continues at coordinate 3,633,058 of JBCEDN010000001.1, forward strand.
CCCAGACCTCTGGAGTCCCCTCCGAGACCGAGTCTCAGTTCCCCGATGCGTAAGTCATGTGCTCCTGGGACATCAAACCAGTATCGGATTGACTAACATCCCGTACAGTCAGGTTGTCTGGTCCAACATCCGCTTCGGGCCCATCGGCTCCACCTACGACGGCCCTGCCTGAAAAGCTCCCGCAGATTGAACAACAAAAGACGGGCTTTTAATTCTATGTACATTCTACACAGAAGTCGCCGTGGATGGACTCCCTTTGGATTCGACTCTTTCGTGGCTTCCTTTACATATCAACTCTTGTCTTGGACTATCTGGGCGGTCTTTATGGGAAATTAGAATGCACTTCGACTCGTAACAGGGCCTGCCGTTAAGACTAAGTAGTCCTAGACAGACACTTATCGATTTCCTTAGCACTTGGCTTACCGAACTCTCTTGGTCTTTGGAGCAAGATCTCACGTGCTGCAAGCATTAATGTTTCGTATGGCAGTAACCTCTGTGAAGTATTTTGCCATCGTTAATGCCATGCCCAATCCAAATTGTATGATGGGAGCGGCGGCTCTTTCGTGTTTTACATCCGGAGGTCCCCAGGATTTGTCTCCGTATGTAGGGGAGCTCTCCGAAAATGGTGGCAGACGGAAATGACTCGCTGCACTGATGCAAGCAACCGTGGATGCATGCACGGCACCATTCTATGAGCACGCTGAAACCGAAGGAACGTGTGTGTGTGTGTGTGTGTGTGTGTGTGTGTGTGTGTGTGTGACAAAATGCATGCACACGAAAAGTAATTGTTTGGGCCAGGGCATGGCCAAATCGCCGTTTTGGAACGGCCGAAAAGTGAGGTGTGAAACATCCAACGGGAAGCTGTCGTTTAAAACGCTCGTCCTTATCGCCGTTAGCATTACTAAACGATCTGGCGTCATGGCCGTTAGAGTTGACGACTCCCGCCCCGCAATCCATGTCGACCGCTGCCGCTCACCCCCAACGCTGCCGGTCAAAGCTGTTCTTTTTGGAATTGGTCTGGACCCAGCTTAAGAGCTGACGACTTCAAGTGAGATACTTGTGCTGACCAGCATCTCACTCTTGGCCACCACTTTTCCCCAACCATTCCCCGGCGCCCCCAAGACGCTACCCACAATGACCCTCAGAAGGTTCGGGCAGAAGCCCCCGAACAAAACGCTCAAGGGTCACAAGCTCCTTGTTGCCCTGCCATCATTCAAGCCGTCGAAGGAGGAGGTTGATGCGGTGAAGAGTCTCTACCCAGACTTAGAGGTCCAGGTAGGCAGCGTCAAAGATATCACGAAGGAGGAGTGGAAGGACGTGACGATTCTCGTGACGGGCTACAACTCGGAGGGCCTGCCTGACAAGGATGATGTCCCGAATCTCGAATATGTCCAGCTCTCGTCGGCTGGCGCAAATCTGGTTGTGTCGGACCCGCTGTACAAGGACACCGACGTAGCTTTCTGCACTGCGAATGGTGTCCACGGGTGAGTGTACAGCATTCCGAGAGGTGTCACACCTTGTCCATAGAGCCAGCTGACAGTCGATGGATCAAGACCACAAATATCCGAGTGGATCATTGCCACTTTCTTGGGGTTTCAACATCATCGTAAGTCATAAAAGTTTACCGTGCATCTGTTCACCAGTCATCTGACCGCGCCGAAGTCACCTCTTACCTAGACAAACAAAGAGCGGGCAAATGGGATAGGGGCACCGAGCCAACAATCGATGCCGTCAAGAAGAGAGTGTAAGTGGACCTATGAGCCAGCAGAATTCCCAAACACTAACCAGCTTGCAGCGGAATTCTGGGTTACGGAGCCATCGGGAGGCAGACAGCCCGTGTAGCCACAGCCCTGGGAATGGAAGTCCACGCCTACACTCTCCACGAGCGCAAGACCCCGGAGTCAAAGCGGGACGACACATACGCGCCCGCGGGGCTCGGAGACCCAGAAGGCATCTTCCCGTCGAAATGGTTCTTCGGCGAGACCAAGGAGCAGCTGCACGAGTTCCTCGGCTCTGGCCTCGACCTGCTCGTCGTCTCGATGCCGCTGACGGAGAAGACGACGGGGCTGATCTCGGCGCCCGAATTCAAGGTGCTCTCGGAGAGGCAGACCTTCGTGTCCAACATTGCCCGCGGCCCTATCGTCAACACGGGGGACCTGATCGAGGCCCTCGACAAGGAGCTTATCCGCGGTGCGGCGCTGGACGTCACGGACCCGGAACCTCTCCCTGATGGTCACCCATTGTGGAGCACGAAGAACGTCGTCATCACTCCTCATATCAGCGCTGCTTCGGAGAGTTACTTCGAGCGGGTGTGGGCGATTGTGAAGTTGAACTTGCAGCGGTTGAGCGAGGGCAAGGAGCTCACGAACAAGGTGAACCGGAAAGAGGGTTACTGATGGTAAGATGACTCCTAAACGAGCATCGTGCCTTCCGTGAGTACATATTGTGTTCTGTAGCGCTGTGTGGGATGTGGAATGCTGTGTATAAGGGGGTGTTCACTTTATGATAGACTTCACTTCAGGGTACAGATAAATGGGAGATTGTCCAGTGTATGCGGCAGACAATGGAGTACATGTAGCAAAGGTTCGTCTCATGGATGGTGGAATTACGCAATTAAGTGTCCTGCTAAGTGTGGCATTGATTACTCCTCGTTTGGTTCTGGGTCAGCAACCGTTGGCTCTAAGACGTCAATAAAGTCAGTTTCAAATCATCTTCATACCGACCTTGAAAGCTAATCGCTCAACTTACTTCTTGAAACTCCCTGCTCAGGTTCAAACGGCTCTTGGTCCTTGGAGCTCTCTCCTTGACTTTCCTGATTTCGAGGCTGCGAAAGTTCCCTTTCTTCCCCCTCTTCCGGATCTTCATGTAGTGTTGACGGCTTCCTCTTCCTCCAAAGGCCGTCCTTCACCCTCTCCCAACTGTCAGCGGTCGGATTCTCAGGCGGGCTTTGCTCTGGGCGAGGGGGATGGAGTCTGGTGCCCGTGCCCCCTGTAGAATGTGGTCGCGAGCGCAGCCCAGCAGCAGCAGGTGACGTGTCCGGCATCGAACGACCCCCTCTGGCATCATCGCTGCGTATCACACGGACATGAGTGCCGCTGGATGCATCGCCGGAGTAGCTGCGGCGGTTTTCGCTCGTCGTACGGACCGGCTGGGGTCGCCCGTCCGCATCGATCATCAGGGACCGGCGTTTTGTCGGGGATCCGAGCCGGTCCCCATGAGGCGAGCCAACGGGGCTGTCGCGCCAAGATGTGCGTCTCCCTAGGGGCTGGATATCATCGGACATTTGTGTGGATGATGGTCGTGATCTGGGCCTTGGCGATATGGTATGTGCGCCACTTGGACCAGGGTCAATAATGACCCTCCTGTGCGCTTTCTTCCTCTTCCTCTCCTCCCACGCGTCCCAGACGCCTGTGGACTCGGGAGCAGAAGGCCGCGGGCTCACATATACGCTGGTCGAGGTAGGTCTCGAGGGACGGCTCGCGATCTTTTCATTCTGCTCCTTGGATCGACGCTTCCTGTGATCCCGAGATTCAGGCCTGCTGATACGCGAGGACCCGTCGTTGTCGGTCTCGCCAGTATCGCTATGGGACACAGCAGGCTCAGGTTCATCTTCGACCTCCTGTGGCTCAGCGGTCAAATGACCAGTCTGCTCCTGAGGATAGTCCTCAGGCTTTTCGGGAACTGGTTCCTGCTCTCGCAGTAGTACTATGACAGATCTAGGTATAGTCTTAGGCGGGTGTCGTACCGATCCTATCGTAGGGCTGCTACGATCTTCGTCGGGGGACGAGACCTGCGACGTAGGCACTCTTGGAAGGCGAGTTCCGGGCATGTATGCATCAGGAGACCATAAATCCTGTACCTCTCTGTATAGAATGAGATCAGTGCAGGAGTTTCGCTGGAGGTTCCCCGTATCATCTCCATCTTGTTGGTCGGCCTCGCGCCTTCTCGATCTGCTCCTGAGTCCCTCAAGACTTCTCGCCCTTCTATGGATCCGTATTTCTTGTTCTGATTCGTCTTCGCTGTCGCTGCTCGTGCTTTTGCCCTTTTTCTTTCTCCTAATTGGGTTGTCATCACTGGAATCGTCGTCGTCCCGTGATGGCGAACTGTCGCTGAAGTAGGACTCTGAAGAAGCTGATGACGCCGCCACAAATCGGGTCCCTCTCCTGCCTCGAACTAAATTACCGCGAACTATTTCCTTGCGTATGAAGTCTCTTTCAGAGACCCACTCCTGGTATTGTCGGTCCTCTGCGCGTCTCAGTCTTTCCGCTTGGTCTTTCAAAGACTGCTCGGCCCGCTCGAGTCGCTCTCGAGTGTCCCGGTCTTGTTGGGCTCTGGCTTCGACGGCTTGTCTCTCCTTTTCCTGCTTGAAATCTTGCTCAAGTCGTTCCAATTCCCTTTCTCTCCTCATAGCCTCTTCGGTTTTCTTCTTGTTAATCTCCTCTTGTTCCCGCAAACGCCGTTCCGCCTGCTCGAGCCGCTCCAACGTCTCTCGGTCTTGCTGGCTTTTGGCTTCGTGTGCTTGCTTCTCCTTCCACGCCTGCAATTCTTTCTTAGCTTGATCTAATTCCCTTTCCTTTTCGGCTTCTTCTAGTCGTCTTCGGTCAACGTAAGATTCATCACCATGAGGATTTGTGGATGACTGTGGAAGAGGTTCAGGCCTCGGAACATATCCCCTGTGAGGGCTGGACGGCCGTGAATATGGCCTGATGCTCTGCTGTCCATGCATTTGGGATGGATTTCGTGAGGTCGGATCCGGGTGTTCACGAATATAAGTTTCTGATCGAGGGATATACGTTTCTGGTCGATAAGCACTGGTGGGCGGCAGGTGATCGAGGTCCGTATTCTGCCATGTGAAACGCTCAGCTGCCCATGGAAGTCCCTTCCCCATGTAGAAACTTGCTGGATTTCGTAACCTGGCCGTGCTTTTGGGACCTTGCAGGCTTCTTTTCAGCGCTCTTTCGATGAAATCCCGAGCCCAGTAGGTCAGTCCATCGCAGAAAATGGTCGTATCACTCCAGTCGTCAGTCTGTCCAAGCTCCTCGAGCAATCTCTCCTTGGCCATCCGGTCTTTGCAGACCAAATAGCTGGACAGCAATGTGTCAAGATGCCCCTTCTTGTCACCCTGTATCGACTTTTGCAAGTGTGTAAGTTCCTGGAAAAGTTCGGTCGGATCTTGAGACTGAAAAATGAGGAGCTTGTAGCAAGCAACTTGGGCATTGTAGTCCTTCAGCTCCTTCGCCAAATTGAGCGCCAATTGCAGCGGCTCATTCAAACTCAGAGGCAGCTCTGATGCCACCCAACCTGGATTCTCGCTATTCCGAGGAACATAGACACCGGGCAGAAAACAGCCTCCAGTGTTCCACACCATCCCTGGAAATCCTTGGAGGTGAGTCTTCAAGGCCAGCCAAAGATCGTTATCGCCTCTCTTCTCGGCAGACAACGCGTCAGCGGCATTCGCTAATATCCAGCGGATGAATGACCGACTCTTCATCACTCTGGGAGAGTGCGCTATAATGGCTTCGGCGCGAGATTTCGCTTCGCTCGGGAAGTACGATCGTAGTTGGGACGGTTCCAGGAGAATATCGAGCAGGGCTAAATTCGTCGATTCATCCCCTTCCTCCAAGACCCAGTCGTCGATCAGCGAGCGCTTGATGTCATCGGTCCCAAGGAGCAGTGTGTCTTCTGATACAGAGAATGCTGCTACAGCTGCAACATAGAGGTCCTTGAAGTCCCATACGCGGCCCTGAGCAAGAAGTTCTTTGAATAGAGCTGGCCAGTCAACCCATTCCCTCACAGCTTCTCGGATACCGTTATGGTACGGTTCAGGGGCTATACGTGCAACGTTTGCATACAGCTGCAGGGCCAGCTTCATGATCTGTATCTGTAGCAATCGTCAGCAAATACAATAAGATAAAGCAAAGGCAGATGCTTGCCTCGGTTGACCCAATTCCGGGCCCCAAACGGAGGTTTTCAATCGTGGACCAAGCCTCGATATATGCATCTTCATAGTTCCCTTTGCTGTGGATGACAGAGTTAACCTTCAAAAGCCTCCAATTCTGGCGCAGGAGTTCGAGCTCATCGTAGTCGGGATTCGGTTTCGTGTCCTGAGATTGAGCTCCTCCGTCAGGGGAATAGCTACGGTCACTTTCGGCATATCTATCGGGTTCGTAGGACCGCTGGATATTATCGATGGATCTTGAACGTGAGCGTGAGCGTGAGCGTCTTCTTACGATTCGCACATCAGGCTCGAATCTTGCCCGGCGTTCTTGAGTCTCTGGGCGGACTGGAGTTTGAGATCGAGAGCGAGTTCTGGTTTCTCGTCGTCTTTCTCGTGATCGAGACCAAGACGGAGATCTAGAGCGAGATCGAGCTCTTGGTAGAGACCGATTTCTCTCTATCACCACAACTTTCTCACGAAATCGCGACGGTGGCTGATCCTCCTTGCCGAATATAGCCTCGGGGTTCAATCGTTCGAAGGCGAGATAATCGCCTTTCTCCAATAGCATTTGGCCAAAGTGGACAAACACATACGGATTACTCAAGTACGGCTCCAGCTGCTTCTTGAAGTGATCCTCTGCCGCGCCGAAATTGCCCAGCCTTTGAAGTCGGCAGAACTCCTCCAATTCTGCGTTATGATCATCTGTGATCGGAAGCTCGAGGTGAACACTCGCGTCTTGGGGATGGTTAACATCGAAGACAGTCTGAAAAAGGCCAGGTACGTGTTGCGATTCGGTCTGAGCCTTCGGAATCACTTCATTTCCGACAGCAGCGGCTGGTTTCGAGGGAACTTTTCTCGATCCCACTGAAGTGACTATAGGCTCATCATCGTAGTATTCGACGGGGGTTGGAGACCGCGGTCTCGGCCTCACGCCGACCATCTGACGTTGAGCACCGCGATGCGTGTGTGGTTGCGACACGTAATGTCGCACGGGACCTGAACTTTCTTGCCACCTGTCATAGTAATCGTGGTCGTGATAACTGACTGGCCTGCGTGATCCCTCGTGGACGTCGACTACCTGGTAGTGAGGTCTGTAATCATCGTACCGATCATACCTGGTTCGGATACTGCGATCATAGGAGTCCCATTCGTCACTCCTCAAGGTGGATGAGCGTCGGACAGGCTGGACTTGAGGATGTCTGTGCTCGTAATGATTACCACGGCCTATATCGACTGTCTCCATCGACGCTCTATTGGCTGCCGGCATGGTGTCGTATTTGTATTGTTCAACGGACCGAGCTTCCGTTATATCTGTGGGGTGTGGTTTTTGGTGTTTTCATATACGCGACAAGTCAGAGCAGGAGAATGCAAGTAGTGCTCCCTTGACCAGACTGCGGCTGAGAGTTAGCGGAAGCAGCTGTCGAACCCATACCAGGACTCGGGGCGCCGAGTCCAGCACTACGAATCTGTGGCAGTGTTGTTTGATAGTTTCCCGCCGACTAGTCCAGAATAAGTTGATTATGGTGGTACAGCCTCTTCAGCTGAAAGTCAGCCTCCCAGAATGATTGGAAATCCTCCATCGATAGACCAGGATCGTGCAGCGAGACAGAGTAAGCGGCATATTTTAGGGGAAGCGGATCGTAAACCCTGGCTGACTAGCGGCTGTGCCTTCACACCCACACCAAGTTGCCGGGACTTTTAATCAAGCTTGACACCCCAGGTTTTTACTGGTCCGGTGGAGATGATGTCTGCAAACAACGTCTGTCCGTAATTGCACCACAATAATCGTGCTCAGATGGCAGCAGTACTGGCCGAAGGTGTGTGGAATCGCAAAGCTGGCCGATATGACTACAATCGATTCGATCATATTGCCTCAACCAGTGCTTCGGTAGGATGTGAGTTGGTGTTTCCATGTGTCGTGTGCCAGTATAGCCAAGACAGACGCTAACACAGAACTTAGATCAATCGATCGGAAAAGTCGGTGTTGATTGTCGATTTCTCTTCAGAAAGTCCCAGTGGGGGACTTTGGGACCCGCTGAAAATGCCGCCGGTATCATCTATATGGAGCTCGATTTCGATCAGCCATCGGATTGCACGCTGGAAACTGCAACAATTCAGTTGACCTTGGACGAAGATGATCAGGGTCTGGATCCGTATCGTGTCGCCAGCTTGCCTGATTCGGAGTGTCCAGTTCTGATTACCGACTACTATGGACCTGGACAGATCGTCGGCACTTCGAAGAGACTTTTGGTCAGAAAATCGCTCAAGATCGAGCCGTCTCTCAACGTGGTCGGCAATGGAGGCTCCTTGGGTGGCATTACAACCGAAAAGGCGTTCGAGCATGAGAGTCGATGGACCTTTCGGAGCCACAGAGTTCCTGAAGACAGAACTAGTGGGAAGAAATGGGGCCATAGGATTCTAAAATGGGAGATGACAGAGAATGATATCGAAAAGTCAACTCACAGCAACAAAGTCTACACCGCCTTCGCATACGAGCATAGTGGACAGCCGTTCTTAATGAAGATTGAGATTTCAGGCAAGCTAAGGAAGAGGAGTGATCGACTGAAAGCCAATCTGGGCAGAAAGTTTGGACCCAGAGCCCGGAAGCAGGAGGACATTTCTACTACATTGGTCGGTGCGTACCTTGGTCACAGAAGACCGCTGGATGAGCTTGCCAGGGGATTGGCCAGCGATATGGAAATGAAGAACTACATGTCGTCGCCGCTTGTGGTTCATGACGCGCAGCCGGCTTCCTTCCAGCAAGTTGCATATGACGCAACATCTCCGACGAATCCGGTGTTAGAACCCGCTGCCACGAGCATCGCAGATCAAGTAAGCATAGAGGGTACGACTCCTCAGCCTGGGTTGAGATTGAATGGCCAAGTTCTCGATATGTTGGAGGATACACCAGTGAGAGGATTGCAGGACCGCACTCAGCCGACGCTGGAGAACCTCGCTCGGGTTGGGGAGTATTTCAGAACGCCGATCAGACACGAGGTGATCCGTGGGGACATGTCTGAGGTATCAGGCCACTCTTCAGCCACCACACTGGTGGCCACCCAGTCTGAGATGTCACAGCCACAACAACAGCCAGAGGCAGCAACCGTGCCCGAGAGCCGGAACTTGACGGCTGCGATACCGAAGAAGGTTGACGAGGACGCTATGGCAAGAGTTATGGAGGTTGCGTTCTTTCGTTTATTTATCCAGTTTTTGATTGGCTTTATGGACCTTTTTGGACCCAGGAATCCCCAGGAAACGCGAAGGGGGAGGAATGAACACAGGAAAAGAAAAGACCGTTCAAGACACAGGAGAAGGGAACATGAGTCCACAGAAGGTCAACACGAAAGGAATGACTGATGGGGTTGAATGCGTTAAAGAGAGACTGAATGAAGATCTTTATGACGAGGTAGTTGAAATGGTCTTCGCGGGTATAATCGATATTGACAGCGGCCGGAACTCGTTGAGTGGTTGTTTTACTTCCAATCCAACATTCAGTGATAACTCGAGCCGAAATTCTCGAGTCAGGATAAGTGGTGGTGAGACACAGACCCTCAACAAAGATCTAGGGCTCAATATGACCCTAAATCTGGGCACCATAAACCAAATACCTCTGATATCCCTTTGTGGTGATACCGTGTCTCAAGTGCCAGACCACTTGTCACTGAAGTCTTTGTACCTAAAACAGTCGCCATCATGCCCATTTCCCCGGAAGCATCTCAACTCGCATCAATTTTTGTTCAAACAAAGTTTCTAACGTTTGACAGACCCACATTTTGCCCCAAGCAGTTGTCGGGACCATTAGGTGGGTCCCATCGTGCAAACTTTTCCACGGCTCAACACACCCACATAGTCCCGCGTCCCAGCCCCGTCCACATCTCAATATCAGGTCCGGTGGTGTAGTTGGCCATCACGTTAGTCTAACATTAAAAATAACTCAATTCCGAGTTGTCAATGTGAGCACTAAAGGTCCCCGGTTCAAGCCCGGGCCAGATCACAAGTTGTTGAGATGTTCTTTTGCTCTTTTTGTCCCTACTGCTCAGGAGTTGTTCTTCTCACAACTCCTCATCTATTTTTGTCATATTGCATCTAGTTGGCTTCAAAGGAACATCAAATGACGATGTGACATGATCAACTCTCAGCTGTACACTATGAGGTAGAGTGCCCTACAGCTAATCATCCGAGTTTGATTATTCTAGGGCCCAATCATCCTATAAGAGGAGACAGTCCGTAGCAAGTTGATAAGCTTGTCCTGGCGGATATCTATAACAATATAACTATTGTCAGATGGAAAACCAGCTAAAATCACCTAGTCAATATATCAATTCAATGCAACCAGAACAGTCCTGGGCAGACGGCCTCACGTCTAATGGCAATGAGGGCGCAAGTTGACTGTGAAGAATTGTTAACTTACAAGTACAGGTGCTTAACGGAGAGAAAGTCAGAGGTAGCAAGGCTACGAAATAGCATCAGAACGGTTTTGGACAAAATCCCAAGGCATATATATGTACAACAGTGAGGAATCTTCGTCAATGGCCTAGTTGGGCTCTTTAGGTTCAGGACCAGAGAGGTCACTCGTATACTGTACAAGTACTTAGGTGCAGCGCTGAGAATACCAAGTGTATATCTGAGATAAACAGATACCGGTGATCCCACCCTAGGTCAATATAAATGCTGCAGCTGTGCGCGCCTTGAGCATCTCTCCACATGTTGTGTTACCTCGCCCACTTTCCCGGGCAGGTTACGCGTGCCTGGCGTGGCACCGATGCTGCGATGCTGGTCTGCGAGCCTGGTCTCTCAGGGGCAACCCCAAAACACCCGCAACGGCTGCTACGGTACAGCCAATGCTTGGGGAAGACCTGCAAGCACCCCTGCCGAGTTCGCTGTGCAAACATCATTGATTCAGGTCAGTGGAATATGCACCTGCCATATCAGGCTAGTGTCTGGTGCGGACCGAATCTGTGCGCCATAAGCGATGACACGGTGATAGGTGGAGACCTCGGGAGGTCTAATTAAACCGCAAGAACAAGCAATGATCGACAAGCACAGGGAGTGCGGCAAAATGATAACACCTCCTACTTCAGGCACACGACCGATTGCGCTATCAAGAGCACGACATTCTGTTGGGCAAATTACACAGTGGCACGGCATTGAGTGCTTGGAGCTCCAACAGCGTGACGTACTGTACTGTAGGTTTATAACAGTCGCTCCTCACTGACGCCAAGATCAGGTAAGTCAGTCTTACCCGGGAGTGTCTTGTGCCAAGTTCGACGACCTGACTACTCACGATGTCTCTAGCCAAGCTCTGTGTAGGCCTGGGCGCCATAGTTCTCGGCGCCACGGCTCTGCCATCTGATTCTCCGTCGACCCACTATGCCATCAAGGAGCGGCATTACGCCCCCAAGTCTTGGACGAGTCTTGGCCCGGCAGACAAAACCGAAATCATCAATCTCCAGATCGGTCTGAAGCAGAGCAACAAGGGTGCCATCGAGCAACACCTGCTTGAGATCTCGGACCCTGACCATGCTCGCTACGGCGAGCACTTGTCCGCCGACGAGGTCGCCGACATTGTCCGCCCAACAGACCTGACTATCGACAGTGTCCACCGATGGCTCGAGGGGCACGGCGTCGGAGATATCTCTTACTCGCCTGCTCAGGACTGGATCTCCATCATTGTGCCCATCTCAAAAGCCGAGGAGTTGCTTCAGACGACTTACTCCAAGTATGAGCACGACGGAGGCCACATTGCCAACCGCGCGACAGAATGGTCGCTGCCACTGCACCTGCATGACCACATTGATGTCGTCCAGCCCACAACCTCGTTCCTGACACCTAAGCCTGAGCACAAGCCCATCAGGTATGACCTGTCCGAGCAGGAGTTGACCTGGTGGGAGCACACAGGCCAGTTCAAGTACAAAGCGCAGCCTGCATCTCTGCTGGCCAGCGGGGCCGCCAATATCTCGGCAGTCTGCAACGCGAGTTTTGTCACCCTCGACTGCCTACGCACAGTCTATGGCACCATCAACTACACCGCACAGGCTGCTGACGACAATTCCATTGCCATCAACAACTATCTCAATGAGACAAGTCGGCGTGACGATGCCAAGACCTTCCTGCAGCAATTCCGCCCAGACCAAGTCGCTGCCGCCGACGAATTTGAGTTCACCATCATCGACGACGGGCCCAACTATCAAGGCCCCAACACCTCCGTTTTTGTTGACGCGGACGCCGACGTCGAAGGAAACCTTGATGCTCAGCTTGTCCTCGGTGTCAGCTCCCCGACGCCCCTGTTCGCGTACAACACTGGCGGGAGCCCACCATTCATCCCCTCCCTGAGCACCCCAACTGACACCAACGAACCGTACCTGGCTTTCCTGAACTACATCCTTGCACAAGACGATATCCCCAATGTCTTCAGCTCATCTTATGGTGATGACGAGCAGACCGTGCCGCAGTCTTACGCCGAGAGGGTCTGCTCCGGCTTTGCTCAGCTCGGCGCCCGCGGAGTCACCTACCTGGTCTCGTCTGGAGACGCCGGCGTCGGATCATCTGGTGACTGCTACAGCAACGACGGCAAGAACACCTACAAGTTCACGCCCGACTTCCCCACGTCGTGCCCATGGGTCACGTCCATCGGCGCCACCGCCAACTTCACGCCCGAGACGGCCGTCACCCGCTTCGCCTCAGGGGCCGGGTTCAGCAACTACTTCGCGCAGCCCGAGTACCAGGCGTCCACCGTCAACAAGTACATCGCCAGCCTGAACGGCACCTACAACGGTCTGTACAACAAGAGCGGCCGTGCCTATCCCGACATCTCGGCGCAGGGCAACCTCGACGTCATCGTCTACGCCGGCGAGCTCATCCGTGTCGGAGGAACCAGCGCTTCTTCGCCCACCGTCGCCGGCATCCTGGCTCTTGTCAACGATGCCCTCATCGCCGCCGGCAAGCCGACGTTGGGTTTCATCAACCCTTGGCTGTACAAGGAGGCTTACAAGACCTTTACCGACATCACCATCGGCTCGAGCTACGGTTGCAATACTACCGGTTTCCCAGCTCAGGCTGGCTGGGACGCCGTCACTGGCTTTGGCACACCTGTGAGTACCTTACTTCGTATTAATGCGATCGCGGCACTAACTTGGTAATAGAATTTCAACGAGTTGGTAAACGCTGCTCTTGAAAAGGAGTAGATGTCGTCTTGCGGCAAGCTCGAGTCTTGTACAATGTATATATTATTCGTTTCTGCTGTGAATGGAATGTGAATCAGTCTGGTCGTACCCCAGAGGTGGACGCAGCGCTTTTGTGGCACACTGGGACATACAGCCAAGCTGACAGAAGTCGCTCGGTTGCAGTACTAGTAACAAGTGACTGGCTGCCTAGTCTCCTGGTATGCAGAAAATCAATTCGATTCTATTCTAGCCTCTGGTCTGGTTTATACAAAGTTTGAAGCTTTTCTCTGCACACACCCACGACATCGTACCGTTGCAAGAAATTCACAAGTTCTTGAGTTGTCTCTTTTTTAAAAGTTAGAAAAACTTCCCCAGCAGCAGGAAATTCGCAGAGCCCAGGGCGCCACGTCTCGCAGACTCACCAGGAAGCTCAAGGTCTGGCAGTAATGCCTTGATATCGGCATTTTTCCTTGTGGGTTGCTCAAACATTGGTATTTCCGACCACAATTGAACGGCTGAATTGTGGGGGACCCTGATCTCGTCGAAGAGGCGAAGTCGGTTAGAGATGGTTTCGGGTGATCGATCTGGTAGGTCATCAAAGAGAGTTCCGAGAGCCGCGGCATCGAGAATGGCAGAGTTGGCACCTTGGCCCATGTGCTATACAATACACGCGTTCAGCCGGGGTCTTGCGCCTGGCGGTGAGTAGTGGTATCTCAACCGGCCGCATCGCCATCTATTAATGAACGGGAGGAAATCAAAGTGTAAACATGACGAACCGATAACATGGCATGTGCTGCATCACCAATGGCGACAAGACGGCCGCGGCTGTATCGGGCAGCAGGTGGTCGTGTATAAAGTCGCCACAGCGGCAAAACATCCAGCAGATGGTCACAGACAGTCCCAAGGTCAGGATGGAACTCGTTTAGGGCAGCCGCTACAAGATCTAGGGTTGTTTCACCGCGCATTGTGTGGATCACCATCCCCGGTATATCCTCGAGCGCGTAGAGGACGAGGTTGAGGTACTCGAAACCGTGGCACCAGTACCCCAGCAGGTACCGCTTGCGATCGGGCGCCACGCTGAACGTACTGAGGCCGGGTACATCGGCCATGACCCGTCCGAAGGGGTTGTGCTGCAGCTTGGCGACGGGGATCACGGCGCGGACGGCCGTGGTGCTGCTCCGCAGGGCTGGCGAGGGCTCGCCGAGGATGACGGTCATTGCGGACGAGTGGACGCCGTCGGCGGCGATGATGAGGTCTGCCTCGGCCTGCGAGCCGTCGGCCAGGTGGACGATGCCTTGCTCCGGCTCGATGCTGACTACCTCTGCATATTCGAAAAGGCAGCACGGCAGGTCCGGGGCATCCCCACCACCATTGCTCGACGGCGGCGACTCTGCCACACGCCTTAACTCCTGGCGCAGGTCAGGTCGATAGAACGTGCCGCCTATGGATTCCTGTACCTGCAGGACTTGTAGCAACTCTAATGTCTTCCCATCGAGGATCTGTGAGTTTTTCGCTGGTAGCCAGGTTCACACCAGGATCCTCGGTTAGCCGGTGACCACAGTTGTATACAAGCGCGTCTGTAGGATTGCTTGTTGAATAAAAGAGGACCAAGTAGGGATCCCCTGATGCTACTCACCTCTACAAACCCTCGCTCTAGCATTATCAAAGCCGAGACTTTGCAAGTACTCCAGCGAGCTTGATCCCAGTCCAACGGCAGCTCCAACATCACCCGACAAGCCGTACTTCTCGAAAACCTGTGTCGGATCGTGTAAGTACTCGTGAGTGCAGGTCACTAGTTACTATGTTGCAGGAAAAGAAATGGTATCGCTGAGTGTCTTAACTGTTACGCTGTGCCCGGCCTTTCTCATTGCAATAGCCGATGTCAATCCGCCGATGCCACCGCCGATGACGACGACCGATAAGCTATTTGGAGGCATTGCAAGCATCCTGAGGGCTCATTTGCCGACTTCAAAAGCCCGGTGTGTAGTCGCAATATCTGTGCTCCCGTGCTCCCGCCGTGCACTGATGGGAGTTGGGGCTAGTGTGGGGTGTGCTGGACGCCGCAGAAAGCTTCGAGACCAGTTGAATAGGTGCAACGGCATTTATAATGAGCCGGTATCTCAGTGGCATGCCATTGCTATCAAAGTGACTTCACACGTGTCCCCGCATTCCAGACTTGCATGCTTGTTTTAAGCTCGCGTGTCACACAGATGCGCGCAGAACCAGAAACCTTGCCCGGGGTAGTATTGAGAGCAGGTGGGGCAGGACTGTACTAATTAGCAGCTTTCGACATAAGTACTTGGTAGAAGGCGATCTTGGTGCCACGTAAGGGCTAAGTCATTCCGGGTTGTCACGTATAGACTCGCGTTACGACCTGGCTCACGCCGTTGGAGTCAAAACAGTGGTTAAAAGCGGTTAACATGATGAGACTGAAATATTCGTGAAAGTCGTACAGGAGACTCAAGCGTATATAGATTCGGGTAGTGTCTATGACAGAACTGGTACCTGAGAGTCTCGATCCTTCAAATTGGCCATAGAGGAGGGTGGGCAGCATATTGTCTCGGAAATTCAATAAGTGGATATTTCTATTCCTTTCTAAATCACGGATCAGTAAGTCTAGTCACAAAAGTGAAGATGTAAGCGATGAATTGTCTTATGTCTAGAACAAAGAGCCACAGTATCACTGGGAAAACCTCAAACAGCGTAGATTCAATAACAATCTTACATTATTTACTCTGCGACTAGAAATTCTCTGGTATGCACAAATTAGACATTCCTATCTATTATATGTTTTCCCTAGCCCGTTTCCTAGATTTCCTTAGGTGCATGGCGTCGACGTCGACAACAACATGCGGTTGTGCAGGGACTTGCGGGATGACATGTGTTACCATGGCGATCTGAGAAACAACCTTTACACTACTGGAAGGTCAAGGAAGGATCGTATTGCAGCTGAAGTTGCGGGACCGATTCCAAATCACCAAACCATAATACATCTGGTGATGTACTCGGCCAATCTCGCTCCACTCGCACGAGTATACCAATTATCATTTGATGCCGCCTTTTGTGCATGCTAGATGTACATAAATGGTGACTCTCCCTGGCCAACCGGCCCCCGGCTAGTCTTCGTAGCTGTTGTTGAACGTTACGCTCTACGACGACGTCTCAACAGACTGATTCGTGGCTGCTCACCGATGATAACCCAAAGCTAGCGGATGCCGCCACCCCTCGCAATCTGGTCGTCGGAATAGCCCTCCTGCACGTTCTTCAGGTACGAGTCAAACTTGCTAGAAACCTTGATGACATGCCGGAGGTGGTGGTATGCCATGAGCTCGCCTTTGAACTTTGCCAGCTGGCGCGCTGTAGTGATAGCATTGCGAATCTGGCGCCCGTTCAACTCAACCCGAGCAAGGTCGCTCAAGTAACACTCGACGTCGTCGAAATCAATGCCCATCGAGTGCGAGCCCTTGTCCGGTAGCAGCCTCTGGCTGTCCAAGGCACCAGTGGCACTCTCCCTCTCCAGGTCCTTGAGCCGGCTAAGGAAGTTCTTCCAGATCCTGCCCCGCTGGCCCTCGGTTAGGTTCTCGTAGTGCAGCGAGAGCTGGATCCGCGACTTAAAGGCCTCGTCAAAGGTCCCGACCCGGTTAGACGTAAGAATCAGGATGCCCTCGTAGTACTCAAGCACGCGTAGAAAGACAGACACAAGGGCGTTGCGCTCCAAGTCCGTCAAGGTGCGCTGTTCGAGAAAAACGTCGGCCTCGTCCAAGAGCACCACACAGCCCCAGTTCTTACCCAGGTGCAGCACCGACTCAAGATACTTCTCCACCTCCTCTGGTTTAGTCCCGATGTCGCCGCAGGTTACCCGGAAAAGCGGCTTTTCAGCCATTTCAGCAACGCTCTCAGCTGTAAACGTCTTACCAGTCCCGGGCCCACCGTGCAGAAGAATAATGAGCCC
This sequence comes from Diaporthe vaccinii, assembly GCA_039880775.1. Classification (NCBI taxonomy): domain Eukaryota; kingdom Fungi; phylum Ascomycota; class Sordariomycetes; order Diaporthales; family Diaporthaceae; genus Diaporthe; species Diaporthe vaccinii. Next base: position 3,650,111 of record JBCEDN010000001.1, read on the forward strand.
ATTTCCCTTGCCGTCGATCGTATCAGTACCCTGGCCTCTTGCTATCTGGTTTGTAATCAGGGCCTGGATCAAATCTTTTGTCTCGATATCGACGACGAGGTGTTCAAATGACTTCTTGTTCCAACTGACATCTCGGATCTTGTCAACTTCCAGGTCGACTGGCCGATCACAATAGAGTTAGTGTCCCAATGTAGAAGACTTAAAATAGTGTTCCAGAGCTGAATCACATGTCGGTACTTATCACTCACCCCATTTTTTGCTCCGCAAGTTGTAGGCGGGAATACTGTTCGGGAAGACGTATAAATCCGGAACAGGAGGAGGATCATCAGATGCCATAGCCTCCGGATCCATACGCTTGACGTTTGGGTCATCGATGGTGGGATACGACTTCTTGAAGCTATTTGAGTCGGAATGCAGCTGCTCGTAAGTATGGAAATCTATCATGAATCGCTCACTGTTCTAAAAACTGGTCAGCCTTTAAAGCAATAGTACAATAAATACCTCGTGGAATTCGCGATGAGGTTACGGGACTCCTCATCTCTGGGGATTGAGGGACTTGACTTACCCCGTACAAGCCTCGATCATCCTCATAAGAAGCAATGCGCTGATGCCGGCAGCTCCAGGACATCCTCCCCCGTGCGTCTAGAGTCTCCTTCCACGCCTCAGGGGCGTACTGTAGTGGGTAAGCACTCAGCTTTGCAATAAGGACCTCTTCTTCCTGATTCTCAGCCGCAAACGAGATCTCCAGCTCACGTGCTCTGCGATAGAATGATCCATCAAATCCGTATTCCCAGCATTTGACACTCGATTTCCACAGTGGAATGGCCTCATCCTCTTTGTTCTTCGTTCCCCATTCATCTCTTCTAGAGTCTAACGAGAACCCTTGCCATGCCTGGGGAAGTTTTCTAACCAGAGGCCAGGACTCGGCAACGGCGGCCATCAGGTCTCGCTTCTCTTTCCATACGACAACGTCGCCTGGTTTGACCAAGAACTTGATGGTCTTGGCCGATATCACACCTCTTTTGAGCTGGTCCTCGACAAGATCATAGAGCTCGCCGTAGTTCTCCTCGATCCAGGACGTCAGTAGCTTCATCGCAGCAAGGCTTGTGGGACTCAGCTCCTCCAACGCATTCTTTGACCGGTAGTAGTACCAGAAGAGGTAGGGAGCCCCAACACCGTTCGTGATATTGAGTCCTGGGAATTCCTCGGCAAAGTTTGGCTGCTGGCTGATGAACTCCTCCGCGGCCTGGACCATTTCAAATGACTGGAGGCGCACCGTCTCGCGGGAACACTCTGCGCGAGGGAGGGGGCGCTTGTCACGAATAGCTGCCCGAACTTGTTGGTCCTGGTGACCGATATCGTAGTATTTGTTGATGACGAATGCGACATCGTTCTTTTGCCGCAAGAATCCATTGATGTCGTGAACACCGAATTGAGACTTCAATGCGAACTCGCCTCCGGGCCCGACAGCCCACGACGGTTCATCCAGAAACGCCAGGTAGGGCACAGGTGCCCTGCGCTCGACTTGGATGAAATAGACTGTCTCGGGTCTTGCCAGGTTTCGCTTCGCCTCTTTCAGGTCCCTGTTCTCCGTTTCGAGGGATGCGAGGCGACCCATCAGCTGGTCAAGCGAGCCATCCATTGCGGGCTGGGCCTCAGACACAGGTCCAGGCATATCAAACTCAGAGTTGCTTCCGTTAATCCCGGGCGTTGCTAGTTCACCCGAAGTCTTTTTCTGAGGCAATTCCTTCATTCTGGTGGCAAATCCTGTCTGCGACATGATGTTTTCACCAAAATCAACGTTATTTGCTGAAGGTGCCGAGACAAGCGCAGGTTCAAAGTAGGCATCCGGTGGTGAGAATACCGCACCCTGTCTTTCTAGCTGATACGGAGCTAAATGCCTTGTTGGGCTGCCACGCCGAATTGGGTCTGGATTGGAAAATCCGCCTTGCCGAGGATGAGGGTAATGAATTGTATTGCTGTTGTCGGCTGCTTGGTTCCGGTTGGAGATGCGGAAAATCTTCAGAAGCTCTTTAGCGAAATCGCTGGCTCGGGTCTGGTCTCTTGATATTGTAATGTGGTTCCATACACGCTTTGCGTCACTTGCGCGTATGTCCTTATCGATCTGTTGGGCGTTCTTGGGCTCAGGGCCGGGATCAATTACTTCCTGTTCTTGGAGTTTTGGGGGTTGTTGAAGCTGTTGAGGAGGCCGGAAGGATCGCGAAGCAGGTTGTGGCCGCGGAGTGAAATACGGAACTCGCGTATCACAACACTTAGTCCACAGCTTGTTGAAGGATTTCTGTGCTCTGCGCTCTTCGATACTGATAGCAAGTCGCAACAACCGGTTAAATTCGTATGACTTGGGGCCATAGAACGTGTGTAGGCAAGAGGAAGCTTGGTCTCTCAATTTTGAGTAAAACGAGACCAAGCGGCTCTCTAGTTCGGATCGGTTCTCCGTTTGAAACTCATGGAGTGGAAGAGCCTCAACTTCAGCCTCAAGATCTTTGTTGAACTGCTCAAGAGCTTTGATTATGAGACGTAGCAAACGTCGATCAAATTTGTCCGGTTCGAAGTTGAAATCAACGTCGTCTTCCTCATCATCATCATACCCGTCGCTCGAGTCGTGGTCGCTTCCTGAGCTGCTGCTGTCGTATTCAGAATCGTCACTCCTGTCGTCCCTGCTCTCTGTAGGACTATTTAGGTTATCCCCTTTGCTGTCGCTTCCACTGGAATCACCGCCGTCGGAGTCGCTGGACTCAGACTCAAAAGATGAGTCTGAGAGGGTTTCGAACAGGTCAGATATCAAGTTAAAGTCAATATTCAAACGTGTTCTATTTTCCATTACAGTAATGGTTGTACTTTCTGGAAGGCGAAAGTCAAGATAAATCGATACGTCGACCAAAATTTCAGCAAGTTTCAAAGAATTCGAATGCCGACCTTCGCAGGAAACGGCGAGCCGCTACGTAGAGAACAATCGATTTCTCAAGGGGCCGGAATTCGTATCTGCACGGAAGCGCTTTTGGTGACAAAGTAGGGTAGGACAGACGCAGCCACAATCCGCCCCCCTCTCGTCTGACACCAATCAGTCCGTGTCCCCGGGCACCCTTCCAGGTAGCTCCGGCTCACAATTTACTCCTAGACTTCAGCTTCTGGGCATCGACCACCGGTGTGATCGACTGATTCGTGGAGCTATGCAGGCAGGAAGCGGTGATCACCTGGTCGGTTGGACGGCCGGGGGCTGTGCAAGGCGTCTTTGAATCCTGTGGTGATTTGACTGTAATAAGTTCAGGGCCACAGGGTGGATTTCCCCACTTTGCAGCCTCAAAAACCAGCCACGCAGGCCACGCTGTACTTCTGAAACTCACCAGGGGGGAGGCACGAGCGATCATGATATAAGCATGGGTCAAGAAGCCGAGCTGTTTGCAAATATATGTGTAAAAAGTCATCATGTAAGTCATCATGCTCCAACTTGTTCCAGGCGTCTCATACCATACTCTCAAGAGCCCTCGTCCGGATGATGCCGACACCTGTATTCGTTTCGTCTAGCTTTATTGACAGTTCTCCAACCCTTCTCTAACTCATGTGGCAGTATTCTGCGCAAGGCTCCCGCGACATACGATAGTCATGGTGTCTCTACAACAGTGGTATAAGACAGGTAATTCCAATGAACTCAATGAAGACCATAATAGGTTAGCTTTCCTATTTCTATTCCACATGCAATACTCGTGGACTTGGAGGGTTTCAGAGCAACTGCAAATAATTCCAAGACGGCGGCAAGGCTAAATAAGTTTGAAGATGGCAAAATATTAACGAGCACGTTTGAAGTGACGATCTTCTCCAAACTGTCTTCAGTCAAGCATGCCAAAAGTTCTCGATGGACATGACCAAAGACGGAAAGAAAAAGGATTTCACCTGCTCTTTCGATACTATCCATGACGTCCAGGAAGCTGTAGAGGAGTCGATGGCAAAATACGAGTCACATCGAAAAGCTTCTGCGGCTAGAACTTGGCTAGTCTGCTTTTCTCAAAGAATCAAACTTTACGGAGAGGTTCTTGACGTATTCGTACAACACCACCCAGAATATGTGTCTTTGGCATGGGGTGCGATGAAATTTCTCTTCACGGTAAGTATCTTGATGTCATTGATGGTTGTTCCGCATAATACAGCCTCACAGCCAATTCGACGTTTACAAACCCAATGTCTTTCGTGCCATGTCATCCATGTGTGCAATCTTACCTACGCTAACTTCAAGAAATGAATGGGTGCAGTCCGTGATCAATCATGAGAAGACAACAGCAACTTTAGCAAAAGCCTTGTCAGAGATCGCAGAAAGTCTTCCAAGAATGCAGCTAGCTACTGTGCTCTACCCCACAGAGAAAATGAAGAGCAGTTTGCGTCAGCTATACGCGCATATCGTGAGGTTTCTTGTCCGAGCTTATGACTGGTACAAGGAAGGCACCCTCAAACATATTGTCCACAGCATAACGAGGCCAGTTGAGCTTCGATACGACGACCTTCTACAGAGTATTGCTCAAAGCTCGCGGGTGATTGAGCAGCTCGCCTCATCTGGGCACCAGGCCGAATTCAGGGATATGCACAATGAGATTGACATCAGCTTGAAGCATTCTACCCAGCAGCTCACTGAGATTCGCAGTGCAGTATCAAGTATGTCCAGGTGTTTTTACAGGCGTACCGAGCTATGATCAAAAATGCTGAATAATTTTATTTCTGCAGGTCACTCTGCTGCCTTATCCATGACCACGGAGCGTCTGGGTGATTTGCAGATCTCTCAGGACAAAAGGTTAGAGGGGATTAGCACGACACTGGATGCCATTAGCTTAAAAGTGGAGGAGCTCAGCACAGCTATCTCCCGTAAGTCAAAGCATCACAAGCAACACCCCGAAATCTGCCTGAGACCTTGGCGGATGTAGTCCATTCACCGGGCTAGATTTCGACGTCTTTATAATCACAATCTCACTAATTAAACCGAGGGATAGTCCACTCCACAGCCATGGTCGACACAAATCAGCGAGTAACAGACCAGCAGTTCACACAGATGATGACTCTGTTGCTCCAACCTTCCAACTATGATCCCATCAAGACGTTCCGCTACCACCAGTTGGTGCGCCACAGACCATCCCATACTCCCTTGCAGCCCCTATCAGACCGTTTCTGGCTGTCGCCCATTCTTCGCAGATGGTCCGGCTCACAAGAAAGCGACATAGCCTTGGTACTGGGAAACTTCCAGTCTCGATTCGCCCTGAGAAACTTGGTCGTCGATGTCATCGAACAGCTCCAAACAGCCCGCGTTCCCGTCTTAATGGCCCCGAAACCCGTTGCTCAGGTCGAGGCAACTAGCAGCGAAAGTTGCACCGATAATGCATTGTCCGTATCAGGCCTAATCGAGAACCTTGTCCGCCAGGGTCTGCAAGTCGCCCAGCAGCAGCAGCTCGGAGGCGGCGATAATGTGCATACGGAGCGGTCGATGGCACGGAGCTGTGCGCAATTCTTCGGTACCGATTCGCCAAAGGACCTGTTCCAGCTTCTGGAGGCAGTGCTGTGCGAGATCCGGGGGCAAGTTTATCTCGTCGTCGACCTAGGCGTACTCTTATCGGAGCAGCAGCAACAGCAGGCTACCCGCCTAGCAGCAAGCAATGATAGGGAGGGGGGCTTCATGTGGTTAGATTCCTTTTTGACGTTCTTCGCGGAGCTTTCAGAGCGCAGCAACAATGCGAGTAGGCTCTTGAAGCCAATGGTCAAGGTGTTGCTCGTGAGCTACGATGCTGCTCCGTCTTTCTGTTTGTCTGCTACGTCGCAGTCTGGCTACGTCGTCCAAGCCCGGACTGAGGTAGCTACTGCGCGTAGTCGAAAGTCCAGGAGGCATGTTATGGCAAAGCAAACCCAGCTGAGGTTGAACCTGCCAAACATACAAAAAGGAAGGAAGCCCATATGAGCGAAAGAACCATGCTTCCAGGCATTGGGTAATTGAATTATTCATAGTTGGGATTTTATAATCCGTGATTTAGGCCCATCTGCGAGCAATGATTTAGAAATCTTCAACATGCTCTATTCGGGTTTCTCCATGTCGTTTACGGTCCTTTGAGGGAGCTGGAATAGTCAATTCTCGGCATGGTGGAGAAATGCGTGGAACCACCGGCGGCCGGTCCGGTCCCGAAGGAGTGGAACGGACAGTCGGGCGCGGGGAATTGATCGACCCGAAGCTGGAGCTCAAGCTGCCGCCAGCTCAGCTCGCCCCAGGCGAGCTCCAATCGCATGGCATCACGGCTGAAACGGATGACGACTGCTGGGTACCTAGAGTCAATGCAATCATCATCGCATCGGTGTCTATAGGCTGGGGCGTTTAGAGAGACCCAGAATGCGTGCTCCAGTTAGGCTTACCGCCTGCCAACGTATGCGTATAACGTACAGCAAATACGAGTGCTGGAAGTCCGACAAACTCACTGCCTGAGTGTCAGAACTGCAGCAAGAACTCTCCGGATCCAACGGCTTGCGTTTTGACGTCACGTCAGATCATCGAGACATCGCGCGCAACCGTTACTCAGGAATTGTAGCTGTGGCTTTGTTCCACCGGGGCCTTGAGCATTAACTAACTCTCCCTCTCCTGAACCTTTTCATTGTTCTTTTCCTCTTCCAATACACACTGCTCGGTTCCTTGAGCATCCAAAATGAGATCCTTCGCCATCCTCCCGCTGGCTGCGGCCGCCAGTGCCTTCGTCGTCCCGGACATTGAGACGTTCTCCCAGCTTCCCGTCCACGGGCAACAGCCGCACCACGACGACAGCTCGTGGCAGGACTGGCTCCCCTCGGCCGACTCCATCTCGTCATCCGTCCATGATGTCGTAGACTCGCTGTCGTCCGGCGTGGAGGAGACCTTCCACGCCATCAACGGCAAGCTCGAGACGGAGCTCGAGTCCATCTTCGACGAGGACGCAGGCAGCGCCGTCGAGGAGCTCGACGCGGCGGACAAGCCCCGCCGCGGCGGCCGCCACGGGAAGTCGAACCAGACCATCTACCAGCTCATCAGCCAGAGCAAGTACACGACCAAGTTCGCGGGGCTCGTGGACGAGCACGAGGACATTGTGCAGCTGCTCAACAGCACCAAGGCCAACTACACGCTCTTCGTCCCCGTCGACAGCGCCTTCGAGCACATCCCCAAGGACAAGAAGCCCTCCAAGGAGTTTGTCGAGTCCGTGCTGAAATACCACATCGGGCTGGGCTTGTACCCCGCCGGCCGCGTGCTTGTGACACACACCCTGCCCACCGCTCTGGACGAGCCGCTGCTCGGCAATAAGCCTCAGCGCCTCCGGACCAGCGTCGGTCTGCTGTCTGGTGTGAGGGTCAACTTTTACAGCAAGGTCGTTGCAGTTGACATCGTAAGTTCCTCCCAAGAAACCTGACTCGACTCAGCAAACGATACTAACAGGTGCATCGCCGCAGGGAGCCAAGAATGGCGTGATCCACGCCGTCAAGAGCCTCCTCGTGCCGCCGCCCTTCGTCGGCCGCGAGCTGTCCCTCTTCCCGGGCAAGTTCTCCACGCTGCTCCTGGCCTTCGACAAGACGGACTTCACCTCGTTCATCCACGGGCAGGTGCTCAACGGCTCGACCATCTTCGCGCCGGACAACAGGGCATTCCAGAGGCTCGGCCCCGCCGCCAACGCGTTCCTGTTCAACACGGAGACGGGCATCAAGTACCTCAAGGCCATCCTCAAGTACCACGTCGTGGCCAACGAGACCGTGTACAGCGACGCGTACTACTCCTCGGGCGAGGACGACAGCAGCAAGGCGCAGGACGACGTGGGGCGCGGCCACTACCACCTCGACCTGCCGACCCTCCTCGGGGACAAGAGGATCGCCCTCGACGTCGCCAGGTGGGCGGGCTTCATCCGCCTCAAGATCAACGGGTATATCCCCATCGCGGTGCAGGACGGCATCGCCAAGAACGGGGTCATCCACGTCCCCGCCAATGTGCTCATCCCGCCCCACAAGCACCACAAGGGCGGGGAGGAGTCCTCGGCCACCGGTGAGATCAGCGTGGAGGAGCTGAGGGAGAGGCTGGCTGGGTACGTCGAGGGCGAGGAGGAGCAGGGCGAGGAGGCAGCCAAGATTGAGGTCGAGCTGTAGGGCTCCTGGGGTGCTTTTGGCCACATTCAGCATATGATCACTTACCTTCCAGCACGGTGAGTGTGACGGGAAATTGGGGGAAACAAAATGTCGCTCTCTACACTGTGGGATGTAATCAAGTGTTTTGAGCGAGTGCATTGCAGAGCAACAATTCTGCATACAGGGCTTGGATTTGGCGTACATGGACGGTGGCGAGGTGGGTTGCATTGCATTATCTCAACACCACAACATTGGCCGACATCTGGCAGGCAAAAATACAAATCGATTATGGTTGCAAAGACATCTTGAACTTTTCTGACCGTTTGCATTCACCACTTACCGTGATCGATTTTCAGAGCGGTTGCAGCAAGATAGGCGAAAGAGAAGTCCCTGTCTGGTGAGTTGACGATGTTTTAGACTGGGGTTGTTTAATTGGGGGGGGTGGTCTGATGCTCGTTTCACGGGTTGGGGTTGGGTCACTCAAGAAATGGACCAAGTCATAGACCGGTTTGGCAGAGCAAAACAGAGAGATCTTACAAAGCAAGTATTTTGGATGCAAATCAATAAGCAACCTGCATGCAGAGACCACCGGCTAAAGAAGTCATGTCTATCAGAGGGTGGCAGGGTTGCAGTTCCAATTGTGAGTGGGTCAGCATGATAACCCTGGCGACTGCACGCCGCCTTGATCGGTCGCAAATAAACCACCTTGCGTCAACCTTGCTCATGTCACAACCCACTGACTCCTTCCCGCTTTCCAACATTGGAGAGCAACACCTCACACATTGAAAAGGGACACGATGCCTTCAGCAGCCACAGAAGATGGCGCAAACAGGCCCCTGCTGGCCGACGCGCGGGGTCAAGACAGCACATACGGGACTGAGGAGCCCGTAGCCGCCGCACAATCAGCCGCCGCCGGCTTGCCGAGGGACCAGGGGGGCAGCTTCGCCAGGAACCTGGGCACGCTGGACGCCTTCGCCATAATCATCAGCATCGTGATCGGCAGCGGGATCTTCACTTCCCCTGGGTCCATCGACACCAACGTGCCCTCGCCCGGCATCGCGCTGGCCGTGTGGCTGGTCGGCGGCGTCCTGGCCTGGACGGGCGCGAGCACCATGGCCGAGCTGGGGACCGCCATCCCGGGCGAGGGTGGCGTGCAGCCCTACCTCAAGTACGTCTACGGCGACGTCTTTGGGCACCTCGCCGCCTGGACGTGGGTTGTCGCCGTCATGCCCGCCACCCTGGCTATTCTGAGTATCGTTTTTGTGGAGAGCATCTTCTCTGCTGCAGGCGTAACGGACAGGGCCGCCAGCGTCCTGCACAAGCTGCTGTCCGTGCTCATCATGGTGGTCATGAACCTGGCCAACTCTATCAGCACCAAGGCGAGCACCCGGCTGAACAAGTTCTTCGTCACGACAAAATTCGTCAGCATTTTTGCTGTTGTGCTTGCCGGCGTCGTCGTCCTGATCATCCAGCTGGCAGACCCGGACACCAAGGTCGGGGGCGGTGACTGGATCAGGAGGAACTGGTTCGCCGACCGCGACACGGTCGCCCCGGACGGCACCGTGACCCACTGGCCTGACGTGAGCACGTGGGAGCTGCTCGGCCACTTCTCCGCCGCGCTGTACGGTGCCCTGTGGGCCTACTCTGGCTGGGAGAAGGGCATCTACGTCTCGGCGGAGCTGTCCAACCCCGTCAAGCAGCTTCCTCTCGCCATCAACACGGCCATCCCCACCATCATCGCCTGCTTCCTCGCAACCAATGCCGCGTACTACATCCTGCTGCCCTGGGACGTGGTGTCCACGACGGACAGCGTTGCGGTGGTACGTATACTCCTCTGAAGACATCGAGTCACTCATTCCTGACGCATTGCTGACACTCATCCCGCCTAGACCGCAATCACCCGCCTCCTCGGCCGCGGCTTCGGCATCGTGGCCGCCATCCTCATCTGCCTCGTCGTAGCCGGCTCCCTGCTCGGCAACTCGTTTGTCGCAGGCCGCATGGCCGTCGCGGCAGCCAACGCGGACTGGCTGCCCAAGTCCTTCGCCGCGCTCGGCCATTTCGGGATGTTCAAGGAGCCGGCGCAGGAAGACGAGGACGAGCCACAGGGCTCCGACGCGCCCCTCAACGCCATCCTCCTCAACACGCTCCTGTCCGCCCTCTTCATCTTCCTCGGCGACTTCCGCTCGCTGCTCACCTTCAACGGCCTGGGCGAGTACACCTTCTTCTTCCTGACCGTCCTCGGCGCCGTCGTGCTGCGCTTCCGCGAGCCGGGCTTGCACAGGCCGTACAAGCCGCTTCTGGTCATCCCTGTTGTCTTCACGCTGGTCAGTGGCTTCGTGCTCGTGCGCGGCGCCGTGTTTGCGCCCGTGCCTGCTATGGTGCTGGTCGTGGTGTGGGCAGTGGGTGTCCTCTTCTATGTGGTCCGGAGGAAGCGGTCTGCGATGTTGCGGCAGGGCAACTATTAGGCGGAGAGATGATTGAAATCCTGATTGTATACCTTGAACATATCTGAGCCCCCTCGATCACCTCTCGGGGCATGCCCACTTGCACGGCGACAACTTCAAGGTCATCTTATGTTCCAAAAAGGGGGGTATGTACATTACGTCGCAGAAGATACATGTAGCATTTGTTCTATACACACAAGAGACAAGCATGGGCAATGGACCGACCGAGGCCATGTGGCTGGGGCTCAGGGCTTGCCAATGACATGTCAAGCGGTGTAGAGGTAGAAGGAATATACGAGCACACAAAAGTACTGATGTTTTGTTGTATTTCAGGACGCCCTTTAAAACCTCATGTGCTCATGAGAACATCTCCCAGCCCGCTCAATGTATCCACATGCCCTCTCCGGCAACAATCCGTAACTAACAAACGAGTTCACAGCAGAGGATACGTCAACGCAATCAAGAGATCACCGGCGACCAATGATTTGCGATGCTCAAACTCCAGAAATTACCTAATGCCGTGCCCCAGGTGTTGCAACAACGAGGTACCAGGCGTAGATCACACCCGGCACCCACCCCAGAAAGTCCAGGAGGATGTTGAGTAGCACCTGAGATCCGCAGCCGCGCTTTAGGAATGCGACGAGCGGCGGGAGGAAGACGGCCAGGACGAGGAGTAGTATGTCTGCCTGCAGATGGGGGTTTAGTATTTTTTGTAGGTTGGCAAGTGGTGCAGGCTTCAGGTAGGTAGTGAAGGCTGTGGATGACTTACTGCTGTCATTCTCCCTGACTGCCTTGGTTCGTGATAGCGGTCTGACATTTTGGAAGGCATTGATGCGTCTGTCTCTTGATATTGATATCCTGAAGATTAAAGAATGATATGTTGGATAATTTCGCTCGATCTGGCTATTTCTCGCGTCTTGGTCAAGGGATGATTACGGTTACCTTCAAGAGCACAATTGAGATGGCCATGGTTCCTATTTATGTACAGAACCACGAAGCCTCAATGTGAACATACCCTTCCGCTGAGTACGATCTCAGCTTTCCGAGCCTCCCAACAAATCACAATGTTGTACCCTACTGACGTCAGGCGCGCCGCCGAGCCGAGCCAAGTAGTGGCCGCGATGCTTGGCCCGCAGTCGGACATGTCCGGCTGGTACGGAGGCGCACACGGGAAACCCTTCCCTGCCCAGGCCCGCCTTGCTTGTGTGAGGGTGTATTCAATGCTCGGGCGTGTGTAGGCCGTCCAATGCCTCAGCACTTGGGGGTGAATTAGTCTAGACCCCCAAGACCTTTGGTGTTGATACCCAGGTTCCTCGCCCGCCACGATGGCTCCGATTTCACTTGGTCGCTGTCCTTGGCGCTTGGCCTTGCCTGTCGCCTGATCGGAGACTAAGCCAGTGGCTGTTGTAAGCCCAGAATATGATGGCGACCGTCTTGAACGGGCTGTTACTGTCTTGGCTGGAAACTTTGGGGGAGGGGGGTATTCCCACTTGCGAAATGTTGCATTTCAAGTTTGTGTTTTACCACTGCCTGAGGCAAACGCCATGCTGTGCATATGTAAAGTGAATTCACATTTGTGGCCTTTCAAAAGTCCCAAAGACAGCAATTTGAGAGAGTTAAACGTACTGCTATCAGCCTTGGGTAGGTAGAAGATTGACCATTGATCATGCGTGATATGCCTGGAGCATACAGCAGCAGAGCCTGATGTTCGAGGTCATGATCCCAAATACCGGATATTTTGGTCCTTTTTGCCCTCATGGATGGGTGTCGCGCGCATCGAAAAATTCAGGGCAGTGTTGAAGCTGGAAGAGACTCGTGAACTATAAAGTGAACCGTCTCCGTGCATGTCACAAGGTGCATATCATAAGGTGATCTCACAGCACACCGATAATCATCAACCTGACATCATCAACCTGACCCCATCCACGGGAGCAGGCTGCGAGATATCGAATACTAATACAAGCATCAAAAGAATACCTAGGTATGGTAGTCCATAATTCAATTGCCATGTATTCGCCTCTCGGACTTGAAAACACCTCCAAACCCCTCAGAGAATGGAAATCTGCGCATAAAGTCCGCTAGGGCTTTGCTTTTCGATTATCCTCTGCGTAATGGCTACATGGCCCGTCGTTTGGACGGTGAATCGCTTTTTCTTTGTCTACCGCTGTCTTTCAAAGCGCCATCGCTAGCCGGTCTCTTGCTTTGTACCAACTCTCCGATCACCCGGTGAGAGAATTCCTGCTCCAGACGCTTGGACAATGGCCCCTGTGGGATCATCTTCCCCATGAAACTCTCGATCGCATTCCTAAGGCTGTCTTCTCCATATTCGCAAAGCGCTGTGTTTATGTGAGTGAAACTTCTCGTGCAGTACAAGGTTGAGATACTCACCGGTCACGTCGTAGACTTTTCGCCCGTGACTGACCCAAACTGGCCTTCGCATCGGAGGCAATCTTGCGTGATCGGAGCTGATCACTTCCCCCGGGATGTCCATAATCGACCCATCATTTGAAGCCAGCTCTTCGGGCGTGACCTTAGGTAAGGGAGGTGGGATTTTAGCGACGATGAGCTCCCTCCTGGATATCAGATCTAGCAGAACATCTGGTATATCCACCACAAGGTCGGCCATCACCTTCTCGGACGCGTCCGTCCCACGGAGCGACTGTGTTGCCTCTTGAATGTCCTTCCAGCCATATACCATCCACGAATCGATAGCTATGAAGATCCTGTTAGCACTGTCTCCAAGATCTGTGATTGCTCCTCGCATTGGGCCCCTGCGGGAGGCATCCGCACTCGGTCAAATGTCAACAAGACATGGGTCACCGTCCGCAGAATACTTACGGGTTAGATCATATACCATTCCATGTATTATGATCTGATTTTTGGCGATTGGGAGACGGCCTTCTCGTATCACTCGTCCAATTCGAAGGAAATCATAGTCCGCCAGGCACCGTTCGGCATCGTAATGGTAGCGGTTGAAAGCTTCTGTCGAATCTTTACCGGCGAATTGCTCGATCAGTGTAGTGCCGCCTGGATGAGAATCCACGAAATCTGTTTCGTTATTAGTTTCAGGGGTTCTTGTAGGAGGTAATTTGAAGTATGAAGAGTATCATGACTTACCTGTCATATCGTAGACGTTGTCTCTAATTATAGTGTACATCCCGGTCTCTCGATAAGTGTGCCAAGCAACCTCCTTCTTTGTGTACAGACTTTCCGAAGAAGCTCCAGGACCTTCAACCGGTCTAGGCTCAGCCAGAGTAGCGCACAGGTACGGCCACAGGTAATCGACCACCTGTTCAGGAGTGACGGTGTCGTCCTCATTGATGGCATGCATGGGGTTCCCGCCTGGGTTGGATCTGAGCATGATGCGCTGAGCCGTGCTCTCGAATGGAAATGCTTCAAGTCCTCGGTCAGTGGGAGAGACATCAAGGAGTATGCTTAAACGTATTCGAGCTTGACATACCCGTGATGTCGAAGACATCTTGGCCGAGAACAATCCAGAAAGGCCTTCCATGCTCCCCGTCCCTCTCCGCAATTTCCTCGCTCCTCAAGGGACGGATCAGCCTTCCTAGAGGCTCGTGGGATTCTTTCAGCTCCTCCTGAAATTCAGGTCTTGCTTTGAGGCCAAGAAAAGTCTTCTCGAGCACCAATGTAATGTCGAACGTTTTGTCATTTGCTCTTCTCTCCGATACGGCATCTACCCAGCAATATTCAGTGAGCGCACAGACATGATATAGTTCCGGATGTGGGCGCACAAAACGCTATTTCAAGAGAGCAAAACATACCAGTGACATCGTAAATATCGGATCCAGACCTCCCATCGTCAACAATTGCCCACAAGTCCGCACAGTACCGGTGGTTTCCCACCTCTCCTATGGTGTAGTATGTTGCTTGCCACGGTTGATCAGAAATTGTCCGTCGCACACTCTTTGTGCCCCCAGATGGTTGACCTGCCGGTCCTGGAGGTTGCGGTGGACTCCCAGGTGGCTGTCTCATCAGGCCCGGAGACTGTGGCAGGGAGCTACCAGCAGCAGGCGGGTTCGCTGATGCCAGAGACGGCGGCGCGGACCTCCGTCCTCCCCCAGAAGGTGGACTCGCTGGTCCCGGAGCCCCTGATATGTCCAGGCCCTGAAGAAGCTGGCTCAGAGTCTCCCCCGTTGCGTACTGCTGAGGTGCCGGTCCATTGTAATTCGCCCCCTGCGAGGCTGGTGCTGTCCCTGAATGGCCCTGATTCGCTTTGCTTCTCCAGCCTCGTAGCTCAAAGCTGAAATTGGGCAGCCATTCATACTCGCCCGCCACCTTGGCATCAGCCTCGACCTGGTTGAATGCGACCCACCAAGCGTCCACGATGTCCTTTGGCACTTGGGAGCCCAGCTCCCGCTGGGTGACTTCACCCTTCAGCTTCTCCAGGAGGGTCGCCCGGTTGCCCAGGTCGCTGCCGGCCGCAATCGGGACGTGGCGTTTCGGCACGGTCGTCTTCAAAGTCCCGTACCTTTTGGACGCGGTCCAGTCAATCACCCAGGGCGCGATGTTTTTTGACTGCGCAAACGCTACAGCATCTTTGCTAGGTGACCAGCAGTTTTGCGAGATGCAGAGCCGCTTCGTGATATCCTCCTGGTCGCGCCTGGGCATGATCGCCAACATTAGGTACCCGACGGCGTCAATGAACCAGTTTACGGGTAACTTTTCGAGTATGATTCCATTCCACGTGATGGTAGATCCTATGAGATCCTTGAGCACTTCTGCAGCGGCGAGTTCGTCGCGCTGAATGTGCGCAGCTTGGAACTGCTTTATGCCGTTGCGGAGCCCAGCCTTGCTTTGGATGGAGCCTTTCCATTCCTTAAGCGCATCGTTACGCCTGCGTTTTCCCAATCATTAGAGACAACGACTTCACTTGACGGCAGGCAGGGTGTATTAGGCACTTGACGTCTGAAATCCACTGCTGCGTTGAGGGTTCATATATCGATGGGGGTCATACCATGGCCGTAAATTCTTCCACAATATCTCCCGGTTGCCAACGTGGTTACGGAGCGTTTCTAGCTCTTTCCTTGTTTCATCATTAAAGAATCCCGGCTTACACGCTATTAAAGCTTTCGGCGGTTTTCTATGCGCCCTAATCTGTCTCAAGGCGCGTGGGATCTGCAATGCCCGGACCGAGTATTTCGAATAGATGACGTTCCAAAAGTTTTTGGTGAAGAAGCCACTGCTGGTAGATAGAGGGATGATGTATTGGGACCATTCTTCATTTATATGATCCGCTTCATTGACTCCCTGGCCGTTGAACTTGAGAAGCCTATAGTTGGGAAAGTCCTCCATGGTACACAGCAGGAGTCTTTGGTTGAATTCCTGCCTCAAAGTCGCAAATACAGTGGCCGGAAAGCCGGTAATCCGGCCCCCAAATAACGCCGATTCCCAAGACTGGCCGAGCTCATTGACCCATTCACCGACACCGTTGACTTCTACGAACTAATTCTTGGGTGAGCCCGGATAGGAAACACACTGCGGCCCTTACTTACAGGCTCAAGTTTCATTCCGTCGCTTTTAGGCATGACCCAGCAATTGTGAACTCTCCACATGGCATGCTAAGGCAAGTATGTAAGTTTGCATGTCATCGCTCAAACCTTTTCTCACCAAAAAGGCACTATGAGACTGTCAGTGGACTTCACGAGCTGCGAGCGCGACCATAATAGTCGCCGGGCCGACAGGACCAACCTCGACAAGTCTCGGCTTTGGCAAGAGACGAATTACCTGCCCAATCAAGGAATCCTGGTTTATTGGGTCTGAACTCACCGCCATTTCGTGCGCCAGCTATCACAAGTTCAGCAGATATATTCGGAGGACCGCACTCAGCACGAGGGGCAGACTCACAGTTTTGGCGAAGTTAAATCTACTCAACGCCTTCTCGGTATCAGTAGTAGTAGTATCCAGTAACGGCCGCACCACGCCAGGATTAATCAATATTAGCACAAATTGGTACCCTTTCCCTTTACTTGCATCGCGAAAACAGGTCGTGAGGCCATACTAAATCATTAATACCATCAGATAACGTCGACCAGGACTTAAGGTGGGAGAACGGTATCGCCACAACCCAACACGCTCGTGAGGAAAGCGTCAGGTACTACCTACTGGAGATGTGTATTTTCCCACGGCTCCCGCAGGAATGAAGGTAATGACGATCCTGTCAGCATAGTCACCGAAGCTTTTCAATAGGTCATTGACTTCCGTTTGGGTGGGATCTTGTGCAAACTTGGCCAGGAATGGATCTTCTGTCAAGTTGAACGGTACTTGTCCATCCCATTTGGCCGTACTTTTGTCAAAAGTTGTGAGAGCATGGTAGCTATGAGGCTTTTGTCAGCACAGCAGCATCTCAGGAACCAGCGGTGCCTGTTAACCGTGGCCACATACAAACGAAGAGCAACTGACACCTTGAAAAAGGTGCTCGCTATCTGGATACATGGTGCCAATGCGTTCCAAAAGACGGGATTATCGACACTCCAGGTGTCTGTGTCTGACAAGCCGGGAATGAGCTGTCCGACAAACCCCTCCTTGATAGGTTTATCGACATTATACCATCTTTCCTGTGATCCAATTCACAAGGTTAGTACCTTCCTTGGTCCGTTTGTCCGAAAAGGAGGGAGGTAAGGCAAATGTGACAGAGGCCGTCCCACACGCAAGGCGTGTGGAACACTGAGGAGGCGGCTTACCTTCTGGAATGCGCGTTCCCAACGCGACTCATTGACTACTATGTCACAATCCTTAACAGGCACAGCTTCGTTCACGGCCAAGACTTGTGCTGCAGAAAATTAGTAGTGTCCAAATATCAACTGGCTGGATCCAGGATGAGTACAAGCTTAGCATGATGTGCGCGCAGCCTGCTCCTGTTACCATCCGAGGGTCTGGAATGAAAAACGCACCAGTTCTCAATCCTTGTAACTCAACCTTCTGGTGCGTCTCCTCCTCCTGGAAGAGGAGGTCAAGCTCCTCGTCGGTGGGTCGAGGTATAGGCGGTTCATTGTCAGGAATTTGTCGAGGGTTTACTAGATCAATGTCCGGAAACCTATGCCTCTCGGGTCAACGATCACGTCGATTCTGCATGATAGGGGGCTGTACCGAGGATGGAGTCCCGAGGACTGCTTTGCTCTGAAAGGATAAAGCGCTGAGATTCCATATTTTTCCGCATATGGAGTTGGCGGAGTTGGTGATCGGGGAGGCACAGGTGGTACCGAGGAAGGCGGAGTGGCAGGTCTTGATGATGCCATTTCGAGACGTTAAAATCCAGCTGAAGTGCCTCCTACTTGGGGTTCTGAACGCGTGTGCAAGACTTCAGAACTGCCTGCCATTAAGAGACACAGTGAAATTGGGACCATCGAAAATGACCGTATGTTCGGAGTTCTATTGTTGTCTGACCGGATCCGTCAGAATGAGGTCCGACACAATGCCGTCCCAATTTCCTTCAAAGCGCGAGATGGTCCTTTGTGCCGCTTTGCTTCTCGTTTGACCGCAACTCGCATACATTTGTCTTGAGATTTTGACGAGAGTGCTGTACGCCTGAATATTTGCATGGATGCAACCCAAACCTCATGACAACCCCAGGGTCTCACTCTCCCACCAGCCCCTGAAAACCTTCAGCCTCTCAGTACGCTCCCTCGCGAGCTGCCTCCCAGTCCCCGTCTTCATCATGCCCTCCAAAAGCTCCAGCTTCTCTTCAAAGTGGTCGACGCAGCCGCTTAGGCCGCGCGCGCTCATTTTTGCGCCACCAAAAGTGAAGCAGCGTGCGATCCCCACAGCGCCAATCGCGTCGAGCCGGTCTGCGTCCTGCACGATGGCCAGCTCCGGAATGGAGGCGATCTTGTCCAGCACCTTCTGGGGGTCCTTCTTCTCGCTGGAGAAGGATACGTGAAGGACGAGATCCTGCACCCTGTCTGCGAGGTCGGCGGGGCAGCCCCTTTCGAGGAGCACGTCCCTGACGAGTGTGGTCGAGTCCTGGCCGGGTAAAAGGTATTTGCGGTCGCCGACATCATGGAGCAGGGCTCCGAGGGTCAGCAGAGTCTTGTCGTACGGAGATATTGCAGCTGGCTCGGACTGGCTTTCCTTGTCAAGGATGAGAAGCGCCAAGTGGTGGACCCGTTGGATATGGTTGTAGTCGTGCGAAGGGTCATAATGAGACATGTACTCCTTGACGTAGGATGACACCGATTTTATAAGCTCTTCGTAGGTCCCAGTCACGTTGTGGCTTGTCAAGGAACCGTTTGCTGTCGGAATGGGTTCTGTGGGTTCTGCAGTCGAGGATGTTTTCTTGCCCCGAGCTCCCACTTGCTTCATCAAAACCTCGTCCATCCTAGCCTTTGCGAAGCTATTGTCGGATGTCGATTCGGCGCTTCAAATGGGGCGTCAAGAACTCTACACGAAGGGCTTCTGCAATGTGACTCACGCGGGCGCTGCTGCCTAGATCTAGAAGGGAGAGGAGGAAGCAGAAGTGCCAGACGCGACGCGTCTAATGGCCTTGAAGGGAGGGTTATCCAAACCCTGATGACGACCCGACACCTGCTCCGGCATAACAACCGCCCCGCCCACAAACACACAAAAGAACATACCTCCCAACCCCAATAGAAAGAAAATGTTTAACAAACAGAGAGAAATTTGGCGACTTACACATTGGGTGTCGGAAATTATGTCCTGGTTTACTGAGTGCTCTCATCAACGATTCAAAGCAATATTTTGTTCACGTGGTAGCTCTAACGCTCAATGATGTTCATGAGACTGACTTTAGACTTGGAGTAGACCAATTGCTGGTGTTTTCGCGGTAGATACTCTTCTTCACCAGTTGAATCAGCAGGCCCATATACCAACCACCCATGGCTTCAGGGGTTTCCATATAACATTGGTCCATTTCCATGCCCCTCAACGTTTGGCCTCATGCTCACCAACCGGCACATGCACGCCGTGTTTGCCTTGGTATTGCGAAGTCTCAGCCGGCTTCCATCCACCATTGCTAAGCAATTTCTCATCAGCCAACTTAAAGACCTCAACCTTTAGCGGTCGACAGCACTTGATCATTTCTTTCTCGCTGTCACTGCCGAAACCCCAAAGCGATAGGTCACCGCCAGGGCAAGTACCTGCGGCCCAGATGAATTAGCACAATCAGGCAAAGGCGCAACGGGACAAACACTCACTCAATGCCATAAGCACGTCCTGCTCCGCCAGAAACTCCATATGATCCCCCGCCTCAGCCGGGCAAGGATTCATGAAATACCTCCCCTTCTCGTCCAGCCCTGTGACCTGGAACAGGTTGATGACATCGTGAACGTCACCCTCGTACAGCCCGTACGGCGCGACCGCCCGCGTCAGGTTGGAGTGGCAGTGGAAGTCGTACGTCTGGCCCGAGAGCACCGTGTTGATGTAGGGGTCGCACCGCGTGCCGAGCAGATCGTGCACGCGGCCCCCGTGCTCGTCCTCGCCGTACCAGGACAGGCTGTCCGCGATGATCGTGACTAACGGACGCATGTACGGCAGGCACGACCACAGCCTGTCGTGCGTCGTCACGTGCGAGGCGTGCAGCTGCTTGGTCCGACTGGCCCAGAACCGCTCGCGTGGGTTGTGCGCGTTCCAGATGTTGAGGTCACCTGGGCGGGAACGGCTATCAGCACGACATTCGATGAACCAAGGACTGGGTGCATGGGGCCACAAGCAGCTTTTCCGTTGCGAAGACATGGACAAGGATGCAGGCTTACCAACTTGAGGGCCCTCGGGGGTGCTGATCCGGACGATGGAGCCGGCTGGGGCCTTCCACGCCCTCCCGGACCGGATCGACAGGACGAATTCTTCAACGAGAACCCGTGGCGCCTTCTGAACAGCCTCATACAAGTCTCGGGGCACGGTCAGCGGCGAGCCGGCTGAGGGCAGATATGCCGGCACCGGCTTTGGCACCGGCTTCCGGGATCGGAGGCGCTCGGCGGCGGTTTGAGCGTTTGCATCCATCTCCTCGAAGATCCAGGAGGCTGAAATGAGAGGATAAGACTGTTGATCTTGAATCAATCGGTACTGTAAAAAGGGATAATTGTTCAACGAAATCTGGGAAGTTAAGTATTGGGGAAGTGAGGATCCGCATGCGAGCCGACTCTGGCCGCTCGGCTTGGCGTAGATAAGATCGGAGTGAAGCTCCGTCAAAGCTCCGTCAAATCACGTAGTCACGGCAAGTCTATTTAGTGTGTCTTGCTTCTAGGCTTATTGACCCACTCTCCGCTCATCATGGGTGCAGGTCATTGCCTCTGTCAACGAAAGTAAGTACTGAGGTAGTATTAAGCTGCTGCGATGAGTGGACAATTGACGGTTCCCAGTTTGAAGATAACTGTGAAGCTCTCTTTTCTGGTCTAATATTTCTTATCCCACACTATATGCATGTGTGCTTCGCTCTCGTGCTCATGCTCATTGTCAGAATCAAAATATTTGATAAAAGTAGTCTTTGCACTCATTTTTCAGTGAATTTGCAATCCCATGTATAGAAGAAAGCCACGAATTGTACCGATTCAATCCTAGCTGAAGTAATGTTACAAACACGTTTCCTCTACGAAACCAGTCCAACCTTACTACCATCGCTTAATTTTCTCTGTGAGGTGGCATTCCCCATAACCTTCCTTGACGTAGCTCATGTACATGCCACTTTTATGAGAGTAGATCTGAAGCCTCTTCTTTCCAATGCCAGTGAAGTATTTGGATAGATTCCATTGACGTTTCGTTTCCCAATGAACGAACTGAAGCAAGCAATAAGAGTCCACTATCATCTACAAAATATAATGATCCTTATTGCATATATTAAAGGGTATCTGTGATGCCCCGACAGATAGGCTAGCAAGAGCGTCAAGCGGTCTGCCTCACCCTCATTTGTGTAGGCGGTCTCAGAAACGCATACTATATTGCTTTGTGAAAAGCCAAAGGATCACTAGCGGAAACGTCTGATGGCTCTATATTAAGCGTCCTGCGGTGACATTTGGCGCGGTTATGACAGACCCGGCAGATTACGGACGAACAGACCAGACTAGACCGTGCCTAGCCCTCTGAGGCGCACACTAAGTTTGTGGGATGACACGGTAGCACTCTCCAGCCCTCTTGGGCGCTGTTCACGATGCAGCAGCGTGATAACATGACATCGGGAATGTAGAACGCGAGGTTATCCGGAGTCTCTTTCCACATCATCCTCAGGCCAGACCGGTAGCGCGGATGTGTCGTGGGGATGTCCTTGACACCGGCGAAGAAGACAAACTCGGACCTACCCGTGCACCCGAGTTGTCTGATGATCAATGGATCCCGGGTTGGATGGACGGAAGGCTGGATCCCTGTGACGCAGGGCACGCCAGGAGCCATTGCGACTGGCAGATGCTTAGTTATGCAGTCGAGAAAGCCGCGTAGCCCTTGAGTCGCGTGTCGCTCGTCGTGAAACATTGCTGCTGGTGCATGGGGAGGAGGTGGCGGAGGCTGGGCTGACTGATCAACGGGTATGGTGAAGGAGTAGTTGCACGTCGTCGATAGGATCAGAGACTACCGTGCCGCGATGGGCTTTGTCCTCTCTCTGTCTCTCTCTCTTTCGCGTCATGAGACGGCTTGAGAGCTCGCAAGTCCAGCGCGGCTCAACCTTGAACCTGTTTGCCTTGGCAACGCGGATGCACATGCTCAGGTCCAGGTAACTAACTCGGCAGCTCTTCGCGCATCGCGATTCGACAGCAGAGCATGCGTCCAGCTCCGGGGGGAAGCGCCAAGGGACATTCGGCCCGCCCAAATGCCAGTGCTGAGGATTTGACACCACTATTGATTCGCTGACAAGTTTCGCTGGCCCTCTGAAATGTGTCGCCCAGGTCCCCTGTCGCCAGGCGTCTCCGAGTCGTCGGAGGTCCCTGCACTTGTCTCAGAATGCCTGGCAGGCATCCAAGCGTTTTAGCCTCGCCTTGACCGCAGGGTCGCATGGACTCGGGCATATTTCAAAATCACGATGAGCTTAATTGACCAGAGTCCTGGTTGATCTGTCAAGCGAGCCGGATTTCGCACGCTCTGTCGTATCCCAGCTGGAAATGAGCGGCTGTTGGTTTTGGGCGCAGAGAGGTCGCATGTTTGGTAGATGCAACCTTATACGGATGGGACCTCGGGACCGGGACAGGACAGGGTCCACTGCGTGCCCCCCCTCGAGACGCCTGGCCTCCCTCTACCACGGTCGGATCCGTCTTGGCATTGCATGCGTTCATTGCCTTGTGTTTTAGCTTCTGCACCTGGTCTGTGTCATGTATTGGATATTAACAGCTGCATTGCATGCGCCCGCCTTCACATCCTAAAAGCTTAGACGGTTGCTCCTTAGGGCTGGAACCTTCCTGCGTACATGACGTCTGGTGAAAATCTAATTATTCGGCGTTGGTTTACTTTTCCTTTCTCAAGACTACAGGATCCTCCGTCGTCTGCGCATACTGGTATATACCTTGCAAGGGCTGGACTCATCTGTATTTTATATTATAATCCACACCACACCTCGAAACTCCGTACGCCAAGTCCGAACGCATCACCACCAGCCGAGAACCAGATCTTCATGGCGATAGCCAAGAGTAGTCAGAGTCAAGGGACCTGCATATGACAAAGGCTGTTGTCCGAGGGACCTCGCCAATGGACCCCCGGAGTAATCAGCGCATCTCAACCGCCAGCAACGACGACTCGATACTTCAGTATGTCAACGACAAGAGATCGGGGAGGAAAAGGCGCCGGCGCGCGTGTCCGATTCTGATCCTGCTTGCCTTGGTAATCCACTTCCTTGCATGCGGATGTGGGATCACTATCAGCGTGCTCGTCGTCCGCTTCGGCCTGGAGACATCAGTTGCTGGGAGGCAGGACCTCGTGTCGAGGATACTGCTGTTCGTTTCCAGCTGCATCGGCAATGTCTACATCCTAATGCACATATTCGCGTCGCGGGAGAAGTACGTCCGGAGCCTTCAGAATGGCAGCCCGCAGATACACGGATATTTCTTCGCGGCCGTGTCCTTTTTAATCGCACGGCTCAGCTTGCCAGTCTGGATTGCGACAGTTGTCATGAACGCACTCGTCGCAGCCATGGTTGGCTTTAATCTACGAAATGGCCTCAAGGCAAATGTGGTCTGGATCCAGCTCCTGATCGCAACGGTGGGCTTGTGAGTTTCCCTGACATAACAAGTGAGACCAGTTCGAGACTGACATAACGCGCCCAGGTTGTCCATGCTGGCCATATTAATTGTAATCGAGACCACTGACCGCCCATTCGCAACTTCAATTCTATCGAGACGAACATTCATTACTGCAAAGGAGCAGGGCGACCGAAAAGATACGTTTGATCTAAGCATTTCAAGGCAGGGAATTCATCCAACGGGGGATATCGAAGAGAACAAAAAAGGAGCGAGGAATACAGTAGTAGAACTACAACGAGAATCATTCGACCGGTCTCGGATCAACACCCCAGAGTCGTCGGGCGGCGGGAGTCCGGATGGGCAAACAAACGCACCTTCATGGACGGACCGCTCCTCACGAATTGAGCAAAGAAGGAGCACAAGAAGGGATACCATGCGAGTGCGCAGCCAGGCTGTGCCCACGCCGCTTGAGACCATCTTCGGGTCGCGGGAGACGCTGCCTGATCCCCGAAACTCGCCGGGCATCAAGGGCGACTTTTCCTGGAGACCGCCGACCAGAGACTCGGAATACAACCAGAGGCCGCCGACCTCAGATTCCTTCCGCGATACTCTGCAACCACGAAGCAACGCGGCCTCGACGGTCTTCTCGAACCTGTCCGCACTGCCTCAACCCCTGGCCACTAATCCGGTGCCCGACACTTTTGGGTCGGCAGATGTGCAATCCAGACGGCAGTCTGTCGTACGGCCCCGTTCGTCCTCTGTCCCACCAGAGACACAACAAAAGACCCCAGTCAAGAGGCGGCCTACACTACCGAATCTCAGCGACCTGCCCGCACGCGCCGCAGCTCGGCGGAGGAACTCGTTGATCGCCCGGGAAGCCGACCTGGCCCCCCGCGCGTCCACCGAGATTTCTCGACGTTTCAGCCTCATCGGCGGCCAGAACATCATCGCTCCCCCCTCGCCAAGGAACGACTTCGTCGAGGTCCCCATCCCGAACATCACGCCCCGTGAGCTCGAGACGGACGAGGACGGCATCATCCCCGTGGAGGCCCACCCGCTCGCGAGGAACAACACGACGCGGTCGCGCCTCGTCCGCAACTTCTCACGGCCCAGGCGGAGGAGCACGATGGTGGGGCCCGTGGACGTCGTCATGGACGGCGACAAGGCGAGGCGGACATCGTCGTTCCTCCCGGAGCCCGCGCGCGAGCGCGGCCGCGGCAGGAGACAGGGAGGAGGAGACGACATGGGAGACGACAGGCGGGCCGAGGTCCGGCGGTCCAAGTCGGTCCCGCCCGTGGCCTCCAACCCCGCCAGCAGGACCCAGAGGGTCAGCCTGGTACTGGACGAGCCGCGGTCAAAACCGCCCACGGCAAGGCTCCCGCGGAAGCCGGTGACCGGCCCGCGCTTCTCACCCTTCCCCTCGACTGCCACCGCCGCCGCCGCCGCCCCGGAGCCGCGCAGGCTCAAGGGCCTGGGCCAGGGATCGGCGAGGAGGTTGAACAAGGAAGTTGCTCAATGGGTGGAGGGCGTGCAGGCCGAGCCGAGGAGTTCGAGCGACGCTGAGGCGCCGCCGTCTATAATCTCGGATGTGTCAACTGATATTCTGGACCCCGAGACCACTGCGCCGTTCAGGCGAGTGGGAAGTGGGAAGCTGAGCCGAGAAGACTCGATCTCTGGGCGGATGAGGCGCATTTCGCAGAACTTTTAGCCAGTAATTACTCTGTAGAATATAGAAATGTATAAACTAAATCTTGATACAAGTCTAGATGTCACGGCCGTCATGATGTGATCTGTTGTGCTTAGTGCGCGTATGCTAGTTAGACCCAGGTTCATCCACACCAATTCCTGTTCAGTCCCTATCTATTTTTGGCTCCAATTGTCGTGGAAATGCATGAAGCTAGCTCGGGAATGGAGCCGCTGGGCATCCAACATTCTATCTCAAAAGGTGAAGCCCTAGTCGGAAAATACCATGATGAGGTTCAAATTGAAGTCACGTTTTGTCTGGTGCAGCACGGGCTCGGTTCAAGCGTGAGGACCTCCCGATTGGAGTCGACATTCCATGATCCTGTATACGACCCGGGTGTAATCGAAGGCGCCTTGTCCCACAGTCCCGGGAGGTGGGGGATTGGGTGCGCGGTAATATGCCTCACCGTCACCCAGACGGCTGGTAACTCAGCGTATTATCGCGAAACTCAAGCCAAATTCTTGATGTAACCAACACATGGTCCCCTTCCTGAAGTCTATGATGCCCGCCCTCATCCAAACTTAGAGACGATGACCTCACCCTTTACTAATTAGCCGTGTTTACGTCTCTTCCCCCCAAGGTTTGCGGTCTGAGTCGCCTAATTCTACCATTGAGCCTCTATGAGGTAATGACTGATGGCTTGGCTATATTGTACACTTCCATTCAGACTCGGGTTCGGCCATGACTGAGGTTGTGATGCGAAGTGTACATACCTAGGTACCTAGGTAGGTACGCAAATGCCGGCGCGACCTGAAGATGTGCCTACCTGGACCAGGGGGTCACATAAGATGTACCAACAATGTTTTCTCCGATTACTGCTGTCGTCTTCGGAGCTGAACCTAGATAGACGACTCCCGGTGCTTCACCTTGACTGTGTCTTTAGAGCTGTAGAAAGGATGTATCGCGGAGATGGATGGCCCTCAGCGCAAGTTGGTTGCTAAGTACTGACCTCACATCCCCATATCAAACCAGGATTCAAAGTATCTTGTTGAGGAGTGGTGCTAGGCTGCCTATTCCTGGTCACGAACAACCTGATTAGCATCCTGCTCCTTCCTCCTGTTTGAGGGGAAATAACAGAACTACGGCTGCTCCGTGAGTGCTTCCACATTCTACTGATTAGCTCGTGACCGAATCACCAATGTCACATTCACGGTTGCGACTAATCACTCACGCCATGTTACTGAAAAACGAACTACGGTATCTTTCGGTTGCAGCTATATAGTGTCGTTCTCGGCTTCATGTGTCAAAAGACATACAGGCGTGAACATGTGTGCTGTCGATCAAGAAACTGTTGCCATAATTTCGCATTGACTTGCCGAACTGAGGTTTTCGGATTCGCGCTATTTCCTAGCAGGTGCATGATCAGCAGACGTTATAAGTTTCTGATATAGGTTCAGTGCATCTCATCTCCTCTATCTGCGAAAGTGGAATCGTATTCGTAAAGGAAAGTGCCCAGGGCAAAGCGGGGAAAATGAATTTGTGCCCTCGGGGGGCTGGCCACCTTCCTGAATTTGAAGAACGCTAGGTGCGTCGGGCCTCGGAGATACCTTTTGAGAATGGATTCCCATCTGATAGCAATATAATCCAGTAACCAAGTTCGCGCCGTTGAGGCCTGTGGATCACATCACGCTGCATTTTGTAAATGGACCATGATTCTCCGGATGCGCAGAAATAGTGGATACATATAGTCGAATCCCTAGTCCAGGGGAAAAAATTGTCACGATGGAGCGCCACGGTCTATCTGCATCCCCACGGACAGCGAGTCTCTGCTTCTTTAACGCTTTCGTGCCTCAATGCCTTGACAAAAGGCAGCCAATCTTTGATAAACCTCATAACTGACTCCAACAAGCTGCGCTGTTCCGGCGTTCTTAACTGTAGACATGCGGTCAACACTGTTCACCCTGTCTTTGGCAATCTCAACAACGGTGTTGGGACAGCGGCACCACCCGAAGCGTGCCCCTGAACTGGACCACGATGCCAGCAAGGCGTGTGAGGAGATCAAATCCCAGATCTCAAGCGCCAGCGAGGTGATCGACGGTGTCGGTAAGTGCTGTGCCTCAGCAGAATGGAGGCTTTTGCATCACAACTGGAGGCATATTTTGTGGAATTGGCGGCTGACAACGGTTTCAGTCGAGCTCGGCCTGACGGATGATACACACCACTGGTTCTTTGAATCTAGCAGCGAGACACCGACGTGTGTTGTCGAGGTTGGCTCCCCGGCCGACGTATCAATTGCCGTAAGAAGCCTCCTAAAAAGATGCATGAGGGTGACATGGCTGATCTGTGTGCAACGAGAATACAGATGACCGCCATTGGCAATCACGGGGCACCATTCGCTTTGTATTGTGCGGGCCATGCGTCAAACAAGGGGTTCTCGAGCACTACCGGGGTTCACATCGCCATGAAACGGATGAACCAGGTAGTTCTGTCCGCCGATAAATCCACCGTCGAGATTGGCACGGGCAACGGATGGGCCGACGTGTACGACAAGCTTGACGGGACAGGAGTCAACGTTGTGGGTGGCCGAGTCAAGGGCCCTGGGGTCGGTGGGTTTACACTCGGTGGAGGATACTCCTGGTAAGTCTAATGTTGCCTGCTAAAGGTATCTGTACTAAGCTGAATCTCTAGGAAAACAAACCAGTACGGCCTTACGAGCGATACTGTTCTGCAGTTCAATGTCGTCCTACCTGTGAGGTCTCTCCTTGTGGCTCGCTGGCAAGCTGTCATTTTCCAACGTTCAAGCTGACTCTTTCAATATAGAACGGGACGATTTCCACCGCGTCAGCAGATGAAAATCCAGATCTCTTCTTCGCACTCAAGGGTGGTCTTAATCGGTTTGCCGTGGTCACATCTGCAGTTTACAAAACCCACCCGCAGACTGATGAAGTCTACGTATGTCGTCCACTGTCCCGTCCCGGTATTAGCCACGGACCGCTGCTGTATGCTAACAATTTCTGTTCCAGGCTGGAGCTACCATCTATACATCAGACCAGGTTGACGCTGTCTTGAACGCGACCCAGGTCTTCTCTGATGTCAACACTGATCCGAAAGCCCAGATCATCACCACGATCAACGCAACGCCCGTCGGTCTTACCGCACTAGTTCTTTTCTTCTACGATGGACCGGATGCGGGTACAGCCTTCGAAATGTTTGACGGAGTTAACCAGACAATCAGTCTTGTCAGGGCTCAGTCCTTCTCGACCTTTGTGTCGACCGTCGACTCTTCTATCTCATTGAACCCCCGTGGAACGTTCAACACCCTGCCAACCACGAAGACAACGCCAGCCTTTCTGGCTGCTGTCAAGAACCAGGCATCAGTTAGTTATATCAGGTTGGGGTTCGTGGAAAAGTCGTCAAAGCTGATTGAATCTAGACACTGGTTGCACAGGGGCACGGTGCGTTAATATTGAGTTACGATATCGAGCCGTTCCTAAAGTACGGAGCGCATGCCACAGAGAGTGCATACCCACATGATGATTCGCCTTGCCCCGTAAGTTCTCAAAATTCACGTGCAGAATTCGAGCCCACCGACTGAATCCTTGGCAGCTTAATCTGTATTTCTCATGGACTTTCGAGTCGGACGATCAGTTTTGGAATGACGCCATGGTGAATGCAATCTCTGAGCTCAGAGAGGTCGCGAAGCAGGAAGGCATTTTTGACGAATCTTCGGCCGTATACCCTAATTATGCCATCACTGGAACCACTGCTGAGCAGCTGTATGGGTCTGCCAACGCAGCCAGGCTCAGGACAATCAAGGCCAGCGTGGATCCGGATGGTGTGATGAATTTGGCTGGAGGATTTGACATATAGTTTGAGAGATAGCCTGTATAATCTTCTCTGTTACCAAATTTGAACTATAAGAAGCATATGTGTACAGATTAAAAACGAGACCACTTACCAAATTTGAACGTTCCTTCGCCATCATGGAATAACTTGTACCGTGGGTTTATATCACCTAACCCGAGAACATAGCTGGCAATAGACTGGGTGCAGAACAGATGACTTTCCTCGTCTCACCTTCTAGCTTTTACACTGTAGTTGAAATCTAAAATTCTTACCGCATGCCAAAATATTGACCCTCAAAATCCATCCCTGGTCATTACGTACATATGTACAAATCTCTTATCACTGATCATCTATACAAGCTGAAGCAGCCTCAACTCCCCTATCGGAAAAACGCATCAAAGCGGTCCAAGACACGACACGACGTTCCACATCAGGGTCCTTTATCCTGCCAATCACATCATCGGCCTCCGCCTTGCGGGCAGCCACGATCCGGTTGCGCGTTTTGGTATGCAGAGAGCGATTGATGCTCTGATATATCCCCCATCCGGGATACGCGACGATGCCCATAGCCGCAGCCGAGACGCCAGTGCCCAGCCCGAGGAGCCCCCTCCCTATCCCCTTGATGGCGCCCACGGCGCCGCCTTGCTGTGCACCCCGTACGGGCTCTTGCACCACGCCGGCGAACCCCTGCCCTATGCCGTTCCCGAGGTTCTTGCCCGACAACACGAGGCCGGATTTCCAGTCGGTGACAGGCCCGTGGTTGGCCACCTTGCCACCGTAAAGCCGAGGTGCATTGCGCATACCTTCTATGAAAGCGAGGGGCATGTGGGTTTAGGAGGTACGAGACGACAGGTACTTA
Source organism: Diaporthe vaccinii (assembly GCA_039880775.1). NCBI lineage: Eukaryota > Fungi > Ascomycota > Sordariomycetes > Diaporthales > Diaporthaceae > Diaporthe > Diaporthe vaccinii. The sequence continues at coordinate 3,680,195 of JBCEDN010000001.1, forward strand.
CTGTTTCAGCTTCTTCTTGTCAATTTTCAAATTACGCGCCAGTATTTCTACAGCGAAGTCGGACAGGAGCATTTGCTCGCAGCGGCTGAAGTAGGCCCACGTAGCTACCTTATCGTCGGCAACCTGACATCGCATCTTTTCTGCTGGGAGATGTTTATGAAAGCTGCGTGCAGCTGCCTTCACACCTGAATCCCCTTTCATCTTGTCTGATATGGCGAGAGCCGCTCTCGATGCCTCAGGAGACATACAATAGTTCAAGGCTTCGGTTAAGTTCTCCAAGTTCAGGTCTTTGTGCCGGATTGCATTCGGTCCGGCGCCTGCACGCACGACCATTTCGCCCCAGAAGAATTGACTATACGACAGTGAGACATTAGCACTCTGTATTTAGACAAAGACAAGGTTTTCATGGCATACGGACTCCCCAAAGAATGGCACTTTGAAAGTCGGCTTGGCGAAGCGAAGGCCGCACGCCGCAGTGCCAGCACCGCCGTGGTGTACCACTGCAGCAATGTGTTTGAAGAGCCACTCGTGAGGGCAGTCGTCGATGAAGATAACACGGTCATTACTGTCCCGTGAGGCCCCTAGTTTGCTCCAGCCCCGGGAGACTATCAGTCGTGCACCGATCGCCTCCGCGGCCCCGAGGATCACCTCGGTCAGCCTCTCTGGGTCATCAATGACAATGCTGCCAAAACCGACGTAGATTGGAGGTGGCCCCTCATCAAGGAACTTTGCAAGCTCAGGTGGAGGAGCATGTTGTGGTTATTCGCGGAAGAAGAACCCACAGACGTCTGAAATAAGCGTGAGTTTCGATGACTGGATGGTAGACATGAGCTTCTCGACGAACCTATAAAATCTGGCCAGTCGACAGGTGTTAGTATCAAGGCTGGTGACCATCAGTAAGCAGTCGGAATGCGGAGTTTCTCGGCAAGTAACGGGCCTTCAGTGAACGGCACCGGTTCGAGATCAACGGTGCGGCGCCAATCATTGACAAGGTCCCCGATACTAGGCAGAGTGATATCAGCAGGGGAAAAATGTAAAGATGAGAGTTGAATATCTTAATGAACCCTTGCCAGGTCATCCACTCAACAAACGCAAATGACACCCAGTTCAGAGTTTGTCGCGTAGCCTCGTTGATCTGCTGAGAGTCTTTGATGTTGGCCAGAGGATGGCGGAAGAATCTTGTGCTGGACCACGGCATCGTGAACATGAGGTGGACGGGAATTCCCAGCGCTTGGGCGCAGTGGAAATGAGCGAAGCTGGGTGGGTTGGCAATAATTGCGTCTGCAACGAAAGGCCTTCCGGTTTTCCCGTCAGGTTCTATGCATGATTTCCAGCAGCCGTCGAGAATACTTGCAACCATGTCCCGCTTCGTACCAATCTCCCCGGACAGTAAAGTCTTCATGCCTGGAAGAGGCCCTGGGTTCTTGACCTGTCGCGGTACATTCAGTAAATAGCTTCACTGCTAAGCTCCCTCGTCATACAAGCCTCCGGGGAAGGGGGGGCGGGGGCGGAGTGGTTACTGACCATATAAGCCATTAGCTCTGCCGGATCACCACAAATGGGGAAGAACTCAAGATTGGAGCTGGTCACAAATGCCTCAAACACATTATGCGTAGCAAGCCGAACGCGGTGTCCATATCTTTGAAGCTCGTTCCCAAGCGCGATAAAAGGTTGCACGTCGCCACGACTACCGACAACCTGTATCACGATTTTCAGAGGCAGCGACCATCATCCGTCCGCGTTCGCGGAATCTGAGGTGGGAACAAATGGGCTGTATGCTGGCGGCGCCTCCAAGCCCGAAGCGGCTGGTTGAGATGCTTCAGGTCCGTCGGGGAATTTCCAGTCTGGTACAAAGAACGAAAGAGATTTGACGAGGCGTGAACCTGGATCAACATTGACCCTACCATCTGATAAAATTAGAGCAAGTTTCAATATTTATTCAAGTGCAGCTCGTACCTGTAGAAGTCTCACCATTCCGCTGTCCTTGCTCAAGCGCATAGAGGTATGAAGGCGGCGGGTCGATGTGAGACTCCCCCGCCGACTCCTGGGCTTCCATGGTATTAGCTGACATGGACGAAGCGATCTTGAGGACCCGGAGTATAAATGCATTGCTTTAGAGACGTCTCGCGGAGGTCAATATATACGTCTCAACGCCTCAATATCGACCGGCAAGAGCCCGATGGCTTATAAGCAAGCGCACGCAAGTTGTGGCTTGGCTCAATGATGCATGCGTTGCCGTATTGACTTGGTCATGATTGGTTGAGGGATACTCCACCTTGACAAGTTCGGAAAGCGTTGCATAGCGGCTGGGCGGCTGGGCGACCCGTATCTCGTATTAGCTCATCTCTAATTGGCTAGGGGCCGCTTCCCCTTATGAAAAGCTCAGAATACCTAGTGCAAAGCTCGATGACAGGGTATCTCGTATTAATTCGTACAAGCGGCCTGCCGCTGTGACAAGTTGAGAATAACATCGCACACATTGAATGGCTTGTAAGCAGCTCACTAGTGTTTATTCACCGTGGTGGCTGTGAATATTATTTCAATGGTTCTTGCTGTTTTGCAAATATGAACTGTTCCTCTCCACCATTCTTTATATTTCCTGCAAAACTTCAGAGCCAGCGACTCCATGCAACCTTGGAAGCCGGACTAACCACTCATCACACAACAACATCATGGATCGCCTGCGCAGTTATTTTCAACGAATCTCGGATTTTTTCCACAGTCCGTTATTCAACCCCGCTTTCATGCTCAAAGTGCACTTCGTTCAAATGATACTAGTCATTGTCATGACCAGCCTCACCGGGGCACGCGTCGCTATCAAGCCAAGCGGCATGCCTGTGACAAGATCCGACACGCTCGGGATAGTGATGGTAGGCTCAACCTCTAGCCTCTCCTACAGTTACCACCGGCGAAAGGCTGATGTAATGGTGACAGGGTATCAAAATTTTGGTGGTGCTCTCGTACCAACTCACGACAACTCACTTCGCCAAGTTTCGACGTTGGCAAAGTCTCAAGGCGTACCGAATTCTGAATACTATGGAGATTATTTTCTGGTTTGTGGTTGTTATAATCACTTTCATGGGAATCTCGCGGTATTGTCAGAACACATATTGCGGTTTGAGCTGGTTGATTGTCCTGATCGCCATCATTCTGACGTACGTATTGCAGCCTTTTATCCATCCCCCTCCCCACACGGGAGCTCCAACAGGGAAACAGAAGCTGACTTCTTTAAGTTCGCTTGCTTTTTGGACTGCTGTCGTCTCCAAGCGCATGCGAACAGATTCGAAACAATTCGAATGATCCACAACCACGCTTCGCTTTGACGCTGCCGACAGTGGTCTTCACGGAGCTGACTCCGCGGAATTGGCGCTGGATTTAATTGACGGAAGCACCAAATTATCTCTCGTGACTTTGCTGCAATCCCAGTTGAACATCAAAGGGACCAAGACTCTACGGCCAACCCAAGAGGATGGCCAACGACCGTGAATCGCTTGGGGCTGCCGGTGCCACCGTTGCTGTTCTGAAAGCGTCCATTGATGGAGAAGACCATGATTATAGAAATATTGATTCTATTTCTCTGGGTGTCTCATCTCAGCATCTTGGCTCCGACGGTGCCGTTGGAGAAGGTGCTTCAAGTGATACACATGACGTTGCGCGAAACGACTCAATGAGCACTGTTACTTGCAACGATGCTCTGCACGGTTGCTTGCTACATTGATACCCAAAACATATTGGGCCGTCAATTTTCTTGCGACTTCGGGTGGAGGAGGATTCCGAAAGCAACGAGATGATAATGAAAGCAACTTAGTTTCCTAGATAGACTAGGTATCGCCGGAGATAGAGAAAGCTCAGGGGAAATGAATAACAATGCCTTCTTATGAGGAACATGGGAGATCCGCGGATCTTGCAATCTAGGCTTTTGAATTCGGACCCAGGAGTTGTGTTGGCAGGCCGCTTGCGCTGCACGAGCTCATGCCGGCCATTGCAATGCTCCTGTATCAATTCGAGATGAGGGAGAGTGATAGGGACAAGGACGCTTGGGACAGTGGGACTATGGATGCCGAACCCTTACAGTTGCGGGATCACGTCACAGGGCAAAAGGATGGCACTCTTGTTGAGTTACAGCTGCGCACATTATCAAATTAAGAACAGGAGCACAGTCTATCTGGTATTCTATCCTTCTACCTTGACCTTCCGTCCTTCCTACACAGAATGAGCCTCAATTTCACATCAGTTAATATAATGTTCAAGTTGCATATCGTTGTAGAATTGAACGTATCGGAAGGGTTTGAATTATTTGAACTTCTATAAAAACTTTATTAAAGCTCCAGCTATATGCGCCTAACAAGTACGGCCCCATCTGTCCTGTTCGATCCCGCATTGGAACTGAAGAAGCATGTATGTGCTCTGAAAAGATCAGAGCAAACTCAAGACTGCTGGGCCGGAAGTCGGGCATCTTGGCAACCCGGCGATATTGGGCGGGGTGGGGTCAGGATCGGAGATAACTCCTCTCAACAGCACAAGTCAACCGCCAAGTCGCCCATCCGGAGGGACTGTAAACTCTGTCTCCCGCCATATGTAATGTCGGCGGATGCTTATGACCAATCTGACCGGAGCCCGGAGTCTCCGAGGACCGGAACGATCCACAACAGGTGGGGCCGAACATTTCCAGGTCAGATATAAAAGAAATAGGTTGGATGCGCTCAGCGCAGACAAATAAGCCATACAGCAAACTTCCTTATAAGAAAGCCGAGATTAATTTTCCAAGAGCCAATTTCGAACATGTCGACCGGTCGCAGGCCCTACTTTATCATCTCTGCTCTGCCAGCTGATGACATGGCTCAGCAAGACCTCGAGATCAAGCAGGTATTCCATTTGGAGGCGGAAGAAGCTCGCGAGGAGATCGAAAAGATGCAAAAATCTCTTGTCCATAACGGCTTCGACTTTGATTGTATGTCCTCAAGGCATTTGTAATTTCATTTTCTGGCATGACTTAACTAATGTTCTTCAAGTGACTTTGGTCTCCCCGAGGCTTGGCTGCAGCGCAGCCCTCGACAAGCTCGACGAGGCGGAATATGTGGATGGGGTCATCATCGGCTTTGGGCTGCGTGGCCACCCAGCTCCGAGCATCGCCATCTTCCTCGAGGAGCTGATTGAGAAGCTGAGGTATCACCCAAAGAACGTCAAGCTCGACTTCAATTGGAGCATACCTTCCAGCCTAGACGCCTGCCAGAGAGCCATGAAAGAGAAGACGGAGGAAGAGAGGAAGACTTCCGGGGCAGCTAGAAGTGATTGTGAAAGACGGAGGGGAGGGGATCTTTGGTCGGCCCAGAGAGATTCCGCACCGTGTGGACTAACCATATATCAGCCGTGATAACTGATTACATGTACAAACACTCAACTGATAAAAGTGAACAACATAATTTTCACCGCAGGCGGACTGTCCTGTCGTTGATCAATTGTGTGACTACCTCTTCCTAACCACTTAGGTAGATAGGCACTAATATACTCCAGTATTATCGCCACCACTATGGCAGGAGCACTGAAGCGGGGCATAAATGCATTGCTGGGCGTGTCCTTGGAATTGTTAGTCACCTGTTATTTGTGACTCCCAGCGACTGCTCTCATAAATATGGTTGTGACGGTTATCGGCGTACACCGGCGCATGGCGCTGAGAGGGTGCGTTGGATTAAGCTTGTCCAATCTGCTCACCGAATCCCGCCCCTGGAATCTCCGTTTGGGGTTGCATGCCCATCGACTATCGGCACGTGGACAACTCATTCGCGGGGCCCCCAATAACTCTGCTGCGCAGTAATCTGTGCAGTCCACATTTTGGGCATCCCCTCCCCTGATTCTCCACTTGACTAGCGGACAACTAGGCGCCTGGCAAGGAGGTGCTTGCTAGCCTATGTCCATATCGGGTAGGTGACTGTGACTGGGCATCCACCCCGGGCATAATGCCTCTGTCCATTCAATCTCACCCGTGATGGACGTGATAAGGACATTGGTAAAGAAAGTGCTGTCAGGAAATATCTATATATTCCACTTGCCCTGCCAAGACATGCAAGCTGTCCGTCAACCACGGCAATCATCACGGTTCTACCCGCACCTTGGCCTTCTTGATCCCACGCTGGCCCTGAGCCGCAGCAGTAGCCTACAAATTCTTCCAGGATGGCCTCAACCATACTTCTCACCCTCGCGGCCTTGCAAGGCGTGAGGGCGTGGGGTTCTCTTGGGCATGCTACGATCGCCTACATCGCCCAAAACTATGTTACTGACGAAGTAGCGTCTTGGTATGTTCAATCCATGAAGCGGCCATGCCTTCGCACCAGTATGAAACTGACCAATGATGTTATTACAGGGCTCAAGGTGTGCTCTCTGACACCTCTGATTCATACCTGGCCAACATCGCCTCCTGGGCCGACAGCTACCGCGCAACGACCGCCGGCGCGTGGTCTGCCCCCCTGCACTTCATTGACGCAGAGGACAACCCGCCCAGCTCCTGCAACGTGGACTACGACCGGGACTGCGGCTCGACGGGCTGCTCCGTCTCCGCCATCGCCAACTACACCCAGCGGGTGGGCGACGGCCGCCTGTCGGCCGCCAACGTCGCCGAGGCCCTCAAGTTCCTGGTCCACTTCACCGGGGACATCACGCAGCCCCTGCACGACGAGGCGTACGAGAAGGGCGCCAACGGCGTCTCGGTCACGTACCAGGGCTACGCGGACAACCTGCACGCCGACTGGGACACGTACCTGCCCCAGACGCTCGTCGGCGGGTCCAGCCTCACGTACGCCAAGACCTGGGCCACCAACCTCACCGCCGAGATCAACTCGGGCATCTACAAGTCCCAGGCGGCGAGCTGGATCTCGGGCGACAGCGTGAGCGCGGCCATTGACACTGCGACGGCCTGGGCCACCGACGCCAACGCCTACGTGTGCACGGTCGTCATGCCCGACGGCGCTGCGGCCCTGACGGCCATGAGTGATCTGTACCCCACGTACTACGACTCCGTCATCCCCACCATCGAGCTTCAGATTGCCAAGGGCGGCTATCGCCTGGGGAACTGGCTGAACCTGATTTATGATGCGGATATCAAGAAGCGGGATCTGGAGACCGGAGGTGGCGTCAAGAGGGACGTGAAGAAGCCTCTGCCGGATCTGATGGGCCGCGACCTCCTGCCGGCGCCGAGGCCTCTGAGCAAGGCGAAGCTTGCTAGAGCTGCGTTTGGTTATGGTTGTAATCATGAGCATTGAGTTCAACGGAAGCTTTGGTGGGTTCATAACCAGGCTTGGGCTAGGGAGACAAGGCCTGTTGATAGCCAATGATGTGATGAGATTCTTCCTGATGGAAACTTCAATGTTTCTTCTCATCACATGACGAAGCAAATGAGTAACAAATTTGAGTTGCAAAACACAAGCGGACGGTGCCAAATGAGTGAACCACCAGATCAGGGTTGAGCCCATTCAATGTTATTAGTCTCCCCATGTTTGAGTTCAAGCTGAGGGTTGAGTAGTTAATGTCATTCTTCGCCTCTGACAACCCGTACTGATGTGGAAAAATGAGCCTGGAGTCTGTAGACTCTGTGTTGCGACAATACTGAATTATATCCGTGACTACACATAAGATCTAGACCTTGCCGAAAAGCTGCTAAAGGCAACACCTAAGCTGTCAGATCGCTCGGCTGAAGAAGAACTGGAGGGGCGGAAGCCATTGCATTTACTACAATGCTCGCAAGGGGTGGGCACTTGATCCCCTATTTTGGGGCTATATCGATGAGCGATTCTTGGGAGAGAATAACCCTGGCGGCTTCGAAGGCAGGCTGCACCTGTTCTCGCCGTCGATGCGCGTCAAGATGGAAGGCTTCGTTGAGCTCAAGACGACAGCAAATGATGGATGAGAAACAGAAGAAATGGTACGAGGGCGAGTGCAAGGACTACCTGAGAACGCTTTTGAAACACTGTTAGAAAGCAAAGGTGATTATCACATGCCGTGAGCTTTCGTTCAATACCAGTCAACCTTTGATGGCAAGCCAATGTGGAAGCAGCCATTTCAATGCTTTGCTTGCGGGAAAGTCGTACTGATCCAAGCAATCTTTCAGTTACCCTCAGCTGCATTCTTCATGTCCTCTTTCCATTGCTCGAGGACCTCATTGGCGAAAGCGTCATCGCTCAACACCCTCCACCCGACGAGAGCCATCCCCTTGCCACACTCCACGGCCATGTCAAACGACTCCTGTGTCCCAGCCGCAGCAGCAAAGCCCTTCGTATGATTCCCCTCACCCACCTCAGTGTTTATCCCAAAGGCACCGTGGAACCCCGGGCACTGATAGCACACATCACCCATATCCGTACTGCCAGCGAGGAAGTCACTCGGCTCGCTGGGGTGGACGGTACCCGCAGGCATAGCCTCCACATACGCCGCGCACAGCCTCTTGCTCGCCCGCACGTCGGCGTACGAGTTGAGCGTCTCGACCTCGTACCCGCAGCCCGTCGCGTGCGCCGCCCCCTCGAAGCACCTCAGCACCCGCAGCCACAGCGCCTCGGCGTGCACCCTCGTGTCGCTGCGCACGTAGTACTCGACGGTGCAGTGCGCGGGGATGACGTTGGGCCTGTCCCCCGCGCGGCGGAAGACGCCGTGGATGCGCTCGTAGGGCCGGACCTGCTGCCGCAGCATGGCGATGGCGTTGTACGAGAGGCACACGGCGTCGAGGGCGTTGGCGCCCTCCCAGGGCGCCATTGCGGCGTGCGACTCGCGCCCGGTGAAGTGGACCACCTTCTTGATGTTGGCCAGCATCGGCACGTACGAGACGCCGCGGACCGGGGAGGTGAGCCGGTAGCCTGGACCCGGGTGGACCATGAGGCTGGCGGCGCAGTCCCTGTACGCGCCCGCCTCGATCAGCTTCAGCTTGCCGCCGCCGCCTTCCTCCGCCGGCGTGCCGAGTAGCCGGACGCGCCCTGGGGACTTGGAGTCCCGTAGTGCGGCGGCTGTGCCGAGGAAGGCGGCCAGGCTGGAGGAGGAGATCAGGTTGTGCCCGCAGGCGTGGCCGATGCCCGGCAGGGCGTCATATTCGGCGTTGAAGATGACTAGTCTCCCGCCTGAGCCGTACTCGGCCGAGAAGGCTGTCTCGAGACCGAATGCGTGTGGGATGACGGTGTATCCGAGCTTGGTCAGGAGCTTGACGAAGGTGTCGTGGGCCTTGTGTTCCTCGTAGGCCAACTCTGGGTTTGAATGAATCTAGGGAAGACTTGTGAGTTTATGGCATAGTGTTTTCAGTCTTCATGTGAGACTATGGAATGTTGCATCCGCCTGCGCGTTGGCGCAGCGACCAGACATCGCGTCAAGGGGTTTGGGAGAGGTGAGGAGGTGGCGGAAGTAAGAGGACCCACCTCGTCATTGATGAAGCGGAGATGTTCGAGATGGGAGTCGACCGCTCCATCGACCACGGATTTCGCATCAGAATGCGCCATGGCCTCGCTGCAATTTCCAATTTAGTACCCAAATTGGGTTGTGAAAAGGCTCCCGGGTTGTGGGCCGTCTCGTGACATGCGGGTAATGTGCCCCGCGTGGTCTTGCGTGTTGCGTATTGCGTGCTGTTTGCTTTCGGCAACCGTCAAAATAAGGTTTCCGTGTCCCCGCGGGAGCCACTCGTGAGCCGACCCGAGCGAAACAACCGGACCGCTCACTCTGGCCCGCCCACAACGGGTGATGGGCGGGGTTAGGGCCAGCCATCTCGGCTTGTGCTGGGGATTTCTAGAAAACTAGAAACGTGGTGGTGCAAACGCCTCCGAAACTGCGAGCGAATGGGGGCGTCAAAATGAAATACATGGTCGGAATTTTGCTGGGCCGCTAATTGGGCAGACGGGCTGAGGTATCGCGTGCTTAACTAGGTCGCATAGTTCGGTGAATCGAAGCGGTATCGAACCGTCTGGACTGTAATCGATGTTGCGTTCGGCGAGTTCTGCAACCTAACGTGGTTCATGTGGTCTGCCCGGTGTCTTAGCCGCAGATCCTTCCTGGAGTTCAGCGTCTGGGATCGGTCGAGAGAGATATATCGGACGAAATATCCTACCTTTAGCCAAGCATGTTTGAGCGCAAACAGACGACCTGTGTGGCAAAGCATGTGCACGGTGGATTGCATGCCAAAATATGGTCTCGAAATAGCCATTTGCAATTCAATATCAAAGTCGCCTCTGATTTGCCCGGTTCTTCAGGGAGAAGTTTGCCTACCTAGGTAGTCGGCTGTTATGTGTAATATAGAGACAGTCTCGTGTGGTCGTATCGAGCTTCTTGCAGGAAGAGCATGACTCAAACAAGGTCTCAGCTGAATCGGCTGCAGTATGCCGCTTTGTTACGTTCATCACAACGTGGTTCGGCATTTTGGAAAGACTAGCCATTGGCGCACCTTGGGAGGCCTGGCCCAGAAGCGAAAGCTTACTCTGATACTGTAGTACTGGTGAAAGACTAAAAACATTTAATTGTTACCCATCCCCTGGAATGGCACAGCGTGGTAATATCCGGCGAGTTCGTGGTGCCAACCCCCTCCCCGTAACCCTGCTAGCACTGTATCAAGCAACATTTACGCCCAGAGCAGGTTAACGCGGAGGCAGAGTATGCAAGTGGGAGCAGGTAGTCAGGCAGATTCTTCTGCCGGGCGGACCGTTCGTGTCGTGCGACAGAGGGGTCCAGAATCAAGGACGTCTTCCGACATGACAGCCACTCAGCCACTTTTACATCCACCACTTCTTCACTGCGTAGTGTGCTTCACTGCGTAGTATGTTTTAGCATAGCACGTAGTTGCTAGCAAATACCATTGCCAGACGCACGGATTGGGTGCTTAATTCCATCACTTATCCGGCCACTCTTCCGCTCGTGGCAGCCTCTCACACCACTACCGTGCCAACTTCACGAAACGCCGAAGCAACAGCGTCATCCACTGAACAAGCGCTGCAGAGCTGGCCACGAAGTGGCACCACGACCAAAAGCCGCCGGGATGGCACAATGAATGCAACATCCATCCTACTATCGCAAGATGTGCGCGTCCTCGCAGCCCGCGACGAGGGCGTCGGCAGCGGCGTCATCAACATCGAGGCCATCGATCCCGCACAGCGGTACACAATGGTGGCACTTCTGGGCTGCGCGCTGTGGAACAGCCTCGAGATGGTGCCCATCGTCCTGCTGACCTTCAAACGCTACTCCGGGCTGTACTTCTGGAGCATGGTGTTTTCCACGCTGGGTGTCATCTTCTCCGCCATCGGCTTTCTCTTTCTCATCTTCGACATCGGCGTCGATCGCAAATTCCCACCGGCCTTCATGGCGGCTTTCGGCTGGGTGCCGATGGTCAGCGGGCAGAGCCTGGTTCTCTTCAGCCGGCTGCATCTGCTTCGCCTGTCGAGGACGCTGAGGAAATGGATCCTTGCCGAAATCATCTTCACGATTGTGTTTCTCCAGATTCCCACTTTGACTCTCACCGTCGGCAGCCAGACCAGCCATCCCGACCAACACGCATGGGTCAGGCCCTATCAGATCATCGAAAGGATACAGGTCGTTGTGTTCTTTGTGCAAGAAGTCGCCCTCAGCTCACTGTACCTGTGGAGGTGTTTTAAATTTCTCGTGGCCCGCGAGGGGAATGAGACGGGCTTCAGCAGCGACAGGGGCCGGCGTGGCGTGCAGAAGATGTTCATTCACCTGCTCATCGTCAACATTATCGTCATCGCCCTCGACGTCACAATCATCGGCTTGCAGTATTCTGGGCTTTTCTTGTTCCAGATCAGCTACAAGCCCTTCGCCTACAGCGTCAAACTCAAAATTGAGGCGAGCATTTTAACACAGCTCGTGGATTTCGTGAAAGCTCGGCATAGGCACGGCACATTTACACTGACGCCTGAAGCCCAGCAGGAGTGGGATGACACACTGGACAGGGTATTCGGCACGGTGGGGGATATGAAGAGCGACGATGAATATCACGACGGAAACAAGATTCGACCACAAACCGCTGAGAAGCATATGGGCTCTAGCTCAGGCACGCGCATGGGCACCGGTTCTGGCTCTGGCTCGGGCACGGCACACACAATTGCCCAACTCAAAGAGATACCACAGGAAGTCGTCGTCTACCCAGCTAGGTATACGCAAGGAAACCCGGACGCCCCATTTGTTCGGTGGTGGCACCCGGAAGAGGTAAAGGAGGTATATAGTCGGAGGCAATCGCAGCGGCCGCCGGAAAGATTGTAACATAATTCACGCCATAATACGACTCGGCCAACACTGGGCGACGCAAGAATCTAATCATTTTTTCAACTCGATCCGAATTGGGAAAATGCAGTTGTGAAAGTAAGTCCACATGAGGTGACGTAAGATTTTCCCCCAATCGGTTCTGCCTAGACCCACTCACTGAGCCTCAGTCGCTGCCTCTTCAATACTCCACCTTAGAGCTGCGCCTTAGCGCCATCGACTTGTCCGCTAGGTATAATGCTGCTCCATCACATCAAATCACTGTGACAGCGCACCCATTTGTCTTCACGGGTGGAAATATTCGTCATTCGATCTTTCCCCTAAATCTGCTACGCAGAACCATGACCCTCGACATGGCCGACATCCCGGACGATATCCTCCGCCAGATCTTCTCATTTCTCCCGCAGGAAACGCTTGTTCAATGCCGCTTCCTCAGCCGAGCGGTCGAGCCCCTGGCAAGGGCACTCGCTTTCCGTTCTATCCGTCTCGAGCGCGCCTGCGACGTCGACCCGTTCCTAAACGTTGCCAGGTCTGAGAGGCTGAGACCTTTTGTACGAGAATTTACGTTGGATTTATCGCAAGGGAAACTTCCAACAAGTGATGCTGCCGAATATGGCGCTCGGCTCAAGCAACACCAACGAACACTCATAGCGCTTCCGCTGATAAGGCATTTCAGCGGGCTGAGGACGTTGAACTTGAGGTACAGCCGGTCCACAAAGGGCCATGATGGATATTCAGGGCGCTGGAGGGTTGACGATGATGGAGCGGTGACAGACCGACGCTTGCTGCCGCTCTTGTTCACAACCATATATACGGAGACTGTTCTCCGATGCATCTCTGGGTCCTGGACGAAAGAGGCCCAGGATCTATGGGAGCGCCGCTGGCGCAAATGGTCCGAGCCCAGGGCGGAGGCTCTGGTGAATCTCTCACTGTCCACCAGCCTCCAAAGTGAACCGGAGTTATTCGACACAGTGAAAAGCTTCCCTGAGAAAGCCATCAATCTCACGACTCTGACGATATCCAATCTCTCAGAAAAAGACTCTGAGTACTTGATGTCTTCCGCTGCGATGAAGCGGTTCCTTGGAACCCAATTACTGTCAAAACTGCAGCTGTTGACCAATTCCGTGAAGTACGACGGCGACTCCCTGGTTCCTTTCACAATACACAACAGATACGAGTTCTTCGAGAATTTGCCTTCGACCTGGCTGTCACCCCCTATTGCCGACCGCCTGCGCACGCTATCTCTGTTCGCGAATGACTACTGGGGCTGGAGTCCAAAGATGGACTTCAGAGTGCTGAGCCAGGTCAAGAATGGCACCGGAGGACTTTCCAACCTCAGGACGCTGGCCCTTGGGACGTTTGTCTTCAGCCACCAGTGGCAAGTCGACTGGGTAGCACAGCTTGGCTCAGACAACGGCAGAGGTGGCCTTGAGGAGCTCTACCTGGATAATTGCCCGATAATGTGGCGGGCGCGGGTCTTTGGTCCAGTAGACGGCGAAGGATTTCCGCACAAGGAGGCCATCGCAGCGGAGGATGGGAGCCCTCCCGCCATCAGCGGGGACCCCATCACTGTCGACGTTGACCTCCGATGGAGCACAATCCTGCAACAATGGAGCCAGAAGATGCCGTCTTTGAAAGTGTTCAAGATGGGCAACGGTGACTGGCTCGGAGAGCTCAGCACGGATGTGGCAATGGCGCAGACGGCGTCTCGCACTCGGGTGGTCGACGGCGCGTACATTTTGGCCAAGCATAGGAACGAAGACACCGTGCACCTGAACTACGACAAGGTTTCTATAGACGAGCTTCACAAACACGGCCAGGACGTCATCCGAGACGGGGTTGGTATGAGCCAGAGGCGAGAATGTGTGCTTCAGTATGTCCACTATCAAGCAGCCCTAGGGTCTTCCCCTTGGGTCGAACGGGACTTCAAGGACGCCCTTGTCAACGACTTCGAGGATGGATATCAGCGCTACGAGGAGGCCCGACGCAAGGACGAAGATGCGCTCTATGCGCTCCATGCTTCCGTAGAAACCTGGTAGTGGGCACTCTAGACAGGAATATTGAAACAAAAGACAGACAAGCACGAGGACGCCATTATTGGATCTGGTGCTCGTTACAAAAACCCACGCAGTGCTTCATCCAACGTCTTGCCCTCCCTCATCGCAATCGCATCACCCTTCTTAGCCAGCCCAACCCGATTATGCCAGACAACCTTCATCCCAGCATCCGTAGCACCTTGGACGTCCCCGGCACTGCCCGCAACAAAGAGGACCTCACCCACAGTGACACCAAGCTTGGGAAGGACAGCCTCGTACGCTGCCCTATCCGGCTTGTAAAACCCACTCTCCTCCGCCGTAACAGCAGCATCAAACTCGAACCCGCCGCCCACACACTCCTCCGCCCTCCGCACGGCAGCACCCCCCAGGTCCGCGGAGCAATTCGTCACCACGCCCAGCCTGTATCCCTTCCCCCGGAGCTCCCCCAGGACGCGCGCGACCTCGGGCCACGCCTGTAACTGCCGCCAGTCCCGGAGGAGCGCGGCGGGCGCTGATTCCGGGAGCCCGGCGTCGCGGGCCGACTGCTCCACGAGGCTCTCGTACGCCGACGATGCGTCGTACGCCCCGGCGCCAAAGGTCAGCTCGAGGTACTGCTTGCGCCAGCGCCGGCCCTCCTCGGGCGTCCTTGACGGCGTCGAGGCGTCCCAGAGGCTCCATGAGTCGAGGAGGGCTGTGAGGAGGTCGAAGACGATGGCTTTGGGGCGCCAGTTGGGGTCGTTTTGCGCCATGGCTGTTGCTTCTGTTGTTTCAACACTCTTCCAAAAAAAACTGTGTTTAAAAATAGTTTTTTTTTAAAAAAAAAAGCCCAACAGAGTGGTGATGGTAGTCTGCACGGTAGTCTTGTCTGGGTTCGGCATCGATGGTCTTTTGGCGCTTACGCGCTTGTACTAATAAGCTTGGGAGTGGACCGGCAATGTCATAGTCCGCTCGCGTTTTGTCGACGCGCCCTTACGCCTCCGAGGACGGAGCCGTTGCGGAGGACTGCAAATCCGGCAGTAAATTTTACCGCAAGATCTCACAATGTTGTAAGTAATTATGTGAGCGTTTAATGGCTGAAGTTGGTAGTTAATTGGAAAGCTTCCTGGGCTGTGAATACTCAACAAACGTAGTTAGGGTGCTGCTCGCCGACCTCATCTTTCAATCACTCTCTTTTCTGGTTTTTGTCATTGGTCAATTGAAATGCAATGGATAAATTCTTCGAAATCGAAGGAGGGCCTGGATATGGTAGAGGTTCAGCCAGTCTGCCACCCAGCAATTTTCGAAGATCCTAGGTTGTGACAAAATCAGTCATAGGTCGTTTTTGTCAGTTGGAGGCACAAAACGTTTTTCCCACTGGTACAAGACAGTCACACAATTGAAGAAATGTTGCACGAACAAAGTGGTATCTCAAATTAACGGCTATAAATCTGATGCGACGCAAAAACAAATGTAAACTCCTCGACTGTCCTGCGGAACATGAGGCTCTCTAATCCCTCGTAAGCCTCACCTCCGTCGTCACGGTGATCTGGCCATCGTTCGGGTTCCCAAGCCGATCCCGCGACTGGAACACATCCTGCGAGCTCCTCACATTGACCGTCGGCGACGCGTCCTGCAGCCACGTGTCGCCGCTGCGCACGCTCATCCCCGTCTTGGGGGGCGCGCCACTGCCGCCGCCGGAACCGCGCTCGAGGTCGAGGTCGTCGCCGCCGCCCGACAGCCGGTTCCAGTTGTTGTTCTGCCGCGTGAGCTCGATGGCGTCGTCGTCGAGCGCGTGCACCTGGACCGTGTTGCCCTTCTTGCTCTGCGCGTACGACTTGGAGCCCGAGAACCCCGAGGTGCCGCCCTTGGTGGACTTGCCGTACCGCGTCGTGGCGGAGCTGAGCGTGTTCTTGATGGCCTGCTTGATCGACGCGGGCGTGTAGTGCGACACGAGCGCGCGCAGGTGCGGGAGGCACCCCGTGATGATGTAGACGCTCGTCTCGATGATGGACCAGCCGACGAGGTCGACCGATGCGAAGGTGCGGTCGCCGAAGGCTGCTGTGCTGAAGAAGATCCTAGCGCGGATTATGGACGCGATGATGCCGCTGCGGAATGGTCAGCTGGGAGTATTCCACTATGTGCTATAATATTTCTCATGCACTTACAAACTGGCCACGAGAAACACAGCCACCAACGCCATCCTCTTGACCACCGGCATCTTAAGATGCCAGATAGTCGGCATCGGCAAAGCCATGATTGCCAAGTCCAGCACAAACCCAGGCAGAGCCTGCGCGTGGAAGAAGGCCTGCACGTCGAAGCAGCGTCCCCCCGGGATCGTCCTGTCCCACCAAAACGCGATCGGCGTGCACTGGAAGCAGGCGGCGATGACGAGCGAGACGGACGTCATGGCAGTGAGGGTGAAGAGGATCCACGCCGCAGTGCGGGTTGCGCCCTTCCAGTTGAAGAGGCGTAGATATAGGCAGATGATGCCCAGCTTGGGCAGCGCCACGGACGTGAAGTAGATGAGCTCGAAGGCGAGGATCGACTGCGCCCAGCCGGTGAGCTGCTTCGGGCGCTCCTCCTCGACGAATTCGACGTGTCGACCGACGCCGCCGATTTTGGTCATGACTATACCCCGAGCATGAGTATAACTATCCCGCCACAGATTTCTGGAAGGAATAATCCATCTCCGTGAGAACGAATCATTGTGTTCGCAAATCCGGCCACTTACTTATACCAACAGCACACATCCCCAGGTTAACGACATAAGCCGCAGATAGGAACATGTCATCGGCGTAGATGCCTCCTCCTTGAAATCGTTTCGCATAAAACCGCAGGCCCAAGATAATCGTGGTGAGAACGGCGAAGGCGATCGAGATGCCCACCAGCTGGTAACTCCTATCCTCCGCCAGATACGCCGGGGTGGGTATTGCCCGTCGCATCGCCATCTCCATCTCCATTCTGTCCATTTTGCCTTCGATGGCGGTATTACTTCGCAGTGAGCGGGGGATCCTCTGTCGTTGGTCTGCCCCTGGTATTGAGTGGTGTGACGGCACAAGTGATCATAGAGGACGCCCCCAAGCCGGCTCGGGATGTTTATGTCGAGCTTGTGTTCGGCCGTACGGGTACGGGCATGGCAATGCTTGGCTTTGGGGGGGGGGACAAGAAAGCTTGAACAGTCTACGCAACCATCGCCGGCGCTGGAACGGGGGCCACCCATATTTCAGTCGGGCCAGAGAAAGACTGGGGACGATGTCATATGGGCCACAACTGCAAAAGAGAGAGAGAGAGAGCAGCGCGCTGGGATGACGTTTACGGCCTAGCTGTGTCCAAGGGAAATGTCCCGCCCAGTGAGAGCGTCTCGGACGGCCTCATGCACGACTCAGCTCATGTTCGATCCTGCGGCGCCTTGCATGGGCATCTGGATATTTGCAAACGCGGATGCAACTGCTTCCCGCCCGAAGTGGGGACGGCACCCAAGTGCTGGCCAGGTGCTCCCAGGGGTCCGCCTTCCACGCTGGCTCTCGCCGCCCCGAGAGATCGGGCTTCCTTGTCCTTGAGAGTTGATTCGACATTGCTGCGCCGGGCGTTGTGTGCCGGGGGAAAGTGAATGAGCGCAGGCAAGGCCTGGCTGGCAGATAGAGCCTCGGCAGGGAACCCTGCGCAGATTGTTCGGACTGTTGACGACGATCGGATGATCTTGCACCGGCCAACTTCCATGCCCTCAAAAGGCCTTGATTTCGGGGACATGCGCTTCGGTGCCTCAGATTATGTGGTGTTGTACCTGTAGCATCATGAGTCGAAGTTGCACCAGCCTCCTGGACCCTGACCCATCAGTCACCAGTCATTTCTTTGCAGCCGCAAAAAAGACTGGTCAAGCCGGTAGGCTGTTGTATTCTGCACAACAAAAAGTATGGGCACCTACGGGTGGCGCACGGCCATCTCTGCGAGTGGAATTCCCCGAAAACAAAGGTGGAGAGTTAGCGCACGGCGCGCCTGGCTTTCGGCCGGCCCTGCGGGCGTGTGCTGTACTGTGTAGCTTTGGTTGTCTTCGAAACAGTGGCGGCGAGGCCAGGGGTCTCCTTACAATGCCCTCTTGCATTACGGGCAGGGACCCCGCCTAGGCGGTAGTGCGCGACTTGGCCCCTTTTTTTTTTTGCCCCTTCGTACATTCATGCGAGAGGAATTGCTACAAATAGCCGTCTGGATTCAAGAAAGTCTCAGCCGGCATGTCGGGTACCCCATATAGACTAGGTCAGAGACGGCATGTCTTGTCCATGGCGGCAGTGGTCTGATGGAATTGACGTTCATCGCTCCATGCTCCTTGATGCTTTGTCCTCGTCGTTCGGAATTTTATGATCGACAGTAGGAATAGTACTATGGTATGTACAACAGATCACGTCTCCAAAGGGCCTCCTCTTGTTCATTCTTGTGTCCGCCTGGCCAAGGCTCAAGTGGCGACCCACCGAGCGCGGGCAAGATAGCCGAGAGCTTGAACACATCAAAGCTGGGGCTCCGGAAGTGTTACCCGGATGGCGATGACTCATGGGGAAAGCGGGATTTCCACAGCCTTTTTGACGATTGACCAGTGATCGTGCAGTGCAAGCTTTCAGATTGATGCCACCCCGGCTACTTGGCCTTCGGCATCGCCCATTCGCAGGGGCTCTCGATCAAAGTATCTGATATTATGTCGTGCATTGGACCTCGCATGCCTGGAACTCATATTGATCGACGCCCCATGAGGCAGACAGGCAGCTGACAGGCAGCCCAGGCAGTTCGCTACAGGACCAGGTAGCTCTTCCTGAGAGCTTGCAATCTCCGGCAGGGCTCATCAGGGACCGAAAACCTGCAGCAGGAATTAGAGTTCAGCCAATCACGCTAAGCATATGACAGGGTGAGGCGTTGAACCGACGGATCAGTTCATTACCTCGGTGCTTGTCATCTCACCAATCAACATATGCTTTGCAGGGTGCCACTGGATGGCAGCACTTGAGACCTGCCAGATATTTGGTGGGGACCATCTCATGCACCGCCACAGCGAAACATACTACACGTGTACGGAGCATTGTGGCAGATCATGCTGCAGGGCCCATGAAGAGCAAGTAAAATTCAGACGGTGGCTTGGGTGGATGCTGCTGGCGATCTTCTAGTCTCGGAAGCTAGAAGACAGAAGCCTGTCAGAAGCAAGCCTGGCAATTAGAACATGGAGGAGTGTGGAGATCATTGCAGCACGGCCCGGGCGCCACTAACGGTTTAGGGCCTCGGCTTGCGAGCCACGACCGTTTGAAGGATTCCGGTGGGCTGTCAAGGTCATAGATCAAGTGATTAGTTCTCTAGCCTAGAAGCTTGCTAGATTGATGAGCCTATCTTCAGTCTTTCGAATGCAGTCCGCGTCTTCCCGGCGGGGGCCTGATGGTTCTGAGACGGGTCTGGATTTTTCCGTGTCATCACCGGCAACCAGGGCGACGGTTGGCAGCAGGTTTGCTTCAAATTTGGAATACTGTGTAAGCAGAATGTTACTCTTGCCCCTGTCTCAGGAACAGCGAGGAGTGAGCCATCTGCCCACGCTCTATGGCTGCCATACAAGTGCCGATAGCCCCCAAACATGATTTCCGATGCCAAGCAACGTCCTCGTCTGTCTGCCTCGCGTGAGACAGTTCGTTGACTGACACTCATGCATATTGTAGGATGAAATCCCGGTCCATCGAAAGCACCCCCGCCGACTCGGCCCGGGTATTGCAGTCCTGTTCTCCTTCTCTCCTACGGATGGGTATGTCGGGCAATGTGTGAGAAAAAGAGTCGATGCTCCACACCCATTGGCAATTTATTTCTCGACGACGAGAATCCCCATGCGTTTAAATTTAACACTCATCTTGCTGTACCCGTCCGTAGCCGTCGCAACTCGTTCCGGGATGGTTGGCACTTTCCACTCCAATTTTCCATTCAGGCCGCCGCTCCTTGCCGCTTCCTCGTAGATGTTCTTCCGGAGGTGGAAGTTCCTGAAGCTGAACTGGGCGCCCTTCATGAGGCTGGTGATCTCAGTCTTCCAGCCCAGCCCAGACTGGAGCCTCTCGTAGTAGTCCACACGGACTGGCATGACCTCCAGATACTGGGCTTGGATTGCTGCCCATTTCTCCGCGCGTTCGTCCACGTCCTCTGCCGGCGGTGGATTTATGGAGATAAACACTCCCTCGTCCTTCAGGTTTGCTGAGATGGTGCGATACATGCTGGTCATCTCCTCCGGGCCGCTGGCATAGTTGAGGAGCCAGTTCCCGATGACGATGTGGAATGGTTCCTCTTGCCCTATTTGCCCCAGGTCGAGGGCGTTGCCGACTCGGAAGTTGACCTTGCCAGTATACATGGCGTCCTTGCTCAATACTTCCCCGGCCGCGTCCACCATGCCACTGGAAGAATCAACGCCCAGCACATAGCCTGCTCCCCAGTCAAGTAGTTTCTTTGAATAATATCCGGTACCACATGCCAGGTCGAGCACTCTCGCATTGGGGAACTTAGCCAGCCATGGCTCAACTGTGTCTTTGAGGCTCGCCTCCTCTATCAATGAAGTGGGAAGCGTCTTGAAGCTTTCATACTTGGAGCCGATATCGTCATACTGAGCGGCCATGTTGAATGTGATGTAGAAATCAGTCTCTCCACGGCGGTTTGAAAGATGTCTTATAGATCGGCGCAGTGTGATAAAGGCACCACTGAGCTTCTTCAGAGGGGCGACCGGCTGGGTCGGCGAGGTCTTATCCACTTTGGCTTTTACCCCTCTTCTTCATCTCACCTGACTTCAGGTGGAACCTTGGAAGTGAGTTCCCCACAGCCTGGCCCACAGCGCGATCTTCCAGCTGATTTCAACCGGAATACTAACTAACTAGACATATGGGAAATCCGCATGGATAGAATAAGCTGTATGTACGAGGCGGGCAGGACGCTGGGTTATGGTGAGTGGCATGAAGAGCGTGTTAGCTGCGTCACGGTGGATGAATATAGTGGCCACGATGTGTGATAATGAGGAAAATATACTTTCGAACTAACAGATACGTACGGACAAGCTCAAACTTGCCTACGGATATACTCCAAACCGTATCCCCCAAGCGTGTATATTCACGAGCCCAAATCAAACTGTGGCATGCCACATCACATCACAGCATCGAGGAATGTCCTCAATCGTGGTTGCTGGTGCGAACACAACCAGATACTCAAGGCTTCTGAAAAACACCTTCTTGTGCCCTC
Source organism: Diaporthe vaccinii (assembly GCA_039880775.1). NCBI lineage: Eukaryota > Fungi > Ascomycota > Sordariomycetes > Diaporthales > Diaporthaceae > Diaporthe > Diaporthe vaccinii. The sequence continues at coordinate 3,701,677 of JBCEDN010000001.1, forward strand.
GCCCACTCACCCCCAAATCGTTTCATAAGCTCCCATTGTGGCTCCCCGATGAGCATGGGGTTGGTAACCTCCTTGTAAGACTTCATGTACTCCTTATTGCCTTGGTCCTGTGGTGACGGTTAGCTCATCTTGATGCTGCTTCCATTTCAACTTCGATGAGACTGAGCCATCTGCCTCGACTATCGATTGGGAAGTTGAAGTCGGGCCGGGTTGTGCCTGAGGGGAACGACTAATACAGGGGAAAATTCTCACAGCCATGACCGATTCCAGGCTCTTGCTCCAAGATTCTACCCATTTGACCTCGTTTGCCTCCCCCGGGACGGTGAACATCTCGAAGCTCAGGCAGTCCGGCTCGGCGGTGACATGCTTGAAAGCTGTCCACGAGTGCCTGAGCCACTCGTCGTACTTGTCAGGTTGAATTCTGACAGTGATAATGAGCGTGAATCCGCCTGTCTCTTCCTGGGGCGGGACCGACATGGCTCTTCCTGTTTTGTTTTGTAGACTGAAGTGCAAGGGGATTTCCGTGGAGCTGTGGATGCTGGGAGAAATGAGGACGTCTGAGACGAGTGGAGAACATTGGAGAAGGCATGTCGAGGATATTTAATGTTGGCGAAGGAAGCGTCAGCTCCCCCCAACCAACAGGCATGGCGTTGGTGGCGCGAAGGATTCGCTACTGCTTACTATCGGGGCATACATTGTCATTCAAAATGATACTCTACCCAAGGTAAGCATCCCGAGTAAGTATTTGTGGGTTTCATCACCTCGAGACATAGAACCCTCGATTTAGGAAGCATCAGCATGGCTGTCCTGCATGCACTGAGAAAGAACCGATGAGACTGCGGTACTCAGCAAGCGATAAGACTTTTGGTTGGAGATTGAGTGTATTCCAATTTTATGAAACGACAGGACACGAGATTTAATGTTGTCATAGCTGGGTAGTCCACCAACGCCGTCCTATGCAGCAGAGGCAAACCGCATTCTGAAGGCACCGCTCGATCTAAGCCTCACCGGGGTAGCTGGGTTCTAATGAACACAGCCTGACAAAAACCACGCGCCAGAAGCATGAGATGGAAGATTGGGTCTGGGCCAGACGGACTGCCAGGGGTGGAGGGTATTGAAGTTGGGAAAAGGAAGATTGGCCCACCGCCAAGGCCACACCGATATGAGTAGGGTCTCCTCCCCCTTTCCCCCAGGATATTACGATATTCTAGTAGAAAGTAAAGAAGCTTGGAGACTTTGGAGACGTTGGCATTTTCGTCATGTCGTAAAGATCCTGAGCTTGCAGTCCACGCCCCCGGTGGCAACCACGCAGCGAATTTGCACGTCTTGGGACTTCGGCGTCGTTCCGTTCCTTGTTTCTCCGTCTTGTGACCGAGTCGGAGTACCGTCGCCCGCAGCAGACCCCTCGACGCTGCGTACGATGCTCGGTGCCCAGCGCAGCGACGTGATGAACCGCTCGTGCGGCTCAGCAATAACCTTGACGCAGCGACACTCTTGGGTAAGGTCCCAGCACCTCAATGTCTTGTCGTCCGCCACCGACAAGAGATATTTGCCACCAGGATGGAAGACAAGCGCGCGTACCCAATTGTCGTGGCCAATCAAGGTCTTGATGCATATTCCACGCGCATCCCACAGACGTATTGCCTTGTCCCTGGAGCCGGTAGCCATAAATTCGGCTGAGCTGCTGCTTGGAGGAGGTTTTGTCCGGCCAGCCAGTGGTGCAAGGTACTGATATGCAGCGGGCGGGGCGAGGGCGCAGCACTCGATGTAGTGTTCGTGGCCTGTCATGGCTACTTTGCTTTCTGTACTGTTGGCCTCGGAGATGTCCCACAGCCGGGCGGTCATGTCGTCGCCGGCGGAGACCAGATAGCGACCGTCGAAAGACGGGTATACGTCCCGAACCCATCCACTATGGCCATTCAGTGTCCTCACACAAAATCCTGTGCTAACGTCCCATATCCGCAATGTCTTGTCTCTGCTAGCACTGACCAGCAAGTTTGCTGAAGCAGGTATGAATCGCACAGCGCTCACGCTGTGATCGTGGCCTGCCAGCGTCCGGATGTTCGTGTAATCCGAAGCCGGATCCCACAGCTTGATGGTCAGGTCGGAGCTGCAGGACGCCAGGAGAACGTTTCCTTTCGGGCCGCCATAATCGACATCGAGGATGGCTCTTGTGTGGCCTTTGATAGTGTTCTCCAGCTCGCCGACGTCCCAGTCCCATATTTTAATCGTATAGTCATCGGAGCCGGTGGCGAGCAGGGAGAAGACTGGGTGGAAGGCGATGCAGTTGATGGTGTTGCGGTGTGATTCGAGGGTGTACCGGGGTGGTGGTTTGGGCAGCCAGGACGCGGGGTCTTTGTTTTTCATCGACAGTGAGGCGGGCGTTATGCTGTCGAGTTCGGACTGCAGGGCGGTGTTCCGGGATTCGAGATCCATGATCTAGGACGAGGCATCAGTCAGGCATTGCGCGTCAGCGTGTGGAGGCGGGACCCGCGCATGCCTTCTTCTGTAACCGCACGATACTGGTCCATTTTCTCTCGAGTAGGTTCTCGTATTTCTTGGCTGTGGCGGCGTCGAATTCATTTTCCTCGAGGTTCAGCTCTGTCCTGAGAGCAGCGGCGGCGGATGGGAGGTTGTTCGCGGCCAGGTAAGCAATCATGGACTTGTGCCTGGGTATGAGCACGATTAGCGTCCTTGGTAAGACACGAGGAGGGCGTGGACGGTCGTGTCGATGGGCTGGCGGGCGTAAACATACAGCTCTTCGGCTTGGCGACTTGTCAAAACACTCATGGTGGACCTTTCGTGACGACAGGGCGACACCAGCCTGTTGGGTTGCTAGAGGTCTGCAACGGGCCTCCACTTGCTGCCTACAGCTTTTGGCTGCAAATCGATAAGCTCAGACACTGTCCAGAGTTGGCACCTGGCACATTTCTGGAGTACTGCAAAGTCGGCTGGTACGTCATGGCCTGTCCGAGATATCCTGCATACAGACGACCGCCCGACCGCACCTTGAGTTGGAGGTTGGCGGGGTCCCTCGGAAAATTGTTGCTCCGACCCCAGCACCGTGGCATTTCCGACAAAGGCTCCGTTTGATGTTCTGAAACTGGTACGCGCAACGCGCAATGCAGGCAGATTCTATCATAATAAATCAGTTGCCAACCAGTCGTGTCAGGCTTTATCTGCTTTGACTTCTGGAAACTGACCTGGCAGCATTTTCGATAGAAACCGTTCTTACCATTGGCTTCTGCACAAGGCTCGAGCTTCCCCCCAGTGCCTGACACCAGCCGCAATCTATTTTGAGATCACTCCTTTACCCCGGCACACGACAGGTCTCATTTCTTTTTTCTTTCTGGCAGCTGATTTGAGTCTGTATCCCTGGTGATTATTTCTCATGGACGAGAACATTGTCCCAGTGTATTATTGTTTGCCTTCATGTTACAGTCCGTGGGGCAGGCGGCTTTAGCTCTGACGGCTTGAGTTCAAGGCACAGTGGCCGTAGATTCCAGAAATTGCAATGTTTCTGGAATCTCTGATGCTTGTATCACGAGCAGAAGGCGCAACTGGCAAGAAGTCGCGATTATACATGGGTCCTCTTAGCGCTGACAGCAATACTGGAGACGAACTTCCAATGAACACTTTGCGATGTAGCTGCAAAGATGATGAGAATACAAGTTTTTGGAACAACTACATATGTGTTTCAATGTTTGTCAAACTAGAAACTTCAATCCAATGCGCAGATACGTTGAATGCAGGTGCAACTTTCCAGCAACGCTTCTGTCTCCCGGCCATTGGAACCTAGGTAGACTTCAGGACAGCACATACGATGATGGACGCAACAAGCAGACGCTTAGCAATCTTCGAGGAGCGCCTTATCGCCGAAGACTAAGACGTGTCTTCTAAAAGTACTCCTGAATTGTTGGAAAGGTAAAGCGTCGTTGTGGATACATAATTGCGGGGCACGATCAGAGTACAGTAAACAGCAAGTGTGCTTTTATGCTACGGCATACATACTAGCGCCGACTCGCGATTAGGATACGAGGTTGATATGGATCCCTGTCTGCACGCAACTCAGTCAAACCCTAAATTTGCAACGTGCCAGAAGAATTGGGGGAAGAGCTAGCAACACATACATCATTGGATATTGTACCTTGCCATCTTCGTCCGGCCATTCGGCCGAAATCAAGAAGATGGAATGGCCCGTGTAACCTTGTGTAATGCCTACTTGGTAACTACCGTACGTCTGTGGGCGGGGAAGACACATCGACCTCGGGATCCATTTGGGCCCGCTTGGCCCGATGGGGGTAAATCTGATTGACTCGCAAATATCATTGCTGGGGCAATCGCTACTTTCGCTGCGATCGGAGTTGGGACGATTCTTACAAATCGTCCGTCGGGGGAAGCCTGTTACAAATCGTCACATTGTGCATGTGGTTATATCACCATACTGTAGTGTCTTTGTGCTTGTGATATAATTGGATCTTCATCGTCTCATGCAACAGCCTTAGAATCATCTTCCATCCGCATCATACTTTTAGCCCAAGTGTTCACCAAATCTTGATCGACTTAATTTTCTACTGGCCATACCGCACTTTCAAAATATAACTACGCGATGAAGGAAGCAATTGTCGACGCTGGTAAGTCTCATGATCATGGTTGAAAGACTGCAGTCAACTGATATTAACAATTCCAGGACCGGCGGTCAAAATAATAGAATCGTCGGTTCCAGTGCCAAACGATGATCAGGTCGTCATCAAGGTGGCGGTCAGCGGGTCCAACCCAAAGGACTGGAAGATTCCGGAGTGGATGCCGGGCAAGGTCCTCAACCAGGGCGACGACATCGCCGGCATAGTGCACGAGGTCGGCGCCAATGTCACCGAGTTCAAGCCCGGCGACCGCGTCATGGCCTTCCACGAGATGATGACGCCAGGCGGTAGCTACGCCGAGTTCGCCTCCGCATGGGCGCACACCACGGCGCACATCCCCAAGACCACCACCTTCGAGGAGGCCGCCGCGATCCCCCTGGCCGCGCTGACGGCCGCCTGCGGGCTGAACACGAAGCTCGGCCTCCCGGCGCCGTGGCAGCCCGCGAGCGAGCCGACCCCGCTGGTCATCTACGGCGCGGCCTCGGCCGTGGGCATCTACACGGTGCAGCTGGCGCTGCGGGCCAACATCCACCCGCTCATCTGCATCGCCGGCAAGTCGCAGGACCACGTCAAGTCGTTCCTCGACCCCTCCAAGGGCGACACCGTTATCGACTACCGGGACGGCGACGACGCCGTGGTCGAGGGCATCAAGAAGGCCGCCAAGGGCGCGAAGCTGCTGCACGCGTACGACGCCGTCTCCGAGAAGAACAGCTACGTCAATCTCGGCAAGGCGCTCGCCGACGGCGCCAAGATCACTACCGTGCTGCCGGTGAAGGAGGAGGACGTGCGCGGCGGTGTCTCCGTGAACCGCACCATGGTTGGCTCGGTGCACCAGGATGAGAAGGACCTCGGGTTCATATATATGCGATACTTCGCAAAGGGACTGCAGGAGGGTTGGTTCAAGGCGCAGCCTCAGGAGATCGTGCCGGGCGGGCTTGATGGGATCCAGAAGGGGCTGGAGAACCTCAAGGCTGGGAAGGCGAACGCCATCAAGTATGTCTTTAGGATCTCTGACGACAAGTGAGGCGTATGCTTGCTACGATACAGATCTTTAGTCGTGGGACCGTTGCCAAATTGGACACATTGCAGAATCATGCGTACCGGCTCTCCATAATCATTATGAGATCAGGGCTGCGAAGAAATGATCTGGAACGAGTTTTGTTCGGAACGTAAGCATAGCAATCAGGATTATTTCAGTCGCACACCATACCGTTGGACCACTTTATATATCTTGCGCTGGATTGGGGTGTGTTACCCATAGCTGAAATGTCTCATAATTTACATCGTCTTATCTTGAGATAGCCACCATGGCCTCGCACATAGCACGATCATCCCTCGCTTGATGAGCTCCATGTCCGAATTTGTGCATGCAGATCATTCACTCGCGTGTCGTTCAATCCTGTTTAATTTATAATCATGCAGAACCAGCATGGCCTGGGCCTCGCGACGTGTCCTATAGGAACAGATTGGAGACAAGGGAGAGAATGGCCAAGTGGAGGCTGCAGAGATGCCGCTACAACAATGGGACTTCCGAGTGTTTCGTTCTTGCTATCTCATTGGCATTTGCTCTGCGGTCCCTATAATATGCTGGGGTGTGCGGTGGTATCAGAATGATTCTCTCGACGCGAATCACCAGCAACGAATTGACACCCTGGCTGCGAAAAGCCAAAGTAAAGATGTTTGTGATATCTGATTTGATCCAATACCGGGGAATACTTGAGCAATCGTTTGCGGCGGAAACATTCCGTCTAAATTTGACTTGCTTTCCCCCTTGCTAGGAAACCGCTCGGGAATAACATGTTGCGTCCGCTCACGTGCCCGCAACCAACGTGCATGCAGGTTGGCGCAGCTCCTTGGAACAAGAACACTCGACCCGGACATCTGGACCTCCCCAAACCATCAAGCGTCCATCACCGGAGCAATGTGGCTTCGACGTGTTGCTTTAATGCAGCCGCGTGCCGGAATGCGGACCCTGCTCCGTGTTGTCCAACATGAAAGATCGGCGGCCGATTCAATGAGGCGGCGTCCAGTTTCATTGCGATGCAGCTCATCAATTTCATTCCAATCATATCTTGGCCCCAAGCCAGAAAAGCGCGTACCAGACCTCGAACCGGCTCGTCGCGTATTGCGGGAGACGTTTGGCCACAAGACGTTCAGACCGGGGCAAGAGGAGGTGGTATCTCGGCTGCTTTCCGGCGAAAGCATGGTGCTGTCTTGGCCCTCGCGCAGCGGAAGCAGCATTTGCTACTTGGTTTGACTGAACCCCCTTCATAATGGCTTAAAGGTCATGTCAATACTACTGAATGCTGATGGCTATCTCAGATTCTGGCTGTGCTTCAGAGTTGCGAGACAATGAGCCACGGCATTACCGTCGTGACATCTTCTTCTGCACCATTCCTCAGGCACATGGCGCAAACTATTGGTGACTTGGGGATCCCCGCAAACTTTATTGCCCCGATCAAAGGGGACATGGGCTCCACCGTATCTCGGATGTATGATATCGAGCGAATACGCCAGGGCCAAACCCGTATCTTATGCTTGTGCACACCACTGGCGGGCGAAGCGACGTGATCCATGCAGTCAAGTCAGCTCCGGGGGGAGTTCATCGCGTTGTCGTTGGAGACGCAAGCTATTTTTCAACCAAGGTTGGGGAATTCCTGCACTTTGACTCAAACGTACAGCTCATCTCACTACATTATCATAAGTGGCAAAACGAGCTGGGTTGACGAACACAAGTACAATACATAGGTACACTGCAACACTCATGTCCGCTTGTATCAACGAGGTGCACTCACAGTAGCCAGGTTCATACAGGAAACCACCCCAAAAGGTGTGGTACTATTGGCCAGCAGCTGCCACCCAGAATCTCTGCAAGATGTTCGTCAGGCTTTCAACCTGCCAGCATCCTCGATCCATGGCCTTCCGCCACTTCCCCCACCAAAGTTCGTCCACATATGATACACCCACCACTTAAGCATGTAACTCCGATTTGATTCGTTAACCCCATCATCCTCAGTCTCGAACTACACGCACACTCGAGCCCCGACAACGCCGCCTCCTCTGCATTCCTTGCCCAATTGTTGAAGAGGCGGCCAGGTCAGACAGTGATATATACTGTACTCGAAAAGGTACGATTGATCCGCTGATTCGTACTTTCGCACGTACTGACTAGTCACAGATGGCGAACGACGTCGCAGCTATGTTGCAGAATGAAGGATTCAGTGCAAGAGCAGTAATGAACACCTCAACAGATGCTCATGGGAAGAAGGCATTGTCTCGATTCGAAGCGTCTGAATTCCAAATCATGAGTATTGAATCACTGTGATCTGACTTGTTTCCCGACATCCAAGACTCGGACTGGCTGGTATTAATACTTATCTATTGTGAATTTAGCTTTGCACCACCCCCGCCGTCGGGCGACTTATCAATCATCCCCGTAAGCACAGGAAAAGCCTTTATTTCTCATATTCCTTGTGCAATATTTATTGTGGTTGAGCCTTATCCATCGAGCGTCTGTGATTAACTTGAAGTCATGACCATACGCCTTGTCCACGACACTGTGCCTGATTTGTTTGCGATGAGCTAACTCGTTGGCCGCCGAAGACATACGAAATGTTGTGTTCAACGCGATACCACGTAGCGTCCCGTCGCTCGACCGCAGCCTGAGGATAGCTGGACTGGATGGAGGATGGAGCCAGGTATTCTTCATTTTCGACGCAGCAGGTCTGCAGCAGTCAGAGAATCAGATTCGCTCCCAGGTCGCTTGCAGACGTGATGTCAGTCGTCTACTCAAAGAAATATTCCAGGGGAAAGAAACCGACCAAACCGTCTATCTCGACTTGGGTGTCTTGAACCTTGACCTCGACATGAGGTCAAACAGCATTCAGAGCATGTTATCTCTACTTCAAGACCGGCTAGGTCTCATCAAGCTCGGTGTGCAGGAATCTACTGTCTGTCATTACGTATATACCAACGAGGGCCAGTACAGTTTAGCAAAGAATACCTCATTGATCGACAAGGCGATTGCTGCGCACTCAAGGAAAGCCAGCCGAGGGTATCTTCTTGAGTTGCGAGGGGCAGGAATGCGAACCACCGGTCTCGATCATTTGCAAGTGATCAGCAGGCTCAGGGAACTGGCTGATCTTGGCCACATACAGCTCTATCCAGGCGGCCGGAAGTTGCCAGTCCCTATCTTGCGGCGTCCAAGCCCAGAGAGCGGCGCAAACAGCATCGGGGCCTTGGCAGATGTGGTCTATGAGCATGGCCAGCAGGAAGTCGAAGCCTGGGTGCAGTCACGGCGCGAGGTCATTGAGCTTTTCACCAAAGACCGATGCACCACTGTCGGCTTTGCCGAGTACTTTGGCGCAGAGCTCCCCGGCGGCCAGAAACGGTGTGAGCGGTGCGATTGGTGCTTGACGGGCAGGCCACTGGTGTTGTGCTCTGGGCAGGATGAGGAGGAAATCGACTTCCGCAAGGTCAGAGCTGTCCTGCAAGCAATACCCGACCGTGACCACCCGAGATTCCTGGCTCGTGTTGCCACTGGCAGCCGCTCCACGCGGGTGTTGAAACGGAACTTGGATAAATCACCAGGTTTCGGGTTGTTGAGACATGCGAATTTCGAAGTAAGTCTTTGATCTTCACCCCTGACTTCTTCCGATCGCTGCACTGAGGCAGAGCTGACATCAGGCCTTTTGAACTACAGTCTCTTGTTAAGGTATTCGCGAAGGAATGTGGAGTACCTGCCAGTGAGGTTGAAGATTGGCTGTAGCATAGAATGCTGAGAGATCCTTGCTGTCCTCTCGATTCCCTATAGATGAGCTACAGGAAATACAGTGTGTTCCATGCAATTGTCGCAACTTGCGAGCTGGGAGGACAGACATAAATGCTCTTGACCTTGGCATTAGGCAGTCTCAACACTGCGAGTCTTTCTCGGCCCCCTTCTAACCATGAAAGAGTGCCTATAGGACTCGTTGAAGAAACCCAACGTTGCTTCATCCTTGAGGCCAAATCTCTCATACAAGTGCTTCCCCTCAGGTGTGGCATCCAAGTAACACTCAACACCCTCCTCATCCGCCCTCTCGACACCCCACCCCATCAACATCCCACCAGCCCCCTGCCCCTGGTACCTCCCCCTTGTCACAATAATCTCCAGGCACCAATGCGGCCTGTCGCCCATGATCCCCTCGTGGGATTCCGCCAGCCTCCCGAAGAAGACCCCCGCGAGCACCGGGTCCCCGTCCGCCGGCCACGACCCGGGAAGTGAAGGCTGCGGCGTGCCGGGCGGCTGCGGCGCGATCCACTTGGCGAATGCGACCAGGGCCGGGGGCGATGCGACCGTGTCCTCGACGACGACGAAGCGCGCGCCGGGGTCGAGGACCTCGTCCGCCAGGGCGCCCAGCCAGAACCTGCGCGCGGACGCTGAGGTGGCGGGGAAGAACGTGCGGCCGACCGTGTTGCCCGAGAAGGCGTCGAGGACCGTCTCGCACATGTCCTCGACGTCTGCTGGGCCGCCCGGGCGCAGTCTGAGCGCCGGCGATGGCATGGTGATGCACCCTTTTTTCGTTATCTGATGGGGGGGTCGTCGTCTGATGTTTCAGGTCCCGAGTGATTGGGTGTGCTGGGGTTGCAGTCGGCAACTCTTAGGGTAGTATTCAGGGCCCAGTGACGCGGCTCGAGTGATCGACTTGCAAAACAACATCGTACCAGACATTGTGAGAGCATGACACGTCGCTGGTAATATAGTCTATGGGTTGGACTTTGGCTACGACATCCAGCCGACGACGGACTTTCCGGTATGGCTTACTCATGGCGTGTAGTCTTGCTTACCTGAATTACTGTAGTTCCTAAATTTAATGAGTCTTATTCTCTCAGACCTCGGCCGGTTGAGTCACTCCGGGTGGGTTAAACCCGAGACATGGCCGATGAAAATTATCCAGGAGTTGAGAAGTCCTGCTTGTCTCTCCAAATTTGAGACAGGACGACATATATGCAGTGCATACGTCAGGAATACTTGGCGTCGCACTTGTTTCCCCCGTTTCTTGCAGCTGTATAAGACTGCAGTGGTTTCTGACTGGCCAGTAGAGTCTGAGCGATACTTATTGGTAAGTCAGTCCCTGCGCAATTTCCGACGCAGCTTTTTGCCCACTGCTTATAATCCGACCTCGCACTTTCGGCGCGCTGGATGGGACCCTTCTCGAGACGGTCGGGCCCGGCAAGGTCTGAGTTTAGCACCTCCCCTAAATCCAGTTACTGTATGAATTTTGATAGCATAATCCACGCATATATGCTCAAGTAAAATTGAACCGTCATTGTAGTCGGAAGCTGTGCTCACCCACGGCTATGATGACTTCGTGCACCACGAGAGAAATAGGATTGCTTACCATGTCTGAGCGTAACCAGCGTTGCTCTTCGAAGGGAACCGAGCGCTAGAAAGTAAATGAGGTCCTATGCAATACTGCACACAAATAATAAACAAGGATTAGCTTCCCTCGCATTTCGTGGGGAACTGTGTGCCTGACGGATGGCCTGCGTGAACGAGCATCCTTTGCTCGAGGAAAAGTCGTCGCTCGTACAGATCGGCAACGAGCTCCCTCTTTAGGCAGGTGAGCAGCCAAGCCCCTGCCCGGCGCGGACAAGCTTCATGATGCTACTACCCACAACCCGCGCCACGGATAGGGAGAAAACGCAGCATTGATAGGCCAATGCTCTCGTGGCCATCTGCAGTGCAACATGGCGCATGCGGTATGTGATCCACACGGGCTGACGGCGCATCCACAGGTACGAACTAGCCCCAGCAGATGCAGCTCATGGCGGAAATGGTTGACGACTACAAAGAAGAGGCGGTCGCCTGTTGTCAGGAGGGGGAAGACGACGTGCTCCCCTTCTCCTTTGCGCTTCACCTCCTTCTTGTCAGTCCAGTCGTTGCTGCAGAAGCTCGTGAACCGAGGCCGAGATAGCCGCCATGAAGTCTACCGTCTTGGTCGTGGCCAGTGGCCTCTCCGGCATGGCTCACGCCGCCGCCGTGAACACCACCACCTCTGCTGTTCCCAGCCCGACGCAGCCATGCGCTGTTGCCAGCGCTGCATACGCGTCGCAAATTGCAGTGTCTCCCGCGGCTACTCCCACAATCGCTGCAGCCATCGCTCATGACTGCTTGCTCTCTGTGCCACTGGGAAAGGAGGCCGCCATAGAGCTTGTTGACTCCATTGAGCCATATCTGGAATGGCAATCCGGTTCGCATGCCCTTTTCTCTCTATAACGGCTTGAACCTTGAGGCTAACAACTCCCAGACTCCGCATATCTGGCAGACCCGCCGGAGGACTACTTCTACCCGGCCTACGACATGTTCGCCAACCTGGCTACCATCCGGTCCAAGCTCGAGAGTGACAGGTACGCCGGCGAGTATGAGTTCCAGGCAGAGCTGTACAACACTGTCTTCGGTCCAGCCCACGATGGTCACTTTGTGTACTACCCTGACCTCTTGACTCTTGTCTTCGACTGGAACCGTCCCCTGTCACTGGTGTCCATCAGCGAGGACCAGTCGTCGCTGCCAGAGATCAAGATCTATGAGGAGGTCATCTCGTCTCCAAGCACCGCCTCAAGCGTGACCCTGATCAACGGGATCGACGCAGCTACGTATCTCGAGGACACCATCAACCAGGCCGGTTGGAACCAGGACGTTGACTCTGCCTACAACTCGATGTTCTTCGAGCTGTCTGCCCCTGCTGCAGGCCTGGGCGTGGGTTACTTCCAGGGCGGCGGCCGTATCCGGTACATCTACCACGGTGCCAGCACAAACATCACCTTCGCCAACGGCACCGAGGTCACCCTGGAGAACTACGCTCGCATCAAGGTGCCCCTGACTGGCATCACAGACGGGGAGTCCATGTACGAGAAGTTCTGCAACCCCAATGGCTACGACAGCAGTGCGGCCACCAATGCTCCCACCAATGCTACCTCGGCCGCCGCGGCGACCATCCCCGGATATCCCACGCCCGTGATCATCACCCAGGACGCCGTCGTCGCTGGATTCTACCTCGACGGCGAGGGGTACGAGGACGTCGCAGTCATCGTGCTCTTGGCCTTCGAGAGCGAGTCTCCAGCCGAGTTCCAATCTGTGGCCTCCCAGTTCTTCGCGGATGCCGTGGCCGCTGGTAAGACCAAGCTGGTCATCGACTTCCAAGGCAACGGCGGCGGCTACATCCTGCAAGGGTATGACTTCTTCCGGCAGCTGTTCCCCAGCGTGCAGGAGGATGGGTTCTCCCGCTGGAAGGCCAGCCCCTCGTTCCTGGCCATCTCCGATGTTGTCTCCGACCTCGTCGCCAAGATCGACCCCTACACGTCCGCCGACGCGGACCTAGTCAGTTTCTACGAGAGCTGGTTCAACTGGCGCTACGACCTGAACCTGACCCTCGACCCATTCCTGTCCTTCGAGGACAAGTTCGGCCCTGTTGTCTACCAGGACACAAACTACACCGAGATCATGCGCTGGAATCTCAACGACAACCTCACCACGACCAACGAGACCTTCGGGCTCGGCATCGAGATCGCAGGCTACGGCAGCCTGGCCAACCTCACGCAGCCCTTCGCGGCCGAGAACATAATCATGCTCTACGACGGCGTCTGCGCCAGCACCTGCACCCTCGCGTCGGAGATGCTCCGCATCCAGGGCGGCGTCAAGTCCGTCGCCATGGGCGGGCGGCCCCAGGAAGGGCCCATCCAGGGCGTGGGCGGCGTCAAGGGCGCGCAGGTCCTGGACTGGAGCTCCGTGCTGGCCTACAACCAGTACGCGCTGCAGTACGGGGCCAACATCACCGACGCCGACCAAAAGGCGGCCCTGGCGCGCTACACGGACCTCGCCGTCAACCGCAGCACCGCGGCGGCCATCAACGGGCGCGACCAGATCCTGCGCGACAGCGTCGACGACGGCGTGCCCGCGCAGTTTATCGCCGAGGAGGCCGACTGCAGGCTGTACTGGACCCTGCCCATGGTCACGGACATCACGGCGGTGTGGAAGGCCGTCGCCGACTCGGCGTGGAACGGGGCCGCGTGCGCCTATGGCGGCATCTCGTCCTCCAAGAAGAGGGATGCTGGTGATGTTGCTGGTGCGCGTGTCGCCCGGCCGATCCAGCGCCACCCTACGAAGATCGGCAGGCGTGAGGTCTCCCAGCCTGTTGATGTCAAGGCGAAGCAGATCCTCAAGGCGATTCCTTAGGCGAGAAGTGGTTATTCTTGAGATGTAATTTTCCTGGAGCTTTTAGGATAATATTAGTGTATATATACAATATCAGAAACAATTAGCTTTTGCTCAAGCTGTTCAAGCTTCCCAAGCACTTCTGCGATGGCTCCGGATATACATTTCATTCCGGGCTCAGTCGGAGTGCTGGACCGGAACGCCGAATCCTTCCCCAAAGTCTTTGCATCATGTCTGCGGTGCAGAATTCGCAGGTGCGCCTGTCTCTGGCGCGGCGCCGTTTGTTGCCGGATTTGTTGCTGCTTGAGGGTCCTGCGCCAGAGGATTCTGCTCGCCAGGTTGGCGCCTCGGTCTTCGATTCCGCGTTTCCCTCCTCTCGAGATCTATCTCAACGACCGCCGTCCCGGGAGGCACTCTCCCCTCTAGGTGGTCACCGTCCCAGTCGAAGTAGAGCGACCAGAAAGGTCCGTTTTGAACGGCCACGAAGTTCTCGTAGCCGTGTAATGTTAGCCGCCGATCTTGCCTGGTGCAGTCGAATGGCCCCGTCAAGTTCCCTTCTGAGAATTGCCGCGTGCCGAATTTCAGCTCGAAGGTCTGCACGTCCATGTAGATCCAATTCATGATGGGCGCCTCGTCGCTGATGGTAGACACGAGGCCGGGGTGGTTGAGCTCCGGGTATCCCAGGAAGTATCCCTCGAAGGGATGGCCGAAGGGGACATCGTTGTCCAGTCCGGTGTCGACATAGAGCTGCAGTCAGTGTTAACTCCAGCTTCTGTCCAGTTTACATGTGATCCTGTCTGCTGCAGGCCACGAAAAAGATTACCTTGTTGCCTGATAGGACCACCCGCCGGCCCTCGAGAGTCTGGCTGTATTCGGACGACTTTGGGACGTGGACGATGAGATTGTTCTTCCTGCTCCGGTGCTCTTCTCTCCTGGCCTTTGCTTGAGATGCCTTGATCCCTTCCGACGCGCCGGTGACGGCGCCAAAAGCAACGAGAACTGACAGAACCATGGTTGCGCGTGTCAAGCAAATTTGATGATTTTCTTCAACGCATCGTTCGACTAAAATGTCAAATGTCGTCCCTCAACACCCGGACGTTGCCCTTGCCCAGCCTGCCCGACGCTGAGCAGCAAACATCTTGACACGGTCTGTGTGCTGGGGGAGGGCGTGCGGCTGTGGACCCCACTGAAACGGGATGCGAAACTCGCTTCTACGAATCGCGGCGAAACATACGACGTACGATTCAGGGTTCGAAATCCCGGGGGATTTGGTATTGCTGTATCAGGACCCATGCACGCTCGACGAAACCGTCCGATCAAGAGCTCGCCCGGGTCCATCCGACTCCAGGAGGCTGGACGCGCCCAGGGATATTCGTACGAGGAGCTTTGACCCTTTTGCGGCTATCAAACATTGTCCTCTTTGGCGATAGCCTCTGATCTCCCGCCAGCTGGCGTATTTCATGCATAGTCAGCGGCCAACAGTTTCTCTGGTACAACTCCTGTCAGCGGTCCCTGGACCCACCACAGGGCGGACCGCATGCATCGCTCAAAGTCAGTTTCACTAAGCCCGCCGGGTCTCAATACCAGGATCCCTACAAACAATGTTGTTCGATTTGCAAAGATCATGGGACGATTTCAGTCGCAGCGAGCAACCAGACCGTTCGATTGCCCTCTGCCACGGCTGCATCGTTTCGACCGAAGCGGCGTGTTGGCTGATGGAGCCGCACAGCATTGATGCACCCGCACGCAGCTTTGACACGCGAAGATGCTCGGCTGGGGACCCGGGGAGGGATCCTGTCCCATCCCGCATATTAAGTGTACCGCCATGACTTGGGCATAAATGGCCGACAGCTCCAGACTCACAATGGCAACAACTTTAACTCAACTTCGACCATTATCTATCTCTACTCCTCCGCCGGCGGACAACGACTCTTCAATTCCTAGACGGGACAGCACATCTAATCGAACATCCTTCATCAACACCTCCCCCGAGCAACGACTAGTTCGCAGGTCATCTAATCGCAGCTCCTGGTCCTCAGCATCTAATACATCTCCCACCGACGTCCCATCCCCCTTGTCAGATACCGCCTCTCCAGGTCCACGGAAATTCCGGCTTCCGGTCAGAGTATCCACGCAGCCGTCCTTTGGCACCTCAGACTCAAGCCCCCAAGCCCGGAGACGCTCCCTAAGCCTCTCCTCAGACCCCAAAACGGACAACAAGGCGTCGGAGAGCAAACGGCGCACCAGAAACCTCTACCTCTCGCAGCTAGACGAGGACAAGGCCGAGGAGCTCCGCAAGAGCCCCAGACCCTCACCAAGAGTCGCAAGCCCCCCTCCTCCTCCTTACGAGAAGGGCCCAGCGTCAACTGAGACCTTAAAAGTGTCCGATAAGCCAAAGGATATTACCCCAAAGCCCGCCGACGCTCCCAAGCCGGCGCCAGCACCTGCAGCACCTCCTCCAGCCCAGACTCCAAAGTCGCCCCGGAAGCAGCCAACTCCTGCTCCCACCACCAGTACACCGGCCCCTAAAACTACCACACCGGCTCCTAGAACCATCACATCAACTCCTCAGAAAATGTCTTCCTCCAGCAGCCCGTAAGTCATTTCGACCCGTCCATCCTAGTGAACTTTCCACTCACTTTACTGTTTCCCAGCGAGCCTCAGAGGACCGGCGTCGTCGGCCCCAACCCCGGCCAGAACCCCAACCAGCCACGTGGGTTCGACCTGTCCATGCAGAACGGCCAGATGAAGGGCCAAGTCGGCAACGCCCTCCCCCTGCCCGGCC
This sequence comes from Diaporthe vaccinii, assembly GCA_039880775.1. Classification (NCBI taxonomy): domain Eukaryota; kingdom Fungi; phylum Ascomycota; class Sordariomycetes; order Diaporthales; family Diaporthaceae; genus Diaporthe; species Diaporthe vaccinii. The sequence goes on from JBCEDN010000001.1 coordinate 3,718,298, forward strand.
TCTCCGGCGTGGCCAACGGGCCAGTTGGTAAGTACTACTCACGCCTGCCCTCACGGGCTCACTCATCATTGGAAGCAGTCAACTCACAATCTCACACAGGCAACCTGCTCAAGGGTCCGGTTGACGACCACGGCAACCTGAAGGCTGCCGCGCTGACCGTCGGTATCAAGCTCGACCTGGAGGCCGAAGTTCATCTCACGGCCCGTGTTAGGGGTGACATCCTCGTTGGTCTTTATTAGGCTGGTCACTATGGCTTTTAACTACTGCCATGGGGACTTGAAGTCGGGCGTTTTCATAAAACTACGGGATGCGAATTGGGCCGCGATTTGCACGGGAAATAAGCAAAATCATCGGGCCCGGGGGCGTACATATGACATCTAGAATGGGAATACATATTTTGCATTGGTCGCATATTCAAGATGTTCTTTCCAAGGTGAACTAAGCTATCATGCCCGCATGTCATGAACAGCAGTTCCATGTGCACCGACCTTGACATGATTAATGTCTGGTCTATGAGGTCTTAAAATTCTCATCCACATCACAACGTGGTAAATACTTCCGCCAACCATAAATTTTCGGCCCACTACATCGTCTCATTTTCTCTGCTTCATCCTGTCGAGTCTATGGAACACTGTCCAAAGGCTTAGTGGAAGCTAATCCCTTACCTGGAGTCAGAGGACTTGGCAATTGTCTCATATCCACACTAAATTGGACTAATCTTCTCTCGCCTTTCGATCCTAAAGTAGCGAGCTAATCACCCCTGCTAATTCAGAACGCAATATTTCGGCAGCTCTCTCCTGACTGCGGAGAAATCGATTCCCGCCTCCCGCTTTGTCTATGGCATTAGTCTTGGGCTACTTATGTCCACTATTCTAGTGTACGCCGCCGCCGGAAGCGGTTCTTGTTAGCCTTATCTGTGCGGCTATCACAAGGCTGTCACTGTTTCTTAGCTATAAGCTATAATTGTATTCGAAACTTATTGTTATTGACATTGTTTTTTAACGCTAGGTATTTAAGCGTTTATCACTATATTAAGGGACTGGATGCATACTTCTTAAGAATCATATATGTACATATTAAAAACGAGACCACCCACTTCTCGATGGCAGGCTACGATATCAGTATACTTTCCCCCCAACGGCCGGCTCAGTCAAAACGAGACCTGTGATGAGCCACAGTAGACACCAAGACGTATTTTACAGCTGTGTTCCTCATAAACACAGTGACACTATTGTTGAACTAACCGTATAGCGCCCACAAACATCAAATGGAAGGCGGGCGACACAGCTGACAGTAGGTACGGCATACCTATGCGTGTATGCATTGGCAATCAAGAAACCGTATCATATACGATCAATGAGATACTGTGGAATAGTGCTAAGGAGTGAGTGGTCTCGTTTTTAATCTGTATATATATGCCTCTTAAGCAATATGCATCAGTCCCTTCATATAGTGATAAATGCTTAAATACCTAGCGTTGAAAAAAAAATATAATGCTGATAATAATAGGTTTTAAATATAATTATCTATAGTTTATAGTTAAGTAAATAGTGATAGCCTTATGATAGCTGTATAGATGAGGCTAGTGAGAATCGCTTCTGATGGCGCTATAGATTAGAAAGTTGGGTAAATAGTCATATGGTAAAGATCAGAATAGTCTCTCTATAAAATGAATCCTATAAATGTAGTCTTAGTTGAAAACTTGGTCTCTTTCCACCCATATCGATATACATCATACTCTTAAGAAGGCCCTTATTAAATAAGCTACTACTATAGCTAATATTTAACCCTAAAGCTAACTTTAATAGAAGTTAAAATGATAGATAATTTTCTTAATAATTATTTATAACCATTCTATAAAGCCATCATAAAATTCTTTAAAAAGAGTAAATATAATATTTATAATAAAATAAGTAATATAAAGGAGTATAATAATATTATATTCCTTTAGGTTTATTTTTTAGTTATTAATAATTAGAAAAAGGTTTAAAGAATTAAAAAGCAGTTAAGAAGCAAGGGTAGGAAGGAGAATTTTGGGGTTTATCCGCGAAAGGGTAATAAATAAATATATCAAGTCGTTAAAGACTTTGTGTATAAGCTAAGGGCTGCTAAAGGACAATTGGAAAGCCAAGCAGACAGCAGTCAGACCAATAAACAGTTGATTTGAAAAACACAGTGTGGCCGAAGCCGCTAAGGAGTGAGTGATGTCAAAAACAAGCAAAGATTTGTCGAAGAAGGCTTCCCACAAGATTGTATTACCGCCGCTATGTAGGTAGAACTACTGTTCCCCTCTGGCTGCCGCCCAGGAAGCCTTTACCATCATGTACGCATTTGTGCCTCACCCCGTATGCGTAGACTGGGAGAACCTTCCACGAACTTATTAACCAACCAGCAGTGTAAGATGGTGATCAAAACCTTGGTCAGATAATGGGCGTCGATTTGGACCTCTTGTTTTAGCGCTTTCCAGATCCGTTACATGGTGTGCACTTGGCTTTCGTCGTGCCCTCGCAGGTCGGACACTGCTTCTTCAAGTACTCGTCATGGCCATTGGCACAGTACGGGTTGTGGCAGTCCTGCTTTCCCGTTTCATTGCATGGGCTGCACGGCTTAGGTTTGCTGGAGTCGGCCATTGTGGGATGAATGCGATGCTCGGAAAAGACTTGGAGGGACGTCAAAGAGCTCTGCAAGGGGTCAGTTGAACTATGCTAGGGATGAAGAAGGGATGTTGTGCTTACCTTTGACGAAAGTTTCTGGATGTTATGTATGTCGCGTATTGCTCTCAGGAGCTATTGCAGAAGAAAGTTAGAGAGGAGTTTGGCTTCTTTGGTGTGCAATGTGCATATGGAGACGTCTTCCATACATGAGGTGAAGTCCTGGGGTTCTCAGACTCGAAATATGAGTCCTTCTTCTCATCGATTAGATGACATATACTTTCAGGCATCAAAGGTGTTTTCTTGGCTCGTGGCTGGAACTTACGTTGTTTGGTGGGACTTGTTTGGATTTGGATGTGTGCGTCTCAATGGGCATTGTCGAACAGGATCTTGAAATGAGCCGCAAAGACGTTCTTAAATATGTTGAAATGTGACCGCCAATCACATGCTGGATCATATCATGCCAGCCAGTATTTCACTTTCACTTCTGGGACTGACATTAGAAGACTGCTAAACTTGGTCCTTGAAGGCAACCAAATTCAGTTCCCTTGCCCAGTCACTGCGTTCTCAAGTGCTGATACAAGAGCCCAAGGGTGTCAAAACTGAAGACAGGCATGCACAACATGACTGGTACCACCAGCTGAGGAACTCATACTCGAAGCCATAGGGCGGATGAGGGCCCCCATCGGATGCTTTCCTGTAGTTCACTGACTACAATAACTCATTCACTTCTTTTGGACATACTCTTTGAGTCACTGTCGTATCGCTGACTCCATGCCAGTCACTCAAATATACTTCGCAGGCTGCAGTATTAAGACGTTGTGACAGCTTGCAAGGTGAAAACGGATGAAATCGATATGCGGCAAATTACGCCTCCACTATGACACGTGAGGGGGTTGGTCCTGAACATGCATGATACTTTCTACAGATTCTAGAATTTTGGAAGCATGGTCCTCAAAAAACTTACTACGTAGAGTTCTGTGCGGAGATAGCATAGGCTCTGTTTCAAGAGGATCTTCAGCCAACCAACACACTCCTTACTACTAGGTGTTGCCATGCACTATCAAGAGTAGGTGGTAGCTGAGGTTAGCCAGTGATATGATATTCATTGAGGGACTGCGGTGCATGAAAAAGTGTTATTAGCAAGCCACATATGCAGAGCCGGCCATCTCCAAATTCTTCGCGGCAAGCTCCCATTGCCATTTCGATCTGCTAATAAAGATCCTTTGATCTGCCAACCTTGTAGAGAGAGAAGCGGTGAGATTCCTCGCTCAATCAAGTGAGATCTACTTGAGTTCATTAAAGGGCAACGGTCAACTTAATGATGGAGGCTTGAAAGCGCTGATTATCGTCTTGAGGTAATCCTCCTTTGGCTCCACTCAATGTGCACATCAGTAAGACCAAGATGAATACCAAAGCATGCACTTGCGCTGTAAAAAGCAGCCAAGAGCCCAGAAATCACAAGACTTTGAATGACAATTCTCATATTCAAGGAATGAAGGCGAGTAAGCATGAAGCTACCATGGAAGGAAATCTCGGCGCTGACTGTTCTACAGGTTGATCTTTACTCTCTGCTCCAACTTGCTTGATGGAAATAAGATGACTATCGGCAAAGCCGAATCCTCCTTCGCCTATGGTATTGATTGACAGGACATTCAAATTTCAGAATATCTGCAAGTATAGCGGGGCGGTACCTCGAGCTGTGAATATAAAAGGGAGGGCTTCATTGGCATTCTGATCAAGTTCCAAACAGCCTCAATTGATTAAAACTCATCTTTAAGATAAGCAGCATCCATTACTCTATCCTGTACAGTTCATACCCATCAGCCCAATTCGAAAGATTGAACCAATTCCATGAACGCCAGTATGAAGTTCCTCAGCATCGGCGGTCTTTCCCTCCTCCTGGGGACTGTGCTGGGTTCGCCTTCCCCAGATGGTATGTATTCCTCCAAACTCACCTAACCCAAGTGTGATATCTAAAAAGGCTGACGTGGTTTCTGCTTCCTTTGTCAAAGTCACCGAAGAACTAGAACGGCGCAACGGCGAAGGGACCTCGGACAATTGCAACCAAGTCTACGACGAGAAGGTGTGCTGGTGCGGGCGGCGCCATCTCGGGCCGCAACAACGTCTGGGACGGCTTCGTGGACGCCTGTGGGGATGCCGCTGGCAAGACCCTCGAGGGCAAGGGCGAGCACTACTGGGAGAGGATTATTGGCCCCGCGCGCAAGATTGACTACTACGTCCGTAACCTGTGCGACGAACCAGTCACTATTGACGAGGACGACTGCCGCGGCAAGTTTGAAGGCCTTATAAACTGGTGTGAATGGACTTATGATACCCACAAGGGAGGCTACTGGGACCATGAGTGCCTCAGCTGGGTGTATGATACGAACAGTCGATAGATCGCGTCTCATTGACAGGAGGGTAGGGGACAGCGATTGAAGCCTATGTCACTCACTAAACCACAATTTACAAGCCCGTTGGCAGGCTGACGGGTATGAATTCAAGTATTTCCCCGCTCAATTCGACTAGATAGATATTCAAATCTCTGGAAGTGGAGATTTGAAATGGAAATTACTTAAGAGTTAGTACATAACATCGCGTGTGTGCTACTTGGAAGCACTGTTGATATCGCCAGCGTTTCCGAAGCTCCATTGTTGGTTCTTGGCATGGAAAAGACGCAGATCAGGCCGAGGAACATGTCATCGTTTGGCTTATCACGAGGCAGCATCCTAGCCTCCACTGAGTTCAACACAGGGTTCAGTAGTCAATCCGACATTCATTCCGTTTTGAACTGAAGAAAGAGAGGAAGGTGACTTAGAGGGGCTTTCCTATGTTAATATTATCCCTTTTGTATTATATGGACCAGGAGCTGCGAAACTGGCCGCGCCGATGCTCGTTGTACAGGGTCTGAATGACACCATCACGTACTCGAATAATACCGAGTGGGACTTCAACCGCTCCTGCTCCGCGTTTCCCAACTCGACCGCTGAGCTGTTCTTGGTACCGGGGCTGGGTCATGATCCCGCTTTCCAAGCCGCGCAGCCTTACTACATCGATTGGATTAGGCAGCGCTTTGCGGGCGTGGACATCGCGGAGGGCTGCACAACGCGGACAGCTGTTCCCGTCAACCAAGACTTCGTCAGGGGTGAAACTGGTTGAGCGACTATTAGTGCATGGGATGGTACTGCGAAGCATTTATCCCAATAGTAGTATGTGTTCATGGATGTGTAGCGCTTCTGGCAGTCTTTCGGCTGCTCGTTTTGTCTCTTCTCAATTTCTCTTTAAAGAATTCAATCTAAACTCGTTTCCAGACTCTTATCTGATCACCTCGTCACATTTAGCGTTCCATGTGTACCTCACCAGGCAAAGCAGGATGCAATCAGAATAATATCAAGGGTGTGAGGCCAGCAACATCTAACCCTGAACCCTCTCATGACTGAACTTTAGGAGCCTCGAAAAATCCGATGCGGCCCTGCATGTGTTTCACCCCGCAAACTATAGTAGCACTTATTCCCCCTCTTGTATAGGTAACAAGAACTGTATGCTCACTTGACGTCAATTCTAACCTGGTGCATCTAGTTCATCCCACATTCCGATCCGGGGCTGTGATGGGATGGTGCAAGCTTGCCAACGAGACCTAAAGCCCCTGCTGGGCTTTAAAGACCCACTCCTAGCAAGGCCCGAAAGCTTATCTCGCACTTGTAAACTTGGTACACTATGGCTGAAGGGTCTCTGCGTACGGGAAATCAAAACCCCGGAAGGTGTCCAAGAGCTGACTTACACCAAGTCGATCATGGCGATGACCGGGCTCGAATTGAGGAGCGCGGCGCTTTTTTATGCACGCAGGTGTCCATCCACTTGCTCGGTGTAACGGTGACCCGGCAGCGCGATACCTATTTTGCTAGGTCTAAGCGACCCGCCGACGGGATGCGGTGGATCCTGTTGCCAAGCCGGTAGCCAGAAGAGGCAACAAATTCGACCACAGTTGACTATAGATCAGGATGGGAGAATTATGTTCCTAACATGGAAACGAGAGTCACAAGACCATATTCGTCCGTAACGTATCAATCTCACTAGATCAAACCTTCCAATCTATGGGATTCGAAATGATCAGTGGAGCCAAGGTGTGCCGACGCATCGATGAGAATTGAGCTCACAGACCGGTACTAGGTGCATCACCACGGACAAGACTTATCTCAGACTGTCCATCTGTGAGGGTCTTCCTGTGTACATGACTGCGGCTTATCTTCACTTGGAGGGATTCGAATGTTTGTTGGTGGGTACGTAAATCTCCAGAGCCTGTGACTGACTCAAATGATACGGGAAGGCCAGCTCTTCCAGCTCTATATCTTTCCTTCCAAGGTTGCCCAGGTACAACGGATTGATTATTTCCTCCAAATTCCCACCAGTCACTTTTCCAGAGGGGGCACCTAAGCTGTGCACACAAATTGTACACCATGCGTTTCTCAACCCCACGATTCCTCGCCACTGTCTTCGGCCTGTGTCTTGCTCTTCCTCAGGCAGCGGGCTCACCAGTGACTCGCCGCAACGAGACTTCCTGCCAAAAGACGAAAGTGGTGATCCTCGGCGCTGGCGTAGCAGGCGTCACAGCCGCACAGGCTTTATCCAATGCATCAGTCACAGACTTCGTCATCGTCGAGCGCAACAACTACATCGGTGGACGAGTTGCCCACACCACTTTTGGTTCCAAGCCCGACGGTTCAGGCCCTTACACCGTTGAGCTCGGTGCCAACTGGATCCAGGGGCTGGGATCACCAGGTGGACCTGAAAATCCGATTTGGACGCTGGGCAAGAAGTACAACATTTCGAACACATACTCGAACTACAGCTCGATCCTGACGTACGACGAGACTGGAGCGAATGACTACACATCCGTTCTGGACAACTGGGAAGAGGCGTACAAAGTGGCGGAGGCTAACGCCGGTGCCTCACTCAGCGGGAATCTTCAGGACCTCAGTGCCCGTACTGGCTTGAGCATGGCGGGCTGGAAGCCGAGGAAGGACATGCAGGCCCAGGCAGTGGAGTGGTGGAGCTGGGACTGGGAGACATCAGTGCCCCCAGAGCAGAGCAGCTTCGTGTTTGGGGTTGCCGGGAACAACCTCACGTTCAACCAGTTCAGCGACGACAACAACTTTGTCACGGACCAGCAGGGCTTCAACAAATTCGTGATCGGCGAGGCTCACGAGTTCTTGACTGCTGATGATGCGAGGCTGCTTCTCGAGAGAGTCGTCACAAGTGTGACATACTCTGAAGATGGCGTCACTGTGCAGCTCGACGATGGAGACGAATGTGTAGAAGCGGAGCACGCAATCTGTACATTTTCCCTCGGAGTCCTGCAGAACGAAATCGTCGAGTTTGACCCGCCCCTGCCGACCTGGAAAAGAGAAGCTATCGAGTCATTCCAGATGGGAACCTACACGAAGATTTTCTTTCAATTCAACGAGACATTCTGGGATCCTGACACGCAATTCTTCCTTTATGCGGATCCAGACGAGCGCGGCCGTTTCCCAGTCTGGCAGTCACTTTCAGGGCCCGGGTTTATGCCGAGATCGAACATGATATTTTCTACAGTGGTCGGGTCTCAATCATACGAGGTCGAACAGCAGTCTGATGAGGAGACCAAGGCCGATGCTCTCGAAGTGCTTCGGGCTATGTTTCCCGATAAAGAAATTCCAGAACCCATCGCGTTCACGTATCCTAGATGGAGCCAAGAAGAGTGAGTCTGCCCTGTCGCTAATGTTCGATTGATTGTCAGGCTAACCCAATTCGTGTTTGAGATGGTCATTTGGTTCATATAGCAACTGGCCCACTGGTGTTACGCTTGAGAGGCATCAGAATTTGCGGGCTAATGTTGAGAATCTCTGGTTTGCGGGCGAAGCCAACTCGGCGGAATACTTCGGATTCCTCCACGGAGCTTGGTTTGAAGGTCGTGAAGTAGGCATGCGGGTCGTAGCATCGTTGCAAGGGAGTAGAAGGGATATTAATGGAAGCATGACCAGGTATGAGGTGATCCATGGGACAACGGACCTGGCGGAGTATAACGCAGCAAATGGATGGCCCGTCAGTAGCTTCTTGTCGTATATAAACGAGACCGACTAGTCTCTCGGGTAAGAACCATCATCATCAGCCGAGATCTGACTACTCGTGCTCTTGATTTTATTCCAGTTCTTACAATCCGAAGATCACCTGCGGATCAGAAGAGCCCGTACGTGGAAGAGCCAATGGCAAGTAGACTTCCTGAGAGGTTCGGATGCAGTAGGCCGTCGCTAACCAGCTTGTCCATCTGCCTTTGACCGATATCACTCAATGATTTTGTACCAAAAGAACAAAAAAAAAACCCCGAATCTGAAATGGTCTGATCAACGGCAGGTGCAGTGAAATGATAATGCTGTGGTACATCGGCGAATCTATATGTGAAGAGCTCATGCACGGCGCGCGCGCGGAAGGCGCCTCTCGCATACGCTATTTCACTTTAGTCAGGAACGATTTGCGTCTGGCGGAAACGCTTGTAGCTTACCGAACGAGTCAATAGATGCGCCCGGTGAGGTTCTAGGTTTAGACCGGCGCCAGATGACCACAACTGCATCGCGCTACTTGTACGCCATAAAATCAACTCTTCACAATACAAAGAATACCGAGTACCACGCCGTAAGAATTCGGTAACCTCCAAACGGGTTTCAAACTTTGTTCTCAAGTCAGCATGGAGCCGAAGCACAATCAAAAGCAAAAACGCGAGGCCGGGACGGCATTGTCGCCAGCCCGGGGCGACTCAAATCCCAATCTCGAGGAGTACGGCCCAATATTCTTTCACAATGAGAATGAAGACTACGGCTTCATGTCAAGCTTTTACAGACCATCATTTAGAGCACCCCATCCATCGACGTGGCTATTCCAACTATCCGAAACGGTTCCAAGCGTTGTTACCAGTGGCATTACCCACGCTGGAGACGAAGAACCAGACACTGTGGTATTCCGCCATTCCGAACAATACTACATGTATTGTAAAGCGATCTGCTTCGGCGAGGAAGACGCGGCGAGCAAGATAATCAGCGCAGACACCGCGACGGAATGCAAAGCCGCCGGCCGTTCCGTCAGAGGCTACAGCGACAAGGAGTGGGAGAAACATGACCTCAAGGTTCGAGTGATGGAAGAAGCACTGTGGTGGAAGTTTGGAGGTGGACAGATTGAATGTCTACTTGAAAACCCCGGAGCGAGGCCCGGCGGAGCTACAATCATCACCAGAGAAGACAGGACGAAGGCCCTCAACGACTTGGGAAGGGAGTTGCTTGCAACGGGAGAACGACAGTCAGTGGAGGCTGCTGGAAGGGACAGATACTGGGGTATCGGATACAAAATCAAGCAGAGACCTCAGCCTTTTTGAAAATTCATGGGGTAGAAATCAGCTGGGCAAAAGTTTGATGGCGGTCCGGGAAAGGCTGAGGGAGTTGGTTGATGGAGAAATAGTTAGCAGAGATCCAGGCGGAGTAGACTTCCAGGGGAAGGGTGTTGCTGAGATAGGATTTACGAGCTATGACTTGACAGAATACATTTAATCAAGTATTTCAAACATTTCTTTGTGCCTTCATCATGTATTTGTCCTGCTCAAGCTCGATGTTGCCACATTATCGAATAATCAAATGAAACGTGGTAGAAAAGTGAAGTGCTCAGGTTCACCTGCTCCACTTAATCCGCGTCTTCGGCATCAATCCCCCTGAACTCAAAGTACTTGGACCACTCAGGGTCCTCAAGAAGCTCCTGAGTCAACTCCTTCTCAAACCCAATGCAAAGCTCCGGCCCCTCATCAGACCCGGGGTCGTCGCTCCGTGGCGGGTACACAATCTGCAGCCCAGGCGTGACATAGTTCATAGGAAAGCGGAACGCATACGGCTTGGCGAACCCAAAGTCCGCCGCGGCGACCTTGGTGCCCCGCCAGTCGGTCGTGAAGCTGTACATGGGCTCGAAGGCGTCGCACCGCAGGGAGAGCGACGACTTGTCGCGCACGGGCGCGACGGCGTCGAGGCTCCTGCCCAGGCTCTCCTGCGTCGTGCTGTTCGTCAGCTGCCGGATGAACCAGGCGAGCCTGCCCAGGGGCGCGTCCGATATGACCTCGGCGGCGGTCGGCTGCGGCACGGGGGCCTGGGTGGAGAGGGTGACGGCGACGGCGTTGTGCTGGATGCGGGGTGGGACCGGGGGGTTGGTGCAGCGCTGTCGCATGTCGACTGCCTCTCCCCAGAGCGGTGTTGATGAGGGATCTGGCTTGTACACTTTGGCGCGGAGGCGCGAGAGCGTTCTCCAGATGAAGGCCTCGAAGGCGTCGTAGCTCGATATCCAGTATGAGTCGTCGGCTGGAGATGCTAGCTTCTTCAGTTCGGCAGCCTTGACGCCATTGGGAGTGATTAGCACAAACCATTGCGTCAAGTGGTGGTTTAGAGGGAGTCTCACCTTGCTCTTGGGAAGATGGAAGAGAAGCCATTGTGCCTTCCTGTGGCCTGGGTGCTTTTGCGGTGGCGGGGGCCCCTCCACTTGCTGATCCGCGGGATATGCCTTCTTGGTGAAAGGGGAAACATCCAGACAAGCAGGATCCCAGGGAGGAAACGCTGTTTTGTTCCAGATTGCGGCGCAATTCTCGGCCAGTTGGTGACATTCCCCGGCCCATCCCATCATGTCGTTCCCCATGTGATGATGGTGCATCATAAACACAAGGCCACCGCGGATAAAGGTGGCTTGAAAAGCAGCCGCCTTGGGTTGGGTACCCAAGAAGGCCGCAGACTTGTCGGCGTATGTCATGGAAGACACACTAAAATCTCTGATATCACCCAACGCCTTGGAGACAAAATTGGCCTTATCAAGTTCTGAAAATGACGGGTATATGCCCCTGTGCTCAGGCTGATCCAGCCATTTCGTCACGAACTGGACGGTGCTGTCACGCTTCTTGACGAAGGAGTGGCCACCGTCGGGGTCCTGTTCGATATTGCCGCATAGTTGCCGAGTCTGGCTCAGAGTCTTCTCAAGACCTTGTTTCAACAGTTCAACCACCTTGGGCTTTTCTTCATCGTCGTCAATCTTGAAGAAAATGGCATAGCTGACGTAGACACAAGAAACAAGGTAGTCAAGAGTTGAAAGCTTGAACCTCTCCTCTTCGGGATCCAGTTCCCACCCGGTCGGGTGAAGGTGGAAGACTTCTTGCTTCACCTTGCTGTTGATAGACATTCTGAAGATGCTAACGGAACAGCCGGGAAGAAAGTTTGAGTGGGTGCGGGCAGGCGGTTGTCAGCGGAGGATGAAGGAAACGCAATATCTGAAAAGAGAACCTCTTCACCGAAGGGTTTATGTGTGTTTTTGCAAAATTCCCGCGAACCATACTCATTCTGATGCCAATCCTTGATCTACTGCAGGTGATGTGTCTCATTCTTGCACCTGATCCTAAGTCGTCGGTGTGGCGGGGCTGGGCCCACTCACTTGACCGGCACAAGGATTGCCAGCAAGATAGCATTGGCTGCGAGTCAACGTGCCGAGTCAGACCACAAGTAAGGGGAAGCTTGGACGAAGTTCTTCGGTCCCATAATACGGTATGCCGGGCTCCCCGCGATAACGATCCGCGTTTACTACTGTCAGAAATAAGGTGCACAGGTAGAGTGATAGGGCCAAATAGCCCCCATGGGCCAAAGCAATAGTTGAACCTAAGGTCTAAGTATCTCTGAGGGCGCGTACGCTGCGCGGAAGCCTCTAAATAGTGGCTATTTCTCTTGGCATTCGGGGCCCGAAGGGCCCGAAGGGCCTCACGTGACGTTGATCCCTGACAACTACTCGTAGGGAAACGACGACGACCGGACCCGGGGGCATGGCGAGATCCCTCGCTGCGAAGACAGCTTTACGACTACGGAATGCGCAAATGAAAATTACATTAAGATGTCGGTTGTTCTCATGCACATGGTATTCATTATCGACTTATAGGAAATGGCACTGAATATCTATCTGTGTGGTGTAAATGACGAGAAAATAATTTTCCACACATGTTAGAAGTTATGAAGTCCACGAAAGGGTGTTGGACTTTGGATGTAAGATAGGAGAAGGCTGTTTGGGGAGGAGAAATGACATCTCTGCCTTCTTCGACGACGAGCACGAAAGGGTAAATGGCTGAGCCCAAAGATCAGACCCTGTCATAAAATATGATGACATTAAATAGCACAAAAAGGAGCGGGAAGGTCGAATGACGCGCGATAAAGGTTTCCTCACGCGTAGTTCAAGAGTCTTGTGGTTAGATCCACCATTAAAAAAGACAATTCGCAGAACGTAGTTGGAGGTATGTCGAGCGTAGATGACGGTGCTCCAGCTCTTCGGCAGTAGGAATGAACCTCCGGAGGCTGGTGGATGCTGCTTTTGTCATAGATATGCGTTGCAAGGGAACACGAATGATAGTAAGGTGCCTTAGGCACCTCTCGAATAGAATTCATGGGCAGAAATTCGTTGGAAGCGAATCACGGTTGAAATTCTAACGTCCCTGCACCTGATTCCGAACACACCCCTTCCCGAACACTCGCCTTTTGGTGCAAACACACTATAAGATACCTACTTTTCAACCTCTCTTTAATAAGTCTAAATTAAATCTTATAACCCTAATTTTAATACTATATATATTAATTTAATTATAATTTAATATAATAAATATAATTAAATTATAAATAAATAAGAATATTCTTAAAAATATTTTTAAAATTAAAGATTTAAAAATATTAAGATTTATTAATAAAATATTAAGAGTTTATAATATTACTTAAATTAATTATTATTTATTATATTTTAATAATAAAAATTATAATAAATTTTTATATATATATTAAATAATATATATTATTTATAAAGTTTTTCTTAAAAAAGTAAAATTCTATTTAACTTTATTAATAAAATATTAAATAAAAATAAAATATTAATATTATAATATAAAATATTAGCATTTCTTAATATTTTAAAAGTATTAACTTTAAAAATTATTTTAAAATTAATAATATAAAGATTTAATTTTAAAAATATTTTTAATATAAAATATAAGTAAAAAACTTATATTCTAAACTTAGGGTTAGAGTTGGGGAATTTAGTTAGATTTAATAGGGGAGAATTAAAAGGGGGTGTCTTATAGTGTGTTTGCACCAAAAAGTGAGTGTTCGGGAAGGGGTGTGTTTGGAATCGGGTGCACCCCCGTTATGCTTTGCCTCCGTCAATGTAGCCGGCTTAGCAAATTATAAATTGCGCCTTACTAAGCACTTAGACTTTTGTGACCTACACTGGTGAGAAGGTGACCTCGTTTTTATTTATGTACACATATGTCTCTTAAGCAGTATGTATCAGTCCCTTCATACAGTGATAAACGCTTAACACTGGTGAGAAAGGCTAGGATTTCTGTAGGTCAGGTATTTGTGGCCAATGATGACATTAGTATGCCCACTGAACATTTGTTGGGATTGTGTTATGAATTTTCGGGAAGTTAGACAGCAGAAACAAAGCCCATGGTCAGGCTCCTCAATTCTTCAGCGATGACATTGGGACAGTTAAGTATCTCATGCAAAGAAAAAGAAAAGATCGAGTGATAATATTCAGTCCACAGTGTCAAAATACTCCCCGAACATTGGACCTAAGCCGTCAATTGCCCTCCTTAGATCATTTGGAAGAGCTAGACGTTGAAGGCACAAGGCGTTGCAGAGCGAGACTTTACCCAATAATAGGAGATATTAATGTGGCCATGAACAGGCTTCACAGAACTGTCTGGTCTGTAGAAATCTAAAGTTGTAGGACGCACATCAAAAATTGGTCGTTCATATAGATAGGTGGAGTTTGAAGGACAACAACACGCAACGAGATGCTAAGAGGTCCCCATCCCCCCTGGGGGGGGGCGGCAAAACACGGTGGTGATGTACTGATGGCCGTTCACAGTTGATGGGAAGACGTTTGATATTTCAATCATATACGTCTTGCATATTAGGCAGATGACTTATATCAAGGAAAGAGATGGCGAAGTTCTGGCACCGTTCAAGAAAGCCCGGCCCTTCTTTGGCCGAATTTGTAAGCGGTGGAATGCTACGCGGATATGCTTCTCGTCGATAGCCTTCCTAACTCCTTCGGGCTCAGCGAAAAGGGCCCCCTTCGCCCTCTGGCTTATTTCAGAACCAGTTACGGCACCCTGCCCAGCACGGCCCAACTCTTGCCCTTGTACCCTCAATGCCTCAGCCGTGAGATTATGTACCATCTCACTGGTCAGGAAGCCCAGAATATCCATCGCGTCATCGTTAGGTCTATTGTCCGCAATGACGCCCAGCCCACACCACTCTCTGAAACGCTTCGCCTTGCGGTATGTCAGGGACGCATGGCGGTACTCGGACCAGGTGGCATACTCGGCAACAGTCATGTCCCTGGTCCGCTCGTCGTTCTTGAGCAACTTCTCAAGCGCGGCAGCGCTGCTGGTGATATCCGCGAGATCATCGGGGCTAATTTGGGCGACATGCTCGGCGAAAAAAGATGACATGTCCCGCGGAAACGTCACAGTGGGGAGCTTGGTCGCCTTGTTGGCTGGTGCGTCGTCCGCCGGGCCGGCGACGGCGTCATCGTCCAAGTCGGCCTCGTCGACGAAGCCTTCTTTGTCGTCCGAGTCTTTGACGGTCTTCCTGATTGATTTCCAGGTGAGAAAGGTGCGGATGCGCTCGGTGCGCGCGACGTCGTGTCGGACTTGGAATATGATGTCGTTGTTGGACATGACGCGAGACCCACGGCGGGCCGCGAGGTCATTTGCCGTCACAAGCTAATTGCGTGTCAGAGAAAACGTATTGGGAGCAGGGGCCGGTTCCAGAGTGGTACTATGTGGACGACTTGGTCTCGGATGATATCCTCGATGAGCTTAATGGTCGGCGTGGAGACGTCTTGCGTTTCTCGTGCGATGTACATTATCTGAGGAAGTTGAGGAGCGTCAGTGCATAGCGATCCAGTTTTGATGCCGGTAAACGTTGCGAAGGAGGCTTGGAAGATTGGAAACAAAGAAAGAAGAAACAAATCCGGGGAAAGAGAGAAAGAGATGGAACGACACGAGCCAACCGGGCGGTCGTTGAGCGGAAGACAACGTTAGAAAGCCAATGAAATTATGTATATACTAACCTGCTGAATCTCCTGCTTGAACCTTGGCTCCATGATCAAGTTGAAGGTCGGAGGTATTGAGCACCGTGGTGCCGATGAGACGGATCGATCCAGAGATGAGGGTTTACGCGAACAAAGGGGGCTGTAACGGCAGGAAGATTTAACTTGAAAGACCAGCAGAGCGTTTCCATACTGTGTGAAAGGAGGAGAATATAGACTCCTGGGGCGTTACAATCTACAAGAAAGAACTCCGTGGTTGCTGTGGTGGGAAAATCCATCATCGGACTTTTTATACAGGCGTGTAAGTCGGCGTGAGTGCGAATTTGGCTTTTCACACAGTCCCGGCACTGTGCGGTAGAAAGTGGCAGCGAGAGGTTAGTTGGAGAGGGAAAGCAGGAACAAAAAGATGCGGGGGACCGCCATACTTCGTAGATTCTCGGCAAAACTCCGGACCATCCAGCCGCACTACCCTTACCCACGGGGCTGATCTTGTCATAAGCAGACTTTAGACGCCTCGGGCACATTTGACTACAACTAGAGGAAAATGGATACACTCCCACCTCTACAGTATAGTCTAGCATTTATATGATAAGGGACTAACTGGATTTAACAATGTTCCTCGGCGCACCCGTAACATCTGAGAAGATCGACCGACGGGTCGCTGAAAAGTGGGAGGAGTCATTTTGGGAGCCTCTTGATCACAATATAAATCGAGTACCTAGGGTAGCACATCTATCTTTACAAACAGAGCATTGGCGTGTTACAATCTGAATCACTATCATGATTTCCGGAAAGGCAGTACTACTCACTGGCGACATGGGCAAGGAAGGCCAGAGACTGACTGCGCTGCTGGCAGAAATGTCTATTTCAACCATCCAAACGTTCCGAAGTGGCGAGACTACGACCGAGACTGACGCCTTGAACGTGAAGGCTATCACTTTCGACTGGAATGACGAATGTATCTGGAACACTGCATTAGCAGAATCTCAGCCTCATAGCGGTAATTCTGTGGCTTCTCAATTCCTCGACATGTTACCCCCTATGGAAAGACTCATCGACTTAGCTCGCTCGAAGACTGTGAAGGGATTTATCCTGCTAAGTGGCAGGCCCCTCTACCCTACAATAGGGGATAGCTGTTGGGCACCTGCGTGGCTAACAAATACATGTTGCGCACTATTGTAGTTTAATGCTGAACAAGCCCAGGACTTAGGTCACTCGCCTGGATCTCAGAGTCAGATCCGCGCTGCAGCCTCCACATATGGCTGGGTGGATTTTGTCCGTTCCATAGGCCCACCCAACCTGTCTGGGCGCGGCTTTGGCGAGAGAGTCTGACCGGCTGAAAGCAAGGGGTGGTGTCTTGACTGGAACAGCCTGCCACCGTGTTGGCATTACCTGGGTCTTAGCAAGGTTGACCTCGAGACTCGTGGACAAGTGTAGTCACCCCTACACGAAATCGCCGAGGCCCCGTTAATGGTCTATTCTGGCACTGCCCCGACGGCCTCGTCTCGATGTGCGCCTGCAGGTCCAGCTAATTGGGAGGCCTTGCTACATAGCACCACAATCCGGTGTACCTACACCCGTGCCTCCGAAATAGTACTTTATACGCCTTCTGGAGCCGGCGAGGCTCAAAGCTACTGGTATAATCATCCTCAGGCACAATACCTCTCGGCCGTACCGCCGGACGGACATTAGGGACGGGACGCAGGAGACATCACGTCCTGGAGTGGTTCTGGGCAAAGTTCCGCAGTGTTTAAAAGAGTACAGAGTGCAAAAACTCAGCGGAGGAAGAGATATCTATACAAAAAGATGCTAAACAAGAAATCCTCATTAATCAAACAAGGAACCGGTCTCCTGGACCGAGAGGTGCTAAGAACGCATAGTTTACAATAATTACTGAGGTAATTAATACCACTATGGTACAAGTTTGAGAGATTATATATAATTTAAGATTTACATAGCTGTTAAATGGCTTGTAAGAAACCAAAGACGATTATTGCAACCGTATCCACGTTCTGCTGGTGAGACATGACAGCCATTATATCGGGCGAGCCCGACACTAAGACAGGCTCACACAAACTCTGGGGCACAGTCAACCCTCCCCAGATCAACCAGGCGCGTTTCAGTACATTTAGTGCTATCATGTCTTGGTACAATGAACAACAATTACTCAACGAAGCCCGCAACGGACTTGTCAACCCACGTCGTCGCCAGCCCCTTGTCCACACAGGCAGCCGTGGCGAAGACGCGGCCCCGGTTGAAGAGGCACTGGGGGTCATACTTGGACTTGATCTCCAGCAGGCGCGAAAAGTTGTCCTCGCCCCAGACCTCGCCCGCGACGCTAAAGGGCGCGAGGTAGTTGGGGTAGTCGTAGATGGCGGGCTCGCCCGAGGCCTTCTCGAAGTCGCGCAGGTAGGCCATCATGTGGTTCTCCTCGCGGTCGTAGACGAAGGCCTGGTTGGTGTGGTTGGTCCACTCGGCCGACGTGAGGGTGATGTGCGCGCTCGTCGAGTGCGGCCAGGCCGTGTCGCTGTCGCTGGCTGGCAGCTTGCCGTTGAGGCCGGGCAGGAGGTCTTGGGGCGCACGTTGTGTCAGCTTACTGGTCACGGGGCAAGGTCGGCGGGTTAGGGGCTTTGGTTCACTTACACTCGTCCACCCAGATTGTGTGGCCGGGGTCCTCGCCACGGGCAATCAAGCCATTGATGGTGTCCTTGTAGATGGCGAATGTCTGGTTGTAGAAATCAACGGTCGAGTGGGTGTGGCTCTTGCCGTAGAAGATGCGCTGGTAGCCGTAGGGGTAGTTGGTGAGGAGGTACTGGTCCAGGCTCTTCAGCGTCCATTCTTGAATGGCGATGGCAGAAGCGCCTTCGTAGAACGAACTAAATGTGCTGTTGAGGATGGTCTCGTTGCCTCCGAAGTACACCGCGTTGAGCTGGAAGACGAACTGGCGCTCGCGAAGCGGTACAACGGCGGTTGGCTCCTCTGGATCCTTGAAATAATACAAGAGTGCCGGGAATGCGTCAGGATCCTGGTTGGTCTCAAAAAAGTTCGTTGTCTGCTCGAAGACGTGCGGAGCTTGATCCTCTGCCCAGTCGATAGTAACAGTGTATACGACGCCAGGGTCGGGGTAACTTGATTCTCTTTTGTCAGCATTCATGATCTGGAAGCAATTCTGGAAACTCTAGATATCGTAGAAAATGAGCAAACTCACGCTTGGATGTAGAAGTGGGTGATGACGCCAACGCCCATCCAGCCGGCTCCAGTACAAGCCCAGAAGAGGTCCGAGTACTCATTGTAAGGGTTGGCGTAGATGACTTGTCCGTTGAGCAGAACCACTTCCAGACCCACCAGATTGTCATTGGCGATGCCGTACTTATTGGTCTGGAATGCAATACCTCCACCCAGCAGGAAACCGCCAACACCGATGGAGGCAGCACGGGGACCCAGAAAGGCCCAGCCGGTTCCCTCGAGCATGCTGTAGACGTCGCCGGCGTCATTGCCGCCGCCCACCTTCAAGATCGGCCAAGAAGTGCTGGGGCTGGTGGCGCTCACGTTGGCACTGGTGGCAAAGTCGGTTTCACCAAATTTGTGGCTTAAATTTCGAATTAGCCACTACGTTACGGTCTTGTTCGCATTAACCGAATCGGCAGGAGAGACTACTTACAGGTCGATTATGACACTGGGAGACTGTGCTCCTCCGAAGTCTGCATGACCGCCGCCCACTGCAAGTTCCAAAGTTAATCACAATACCAACACAGACAAAGTTTGGGAAATACGTACTGATGGCAAATCCATTGTCGCCCCAGAAAGTGTGAGCCGCAGAATAGAATTGCATGATGACACTGACGTCGACCGTGTTTTCCGGGTAGAGAATCAACTCAGGCCAGATCTTGCGCTGCTCAGTCCAGATTCTGGCAATGGTCTGCCCATAGCGGAAATCCCCTTGGCGAGAGATCTTGGACGAGTTGAGCGCGAGCTCGAGACCGGCCACTGCATCTGCCTTGCTCGTGAAGTTGGAAAAGACTCCAAGAGGAGCGTCCGCAACCGCAAATGTTTCATTGCGCTGTTGCCAGGCCGTAGCAGCTTGGGCGGTGGCCGCAAAGCCCAGACACGCACTGATGAGGCTGCACCACTTCATCTTGACCGACTGTAGTTGCAAGACTTGCACAGGAGACTATCACGGCCTTGGTACAAATACCACGTCCAGGAAATCTAGACCGTTGTGCAGTCTTCCAGCTACTTATAATGTCTCTCCTGACGTCTCTATACCTCCTCACGAATCCCCATTGTTATTTATTGACTGCTCCACCCGAACTCACTCTAGCGGCCTGACCAGGCGAAGTGGTTCCCGGTGGGTCCACACCTGCCAATGGAAGAAGCACAGGGGCAAATCAAGCTTTGGAGGCCCCGAGAAGCATTATTTACGTCCCGTGTCATGGTCCTCCGTACAGCGGTGCTTTGGCGACACCTTCCCCACTCATGTAAGGTGGGCACAATTTACCAGAGCTTGATGTCGTCCCGGTTTTCGGCCATCGTCGGCCATTGTTGCACCCTGGTACCATCCAAGATCAGGAATATCGGAGATTAGAATGTTCTAACGGGGCTGCCACCTGATCACGCCATGTGCGGATATTCACGGGAAGCGGGCCACCGCTTATAACTCATATATAAAAATGAAGTTAAAATACATAACAAGATTTAATAAAGGTTAAGTAAATACAAAAAATTAATCACTTTATTTTACTTAATAGTACACTTATTAAATCACTAAACTTAATAACTTATAATAATTAAATTAAAATAAGTTGCTTTAATAATTTACCCCTTATCAATAAAAACCGTCTAAAATACAATAAAATGAATTCAAAATATGGTAAAAGTATCAATACCACTTGACAGTTTTATTCTTGGTTTTATTACTAGATAACTGTTACCTCTAAATGAACTTGAAGATGTAATGGGGAATCAATTATGAGCTTATCATCTACTGGAATGACCTGATCGCAATGCGGAGCCTCTCACACCGGTCGGCCTTTCGGTGCTCCATGTCCGTTCCCAACTTCAATGAAACACTGTCCTCAATCACCCCTGATGTCCCCCGCTCCGACACTGTCCGCAGGTCCAGAGGTGAGGAGACCTCGTTGAGAGGGGCCCATGGCCTCCCAGTCTCAAAATAACTCCGAAGGTTACCGAAACATTCAGCTGCTGCTTTGGCAAATGAGGCCTCGGTCAAGCCACCCATGTGAGGTTGGACGATGACTTTGTCTGGTCGTGAGCGGAAGTATGGATGGATTCCATGAGGCTCGTTGTCAAACACATCAAGTCCCGCGCGTCGGATTTTCCCCGTCTCCAAACTTTCCACCAGGGCCTCGTCATCGACGAGAGCCCCCCGCGAGGCGTTGATGAAATATGAACCATCTCTCATCTTGTTGAACTTGTCGCGCGACATGAGGCCTTTGGTGCCATCTGTGAGGGGACAGTGCAAGGACACAACATCGGCACACTTGAAAAGATCGTCCAAGGTGTCGCATCGCCTGTAGGAAGAACCGGGCGGGGCAGCAACAGGCCTTCCGCTGCGGTTCCAATATGCCACCCGCATCCCGAACGCCATGCTGGCCTTGCGGGCCAGCAGCGAGCCGGTCTTGCCCATGCCCACAATCCCGAGCGTCATGCCGCACGGGTCCTGCCCGAGCCCCAGGCCTGCGCGCCAGAGCCCGTTCCGCAAGTTCTGCTCGGCGAGGGAGGTGTTTCTCAGGACGCCGAGTAGCAGGAACAGGGCCATGTCGGCCGTGGCCTCACATGTGGCGCTCCTGGAGTTGCAGAACCATATGCCCTGCTTTGTCATCCAGTCGACGTCAAAGTCGTTGTATCCGCACTGCGCTGACACGACGATGCGTAAATCCGGCAGGAAAGGTGATAGGAGTTCCGAATCAAATGGCTCGTATGGCTTGGGGCTTAGGCGGGCCACGATGGCCTGATATGTCCCATATTTGGCGATGTATTTGGGTATCTTGGCGAGAAGTTGGTCTCGGTCTTCAGCATCCAGGGTCTTCAGCCTTGTCAGCACACTGTCACAAAGTATTTCAGGAACGCTTAATGCTGTGGGACTCACGTGTATCTCAAAACAGTCTGAATTGCGCAAAGCCTCTCCGCCATCATGCAGTGTCTTGCCCAGCAGGAGAACACGGGGCCTCCGGGCGGAAGAGCGGACTACGGGCTCACACGTATACGAAAGTTCCATATTGGACAAGGACGTAGATTTTAGGTCAACAAAGATCACACGTAATGGCATTGCTTAAAACAGAATGCACCAGTCTAGGCCAACCCATTCGTCGGTCTTTATACTACGTATCAGTTGGAGGACCCCTAGGCGATAGAAGGGCCCAGGCTCACGCAATTCATTGAACTGTGAGTGTGTGTGTGCTTGGGCCCCATTGACTGCCTGCATTCACTGAGGCTCTGGGCCCCACACCCCTCCAGGCATAAAACCCCTGCCTTGCGATTTCTGCAAGACCTCTTCCTTACATAGAAGGTAGCGCCGTCTTATTTTGAATTGACGTATTGAGGATAGCTGCCTTGTCTCTGTATTCCCTCTCGTGACATGAACAGTCTGACTAATCCCGCTGAGACAAATTCACATATTTTTTTGTTAATTTTACACAGCTTTGTGATACAATAAATATTACAGAGTTTGCTTTAAAAATTAGAAATTTAGACTTTTAATATTAAAATATTAATAATAAAAGTTTTAAAAATAATTATTTATTCTTTTTTTAAAAAAATAGTTTTTTTATTATAAATAAAAAAGTATATTATTAAACTTTTATTAAAAAATAATAATAAGAAATATAAAAAACTAAATATAAAAAAATATTCTTTAATTTTTCTTTATATAATAACTTTTTTATATTTTTTATAAATTATTATTAATTAAAAAATAAATTAAAAAAAATATTAAAAGTTTATATAATATTATTTAATAAATATTAATAAAGGATTAAACTTTAGATTTTAAGCTTTTAATTTATTAATTACCTTATATATAGAAAAGGCCCTCCTGTTTATAAGGCGAGGGGGGGCTTAGGCCCCCCCTTTTTAACCCTTCCCAACCCTAACCCTAATTATCAAAAAGAATGGCTCTTATAAGCTTTAAAAAAGCTATCCATACAACATTCCTCATATATATAAGGGTTATGTGTCTAAATACTGTATAAGGGTTTATTAAGTTTTGATTGTGGATCTTTTATATTATGATCCCCGCCGCATTCAAGTGAGCTGTGGTTCAACCTTTACGGCGGGGGCCAGGGAGGAGATAAAACTGGAGTGCCTTGCTTTTTATTTAATCTAATCCATCTCCCAAACCTCCCCCATGCAATGCTGCAGCCCTGACCCGCGCCAGTTCCGAAACCGGTTTTCTGGCGTGGACAGTAGTGACTGGTAAAACTTGATACCGCTGAGTAAAGCTGACTGTTTGTGGAGCAGCACGACGTCAGCTTCCTCGGATGCCTGTAGTAGAAGTGTCATTCGCAGAGATCATCATGGTGGGTGGGAAGAGATAGAGGCCTAGATGGGCAGCTGTGGAGAACTAAGCTTCTCGCGCGTCGGTGCAACGTAGATGGTGTTGCGAGTCAGTGATGTACATTGCAAAAGCATTTGCGCGATTTTGAAATCAGACCGTCCGCAGAAACCGCATCGAGCTTCCGATGGTAATTCAATTTGCATTGTATACTTGAGTGAGTATAGACTCGACTAGGCAGTGGAGGTTTTTCTCGGTGCTCAAGC
The DNA here is from genome assembly GCA_039880775.1 of Diaporthe vaccinii. Taxonomy (NCBI): domain Eukaryota; kingdom Fungi; phylum Ascomycota; class Sordariomycetes; order Diaporthales; family Diaporthaceae; genus Diaporthe; species Diaporthe vaccinii. Next base: position 3,741,871 of record JBCEDN010000001.1, read on the forward strand.
CGAGTACCATATGTGAGCGCATGAATAGAGATCTAACAGCATCATGACTTGATCATGGAATACCCGATTGTACCTTACCGCCAATGTAATCAAAAGAGCCTAAATCAAGCAAGGAATGCTTGACCGTACATCCCACTGCGCCTCTCCGGGGCCACGATGGATATCACATCTGATAAGATTATGATGGACCGCATATCTGTTGATGGGTCCCCGATTCCACTGATGTGCGCAGGGAAGCTTATCCGCGATGATAGTGGGTTACTTCCTTGCAGCGCGACCAGGATTATTTGGAACTTCGGACCTAGGTAGGTTATATTTCCGCGAGGGCCTATGTAGTAAGTTCAACAGCGATGCGCATGAAGCCCGGTCCTGGGAGTAGCGGGCCGTTCGTTGCAAGCTGCCTTGCACATGTGCAGTATGCGAACTTTAGAACAGCATGACTTTACTTATTTCCTGCATACTATCTGCTTTTCCAGCAAAGGTCAGAATACAACCTTCACATGCTGTGAGACGGATACTGCAGCTTTGCGATCCAAGGAAGCTCGCGTACGGGAATGCACACCGTTGTGGAGTGGTGCGCACGCAAGGGGGCTGCACACCGAGGTGGAGTGCACATGCGTGCTCTGAGAAACTGCTCAAACAGGGGGAGCGCGCGCACCGGAAGATCCACCGCCGATTGATATTCCGGGGGCGTCACTTTAGGAGAAATCTGTAGCGAGATCGGGACGGCTTCGCGGCATCTGCGTTGTAGATGGCGGGCGATTCGTATGTCGACAACCCATGCTTGTAATCAAGGGCAGATTCTAGTATCTTCGTATCATGGGGAAATTACTCGATGTTCGAGTCAAGACTGGGTTCATGTTGAACCGCCGTCAGCAACTCGTTTTAGATGCTGGAACGTTGCTTCGTGTCACCCCTTTACCTTAGATGACTAGAGGTAAGGTTGCTTAACTCTCTGCTGGAGTATTTGCAGTCTTGAGTAGTGAATACGCCCAAGCATCTGCCATCAAATTGAACGACATGGGAAGTCTCGGCGTCCCCCAGGTACAGCCACCTCCCCGTGGAGACTTGGAATTGTTCACAACTCTGAACGACGTCCTCGAAACGAGGGCCCTGACGCACCTAGATCGATCACTCATTTCTTACCCAAAGAATGAGACAGATATGGTTGACTACACTGGTGCTGAGCTAGACCAGCTTACCCGGCGAGTAGCAGTTCACGCTGCGCAAGCGCTTGGTGAACTGGGCCTGATCCATTGTGACAGGCTAGACCAAAAGAAATTGGTGGTGGCAATTGTCGGAATCTCGAGTTTCGAGTATTACCTGACATTCCTTGCTCTGCAACGCCTGGGAATCACCACCGTCTTCATTTCTCCACGCCTAGCAGATCCTGGGTACATACACCTACTCAAGGAGACCAGATGTGATATCGCCATTGCCAGTGGTACATCTTTCACTACTCTCGAAAGGCTGCGGAAGACTGGCTTCCTCCCAGAGTCCTTCACTCTTCTACCCATGATCGATGCTCCATTCTTGGACGGGGAGTGTGACACCATCGACAGCTCCGACTTCAGGCCGCTGTGCTTCAACCCGTCGCCAGGTTTCATCATTCACAGCGGCGGAACGACAGGGCTCCCCAAGCCCGTGCCCCTCGCTGCCTCTGCTTGGCTAGCTCAGGCCAGTGATATTGTGCGGCGCATTCCAAGAGTTGACACACTTTCTACGCTGCCACTCTTCCACAGTTTTGGCCTCGCCACCCTTCTTCGCGGACTCGTCAGCGGCACCCGTCTGAGTCTCCTCAATGCGTTTCGGCCCGTGACCGCGGGCAACGTGATCAAGTGTCTAAACAACACGAGCTCCGAGGCCTTGGTCACGGTCCCGTACATTTTGAAGTTCCTGGTCGAGGCGGATGGCGGCCTGGGGAGACTCGGTGCCTTGAGACAAGTCATCAGTGCCGGGTCGGCAGTACCGGATGATCTGGGGGACAAAGTCGTCACGGCCGGCGGGAATATCTTCCACCTGTACGGACAGACCGAATGCGGCGCGCTGATGGAGCCGCCGTCCGACAGGTGGCTATGGAGCTGGGTCACGCCTTTGCCTCATGCCAAGCCGTATCTCCTGTTTGAACCTGAGAGCAGCGGCGCCTCGCAGGACCTATTCCACCTCGTCATCATGCCGGGATTGAAACAAAAGGTTCTGTCGGACCGACCGGATGGGTCGTACGGTACCAAGGACTTGTTCCAGCGTCACCCCACCATACCAGATCTGTGGAAATTCGCCGCCCGGAAGGACGACATCATTGTCATGCTCAATGGAGAGAAGGCCGACCCCATCCCTGTCGAGGACGCTGTCAAAGTTCATCCAGAGGTTGCCACTGCTGTTGCCTTCGGAGCCGGACAAGAGGCCCTCGGCCTGGTGGTGATCAAGTCTCAATCATCAGCCACTCTCCCTCACGAAGACTTCGTGAAGGTCATCGGCCCCAGTATCGACTTGGGGAACTCACGAGTCCCGGAATACGCTCGAATAGCAAGGGACATGATCATCGTGAAGGAGGCAGGTACGCCGTTCCCGGCGACGGATAAGGGAACTGTCATCCGCTCGGCGTTCCTGAAAGAGGTGAGTGGGGATATCGAGAGACTGTATGCAGACAGGTCAGCCTCAAAACTCAAAAGCACTGGCACCGGGGTGCCAATGTCACGGGGTGAGGTGCTTGCCATCGTTTCAGAGATCGTGAAGGATGAGCTCCGATCAAAAAATACACATGAGATCTCGACATCAGAACCAAGAGCTGTTGACGAGACGGAAAGTTTGGACGACTTGTCCATCGACTCAGATCTTTTCAATCTCGGTGTGGACTCTTTGCAAGCCAGCAACATTCGCAGCCGGATCCAAAGAGAAATTGACCTCCGCGGGGTATCGCTAGCGACGAACGTCGTCTTTGACTATCCAACAGTCGCACTTCTTGGTGACCATGTGATGCAGTTGCACCTTGGCAACAATGTGGACTCGGAATTAATCGATCCTAAACAACTGGCTCAGGCGATGGTAGAGAAATTCAGCAATTTCCCGTCGACTGAGCCTGGCACAGAGGTCGTGAATGCTCGGACCAAAGCGAAGACGGTGGTAAGTAGTGTTGAAATACCCATCTCCCTCACTTATTGTACCTACAAGCGAACAAAGACTAAAGCCCGCTGACATTCCGTTTCGTAGCTCCTCACAGGTGCCACGGGCCAAGTCGGGGCCCATCTCTTGTTCTCCTTGCTGTCGCGCCCAGATGTAGAAAGCATATTGTGCCTCGTCCGCGCTCAGAACAGCCAGCACGCCCTCTCACGACTGCACCTAGCCCTGAGCGACGCCGGGCTTCTGTCCGACCTCTCTGCGACGCAGCTCGAGAAAGTCGTGGCATGTCCAGGGGACCTATCTGACCCAAATAACTGCTTTTCACCCAGCGAACACTCGCGGATCCTCAACACCGTAACCACAATCATCCACAACGCCTGGCCCGTCAACTTCAACCTCACCTTCCAGAGCTTCGAAGCCCAGGCGATCCGGCCGACCCACCAGCTCATCAGCCTCGCCCTACAGTCCAACCTCCGGCCCAAGCCAACCTTCACCTTCGTCTCGAGCGTCTCCACCGTGCTCAACGCGCCGGGCCCCGAGGTCCTGGAGAAGCCGTACCCGTGGGACAGCGTGGGCCCCATGGGCTACGGCCAGAGCAAGTGGGTGGCGGAGCAGATCCTCGCCGCGGCTGCCGAGGCCCCCGGTGGCCTCGGGTCCGCCCGCGTGGCGCGTCTCGGCCAGGTCGTCGGCGACACGCGGCTCGGGCGCTGGAAGGCGAGCGAGGCGTACCCGGCCGTCGCGCAGAGCGCGCTGACGGTCGGCGTGCTGCCCCTCATCGAGGCTGCGGGCGACGGCGCTGTCCACGACGAGCACTTCTGGCTGCCCGTCGACGTCGTGGGCGCCGCCATCGCGGATGTGGCGCTGTGTGATGACGGCGAGGAGCGGGACGATCCCTCGGCCCCGGTGTCTTATTTCAATGTGAGCGGCGCGGTGCCGATGAGATGGAACAGCGAGTTCGCGCCGGCTGTCAAGGAGGCCCTTGCTCAGTACGGCATCTCCTGCGAGTTGGTACCGCAGCGGGAGTGGTTGCGACGTCTGGAGGAGTCGGACCCGGATGTTACCCGGAACCCGCCGAGAAAGTTGCTGGGCTTCTTCCGAGGACGGTACGGAAGATCTGAGGTAGAGGGTAGCTCAGCATTAAGCGAGCCAGCCCTGGCCATCACCAAGAGATCTATTGTGTCACTGTTGGCGGCAGATCAGCATGAGTGGGCAGGCCTTTTTGCGAAGTGTGTCAGGTACTGGGTCGAGGAGTATTGGAATCGACCGAGGGCTTGAATACATATCAGATTAGTTGCAGTCACCATTTTCTTTGATACTTATATACGTCTAAACCACCCGATTTCACTTTGTGTAGCTTCGTCTGTATTGTTCTTTCCGTGCAGATAGCTGCATGGGGACAATTGTTCGAGACCTGTGGAAGACACTGTGGCTTCTAGCCCAATGAGTAAACGGTACCTCTCTTTCCTGGAAGACTGCCCAGTATGAACTAGGCCGGCAAGGATGGACACGTTCATGAAGCTTGAGAAGTATTTCTCTTTCTCATATAGAATTCTTACCTACCAGGGGGAGGGGGGGTTTCTGATTAAATCATATAATGCAATTAAATTTAATAATAATGCTAATATTTAATTAAAATTATAAAATTATAATAAAATATTAATAAAAGGCTAATAAAATATATTATAATCACACCAAACCTTTATAGGGTTTAATAAATAACCTATAGGGTTTATATTAACGATTCAATATAAAGATAATACTTAACTATTCCAATATATAAAGATACTATTCCAATACTTAATATTCAACAATATAATCACTAATTATAAAGCTATCTAATTATTAAATTAAATACTTAGATTAATAACTAAAGAATCTATTTTATAAAAGCTATCTATTATAATAATAACTATATCTTTATATATTTTAACTCTTTAATAAGCTCACTAGCTTATAAAATAAGCCTATAATCTATAATATAAGGCTTAATATTCTACTTATTAAATAGCTTACCTAGCTTATATATAAATCTTATAAGCTTAACCCTAACCTTAATATATATAAATCCTATAACTTTATACTTTAATATTATTAAGTTTATATTAAGATATCCTTTCCTAGATCCTTTATCCATTAAAATTAAATACTTAGATATTAATTATATTAATTTATAATATTATCTCCTTTTTTATATCCTTTATCCCTAAAGGTTAATTTATATCTTTCCTTATATATTCTTCTATTTTTATTTATATTTTCTTAATTTATTATATTTAATAAAATTAAAGATTCTTATATCTTAAAACCTTTCTATTATTCTTATAAAGCTAATTAATAAGATTCCCTACTTTTAATAATCTTATAAAATATTATTATTATACTTTATTATCCCTTTTATAATAATTATAATATTAAGATATATAAAATCTTTATTTAAGATTCTAATTGATATATTAAGTATATTTAATAATAGCGCTTTAAATATAATATCTTAGATCTTAATAATTTAAAGGATTTATTATAAATCTTAATTTAGCATTAAAAGCTAAAAGATGAAATTAAGAAATTAAAGGAAAAGCTTTTAAGGTTATAGAAGTAAAAATATATATAATATAAGAAGATGATATAACCTATTTATTAAGGCTTATGAAATCTTAATAAATTAGATTATATAGAAAATAATAAGGCTAAGATTAAATATAAATATATTATTAAATAATCTATTAAGGTTATTTATAATAGCTTACCTAGTTTTAGAAGAATAGAATTATAAGAATCATAGCTTTATATTAAAGATAAAGTTAATATTTTTAATTAAAGTTTTATAATAAATAAAGATATTAATTAATTTAAATTTAAAATAATAAATTTAAATATTAATATTAAAAATAAAAATATTAATAATAGATTATTTGGTAAATGATTTAATTAATAGATTAAATATATTAATAAATTAGTTTAATTAATTAAGTTATATTAATTAGTAAAGTTAATTAATTAATAGAATAATTAATTAATAAGCTAGGTTATTTAATAAGATTGGGTTAATTAGTTATATTATTATATTAATTAATTAATTAATTAATAAAGGGTTTCTTAAGCTAATTAAGGCCTTTTTTTAATTAATCTATCCCTTAATTAATAAATTCCGTTATTTAATTAAGGATTTAATTGTTTATTAAGTTGTTATAAGGTTTTATTTTAATTAATCTTATTAATTAATTAGTTCTATCCTTATTTTATCTTTAGTTATATTTTAAGCTTAATATTATTTAAGAAGTTTAATATAATAAGTTAGATTCTTTATTAATTCTTATATATTTTCACTTAAGTTATATCCTTTCTATTTAATAAGATATTTTATTATATCTTAATATTATTATAAATCTAAAATTTACTTTACTTTATATTCTTTATTATATTTATTAATAGTTTTAATCTATATTTTAATTTTTATATTTTATAATATTAATTTTAAGAGTAAAATATAAAAGTTATTATATTATTTTATTTTATAAGATAATAAAAGTTTATAATTAATATTTAAAAGTTTTTATAAAATTTTAAATAATTTAATTTTCTTATAATTAAGTTTATTGCTAAGTTGCTTAATTTTAATATTTTATTAAAAAAGGTAAATTTTATCTCCCTCTTTAAGAATTAATCCTTTAATTCTTTTTTAATTTATATATTTTATTATTTATTCCTATATAAAAGAAAGTTTATCTTGAATATCCTTCTGGATTTATTTAATTCTTATTACTTTTTATTCTATTGATTTTATAATTACTATATCTAATAGTGATTTATAATATATTTAGGGTTTATATCTATAAATTATAAAGAAAAGTAATTATTTAATTATATTGGTTATTATATTATTATAAGTAAATTATATTAATAATAGTAATTTAACTTAATTATCCTATAATTAGTTAATATAATATCGAAGGTATTATTCCATAATCTAATTAATTCTTTCTATTTATTTATTTATTTATAAATAGGCTGCTATTAATAACTTATATTTTATTCTAAATTATTTTATTAATAACTTTTAAAAATTTAATATAAAGAGCTTATCTTTATTTAAAATAATTTTTTATAGCATTTTATAATTACTTATAATAATTCATAAGAATATATATATAAATTTTTCTATTATATTAGCTTCTTTATATAATATAAAGTATATATATTTATTTAATTTATAAATTATTATTAAGATATTATTATAAAATACCTTAATTAAGGGTTCTTAAGAAAGAAATAACTTAATAATAAAATCTAGGTTGATAGATAATTAAATAGTTATAAGTATTAATAAGGGCTTTAATAATTTATAAGGTTTATATTAAGAGGTTTTATTTTTATTATAAAAGTTATATTATTTAATAATTTCTTTTATTCTTTATTTAAGGTTTAGGATTTAATATATCCTTTAAATTTATTTAACCGTTATTATAATGCCTTAATATTTATATATTAAGGCTTTATAAATTTCCTTAATTAATTTATCTTATTCTTTTAAATCCTTAAATATTCTTTTTAATATCTTATTAATCTTAATTATAATATTAAATTCTTTATTAAATATAAAACTTTTATCTTCCTTTATTTTAAATATTATTTATTTTAAAGGAGATTCCTTAATATAATAATCTAATTATTTATTAAGAGTATTAATTTAAATATTCTTTATTCCTTTAATATAAATAATTTTAATATTAAATTAAGAAAGAAATTCTATATATTTAACTTATCTTTTATTAAGTTGCTTAATTATTATAAAGATTATTAGGTTTTTATAATTTATATAGAATTTAATTTATTTTTAAACTTTAATAAGATAATATTATTATTCTTAAAATATATATATTATTATTATAAATTCTTTATTTAAAGTAGTATAATATATTTTTAATTTATTAAACTTTTTATTAAAGTTTATAATAATTTATATTTATCCCTTATTATTTTATTAAATAAATTCTTCGCTTATTATATTATTTAAGGTGTTTATATGAATTTTAAATTCCTTTTCTAGATTTATTTCTTTAAATATTAAGTCTTATATAACTTTTTCTTTAAATATTTAAAATACTTATTCTTCCTTTTAAGTCTATTAAAAGGAGGTATCCTTTTATATTAAGTTTATAAGGGGTTTCGCAATATCGCTATAATTGCTAATAAATTATCTATAGAAATTAATATATCCTTAAAAGGCTTTAATATTTTTAATATTAATTAATATTAGCTATTCTTTAATTACTTAGATTTTATTTTTTTATATCTTAATAAATCCTAATTTAATAATATATTTAAGGTAATTAACTTTTTATATATAAAAAAAGCTTTTTTTTAATTCTATTAGGAAGTTTATATTTTAAAGCTTTTAAAGTATTTTCTTAATATATTCTTTATAATCTTTAGGGTTTTTAAAAAAGATAAGAATATTATTAAGATAAGTAATAATGAAAATATCTAGATATTCCTATAAAACGTTATTAATTATCTCTTAAAAGGTAGCTAAGATATTAGTTAATTTAAAGGGTATAACTTAATATTTATAATATTTATAATAAATATAGAAAGCTATTTTTTATTTTTCTCCCTTTTTTATTCTTATTAAGTTATAATTATATTTAAGGTTTAAGGCTATAAATTATTATATTCCTTTAAATTAATCTTATAATTCCTTAATAAGTAGTAATAAGTATTTATTTTTAATAGTGATATTATTAAGCTATTAATAATCTATATAAAATTATAATTTATTATTTTTCTTAAATATAAATAAGATTAGATATCTTATTAATGATTTTAATAATTATATATATTATTTCTTAAGATTCTTATTAAGATATTCCTTAAGGGCCTTAAGTTACTTTTTATTAAATTTATAAATTTAATAATATTTTAAGCTTTTCCCTTTTTATAATGGGATTTTATAATTATAATGGCTATATTATAGTAAAATTATATCTAATCGTTCTTAAAAAACTTTTCTAAATTTATAATATATATAAGGTATTTATATAAATCTATTTATTATTTCTTTATTTATAAGCTCTTCTTTTTAATATAGGTAAAATAAATATTATTATGTTTTTTATTTATATATATTATTATAGCGGGTTATTCTTTTATGATTATATAATAATCCATTATTTTCTTATTAATTTAATTAGCTTCTGCCTTTTTTTAAAATTTAAGATTAGCTTAATCCTTTTTTATTTTTTTAAAGTTAAATCTTTAATTTATTTCCAAAGATATCTATAGATTTATTTAAGCGTAGCTTTTTATTATTCTTAATAATTAAATTCCTTCCTATATTATTAATTATAACCTTTTCTTAAGGAATAATATTATTTTAAAAGATTTAATTAATAATTTAATTAATTTAAAGATTTATAACTTATAGCTATAAAAGTTTTAAAATTAATTTATAATATATTATATTTATAATATTTAAAGTTATAAAAGTTTTATATCTTTAGATTAAGATTAAAAGATAATTAATCTTTATATTAATTATATTATCTTTATATCCTATTTTTATACCTTTTATAATATTAAATTTATAAAGATCTTCTTTTTAATATTATAAGATTTTATTTTTATTAATAATATTTAATAATATAAAGTTATCTTAAGTATTATTATTTAATAATATATTATATATTTTTCCATTAATCTCTACCCTAAATATAATATATATATAATTATTTATCTATATTATATATAGGGATTTATAATTTATAATTATCTATTATCCCTTTATAAATGATTATTATCTTTTCTTAATTCTTATATTTTCTTAATTTAAATATATATAATATACCTCTTATATTATCTATTATTATATTAATTAATAATCTTATATTTTTTATAAATAGGGTAGCTAAGTAATTTATAATCTTTAGTTTATTATTATTTTTATAAATATTTTAATAAGAATTAAGGGTTAAGCCTAAATATTATATAAGCCTTATCTTATTAATATTTATTAATTTCTTAATAATTAAGTTTATTTTTTTTATAAATTTAAATAATAAATCTTTTTTTAAAATATTTAAGGAATAAGTTAAACTTAGTTTTTTCCTAAAAGTAGAATTAATATAAGTTTTAAATATATAAGGTTTAAGATATATTTAAATATTTAAGGTATCCTGATTATAAGTATAATTTATTATTTAATTTATATTTTTTAAGAAATTAATTAAATTCTTATATTACTTAAGTTATTTTAATTCTTATAATAATGATTTTAATAATATTAATATTTAAGGTAATTAAAATATTATATTTTAAATATTATTTTAAGTTTATATTAGGATTTTCTATAGGGTTTTTTTTTAATTTTATTATTTAATTAATTTATTATTAATTGCTATTTTTTAAGGCATTATTTTAAGAATTGCTTATTCTTATATATTTAGTATTAAAGTAATTTAAGTTGTTATTATTTATTATTATATTATATAATAATCCTCTTCTTTTTATAGTTACTTATCTTTTCTAATAAGGTTTCTTAAGAAATTAATTAAAGGCTTTTTTTTTTAAAAGGTATAATATATATTAATTATTAAAGTAGAAAGTTTAATTAAAGGCTTTATATTTATTATTAATATTTATTATTTATTTAAAGTTAAATAGAAGATCTTTCAGTTTTTTATTATTATTAAGGTGGATTAAATATTTTATATAAAGGTTAAGTTAATAAATATAAGATATTTTACTTTTTAAATATATTAGATATTATTTATTAAGTAAGCAGTTATAAGGTATAATTAGCTTTTATCTTTAAGTTATATTAACCTATTATTATCCTTTTAAGATAAATTTCTATTATTTCTTAAGCTATTAATAATCCTTAATAAAATATCTTAATTTTTTATAATTATAATAATCTTTATTATTTAATTTTTATTAAGCTATATTAAGTTTTATGGAATTTATATAAATATTTATTATAATATTATTATATCCTTTTAAATATTAAGATTTATTATTATTATTAAAGTTATTATTATATTAATATTTCTTACTTATATTTAATTAATTATGATTTTTCTAATAATTTTTAAAGTTTTTATAATTATATTCCTATTATTACTTAAATAATTAATTATTAATATATATTATTATAATAATATATTTAATAAAATCATTAAGTTAATCTATTTTAAAAATTTTATCTTTAATATCCTTTTTAAATCCTTTATAAAATTAATTTATAAATACTTCTTTTTTTTAATTAATATAAATAATAAGCTATTTAAAGTATATAATATATTTAAAGGCTAATCCTCCTTATTTAAGTTTTATAAGCTTATATTTTATAAACCTTTTCTTATTTAAATCTTTAAAAGTATCCTTAAGAATTTATTTAAAATAATTAAATCCTTTAAAGATTTTCTTAATATTTTTATTTTAATATTTCTTATTATTTTTTAAATAATCTTTAAGGGTAGGTTTAAATTATATAAGAATATTACCTTTAAATTAATATCTTATAAAGATAATTATATTATATTAAAAGTTAAATTAATATTTATAATACTTAAAATAAATATAATATTAAGTAATAAATCCTTAAAAGGTTCCTTTATTTCCTTTATAAAGGGCTGGCTTATTTATTTTATAAGCCTTAGCTTATTATATAATATAAAAGAGGTTAATCTTTTATTAAAATATAATAATTTATATAGCTATATCTTAAGAGTTATTATTATTAATAGTAAAGGGAATAAGAGTTAAAAATATTATTATATCTTTATATTATTTAATTAATTAATTATATAGCTATTTTAAATAAAAGTTATTAAAATATTATAATTATATTAAACCTTTATAAGGTTTAATAAATAACTTATAAGGTTTATATTAATAGTTTAATATAAAGATAATATTTAATTATTTTAATATATAAAGATATTATTTTAATATTTAATATTTAATAATATGATTATTAATTATAAAGTTATTTAATTATTAAATTAAATATTTAAATTAATAATTAAAGAGTTTATTTTATAAAAGCTATTTATTATAATAATAATTATATCTTTATATATTTTAATTTTTTAATAAACTTATTGGCTTATAAGGCAAGCCTATGATTTATAATATAAGGCTTAATGCTTTACTTATTAAGCAGCTTGCCTAACTTATATATAAATCTTATAAGCTTAACCTTAACCCTGGTATATATAAATCCTATGATTCCATATTTTAATATCATTAGGTTTGCATTAAGGTGTCCTTTCTTAAATCCCTTATCCGCTAAAACTAAGCACCTAAATGCTGGCCGTATTAATTTATAATAAAATATTATTAAAAAGAAATTATATCAAGGCTTGAAATTATATTAATATTAATATTATATTATAATATATTAAAAATTCTAAATTTACGCCGATTTTGAATTTTATAAATTAATTAAAAGAAATAATTCCATATTTCCAATAACTCTATAGAATACCTTTATAATAATAAATAAGCTAATAAATAAGGGATAAATAGTTAGATTGGCAATAAATTTAAAAAAAAAAAAGTTAACAAGGGCAGGAATCAAACTGCCCTTTTTTGCTTGCATATCAAGCGTTGACGTCATATCATACACATATTAAAAGTGATTTTATATCAGTTCTGTTTAGGTTATTCGATCTATATAAAACGAATATAATTTAAATTATTGAAGATATATCAGCACTATTTTGAGATCCTTCTATAAATCCTGCAAAATGACTTTAAAGACCCCCCCTCCCCCTGGTAGGTAGTGACAGTCAGCAGAGATGGGATTACGCCCTTGAGACGGCCGAGATGCGAGGAAGGCAACCTGACAAGTCAACTTGTGATGTCACTCAGACAGCCATACAGAACCAGGAAGACTCGCTCATGGGAGAGTATGCTTCTTTAATAAGGAGAAAACCTTCGAAATTTCAATGTTGTACACCGTGCGCCTGAAGATATAGATAGGTGCAAAGTGTTTGAAGCAAAGATCCTTGCCAAGACACCATGCAATTCTCATGTCTATGAGAACAGCATTCAATGTTATGGAAGTGATTGCATTTGAGGCCTCACATGTAATGGACTCTTGTATGCCACTGGCTGCTTTCAGGCAAACCGAAGCTGCAGAACTGTGTTACATGGACTGTCCACAGGGCTTTCAGGATCAAAGTCCTACTCTCCCTGTCCACGTTTGAAAACACATTATCACATGCAATGGGATTCAAAGTAGCAAGTGGATCTAAGCAATAGAACATTCAAAGCAAAGACTTGGATGAAACACCATACTTCGAAAAATACAAGGGGATTATATGGATTTCCATATTTCCGTATGTGCCTAAAGTCTAAGCTGCAATTGAGGTTATCATCTCAAGTGTGACAACATCACTATGAATGTGTATTTCTGTGCATGCCTTAACTCCAGTCACACTGGAGAACAAAATCAGATGAAAACCTCAAAATTATGCATCTCATGTTTGATGAGAACTTGAAAATGACTGCCCAGGCTTTATTGAAGAGCCTCAATAACATTTAAGGTGGTGGTGCATAGAGGAACAATGGTGGGTGCTGCCTCACCAATTTCCCCATTAGCCCACTCAACTTCAGAGAGAGATATCTCAGTCAATCTGCGAGGATCCAAAACAAGAAAACCAGGGGAAGTAACGGAAAGTCCATAACCCCGCCGTGGGTGCCTCACAAGCAAGAGGCTATCCACACCCTTGAGGGTACGCAGCCTAGGGCCATTTCCAGTCTCCAGCCTCTCCAAAGGAGCGCAGTTTTCAAGACTCATCCCACCCTTCACAATTAGAAATTACTTGGATCTTTCACAGCTACCACACAGTGACTGCAGCCTAGAAAACATCTCAGTTTCAGCCTTCCTGCACCCACCCCACCACCGATCCTTTTGGAAACCTGCATACGCTCCAGGTACTTGAAACTTTGCGAAAACGTCAAAGAGTCAACAAAGCATCGCGACGTGTACCAGACCGTCACGCCACGTCTCAACCTCGCAAAAACAAAGCCTTTGTGTGTCGCGTTCGCAATGGCAAGATACATGGGTGGCCCTCGTGGTCGCCGTACTCGTTGCAGCCATCCCCCATTGATTGTGTCCCCGATCTCGAGCCATCACGAGACAGATGAAAGCGACGAAGACCAGACGAACACGGATTTGCAGCAAACGAAAGACGAGATTACTGACAGCGATGACCTTGCAGGTAGTTCTCAGGTTTGTTCCCTGCCTTCAGCCAACACCTTTTCCTTATCTGACAACCCTTTTGAAGGACGACCAGGATGGTGTTTTGCAGCACGGCCAAGTCGACTTGGACTCTCAGATCGAAGATGACGAAGAGATTGTGGAGGGTGAGGACGGAAATGGCATCGCCTACCACGATAACTACGACAGCGACTCCATCATCTCCTCTGTTAGCTATGCACATGTTTACCCTGTTCACAAATCAGACGGGATCGCAGAGGATGCACTGCATAAAAAGGAGCCCACTCCAAAGAGACAACGGTCTCTAAGCATACCCATCCACTACAAGTCACGCTTTACCACAGGAATGCCCATCTTCGAGCCCCAGCCGCTGCCCATTGCGTATGGATGGATGGTGAAGGGCACCGCTGAGCACATTGAGGACCTCCACCTCTCTGGAATTCCTTTCTGCAACAGAGAGGTTCATTCCAAGATGAAGATCGAAGTCTTGGGGGAGTACACTTGGATCGAAGTGACCCCAAGCCAGCAGCAGAGCTACGAGAGGTTTCCCGCAATCTATGTGCCAGGTAAGTACCAACATCTCAAGTGCCATCTTGCATCTAATGTAGAACTTCCCATGTGACGGAGGTTTTAACAAGAACTTGTGCAGGCAATGCCCGCACCTGGCGAGGCCTCAAGATTGACACAAGCCTCGACCAGGACGACATCCGATCCATCACGTCCCAGACAATCCGCGACGACAACCTCAACCGCCAGCCCCGATACCCCTACGAGCCCACCTTCCGCGCCCTGGAGTCAAACGGAAACGCCACGAGCTTCAAGGAGATCGACATCGTCACCGACGCCGGGACCCTGACGCAGCTCCTGTCCTTCATAATGGGCACCTCGTCCGCGCGCCGCGTCAAGGAGTCCTTCCGCCTCGAGCTCACCAGCGTGCGCAACACCCTCGTTATCTGCCCCAGCCACAAGCCCGGCAGCAGCCAGGCGGGGCCGCCGCCCAAGAAGGTGCGCCAAGACCCCAGAGTCTCCGTCCCGGACTGGGCCGCCGGCGTCCTCGGCAACATCGGCACGCGCGCCGCGAGGCTTCCGTACAGCGGGGGCCACTACCGGCTCGTGCGGTACCGCTTCGGCAGCGTCGTGCTCGCCGTGCGCGTCAAGGTGGACTTTGTGTACGAGCACCGCAGGGACTCGAGGCGCGCGTGCGCCGACCCGCTGCGCGACGTGCAGCCCGGGTTCATGCCGCGCGAGGAGGGCGACGTCGCGCAGGTCTGGAGGACGACGGCCAAGAGGCAGGGGCTCGGGACCAGGCCGGCCGGGGCTGGCGTCGCGTCCGTCAGGTACGTGTGGCAGGACCCCAAGGCCAGGATGCGGGCGCTCCTTCCGCAGCTGTGGTTCTCCCGCTCGCCCTTCGTCATCGACTGCCAGGTCAGCTACCCGGACCTGCTTGTTAAGGAAGTCGCCCTCGTCAACTCCCGCCAGTGGTACCCCTCGTACGAGCGTGGGTACCAGAACAGCCTGCGCCGCCTGGCGGGTCTCCTGAAGCACCTGCAGGAGCGGACCCGTGAGATGGGCGGGAATATTGTGCTCATCGCAGATCCGGTGCAGGTCTGCTTCGTCCTTCTCAAGCCAGTCATCAACAAGCCAGCCCTACCAGAGGAGCTGGTTCTGAAGTTCTGGGGACCCGACACCGAGAAGGAAGAGCGAGGGAGGCAGGCCGACATGGCCCGCGATAGCACCCCCGAGCAGGACCAGAGCGACCTGACCGACCTCAGCGACACGCCAAGCCTTCCCCCCGGATCTGACATGGCCAATGTTCGCCCTTCTCCGCCGGACAAGTCGCAGGCTAATCCTGAGGGGACGTCCTCAGGGATAGCTGGTGGAACCCCTACCAGAGCAGAGAGGCAGCTCGCCGAAGGCATCGACCCCGTCCAGATGGTTAGGGACTGGAACGAGTCAATCGACAACCCTGTACAGCAGTCAGTCGAGAGTGACGGGGCAGGAGACGAGCGGGACAATGAAGACGACGCCCAGTACGACGCCGATGCGAGCCTCGACGGGTACCGTTCCTCGTCACCCCAGGATAGCGTCATGGTGGGCGAGTCTGCACATGAGCCTGCATGTGACATGGTAGGCGAGTCTCCACATGAGCTCAGAGTTGAGGGCGCGGATGCCATGCTGAATAGCCTGGCCCTCCAGATGAATACCGGCGGAACGACGCAGGAGGGCGACGACCGAATGACCGCCGTAGCCCGCAGTGGAGGAACCGAGGTCCTGCAAGGACAACACTCCCTCCTG
Organism: Diaporthe vaccinii; assembly: GCA_039880775.1. Classification (NCBI taxonomy): domain Eukaryota; kingdom Fungi; phylum Ascomycota; class Sordariomycetes; order Diaporthales; family Diaporthaceae; genus Diaporthe; species Diaporthe vaccinii. The sequence goes on from JBCEDN010000001.1 coordinate 3,758,513, forward strand.
ATGGCAGACCGCCACCTCACCGAGGGGATGCACACGTCCGACGACGACGGCGAGTGGCCTCCCAGACCACGCACCGAGCTGCACGGCCGCATCACTAACGCTGTGCCAGATACAGGTCAGGGTGCTGCATCTCACGACGCCGAGGCGCGCGGACAAGACCACCAGTCGTCGAGACCCACCACCCCCTTCGACCCAAACCCCCCGACCCCGCGGGGCCCATCCGACTACGAAATGGACCAGGACGGGAATATCGCCCGCCGGTTCCAAGGTAACAGGGAGACAATGATGGCGGACCCGAGCGACGAGGATGCCGCCCCGGCCCCGCGTCGCGTCGCACGCCCGCCCCCCTGGCGCCGTGGCTTCACGGCCAGCGGACGGCCCGCTCTGAGCGAGCCTAATTCTGCCTGGCGGCGTCGTTTTAGAGCTGAGTCTAGCCCTGATGATGATTCGCAAGCAACTGAATCCCAAGGAGGGGAGGATGATACCGTGGACGCGACTTCGAACGGTGCTACGAGCCAGGAGAACGGCCAGGAAGATGGTCAGGAGGGCCAAGACAGCTAGGAGAGCCAGGAGAGCAGCCATGGCGGCACATCTGACAACCGTGCTACCACCAACGGTGCCTCGTCTTATCGTCCTCGGCAAAATGGCTGGTGGAGTTAGGGCGATGAGTACAACCTTGCTCATTCGTTCTAAGCAAGTCATCCGCGGCTTTGCCTCGTCATATCTTCCCCACCACACTGAACATCAGCATATTGTGGGGATGAGCTCCTGTGATAACGTAGGTTTGGGATTTCTGAGCCTTTGTGGAGTCCGATTCCACGATGCATAAATTTGGAGTGGAAATTTGACACACCCGGGGGGCTGGCGTTATCGGCCTCGAAGGCTGTTGTGCGTTGAAGTGGCCAACGACTGTTGGCATTTTGCGCCATCACGGGAACGCTTTGCTCACTGGAGGTGATCTCTCGTGAGTCTGGGCTGATATTGGAAAAGCAGCACTTCCCCTTTGGCAACCTGGTTTCTTTATGGGTACTGCGAGTCCAAGGTGCGACGGTCATCAGCCCTGCTCATCCTTGCGACTCTTGGAAACACTCTCATGTTTTCGGGTCATTTTGGTGTTTCTCGCACAAGGCGAGGGCTGTGCATTGGCCGAGATCATCGGCACATAAAAGGAAAGAAGACAAAGGAAGAATGGAAAACGGAGTCGGTCGAACAACATGGCCCCTTAAGAAGGATCCCGCCCAAGTCAGTTGTTCATGATTTTTCTTCTCAGTTGTACCCATGACGAAGCCCCGAAAAGTTCTCCCCTCAAGCACCCATTTTACACTGTCTGATGACCACAACATCGTTCGTGCAGCTGCAGAGGGGCACATCGAAAAACAGATGGTTCAGTGTTTCATACCTAGGTAGCCGCCTTCAGTGCCCACTGTTAATGAATGATGATAGACCACTCACTCTGATCATGCTCAAGAACTCGTAAATCCGTGATGGGTTGGATTGGACCGTGGGTATTCGATATGTTTGTCCGGTTCGTCGGGTCGCCTCGACCTCTGCCGTATTTCCTGTCGTCACAAAAAAACATCGCTTTTACACCGCAACCCTCTTCACCTCCTGCTTCTTCATCCGTCGTGATAAGTCCGTCGTGAAGCACTGCCGCCCTTGCCGTCCTCCGTGTCCCCAGCGTCCCCAGCCCTCATCACGAACTCCTCTTCCTCCTCGTCCCCGTCTCCACCGCTCCCACTCACCTCAAGCCCCCCAGCAGCCTTATCGAGCCCGGCGTCCGCGTTCTTGGTCTCGAGCTTCTCCATCTGCGCCAGGAAGAAGTCCACGACGTCGTGCTTCTCGCCGAAGCTCGCCGAGTCCAGCGGCACGTAGTTCTTGTCGTTGGCGATTCCGGGCGACGCCCCCTCGGCGACGAGCAGCTTCACCAGCTCCAGGTGGCCGCCCAGCGCGGCCCAGTGCAGGCCCGTGTTGCCGAACTCGTTCTGGGCGTCTAGCAGGGCCTGCTTCTCCTCCCTTGGCCGGTCTGCAAAGTGGCTGAGGATGACCTTGACGATTTCTGCGATGGCATGTGTCAGTAGGGGTGAGTTTGTTGGAGGAGGAAGAGCAAGGGCAGGGGAGTGTGTGGGTGGATGCGTAGGAGATGAGATGAGGTGCTATATGCCTACCTAGGTGGCTATTGCCTGTTGCCATGTGGAGGCATGTGGACTTGCCCTCGTCCCTGGCTGCTGTTATGATCTCGGCTGGGGTTACGCCCTCGCGTGATGATAGTGTTGCTAGTGACTCGTTGAGATCTGCGACTTCGCCGGCCCGTGCGAAATAGATGAGGTCGTCGATGTCATCCTCGCTCAGTTTGGGTGCCATTTTTGTGGAGTCGTCGTGCTTTGTTTGGGAAACTTGGAGCTGTGACGGTACGTGTGTGGGGTTCACTATGAGATGGGGTGAAGAAGTCTTGGAGGTTCCTGCTCGGTTGGATATGACGAGAGAATATGGCTCTGAAGGGGTGTGTTGGATGTAAGGCGTCGCTCAGGGCAGGAGCGAGTGAGCGTCGTTCAGAAATTTTAGCTGCGTAAAATTCAACGTGCACAGTGGTTTACTTACAGTTTACAGACTGTGCGGACACGGCCACTAACAGGGATGCTGCTACCAGTGCTGCACTACTGGACTAACTACCTATGCAACGCGAGGCTGTAAGCCGACCATGGACCGCCGCCATGAGACAATGGCTAGTCGACCAACAATACTACCTGTGGGAGAAATACTATGCTGCATCATCTCGTGCCCAGACTGGGGAGTTAATCTTGTTTACTTGAGGAATGTCTCCAAGCAAAGTTTCCGATACTGAAAGTAGCCGGCGAAGCAAATCCGAATGAGAATGTGTCGTGGAGGTCAATGGAAAAGTAGCAGAGATAGGAGTGGCCAGAGAGAAGTGCGGAAAATTTCAACCTGAATTCCTAACAGCGATCTTCACTGACTAATGCGGGTGCAGGTTTGGAGGCGAGCCGCCTGTGTATGCTCGATCCGAGCGTAAATCCCGGGTAACAGAGGTAGGATTGAGATCGTATTATCAGACAAACACCTTCACAGCCTACTAGTATCGCTCGACTTAGATGCATAAATAGAATCTATCCGTACCACTCTAATTAATATATGGTGTGTGAATCTGGTTATTCATTTCAAATATCAATCCATCTCGCCATCCACTTATTTACAGCCGCCTTCGCCTCATCAACCAGGCCAAGCTCAAGCAGTAGCTGGACAGCACCACGAATACCCGACTCAAGAGCTGAGGCGATCCAAGCATGAGTGTAAGAAGTGTGTTCGCCAATGAAGATCATCTATTTTTCCAATCGTCAGATTTCCGCTTTCCCTGGTAGAGAAGAGCAATGATTAGGTGAGCCACTTACATTATCGTACGTTTTGAAGTACTCGGGGATGTAAAGCTGGTGCTGGCCGGCGATGGGGTCTGCCCAGCTACCGCTCTGCAGCGGGTCGAGGACCCAGCAGCGGCGGTTATATTTACCCGTGTACAGATCCCGGGTATCCTCGCCGTGGATCTCGATCATGGCGTCCAGCACGTACTGCACGTGCTCCTCCTCCGAGACCGAGGCCCAGCGGACGCCCCAGTCCCCCGACACGTACGAGGCCAGCATGGTAGCAGGGCCGGTGCCGTTGATGTTGTATGAGGGGTAGCAGGTGGAGCCGATGCCGGGGATGTCGGACGTGGTGCTGCAGCCGCCGACGATGGGGTTCTCGTAGTGCTCCCAGAACCGCTCGGAGAACTCGAGCGCCACCTTGCAGGCGCTGCCGTACTGGAGCTCCTTGATGGCGTTGGAGATGGTCAGGGGCAGGGAGGGCAGGCGCCACTTGCGGATGATGGCAAAGGGGACGGCGAGGAGGGCGTAGTCGTATGAGGCGGTCTCGAAAGTTTGGTTCATGAACGACTCGCGCCATTGGAGGTTAACCTTTGAGTTCTCCGCGTCGAATTGAATGCGCTCGATCTTACGGTCCATCGTGGTAACGTCGTCGACGAGTGGGTGGAAGGCCAATGGGAGTCGGGAGAGACCGCCGTCAATGGTCTTGTAGGATGCTGCAGAGAAGTACATGCCCGAGTAAAGACTCTCCCAGAAGGACGTGGTGGAGTAGCTGCCGAGGGCGTCGGTCGAGTTGAGTGAGCCTTTCAGGTAGTTCACCATGAATGCGTACTCGGACCAGACATCTCCTCCGAGGCCTCCAAGACCGGAGTCAAGGAACTCACGGTGGGCCTTGAACATGTTCGTCGCCATACGAACAGAGAAGTCGCTGCCAGGCATATACTCATCAACCGTCTCGTCAAGGCTGTTGGTGGCGTCGTCGTAGACGGTGGTAGCAGCAAGAGAGGAATTGGCAGCAATCTGCGCCAGAGTAGGAGGGAGACCATTAGCAAGCTTGAAGCCATTCTTGTAGGAAAGGCCGTTCTGGTTGCTCTGGATCCAGGGGATGAAATCGACACTAAGGTTCTTGTCGTGGCCGTTCAGCTCGTTCATCTCGGCGGCGAGCTGGAAAACGAGCTGGTGGTCTGTGATGTTGTAAGTTGTGTTGGTTTCGGGGTCGACATAGTGCTCAGGGAAGCGCATTGGGCCCATTTCCTGATAGGAATAATCGAAGGGACCACCACTGAGGTACTCTGTGTGAACACGGCCTCCGAGGCGCTGACCAGCCTCGATGATGCTGATGTTTGTCATACCGGCTTGGGTTAGGACGAGGAAGCTCATCAGACCAGACATGCCGGCGCCGACAATGGCAACGTGCTTTGACTTGGCGGTGTCAACATCAACGGCGACGGGCTCCTTGTCTTTCAGGAGGTTCACGCCCTCAAACCAGGCGCCCAGCGTATCGATGCCTGTATCGTTGTCCATGTGGATAGCTGCGACAGGTAAGCTTACGTGGAGGGGCAGCATCACGGTATATGGAGGGAACTAACATCTCTTCTGGACCCGACGCTTCCAGTTGTGGTGAAGCGTTTGGGGCTCACTTCGGCCCTTCAACTCCCCAGAGCCGCTCCACGCAGAAACACACCCATCGGAAAATGCATCCTCTGGGAGGAGCCAGACGAGTCGCTGAGAGTCGCGCACCTCCGACTTGATGATGGTGTGATGAGAAGCGTCCACTGAGGAATCTTGGCATGATCCATATGTGAAGGTGATGGGTTCTTCGATAGACTCCGTCAGTGAAATGTGAATATTAGACACGCGCGAAGTTACTGGGCTTCGTAACTCGAGCTTCATAGGAAGTCCTGAAGCCGCCGCGAGGGCGCTTCCGGTCACTAACGAAAGCAACCACCGAGACATCGCGGAGAAAAACGGTCGCGTATAGTCTGTAGAGTGGACCTTGGCCTGAGCACGAGTCTCTGAGAATATTCCTTTCCTCGCCGGACATGCGGCAACGTATTCTTATAGATGATCAGGCATCTTTACAGTGTGCCGGTCGCGATTAAGGCGCCGGCCGTAATCCGGAACTTCATCAAATCGATATCGATTCTGGTGGAGAACACGACCGACGCCAAATATTATGAACCATCTTATCGATGGCCGCCTTCACAACACCGGAACTCGGGTGGCACCCGGCTGGCGGTGTCGGATCCTAGTTGGGGCAATGGCAGATGCAGCGTCAGGGGCAGCGAGATCCGGAACCTCTGTAAAGAAGTCCGATCTCCAAGACTTTTCCCCGCCTTTCAGTCCTTTTTTCCTGGACAGAATAGGCAGCCATGCCAGAATAAGAAAGGCGGATTAAGGGCAATTCGCGTCTTGCCATGTGGTCAGCAAGAGGGTTCGAGTCATTAGACGCTAGACCTTATCAGTGGAGTTGCAGCAGTGTAGATGGGAAGATAGGGCCAAAAAATAGCAGCGGCCATTTTGACTTGTTTGCTTGGACAGCATACCTGCTCAGCCGAAAATCATCTCTCTACGCTGCCGATGTGAGGAGACAATGCGAATAATTGTGTAGGTGTTCACTATTGAGAAGACCAGGCGGCTACTAGGCTGCCCATCTCTTATGGGTGCTATCTGCATGCTACCTCAAGCTAGGAGTATCATCAACATCGCTAGCAGGAATTGAGACGAACGATCAAGAGCGTTGGTTGCTTAGAATCGGAACACTGATCTGTTGGCCGATGTACCATGGTACCCAATCTCAACATACAAAACCACGTCATATCCACTCCGTATCAGCATGGGCAAGTCAAAAGGCGTGGGATCTTGCTATGACACTCGATTTGTACGCAGAAATTGAGCACGCCGCACTTGTAAATATTGGCAAGTTCTTCCGCACGGATACGAACGAGCCGGGTTCTTTGAATTTCTAGATAGGGAAGACCACAATTCCGTGGTTGGTATCTCGGAGTCGTTGTCAGCGAGTTGACCAACCTGGCTCTGGCAACGGGAGTGGCTTTCAAATCGCAGGGCCGTCACTGCTCGAGGACTGTGGAACTGACCGGGAAAATGAACATCGTTGCCACCGGAACTTCGATTAGTAATGCAACGTAGCTTGGAGCGGAAGCAAGAAGACAAGAACCCACAGGCAAGCGCTGTGAGTTGTGATAAGGACAAACGCCGCTGCTCTGGGGCCGATAGTGGACGAGAACCCTGAACGCCATTAATTGGTCGAAAAATGGCCGGGGTCAATTCCGACGGGCAAGATAAGAGATGCATCGTGTAGCCCCGGCATGTGGGCGGACAGCAAGGTGGTTCGTAGAAGTCGAAAGAGAGAAGAAAACATCAAAAGGGCAGCGCATAACGACGTCTTGGGAAGGCGTCATGATTGACGTTGACAGAAACACAGCATTTACTTGGGAGTCTATATGTCTTATAAGGGGCACACAGTCTGCAGTGTCGTAGAGATCATACTTTGGTGCAATGGCATCATTGGCAGCCAATGGGAGAGACCCTGGAGAGCTTCCCCGTCGTCCTGCGCAGTTTCCAGTATGCCCATAGTCTGAGGAATCAATGGAATCTGCCTGCTAGTAGTTCCAGCTGGAGAGTCCGTAACTCTGGTGTAGACGTGCTCATACAAGACCTCGGAGGGCTTCTGATGATCAATATCGGTCGACATGGCGGGCGATGTTTCTGAATGCGGGATACTCGTGACAGTTATGAAAAACACGTAAGATACTAGAGCAAATCAGAAAAAGGCAAGGCAAAGACCTGCAGACAATGTACCAGTGAGAATGTGTTGCAGAGTAATTAATATGGGCATGAAGCCTTTTGAAGAGTGGGTCTAACGCAGATATACTGCAGACGTGATCACAGAATAATAGATATTGTCTCTGTGAGACGAGCGATAGATATAAAATACGTCCTGGATTTGTGACACCGCCTTACAGCCTTGTCCAGATTACTGGAAATAGGCTGTCGTCCTGAACCCTGCTCAAAATGGCTCATCTCCAGATTCCATACTTCAGAGTGAGTTGCTTCGGAGGTGAACGAGGCAAAGTGGCAAACTGTCCCAATCCTTTGGTTCGATTAGAGTTGTGGGCTAAGCCTTGGGGGCTGTCCTAACCTCAGCCGTCCTCACCTCAGCTGAGCTACAGCCCGGGTCCGGCAATTCCCACAGGATACTTGCCCGACTAGGCGTCTAGGCTGACAATGCGCGCTAGGAGGATTGCCCTTTGAAGGCGAACCAAATCGGACATCATCATCTTCCCGATGCCGACGTCTCAGGACGAATGACCACTCCGAACCTTTTAGAGCCCACATCTCGTCACCACGCTTCGTTTTACCCTGTCCGAGGCTTGGAAGGGTAACAGGAGCTTCCCGATAACCTTGCCTGCTCACAGCTGCGTAGAGATCTTTAGCAACTTGTGGCTCGAGTGTGATAGAGGATACAGACCGTCCTCTCGCCCAAGGAAACTCGTTGACAAGTGTGCTGCCCATCTTTTGAGACTCAGACCCGTGTTCTGGTATATCATCGTGACTTATACATGCAGGGAAATTGTTCCATCGAAAGGCCATCGCCGGCGCGCTCAACTTAGCAACTTGAGCCGCAAGAAAATCAGCAGAAAGCCCTAGAATGTTAGCATACTTCACCACATCCAGCTCGTTTAGGACCGCCCCCAAATCGAACGGCTTAACTTGGTAGCTGCGTTCCTGCATCTTGACACATATCAAGACAGAAAGGCCACCAGCGTAGAAAATCTGCATTCGCCTCGCATCACGTTAACGTAGTATGATTCTCCAAGGACACGTGCCTGGCCGCAACGGCGGCCTTCTAGCTGCCAAGTCCTAGGAAATGCAACATAGACTCCAATGCATTGGAACCAGGTTCAAATTCATCGGCAACGACGTTGTTAGAGGTTTGCACCGGCAAAAGCGGACCGTAACACCGGGCGGTACATGCAGCCCTGAGGGGGTAGGCGAGCAGTAGTCACGTCACCGCTTGCCGGCTCGGACTTGTCGACTTGCTTGGCTTGGCCTGTGTTGAGTTTTGGGGGTGGTGGTGGTGGCTGCTGTTTTTTCCTTTCCCTCCTCACCCGGACCGCAATTTCCCCAAATTGAATTCTTGTTCTGCCACTACGATCCTCGGGACTCGACCAAGAACCAGCAGGCGCCTTGGTTGCTCGTTTGCTGGCTGGCGACTGAGTCTGAGGGACCTGACTGACGGCCGGCCCCTGGTGCGCCAAATAATAGCCACTACCTGAGACGTTGTCCACTATTGCCAGATCCTATAGGTCGTCACCAAGCATGTATAAGTAAAGCAAATGACTTGCTGTCATTAGTCCCAACGGTAATAGAATTTAGGGTTAAGATATCCACTATAGTCCTGTAAATGCAACAATAGTTGTCCAGCACAGGTTGACGGCCATAGTCGATTGCCTTCGAGCACGCCCATAGGAGACTAGTCGCTTGCCACTGAGAGTTTTTTAATTTCTTTTGCAGCATTTTAGGCAGCACTTGATCCAAGGTTCCGATATATGTCAACAGTTCGAGTCTAGGCTGCTCTACTAAAAGTCGGAGACCTTTGAGATGGAAAGGGGAATCGCGTGGGATTCGCTTAAGCATCCTCATTCAGCTGTCCAAGTGTATTTTCATTGAAGCTCACGATTGAGGACAATTCAACATACTGGCTTGTACCGTAAGTACTGTCAGCTTCATGGCCTACTTAAACGGTGTCTGCCATCGACGCACAGTGTAAGAGAGACTCACTGAACAAACACTGTCAAAAGTTACCGAACGGGGTACACCGCCAGCGGTCGTCGAGGCCGTATCTTCCCCTACGACTCGTTTGACTCCTACGTCCTGACCAACGACACAATTTTCCAAGTTGTCCACATCGATTTACCCCCTGACTATATTGACGGCCCTCCCCGCTATGGATTCGCGTTTCCTCTCAGCAGCGGCAGCCTCGCGATGTACTTTGTCATGGACAGCTACTTTGAAGAACACCCAGAGCACGCGGAGTACAGCCAGGACTTTGTGGTGACGACCATTGATCCGGCGACGTGCGAGGTGACCCTGAGCTTTGGGGGGCAGCAGCAGTTCCTGCACTTCCCGGCAAATGGCCAGGGCTCGCCACTCATAACGTTGAGGACGGATGATGTTCCGAGGGAGAACGCGCACGCGGTGCAGACGATCATGGCGGTGCCAGTGAACAGTCGGCCTGCATAGAACATCTGAATGTGGATTTTGCACGGGGCGGGCGTCGGGCAGCTTATTATCAAATGAATGACCAATGCGAGTAACATAATTCCTGCACAGTTGAAGTAAACATGATGCGATGGCATACAGAGACCAGCTTGGCCTGGGTCTGGTGAATATCGAACAGTGTGGTGGGCAGAGAGTACCGACTCTACTACCGAGAACTTGGCTCAGAGGGGCCTCAGTACATCATAAACCATGACGCGGGTCACATAATATGAATTCATGGTAGAAATGAGTTCCCAACTAGATATTTCAGGGAAGAGACATTCTGAGTTCGGCAGGGCGAATGCGTTTACAAGTTGATGAGTCCGTACGGAGCGAAGGGAGGAGGAGCCTGTCAGGTCGTGCCCCAGGCCTGCAGATTGGGTTTCTGTCTGCGAGCCTGTTGGCTCTTTCCCCGAGGGGCCACCGATACAATGAGGCGATGTACGTACATGCAACATACATTTACTGCCCCCTTGGTTGTCACACAGCTCCCACCAGTCCTCGGACAGAACCACCCGCTTTCAGCAGCCTCCAGACTCCAAATGTCTGCCTTCTCAACCTCCAAAATGCCAAGCGTAACCAGCCCCTTCGATCCAACCACCGACGTCCCAGACCTACACGACAAGGTCTATGTCGTCATGGGGGCCAGAGCAGGCATAGGCTTCGGCACCTGCGCACACCCCTGCCCGCACAAGCCGGAGCGCATCCACCTCCTAGGCAACAAGGAAGAGCACCTAGCAGAAGCCTTCGAAGCCCTGGAAGCACACAGCGACGTCGAACGGCGCATCGCCCCCGCGCAGGCCTACCACGAGGACCTAGCAGCCACCGACCGCGCCGCGAGGAGACTCGCCGCCGACCTGCCCCCGCCTCGACGCCCTTGCCCTCAACGCGGGCCCGGGCGTGGGGCAAGTTAGGCGAGACATTTCCACCTTGCCATGAAGCTCCTCCCGGGACTGCGCGCCACCGAAGGCAGCCGCCTCGTGCTGCAGTCGTGGGAACTGCACCGCGGCATGACAGGGGGGCGTGGTGGGGTTCCGCAGTCTCGCCAAGGAAGGCCAACACCGAACGCCGGGCGGCGGTCCTGTAGTAGCAAGCTGGCGCAGATGCTCCTCGCGCGGGCGCAGCACCGGCGGAGGCTAGCGGGGAGGCTAGACCTCGTAGCCGGGGGAGGCGCCGTGGGTCATCGCGACGCATCCCGGGGCCATGTCGGCAGGCCAGCCTGGGCAGGCTGTGGAGGCGCGTGGGACCATGGCCAAGGCTGGTGTCGCGGTGGTGCGTCCTTTTATGAGAGACCTTGTGGACGAGGGGTACCGGTCGGCGTTGTTTGCCGCGACGAGTAGGCGGGTCGGCGAGGAGCAGATCGATGGCGCGCATGTTGTGCCCGACTGCAAGGTCACGGAGCCGAGCAGTCAGGCCGGGGACGAGGAGCTTCAGGAACGGCTGTGGGAGCTGACGGTGGATGTGTTGAAGGGGAGGCCGGGCAATCTGCCATATTTGAGAGACCAAGTACAGATGAAGAAATCACCGACAGACGAGAGTTCCATTAAATCACGAACGAAGCGAAGGAGTCTCAATTGTCAAACGCAGTCGTGCCATAACAGCTAATTTTAAAGATTGCATTTGGAAGCCATGCTATCTAGGCCCCGATCTCCACAAGCTCAGCAGAGACAAAAGGTGCAGTACTAATAACTCTTGTGGAATACCCAACGCATATAACTCCACGCGAGCGATGATGGTCCAAGAATGCGGACCGTGCAGATAAGCCTAGCTGCCCCGTGTGTAGCCCCCCTCCCGTCGAGGCGGGAAAGCTGCCGAATCAAGGGCGATCAAAAATACTTGAAGATCTCCTTCTGCGCCTCGGCCAGCGACGGGCCGGCGTACTCCCTCGCCCTCTTCTCCCAGGCCTCCTTGACGGCCTTCTCCTTGTCCTCGTGCGTTGTCGCCTGGACCATATCCCAGCCGCGCTCAGGGATGCGGTCGAACTGGCCGTCCCAGATGCCGTCCTCGATGACGCGCACGTACCGCACGTTCAGCAAGTCCCCAGCCATCCTGTCCAACAGGGCGTCCCGGCCGGGCCGGGCGATGTACTCCTCGATCGCGTCGGTGAGTTCCCGGAGGCGCGCGAGCGGCGTGGGGCGCAGGATGCGGCCCTTGCCCTTCTTGAGATTCTCATTGAGGAGCTCGACGATCATCGCGATGGCTTGGTCCCACGCGAGGGCCTCCTTGCCCTCGGGCCGGGGCTTCGTGATGTCTGGGCGGGTTTTGTTAGAGTTTGTGGTGTCAGCCTTTTCTTTTGGGGGTCTCATACCTGGCTCAACCACGACGCTGGTTTCGATCTTGGCTAGCTCATAGTCGGGGAGGTGCTGGGGCTCATCGGCCAGTGTCGGGGGAAGGGGGTCGACTTGGTCGTAAACGACTGGCTCAGGATCGGTGGTCGTTGGAGGCTGCTGGGCTGGTGAAGCAGTAGGAGTAAGCTTCTGGGCTGGAGTAGCAGGCTTCTGGGCTGGAGTAGCAGGCTTCCTCTGTCTCTTGGTGGGTTGCTGGTCAACAAGCTGGTCTGCAGCACCACGCTTAGCACCGTTGCTGGCGGGCTGTTTTGTCGCGGGGGGAGACATGTTGTTTCTGGGAGGTATGTTGTTACCCTGGGGAATGTTGCCGTTGGACACCACCGGTGGGGGTGCAGAACTGCCCTGGACGGACCGAGGAGGCGTTTGCGTGCTCGATGGCAAATTGTACCGCGTCGTGGGGTGGGGCACAGGTTGAGTCGGAGGGCGCGCCTGGTGCATGCCGTTTGATGGGGGCATGAACCGAGGGAAATGGCCACCGTTGAAGACGTGCCTCGGGGCATTGATATTGGGCGTCTGGGAGCTGCGACCTGCAGTCTGGTATTCGGTTGGCCGAAAGCCCTGGGGCACATGATGACCATTGATAATCTGCGCATAGTTCCTGCCAGGTCCTGGTCCATTACTCGCCAGAGGCTGGCCGGGCCTGGGAGCTCGGGGTGGCACGCTGCCGTGACCATGCATGGGTTGTGGTGCCAACTGCGCCGGTCGAGACATATGTTGCGGTGCAGGGCTGGCCTGGTACAATGCTGGGGAAGGCCCTGGTGAGGCGTTGGTGTGAAGATATTGGGAGGCAGGGCTGTTGTTGGCGACATGATACGGTGTTTGGGGACCAGATGTCGAGTTCCAGTTGGGAGCCATAACCTGGGGAACTGGGACTCTCGGTCCGCCCTGACCGGGCATGTGGTGGTGGTTCGCCAGGACTCCAGGACCACCCTGGCCAGGCCTCTGGTTGTTCAAGTGCATGTTCATGTTTGCTGGGGGCATATACGGAGGGCCCATTGCTGTGCTAAACATAGGGTGGCCTGGTGACGGATATCCCTGTGGCGCTGGTGGTTGATTGCCTTGTGGCATAGCTGTGGAAGAGATTGGGGGAGAGACGTGGTAGATGTTGTGTGGGAAAGGGTATTGGCCCTGACCTCCAGGAAGTCGTGGGTGGTAAGAGTTGGGCACTGGAGAGGGCGCCGAGGCGGGGGCCGGAGACTGCGCCTGCTGGGCTGGATTGTTCATAATTGCTAATGAGTGAATTGACTGACAGCAGGAGCAATGAACAATTGACTGAGATCAGTGGTGATAGGAAGGGAGGAAGGAGGGAGGTGAGAGCGAAGGGGGGAAGAAGGTGATGGTTGGAGTTTGAATTTATGCAACTCAAAATTTGATGGTGAAGAAAAGGATCAGACAGACTGTGGAGAGTGAATGGGATGTGTGCTATTGTAGGTACCATATGAGTGCTATTGTTACCATGAGGGCCATGGGGGACCAATGAGAGGGCCAGATTCTGGAAGAATACCAGGCTTGCCTGCTCCTAAATCACTCTGCAAGATTGTACTTTCTCTCAATGCGTATTGTGTATCTGTTATCTAGGTGTCCACACTATTATGTGTAGTCTAAGTTAGCTTGAATCTTGAGGACCAGCTCAAGTAGAACTGTTTGCACTGGGGATAACGAGGTCCTCCTCGTCTGATGATGTCAATTGTTCAAGAACAACTATGTTCAAAGTATAAGTAGACAAGAACATGAAAGTAATACATGTGATAGTATAAAGTCTGTGGAAATAGGAGCTCCATCAAATTACATTGTTGCCCAGCATAGCATCATCAACCTCGGCTTCAGAATGCATTGGCAAGGCCAGCTGAGGCTAGCCAGCCTCGTCAACCGACGGACCCAAGTCCACCACACCTAAGTCCTGCACAAGGTCGGCCCTGTACTTTTGCCTCCCCACCCCCCTCCCCCTCCTTCCAGTGTACATTCTCATCTGGACAGCAAGTCTTTCACTGAGCAACTTCACTTCAAAAAGCCCAGCCTAGGGTCAAGGTTCACTATTTCCAAAGTCTCCATAACGTTTATTCGACTTGTATTCACAGTTAAGCGGTGAAATGATCAACTCTGTATATCCAAGGGTGACTGCTGTAAATCCAGCATCCTCCTTGGTCATGCTCTACATAGGTACCTGCCCCTTGCAATGTGTGCGACACTGTCATGGCAGGTACCCAGGTAGCTGGCGACTTCTCGCTAAGGCCCTGTCCACTTGCCTGGTTCCACTTGTCTCGGGAGCTGGTCAGGTCTCAGCCCTTGTGATTTGGCATTTTCGACGCCCAAATTCCACTCCAGTGCAGGATTCACCTACTGATGCACAGAGATAGCCAGGACAACGATGTGGCTACACTGACGATCTATGCTCTGCAACAGCAGCATGTCAAGCCTTGGCAAATTCATCATTCCGCACTTGACCAAAAGTTTCATTCCTTGTCGTCTAAAGCACATATGCACCAGTGTCATGATGCCAAGTTCGTAAAGGCGTTGCCAAATGTGCTCGGTGCTCAACGGTCTACGGAGCTGCTAACTTCATAATTGTGTGAGAAGGCGAGGCAGCTATCTCTGCCCTGCCTTCCGGGAAGGCCGTTTTGCAGGCAACCCATGTGGACTGGTGTCGAATCAATGAGGATATGGACCACCCTCTACCTGAACGATCCGTCTAGGCATGGCCATTCATGGTGCTGTATGTCTCCTGGCTAAAGTTCACTTCCATGGTCCCTGTAATGAAATCTTCACTGACGTCTTGCTGAAGGTGGCTTCGAATCAGATCCCTGTTCCTCGCAGTCCAGCGTGTGGCCCTATCGAGGGCCCGTTGAAGCAGAAGCCTCCCACTCCTGGTCAGGCCACCAGAACGTAGACCCCCACTGACATCAAGGTCAATCATAACATTGTCAAGCCTGTCCGCAGCCCGCACGGCTTCTGAGACAAGACTGTTGGGTCCGCCACCGCTGCTGGCCCTGTTGCGGTCGACGGCTGTGAAAAGGTCAGAAAATGCCCTTTCCCTTTCGTGGTGTTTCTCTTACCAGTCTCCATTCCGCCCTCGGTGGTCTTCAAGCCCTCGCTTTCCAGGAAATCCTGCCATTTGAACCACAGATTCTCGAAGGCCGGGCCATTATACCACTTCTCCTCGACCTCTCGGGGCTCCTCTGATTGGAGGTCGATGTACCGGTCCACCAGTCTCGCCAGCTCTCTAACATTGGGGTCCTCCGCCCTCCAGACGAACAAGCTTTTAGTCCTTCGCAAGAACGCCATTCGGCTCCCACGTAGGGTGTCGATGGTGCAGGCGACGTGGTGCTGGAGAGTTCTGGCTCGCCCGGGGCTGAGTTCGCAGGCCTTTGCGACCGTGTAGAGGACTGGGCCTCGGCCAATCTTGGGGTGGAGGGCCTCGAAGTGGAAAAAGCATTCGAGGAGCAGGATGGCATTGCTGACGAAAAGGCTGTGGGGGTGGACCGGGTCGGACGACCTGCTGACCTCACCCTTGAGCGTTTGGGACCTGGAGGCGATTGGAGCCACGAGGGCATCTTGGGTGAGCTCCTCTGGAAAGGCACTGAGGAGCATCGGCTCGAAGTACTCGATCTCGATCACGGCCTTCCTGTCATCGTCCGGCGTCGGCTCCACGGGGGTGTCATGACTTGCAGAGATGCTCGGACCGTCGCTGTCCACGGTCACGTAGTCAGTCTCGGCTGGGAAATTGTAGGCTTCAGTGCCACTGAAATCGTAGTTGAAACCTGCGATTTGCATAGGATCATTGATGAAGACAAAATCGTCCGATCCGCCGTTCTCGTTTGTTGGCATGACGACGTGTGAAGGTGAAGCTGAGTGTCGCTTGGTCGATCGAGGTGAGGATGATTGCGGCTGGCGAATGGATTGCCAGCAATCTGTGAGAGATGTGACATTTACTGAAGGAGGGAGCTTGAGCGGTTGCCTTGGCTGACATGAAAACGGGAGAGAGGCAGTCGCTCCCTAGGTAATGATACGTGGCCGAGTTTGGAGACCGGGTCTTACCAGTAGCGATAAGTCGGGGACGGCGGTGCTCTTAGCGGTCGTTCAGAACGAACCAAAGCAAAGCTACGGCACGCGGCCTTCGGGTCGTGGTAGTAGTTTTGCTGTGGTGGCAAAAATCGACAGCAAGAGACTAGCAATATTGCGGTGTTGACAAGGCCAATGATTTACTGGTGGAAAGGAGACGGGGGACGCTTTGCAGAGCTATAGGACCGATTTTGCTCTTACAGTTTTGCAGCTTCTTGGGTGCCGACCTTTGCTAGGTCAAGGAAGTCAAGTTCAGCCGTGAGGAGATGAACCTCTAGGGTTAAATCACTGAGGAAGTTATGACAAGCAGATAGTTTTACGAGCATTCATTGCGACCAATCCGCCCTGAGAAAATCAATTGGGAACAACATAGACCCAGGGGAATCACTAGCACATCTCCAAGAGAAGCAGTCAAAGCGACACAGTTGACTCCTTAATACGAGAATCCGCCCTGCTAGTCACTGCCACCAGTCCCTCCGCATAACATATCACCCCATGAAGAAACGGAGCTTGGTATAACGCAATGGTGGCTTTCATTTTCCCATAATTAGCTGTTCACCCCATGGAAAACGCATCATTCCTAGTACCAATATCAAATTACTGATCACTTCCTACCATGCCAGCATGCCCTCCTCATCCAGCAGCTCCCTAGTCCAGAAGTTAAGCCTTGATGGCAGCCTGCTCGAGGTCGCGCAGCGCCTCGATGCGCTTGTACTTAGCATCAGAGATGACCTCTGCATCACCGAATTAGCATCACAGCACATGAAAGTCGAGAAACAGTATAAGACTGACCAGCGGTAGCGTCGCTGGAGAACTGGGCGCTCCACTCAACGTAGGTGCTTCCACCGTGGGCACCGGCAGTGACAGCATGCAGGCGGATGGTGCTCAGGACGCTGGAGTAGGTCAGCTCGGGGCTGGAGGTGATGATGCTGTAGGTGATGGTGTGGTTGATGGACTGAATGCGGTTAGCGGCTTGAATTCCAGCATGGCTCTCTGTGAAAGGCTGGGGGAATGGGTGTGTTGCTGCCTCCAGCAAGGCGACCCCACAGATGGGCTAGCCGGCTTGAGGCATAGATCGACGACGTACGGAATGCTCCTCCTGCTTGACCTCATAGACGCTTCCGTCCTTGAAGGTCCACTTGACAAGGTCGGCCTCCTCGTTGGCGCCCTTGACGAACTCGGACTTGGACAGGGCAGTCCAGAACTTGGAGAAGTCCTGCAGCTTGATGAAGTGCCAGACGTGGGAGAGGGGCGCCTTGATGACGACGCTCTCGAGAACAGAGGTGGAGGTGGGGATGTTGGACGACATTTTGTGTGAGCGTGGAGATCGTTTGGTGTTGAGTACAGAACTGGGTATTGGTTGGGATGAGTGGCTGTTTGGTGAAAGCTTTGCGTGTGCTGGATTGAGGAAGATGGAGAGGGGAGAGATCAATAACAGTCAGCCAGTCCCTGCGGATATTTCAGTAGCTCAAATTCTGTTTTGGTGAGTCCCGTTTGCTGGCCGTCACAAGAGCTGCGGGTGGTTCAAAGGAGAGGGTAAGGTGGAAAAACGTCATATGGGGTAATTTCCAGGCACACGCCTCGGGGTGCACGTGTAAGCTTCAGCTGGGGCTGCTGCCGTTTCCTAAACGGGACGAACGTCAACAAACGACTGCCCTGTCAGGCAGGAACGGTTTGCAAGTCACAGCTTGCCAAAGCAGCTTCCCTGACAAAGTCCTCTGAGGAAACAGCACAAGCTTTTCAGGAAAGAGAAGGTGCGAACCTGTCAATCGGAAAAAAAAATGCCCCATGCGCAAGTGCTCGCAGCAGACAACCGCAACGAGCCATGGAGACAAACATCAGCGAACCGATCTACCAGACAAGAACCGTTTGACGACAAGGTGCCACTCGACAACATACCTACCATATGCCGATAAATTTACCATTGAATCTTGCCTCCAAACTCTGCAATGTCTTATGATCTTTCCCTGGAGGTCGACCCCTTCCCGTCTACACCCAGCGGGCCATCCACATCTCCTCTCTTCTCTGACGGGATCGGCCATGACGAATTTGACACCTCGCAGTTTTCTCAGTCTTCCAGGGTCATCACCATCCATGACTATGACTCAGATAATACCCAGACAGATCTTGTCGTCTCCAAGATCGAGGAAATCTTTGCGACTATGCTTGATGTTCTCGCCGAAGGAGGCGATGCACTCGTCATCCCGTACCGCAGGCGAGCATCTCAGAGGGAAGGGCTGCTGAGGTTTCCTGGAAGCACGGTGCAGGAAGCCATTAAGTTCAGTCCGTCATTCTTCGTGTCCCTCGCGTCGTATAGAAACGTCCTGACAGTCTCGCCCTTGCAGCCAGGATGATGCGGATCATGGAACTGGCCCGCGAGGCACTGGTGTCTGACCGCCTTATCAGCAAAAGGTATGTGGAATGGATTCAACTGACAAAATTAGCCTGACAAGAGGTCAGGAACATTTATTATCAGGACCCAGACCTCTTCAAGAGCCAGAGCAACGTTGATGAACTGGTGGACGACCTTGCATTTACGCTTGGAGTTGGCCGCAACGCTTTGCATATTGTGTGCATCCTTTTCTTGAACTGAAGGCGGTTCGTCACTGACAATGACCAGGTCGCCGCGTCCAAGGGACTCCTCGCAGGGCCACTAAGATTGACCATGAAGGACGACACAGTCGTCGCCTGTTCATTTGACCAAGATCCCGGCGAGACCATCCCTCCCATCAACACGGTCAGGAAGATCGACATTGGAGAGACGAGATGGGTTCTCGTCATTGAGAAAGAGGTACATTCTCGATTTGCTGCCGTAGAAGTACTGGCGATATTGACTGACTCTGGGCCAGGCAACTTTTCGCACTCTGGCAGCCTCCCAGTACTGGAGACACTGCATCCATGGTCAAGGCACCATGATCACAGTGAGCAGCCCCACGGATGCCACCAAGCTCGGGTACTTATGGTTTTCCAGGGCAAAGGCTACGCAGATCTAGCCACACTCGAGTTTCTCAACCTGATCCATTCGGCACGACCGCTCTTGCCCATCTTGGGCGTCTTCGACTGCGACCCGCATGGCATCGAGATCATGCGAACATATAAGTACGGCAGCCAAAGACTGAGCCACGAGGAAAACACTCGAGTGCCGGGCCTGCAGTGGCTCGGTGTCAAGATAGATGATATCCTGCGAGCCAATCCGCCGGCCGTTGAGGAAGATGGATCACAGAGCTCCCCTGGCCAGGCAAGCCAGTCAAGCCAGTCATCATTCGGCCTACTCAGCCAAGGTTCACAAGGTTCTGCGCCCTCAGGCAAGCAAAAGACGACCCAACATGCATGACGGCTTCATACTGATAGATAAAGACTGCAGGATCACAGCTAGTCCGACGGCACAAGGCTCGAGGTCTACGAAACGCAGCAGACTCGTTGATGCCGCTGACGACGAACGACCGGAAAACAGCTCAACGGATATTCGGCGCCATTACAGCTAGGGGAAACGAACTCGACCATGAAGAGACGGAACAGCTGCGGGAGATACAGGTGATGCTGATGCTCAACGTCAAAGCTGAGATCCAGGCAATCGACAACATGGGCGACCTCTCCGATTGGCTGGACGAGAGGATTGGGCTGGCTTGAGCTCATGCGTGTGCACGGACAACCAACCAGGTCGGGACGCCGAGTGCGGATATGGTTGCTATAGTTTTGTGGCCAGAATTTTGCTTGCTGAACACACGAAGTATTTGGTACGACATGAGGAATATATTCAGGACTCTCTTTGTGCTCAAATGTTGATCAAGTGGCTCATAGCTTTAGCCAGCGGACGCACCTTGAGACGGTTCAGGGTGCCCAAGCGCTAATGCACCCCTGAATGGGAGCTCCCGCCCAGGCCCTTCAGGGCAATTGGGTGGGGGCGACACCCCTGTCACGCCACTGCCAGCGTCATTGGCCAATCCAAGCCACATGCGATCCCATAACATCCGAGAACCGCCCTCCTCTTCAGGAGCTGGCCATCTGATCAAACAAACTTTATCTTGAAAGGCCACTGCCCTGGCAGCTCATGAAGTCTTGGCACCACAGAGCCTATCTTTTTTGCTTTGTTCAATCGCCGATAAAAGTCGTGGTTCGTTCTCCGTGTTCCACACCGTTACATCGACAATGGTGACAACTCGAAGCAGCGCACGCAAGACGCCGTCGGTCGAGTTCCCACTTCTCAACGGCCACGTGAATGGGAATGGCCATGGGAACGGATATAGCAAGGGCAATGGCAACAGCAAGAAGCGCCACAGCAATACCAACGGCGTCAATGGCCAAGATGAGGAGCACGACTCTAAGCGGCAGAAGGTCGCGGAGCCGGTCGACAGAACGAGATGGCGCATGAAATCGGACGACGGGCGACACACCTGGCACTACCTCGACGACGAGAAGGCTGTCGAGAAGTGGCCACAGAGCTACGCGGATAAGTGGTACCTCGGCCTTCCTCTCGTGCGTCCGCCTGCCTTGCCCAACATATATCTAAAGCGCGCTGACGTGCCTGACCTCTTCTGCAGGACCTCCCCTCCCTAGAGCCACCCAAGGCCCCCATCGACGCAGTTCGCAATGGGCTCACCTTCTTCGAACACCTACAGCTCCCGAGCGGCCACTGGGGATGCGAATACGGCGGGCCCACTTTCCTTCTTCCGGGTTATGCCATCACATGGTACGCCACGAAGCAGCACATACCGGAGATCTACAAGAAGGAGATGAAGAACTATCTCTTCGCCCGTGCCCACCCCGAGGACGGGGGCTGGGGCCTGCACATTGAGGGCGAGTCGACCGTGTTGGGGACATCTCTCAATTATATCGCACTGAGGATCATGGGCGTCGAACCGGACCATCCTGTCATGACCAAGGCAAGGGCAACACTTCACAAGCTGGGAGGCGCAACGCATGCGCCGCACTGGGCCAAGTTTTGGATGGCCGTGCTGGGGGTATGCAAGTACGATATTGTGAACCCTGCACCGCCTGAGCTGTGGTTGCTGCCGGACTGGGTTCCCATCACGCCCTGGCGCTGGTGGGTGCACATACGGCAGGTGTTCCTGTCCATGTCCTACATCTCGTCGAAGAAGTGGGCTTGCGAGGAGGACGACCTGATCCGCTCGCTACGGAACGAGGTCTTTGTGGAGCCGTGGGAGAGTATCGACTGGAATGGCAATCGGAACACGATCTGTCCCAAGGACAACTACCTCCCCAAGAGCTGGCTCCTGAACACGGCCAACTGGTTCCTTGTGAATATCTGGAACCCATATTTGCGTCCTAACGCCCTCAAAAACAAGGCGGAAGGATGGGTGGGTGACTTGATAGACATGGAGATGGCCAACACAGACTTCGCGTGTCTTGCACCTGTCAACCAACCTATGTCCCTTGTGTGCTGCTACATCCGGGACGGTCCCGACTCATACACCGTGCGACGTCTTCGAGAACGCATGGAGGATGGCATTTTTGTCAACTCTGACGGCATGATGGTCTGCGGTACAAATGGCGTACAGTCATGGGACACGGCATTCGCGATTCAGGCCGTGGTAAGCGCGGGCCTGGCCGACGACCCGAGGTGGCGCCCCATGCTCAACAAGGCCCTGGAGTTCCTTGACAACCAGCAGGTCCGGGAGGAGGTCAAGGACATGGACAAGTGTTACAGGCACCCTCGCAAGGGTGCATGGGCCTTCAGCACCAAGGTGCAAGGGTACGCAGTCAGCGACTGTGTGTCGGAGGCGCTCAAGAGCGTGATTCTGCTCCAGAAAGAGGCGCCGGGATACCCACAACGACTGGACGACCGACGGATCTTCGACGCGGTGGACACGCTTCTGACGTACCAGGACCCCAAGACGGGCGGTTGCGCGTCGTACGAGCGGCCGCGCGGTGGGCAATGGATGGAGATGCTTAACGCGGCTGAGATCTTCGGCAACATTATGGTCGAGTACCTGTACCCGGAGTGCACGACGGCGGCGGTCACGACACTGTCTCTGTTCCAGAAGCACTGGCCAGACTACCGGGCGAAGGAGGTTGCCACGTTCATCGAGCGGGCAGTGCGCTGGATCAAGACGGCGCAGTATGACCATGGCGGATGGTATGGCAGCTGGGCTATCTGCTTCACGTACGCGACTATGTTCGGGCTGGAGAGTCTGGCGACCATTGGCGAGACGTACGAGAACAGCGAGTCCTCCAGAAGGGGATGTGAGTTCCTGATCTCGAAGCAGCGTGAGGACGGTGGCTGGAGTGAGCATTATCAGGTAAGTCCTTGCTTTGATGGGCCCTTCGAATCAGTATCACCGCATTTTTTCTTCTCGCTAACACACCATTTGCTACCAGTCATGTGAGGAAATGCGCTACGTCGAGCATCCGAGCGGCAGCCAGGTGGTCATGACGGCTTGGGCGCTGATCGGGCTGATGCTGGCCAAGTACCCAGACGTAGAACCTATCAGGAGGGGCATGGCGTTAATCGCGGGCCGGCAGCAACCTGACGGTGAGTGGAAGCAAGAGGCAGTGGAGGGCGTGTTCAACAAGAGCTGTTGCATTGGGTATCCCAACTACAAGTTCACGTTCACGATCAAGGCCCTGGGTATGTTTGCCAAGCGGTACCCAGACATCAAGCTGTAGAGGTGTAGATCTAGAACGAGGCCATGAATGGCAACGTAATAATAATGGTAATAGACAGTATGTCTGCCAGTGTTAATCCACACGTTTTGAATTTGAGGAAATCTCTGAGCTTTTCATCGTCCTTGCAAGGTCTCGACTTCTAGAGGATTCCACCTCAACTTGGGCAGGAGCCTAGCTAGGTAGGCGGTGAGTGTCTGATCTGAACAGAGCAGGCGGTGGACTGGGGCCAGCTCCCAAGGACAGGCAGAATGGGGAAGCTACCCCCCGCAGTCCGGGTCCCTGACAGCGAAGGCAACAGCAACCATCAGCCTAAGGACCAGCAAAGCAACAATTTCCCCATATATTGGTCTCAGGATTTTGGTCGCAAACGACTTCTTCTTTATCCCGCGCTACTCGTTTTACCTTCACCAAACAACCCAACAACTCATACCGCCTTTCTTAACCAACCCAGTTATTAGCAGCATTTGCATCGTCCGACCACCACCGATCGATCCATCATGTCCGCCGACAAGTTCAGGGAGGCGGGCTTCAAAGCCATCGAGCAGCGCAAGTGGCCCGAAGCCATCGACAACCTGACCAAGGCCATCGATCAGTCAAAGTCCCCGGCCTGGCTCCTCGCCCGCTCGCAAGCCTTTATGGAGACTGGCCAGCTCGACAAGGCCATTGCCGACGCCGAGTACGCCTACTGCACCGCCGCTGAGCGAGGCAACGACAAGAGCCGCAAGCAGATGATCGAGGCCCAGTACCGCCGGTCTGTCTGCTTCTACCGCAAGAAGGAGTATGCCAACGCCGATATCTGCGCAGTATGGTCGCAGCGCCTTGCTAAGGGCGTGGCCGTGAGGGAGGCCAAGTCCGTGCAGCAGGAGGGTGTCAACGACAAGGGATACTACTTTGCGACCGTCGCGCAGGCCGCTGCCGAGGAAGGCGACCAGAAGTCGTCCGAGGGCGGCGACCAGATGGCGAAGCTGTCGGCGCTGATGGGCGGTGGCGCCCCGGACAAGACGCCGTACGCAAAAGACTGGAATAAGGCACAGATTTGGCGCACTCAAGTGCTGCGCTTCCTCGAGGCGCTGCCGGAGGATGACCCTGCTCGGAAGATCACGATCCAGTTGACTCCGACGAAGCCAACTAAATTGGGCACTGAGGTCCAACCAGCCCAGAGCAGTATGGCCAAGGCCAAGGCCCCGTCAACGTCAACGCCAGCGCCAACGACAGCGCCAGCGCCCGATTACTCTACGTTCCGCACCCAGTTCTACCAGAGTGACACTACGATGACGGTGTCGGTATTAATGAAGTTTGCCAGCAAGGAAGACATGGACAAGGTGGAAGTGCGCTTCGCGCGGGGTGGGAAATTCGTGAGTGTCCAACGGCTAAATTTATCCCCAATGTATATTATCTCGTTTACTAACCATTCTCAGGTGGTCGCCAAGGGCGTCCCGCGAGACCCTCCCGTCCTGTTCATCGAATGCCACGACCGCATCTCTGTTTTGAAATCCGCTTACCGTGTTGCCTCCATGAAGCTAGAACTCACGCTCGTCAAAGACGTGCCCGGCAAGTGGCCCGACTTCGGTACTCAAAGCAGTTCCTTGCCTGAGTCCTTGGTTGAGCTACATGATCCAGGATTCGACAGATGGTTGGGCATTCCAGAGGGCAGCTCGACGATGCAAGCGCCGAATATCGCGGTTCTTGAAGAGCCGGGTACCAAAACCATCCCAGAGTCCAACCCTGAATCTAAAGAAGCAGCCCAGTCCGAGCCGCCCGTCGCGACCTCATCTGCAACAACAAGCTCCAAGGCCGCCGGCAAAGCGCCTGCCTACCCCACGTCGTCCAAGTCCGGTCCGAAAGACTGGGACAATATCGCCGATGACGATGAAGAGGAGAATAATGCGGATGTGGACTCCTTCTTCAAGAAGCTGTACCAAAACTCCACGCCTGAGCAGCAGCGTGCCATGATGAAGAGCTACACCGAGAGCAACGGCACCGCGCTGTCCACGGACTGGAGCTCCGTTGCCAAGGGCAAGGTCGAGACACAGCCCCCGACCGGGATGCAAGAGAAAAAGTGGAGTGCTTGATCAATCACGCATCATTGCGTCCCTAAAGTTTCTAGGCCTTTCCGTGACGACAGGAGGTATCGTGTGTTTGGTGGGATGCCCAAGCGAGGCTGAAATGCACTGAGCAGTTCGTGCGTTTGTTTTTGGCAACACCTTGTTGTGTTAGTTTGTGGGCCGTTTGTAAGGATGTTCTTTAGCCAGCCAGGAGTTTTGGACCGGCAAAAAGGGAGACGTATGAACTCTCATAATTTGATCAATTGATTACTCATTATTATGTGTCTTGTTCCTCGTGCCTTAATGGGAAACTGTGCCCCGGAGCGTGTGAAAGGCTCGTAGGTCTTTGGGATCGGCTACGTGACGTGAAGGTGGTGTTCGAATTCGTTTTCGATTTCCAATATTATGGTACCAGGAACCTAAGCCTACTCCTTAACATAAGACCTAGACTTCCTGTGCGTCGCCGTGGGCCGCCCCTCCCACCGCGGCACGTCCTGATGCTGGCCCGGCCGTCCAGCTCGATCGTCCTGCTTCGCCTCCCAGCCCTTATCATCCACGGGGCTCCCTTTCGCCGCCGCTTTGCCACTGTCACTCTTCTCCTTCACACCATCGAGCGCGACAACACTCATGTCGCTCCGGACGCGGAAACTCTTCCCCCGCCACGTGACAGTGGTGCCCAGAAGCACGGCCCACGTCCAGATCGGCAGCGCGAGGAGCTCCCTCCCAAGCCAGGCCGGGAGCCACTCGGAGAACCCCCGACTCGTGGCCGCGGTGCCGCGCGCGAAGAAGGGCGCGCCCCCGTCCGCCGGGTCGACGCACGCGCACGAGTGCAGCCGCGCGTGCACGGCGCGGTCGCAGGCCATCCAGGCGGTGACCCCGCCGGCCCACAGCGCGGCCGTCGCGCCCCAGGTCTGCGGGATGCCGAAGGTGTTGTTGAAGAAGGGCAGGGTCGTGGCCGCGTAGGCGAAGTACAGGTTGCACAGGAGGCTCTCGACGCCCGGCTCGACCAGGGTGGCCAGCAGGACGGTCCACTTGCGCACGCGGAGCCAGCGCACGCGGCGGGCCCAGTAGGCGGGCACTGGGACGCGCCACACGGGCTGGATGGCGAGGTCGCCCGGGACGAGGGCGTGCTTGCCAAAGGGGCGGGGCGGGGAGGTGGTCTCGGTGGTGGTGGTGTCGGGCGGGATGGGCGCGTTCCAGAGGAGGTCGCTGATCAGGTGGTCCTCGCAGATGTAGCTGCTGAAGAAGTCGACGCCCGTGCCGCGGGCGGCGTCGCCGGGGGAGAGGAGCGGGTTGTGCGAGGGCTGGGTGTAGGTGTCGAGGTGGGCCTTGCGGAACATGTTGGACTTGCCGATCACGCAGGGGGCCACGCCGACGGTGTTGATCGCGCTGTAGAACTTGGCGTGCGTGGTCGCCATGAACATCTCGTCCAGGCGGCCGCCGCCTTGGTTCCACGCCTTGTGCAGGAGGCCTGCTTGTTCCTGGTCGCCTGGTGCCGGCTTGTTGTTGTTGCTGTTTTCGTCGGAGGGAGGGATGTCCACGACGAGTGGCAGCTGGTGGACGAGCTTGTACGGGGTGGTGGTCCGCCCGCCGGGCAGGAAGCCCATCAGCTTGTCGACCATGCGGCCGGCGACGTCCCTAGATATCCACACGTTGCAGTCCATGATCCAGATCAGGGAGTCGGCCGGGGCCTCGCGGTAGGCGCGGCTGATGTTGCGGATCTTGGGGTTGGGCCCCAGCTCGTTGCCATCGAGGCCCGAGATCAGCGGGTCGTACTCCTCGACGAGCAGGCGGACATTGTATCCCTCCCCATTGCTGCTACTCCCAAAGTCATCGACGATCTTCTCGAGAACCGGGTAGGCCGGGTCGTCCTCGGATGAGACGCAGAGGTTGACGGTCAGCTTGGACCGCGGGTAGGTCTGGCGGAAGGTGGAGGCGAGGCATTCGTATAGCTGTGGCTCGAGGCCTTTGACAGGGCGGATTATGGTGATGTGAGGGAGGAGATGCTCGGAGAGAGAGGGAGAGACTGGTTTGCGAGGAGGGCGGGAGTAGCCTCGGAAGCTGTTTGGGAGATGGTCAGTCAATTAGAACGGAGGGAGTGGATAGAAGCAGAAGCAGAAAAAAATAGAAAGCTTACACCTGGAATATCCCGATACTCTGGACCAGGTACACAACTGAACTCCAGATCAGAGCAGGATATGCGGCATACACCGCTATGTTGGAGAGGAGGGACATGTCGAGGTCATGCTACTGTCCAAGGACCACTGATGCAGGGAGAAGACGACAAGTCGAGGGAGAGGTGTAGTACTATGGAAGCTTCATATTGACAGGCCTCTGACTGTCCATTCACATATATAGGCAAAGCAGAGTGACGACTGCTAGATGAAGTTGGATTGTTTACTTAAAATCGCGAAAGGGTCCAAATTTCAGGCGAGACCAGTCATGTCCAATTCAGCTTGAACTGTACCCCCTCCCCCCCAGCTTGGTGTGTTTCAACCCCAACCCCAATGCCACCTCGAAGTACGGAGTATGTACCCACATGCCCCGCCTGAGTCAGCGGCATTTTCTTGCGTCAAATGCAAAACTCGGACCTCTGTTTCCAACTCAATCGCAGCAACGTGAAAAAAGTTCGTCAGTTCCAGAGAACATGGACACCACTCGCATCCTCCCCCCAAGCTGAGCAACACAACCAGACTGCAAAACCTCAGCAGTCGACGAGGCATACGCTCCTCCTAGCTCTTGCCACCACTCAAGGATCGTTGAATGGCCTGCACACCTCGGTACGTGTCGGCTCGCCGGGAAGAATGTTCCTCGATACAGTGAGTGAGCTGATCTGCCTTTCGTCCGATCAGACCATTTTGCTACACCATTTCCCTTCCCTTGATCCTCTTCGTCCTTATCGCGTTGATGACAACTATTATTACGGTGCTTAGAGAGCCTCGTCTCTCGGTGATAGTTCCAAAATTAAGACTAACAACGGTATCTGAGCGATGACTCTCACTCTCCACTTGTTTCATGACAGCACACATACTTTGACCACCTCAGAACCTTGGCTAACCGTCCTGTATGAAGTCCGACATGACCTGAGGACATGGCAGAGATCCAGCAACCAACTACAGCTCCTGTGGTTGATGTAGTCCCATCAGCTCCCACGTCTGATGGGGCTCCTCCCACGGGCAACACACTCAGGGAAGAGACACCTGCTGTCTCCCCGTCGCCGGGGCCATCGACTTCCGCACCGTCTTCACCGGCGCCTGCTCGAAAAGGTCAACCCCGGCCAAATCTGCATCTGCTCTACAAGCAGCCCGCTCCACTTAAAATCTTTCCCTTCCCAAGTCTCACCAGCAACCCAATCTCCTTCCTCCACCTGGCATTCACCTGGCTGTCCCAGGTCTTGAGCCCCCCTCCAGCCGAGCCGTCGGTCGTGCACACGGCCTACTGGGATCTTGAAACGAGAACGATCATCATCACAGATGAGAAGTCCATGATCGACCTCTGGCAGCAAGGTTTCTTTGGAAAGGGAAGTCTGAGTCGAAGTGAGCCGAACTGGTTGAAGAGGGAAAAGACGCGGCTGGGGCTCATCAGGGACAAGGTCTCAGAGGTCGAGACCAACAGGCGTCGTACTGAGCGCAACCGTGTGAAATGGGACCGCGCCAGAGCCGAGCAGGAGGCTTTGGAACAGAGGCGCCTGGCGGAGGCGGCGCTGGAGGAGGCACGACTGGGGCACGCCATTGTACCCCCTGAGCCTCTACCTGAAGCTGTTGCGAAGACCCCGACTCGCGCGACGGCGGCAGCCCCTGTCGGCCCGCTGGAGCTGCTGTGTCTGCCGAATTCACAGCTTGACCTGGAGTCTCTTTCCAGCCGCCTAACTCCACCCCCCGAGGAGACCATCCACAGTGCGGAGGTCTCCAAGTCCAGTTCCAGCTCATCTGGAAATGATGATGCGGACTCAAACACTACGACCTCGGAACCCACGCCGCTGAAGCAAGCTAAGAGCGTCCGCTTCTCGCCGACCGTGGAGTCTACCGAGTTCCTGCACAACGATCCCCCCAGCCCCCCTCGTTCAGTATCGTCT
The DNA here is from genome assembly GCA_039880775.1 of Diaporthe vaccinii. NCBI lineage: Eukaryota > Fungi > Ascomycota > Sordariomycetes > Diaporthales > Diaporthaceae > Diaporthe > Diaporthe vaccinii. The sequence goes on from JBCEDN010000001.1 coordinate 3,787,323, forward strand.
TCGTCACTGAAACCTCACGGGGTCAACGGTAGCAGCGCTGTCAGCCTGGACGATTCGGCAGTTTCCGGCACGGACGAGGCCGTGAAGAGCCTCACCGACTCCGAGACAGAGCTTGTTGTGATCAACAAGGAACACCTCCAGCTTCTTCCCGAGGAGGCTTTGTTCCTCACTTTTGCCTTCGGTACTCTCAAAGTCATCGATTCCGCGACTCAAGAGTCGATCATCCCGAAAGATCTGTTGAGTCTTCTTCGCCAGAACTCCTACTTTCCTCCCCGTCTGTCATCACAAGACCTTGTACCCGACGATCCGTTTCTGATTCACTACGCCGTGTACCATCACTTCCGCTCTCTAGGTTGGGTTCCACGTGCCGGCATCAAGTTCGGAGTTGACTGGTTATTATACACTCGCGGGCCCGTCTTCGACCATGCTGAGTACGGTGTTCTCGTGCTGCCTTCTTATTCGGATCCATACTGGAAGTCCATGGGCAAACAGGCCCCACAAAAGTCGTGGCATTGGCTTATGGGTGTGAACCGCGTGCTGTCAAAGGTGTTCAAGAGTGTTTTGCTGGTGTATGTCGACGTCCCCCCACCGACTGCCTTCCTGGAAGATGGATCACCCAGGGATGGCCTGGCGGAGCTGTTGAAGAAATATCGCATTCGCGAACAACTTGTCAAAAGGTGGTCTTCGAATCGGAATCGCGACTAGGGAGTTGCTGGTGACGAGGACGTGAGCCACTTGGACACACTTGGCACGCCGTGGTTCCCGGTTGTACATCAGGATTAAAATAATGAGGCTGCCACTGTAATAGAATGACCAAATCCTTCAAGCCATGCTACCAGCGGTCTCGACAAACAATCATAAAATATCGAAGCAGAGGCATCGACTCCCAAGTACTGCCTCCCATAATTTATTTCCCTTGGTCTGAATTAAAGGCCAGGGATGTGCCTGGCACTAGATCGATACAGGCGATGATTATGGGGATGCCGAGACCCCTCGCCGTGGTCTCTGCTCCGCACGTAGCCACTGGCACTCGGCGCGTCAAGCCAGGACCAGCCTTCCTCCTGTATTGCTGCAATCCCTTCCGTGGCATTTACTGACGAGATAGACATGGCCGCCGCCGCCGCCGCGCCGGCCTGCAGGCCACGATCTGAGCGGGCATGTTGACCAGGGACGGCCCCAGCCACCTTCGAAGGTTGACGGGTCAGGGGCGGCTGGGCCGGGTTCGTGTGGAGGAAGTGTTCGACTCTGATCCCTCCAGTGCTGAGGATATGTTGTCCCGGCTCTGAGATTTTGTCGACGGTGCCCCGGTGCGTGTCATGTAGACTCGGGCGTCGCTCTATCGTCACGTCTCGGCACCATCTTCAATAGCTGCGAGGATCGCAGACGTCAACTGCGACGCAGTCGGGTTGCAGTACACCGTGGACAGGGCCACGTCAGTGCGGCGGAGCCCCCGCCGCAGGACACGGGCGAGCTGGACCGCCCCGGACGAGTCCATCCCGCGCTCGAAGAACGTCCCCGAGAGGTGGTGATCTGCATCCTCGTGCGGCCAGCTCGTCACCGCGCTGACGCACTCCTGGACGAACTGGGCGATGCTGTCCGGGTCGGACGCGACGAGGGGCGCGTGCGGTGGACCCCCGTCGCCTCCGGGCCCGAGCTCCGCGTTCGCGTGCAGGGCCTCGATCTCGGCTGCGTACTGCTCCGCGCTGGCGGTCTGCTGGACCGCGCCGTTGCTGTCGCGGATCAGTGGGTGGTCCGGTGTCGTTACTAGGATCAGCGCCTTGTCGATGCGCGCGTGCGGTGGGGTGGTGATGCTGGCCTCCTGGATGCTGGGCCAGACTCGCTCGATCAGCGCCGCCTGCTCGGCCGTCGTCAGCGGGCCTCTGCCGGTCTCCCTGGAGATGGCTGGCTCGATGAGCAGAGCAGGTTGGAAGCGCCGAGAGCCCACGACCAAGGCGCCGCTCAGCTCTGAATTACGGTCCACGAGGTACTGCTCCATCGGAACGGCGTTCGTCTTCTCGCCGGTGGGGGATGCGATCATGTCGTCCGTCCAGGACCACCAGCAACACTCGCTCAGGATGGTCAGGTCCGGCTCGACAGGCTTTTTGTGGTGTACTTTCCCAGGCCCTGCTGCCTGCAGATGCTGAAGTATACCTGTGGCAGGTGCTCTTCACCAAGTTGCAATGTCGCGCGTTGATAGCTTCTGGCGCAAGATTGCCTGAAGTAGCCCTTGTTGTGTTGACCAGCCAGTCGCCGGCGACGCACCGAACAAATGCGGGACAGAAAAGCCCCGGGAACTCGGTGGAAACGGTCTCTGGACCTGCAACCAGTGAGGAGGTACTCACACACACCTACATATGCAATGTACTGTGCAACGCACAATACTGCCGCCTATTGGTGCCTCAAGATTACCAATTCAGCCTGCAACGGACCCGTGTTGAGTGACACACCACATGCATCACCGGCGTGTCTGGACAGTAAAACCTTTGTATTCATGTCCGCGCTCCGAAATTCCAGGCTATTCAAGCCCGTGACCTCGCATGCCATGTCTTTGAGACCCACCACGGCTTGCAGCAAGGCCCGCGTGACCCAACCAGGACACACTGCATGGCCGAGTGCACATTTTCGGAGAGCCATACCTACTCGCCCCGGATTCAAATTCGTCAGATTCCTCAAACCCACCTTGGGGGCTATTGACCTGATGCCCGTATGCGCGCCTCGAAGCTGTACCTCTCGTGGACCAACCTCTTCGTGTCTTTGCTGAATTAGATGGCGCTTCGGTCTCAGATTCGAAATAGCCATGCCACGGTTCGCTCTGCCCTCTTCAGTCAGCTTGCATACCTGGACCAGCTCGAAACAGCCGTTACAGTAACAGCCTAATCATCATCGTTCTCCAACAAACCCGTCCGTCTCCTTCGCGCGGGCCACTGTGGGTAGCAAGTCAGGGTGAGCCCACTAGCTGGTATCATCTCTGTCGGCGCCGATCGTGTCAACGCTGGCACGCCGTCCGTGCTTGCGCTTGGCGTCGCCCCGTTGGTGCCCGTTGGTGCCCGTTGGATGGAGGGACGGACGCTAAGGACCAACCTCAAAGACCAGCCAGCCAATGTTGTTGCCTTGACATGCTTGATTCGCGATCGTCCACGGGAACTTTTGTAATCTTTTGAGGCGACGGGAAGGAGTGGGGGAGAGGGGATTTATTGGCAGCGTGCCTTATAAAATGAAGATCATGCCATACCTGTGAAAGACTGAAGCGAGGCAAGTGAGACAGACGGTTTGGAAAGGATTGACCTAACAGCCAGCAGGATCTCGTGGCTGGTCTAGGGACGAGCCATTTTAACGGGATGGTAACCTCATATCGTCTAAGATCTGACAAGAGCTTCTTATTGATCCTCAAATCGAGCCGGCCAATCGCAGGCGATCAGAAGCATTGTTGGGCGTCCAAAGTCCACCAAGGTCCTGGTCGAAGGCCCATATTTATTACCAACATGACCTCCCTCTCCCAACTCATAGTTGACAGACCCGTTTTCCACCCTTCATCATTCCTCTACCCACCACTAGCATACACCGACTCCAATGTCTCCGATAACAGGAAATCTCCGTTCATGTTTCGGCTCGGCCCCAGAGCAGCCACTTCGACCCATTCTGACCTCCCTGAATGGCGACGGTTCCTGCTTGATGTCCTTTCCCTTGCCACCGGCAGAATTACGGCAAGAGAACAAGAAGAAATTCTACCATGTCGCCGTCGATCCCTGGCTCCAAGGACCCGCCACGATGGTCTCCCCCTGGCTCGTCTTCATTGAGCGCACCGAGCCTGCGGCCGTGTCCGACGGGGCCGGGGTCGAGGCGGTGGTGGGCGAGATCGAGGAGCTTGCCGCGGCCGCCCGGGAGAGAGACTTTTGACCAAGGCGGCGACTCGCGGCCGCCATTAGTGGACGATATCTTCATCAAGCTGGACCACCTGCACCAGCCGACCCTCGAGACATTTGATAAGAGGATCCCTGTGTTTGCTACAGCCCAGGCGGCGCCGACTATCCGCGGTTGGGGCCACTTTGACACCGTGGTCGAGACTCGCGACTACAAGAGGTATAATGGAGATGGAAACTTAGACATGAGTGCTTCAACTGCGCCAGGCGTGCCAGCTGATGGCCATGGGGGTCACTGGAAGACCTTCCACCCGGGAAAACCGCTGCCTGAGTGGCTAGGTGTCTTTAGGCTGGCGAGTGACTGGGAGGTGGAACCCGCAACAGCCCTCGCCTGGTCCCACGAGAGCCACCTCAACCACCAAGAAAGCGGAACCAAGAATGAGCAGCACGAGTTCATCACCAACACCCCGCATGGTGTCCATGTCAATACCGAGTCCGTTGCGGCATTTTCCGACGACAACGTTGGGAAGAACAGACACACGGCCGGGGGAGTTAGGCAGCCTGGACATGTCGACGGCATGCAGTGCCTTGCCATTCTTGCGGACCTGAAGGACAGCTACTCTTTCGGGATGCAGTCGACCGTCGGGGTGACGAGGAGCCTGCAGCTGGAGAGGAAGGCGGAGCCCAGGTACTGGGTGAAGAGCCACGACCTGCCCGTCCGGTACGGGGGCGCTGTGATGCGCATTCGGATGACGAAAGAGGTCATCAGGACCCTGGAATATGGGTTGGAAGAGGAAACGAAGGCGAGGCTGAAGGACGGCCAGGTGGGTGGCCTTGCGGAAGCCGAATCTGGTCAAGGTTGGGAACGGGGAGTGTTTTGTGCTGCGTTGACAAGATACTTGGACACACGTATAAATCCAGCTGCAGTCCAGCCGATCAGCACAGGTAGTAATAATTACAAGTCCTCTGTAGTTTCTGGTCATTCTCGATCGACAAATAATTCGATATTCACCGTTTTGGCATCCGGGGTTTTCGAAGCGTGCTACGACAGACAGGACTTCAAAACTTTCCGGTCATCAACAGGCACAGCCCACAAAGCTCACTCACTGTCACGAAACAGATACCAGCTCAGACAGTCAGGACTTTGAGCAGGACCCCGTCGGCATAAGCATGCGCACCAGCTTGTCAAGTACCATCAGGCCGTAAATATGTTGGTTGACAGCTTTCAGCCGACCTCCCCGCCGCGAGACCCATCAGGTGCCCGGGCCAACCTCTTCCTCGATAAACGAAGGGGTTTTTGCTTGGCAAGTCGTTCGGTTAGATCGGTCACAAATAATCGATCAGCATCATTACGGAGTGGCCAATCCGCCCTGACCAAGCAGCGAGCTCAGCGCCTCCACGATCGCGAGTGAACCAGGGCGGGCCACTCCGGGTACGACTACAAGTCCCATGTTCAACGGCGCCGCTTGATGGAGCCGCCAGCCCGTCCACGAATGGATCGGCCGGATCCACAATGCCCGGCCGGAGAACGCACACGCCCACCTTTGGGCAGAGAGATTGTATTGAATTTTAGCACAACGGCGACCACTCGCGTAGCTAGGCTGCCAGAGCAACCTGCCAAAAAGCCAAGATTCCCAGGCGCGCATCCAGACCGCAGTGGAATCCGAAATGGAACCATTTTTCTTAAGAATAAGAGAAAAAATATCGAAATTTCGAATTCTTAGGACGAACAGACCGACGATCACAGCGCAGATCCCACAGCGAAGGCATACGTCAGAGGAGCGGGGCCAGGCAGAGTAAACAAAACGAGGTCGATTCCGCAGCGCAATCAATCCCGAGGAATGCTAGCGACCCCCCACCCGTCGTCGCCTGCTGCGTTGCTGGGTAATTTTTAGTCCCGGGACAATGATCAACACAGTCGAGTGAGTCAAGTAACGGTTCAGATCCCGCGTGGCAGGGCCCAGACTCTGTCCGATCTACAGTCGCGTGCACGCAGGTAGGATTTTGCGCCTTTGTGATTTGGAAGGGCTGTGGGAGATATTGGGTCTTGGTTGGTTGGTTGGTTGATTGGCAGTCGCTGTCACTATCAAATCGGAGCTCTCTCGCACGGCAGCCGGCAACATGAAAGCTTGTAAACCGGGCCCGGGCCATCAGACGAAACACGCGCAAAGGATGGGATGAACTCACGACAAGGAAACAGGTCAAAGAGACGTCAAGCTTAAATGTCAAGCTTAGATAGACGTCACCTCATATCGAGTTTGTCACACTGTCATCTTCAGCTTCAGAGATCACGAGATCACAGGAGAAAGAGGAGCGGATTCTTCAAATGACTCTCATCAAAATAAACACTATCAAGAATAATCTTTTGCTTTGCCTTTGCTTCCCATGAGATGTAGTAGGAACAACCAGCCAGCCGATGTATGTGATTTGTACGCCTTTAAAAACTAAGACACAACCAGCAACTTTGTATCGAGAAAAACAAGTCCGTGGGAACCTTTGCGCGCTGCATATCGGTTCCTGGCGAGATCAAGCCCTTTGTCCCTTGCCATCCAACACAAAAGAAGAGAAAAAACGTTGGAAAGGCGCGCTATGACGCGACGCGGCGCTTGATTGGTGGTATCATAGGAAGGAGGATGGTATTGGATAGTAAGAGACAGAAAGACCATGTGAAAGAGATCACAAGAGCTATCCTTTCCCAGATCCAGGTCCAAAGAGCATTTCCCATATCAGGCCAGTGACAGTTGCTTCGTATCTCGTCATAGATGGCTCGATAGTAACAAAAAAGATCACCAGCCGTCAGGTTGTAGAAGGTATGCCAAAATTGACCGGCCAGATAGCCAACCAAGTGCGGGCGATAGACGTTCCTTAGAATCCACTGAGATCGATGTTGATCTTCATGGGGCCAGAGACCTGGCCACCGATGCCGTCAGCATCAGCATCGACAGCCCGGTAGGCGTTGACGAAGCTGGAGCCACCGGAGGTGATGGTGGAGCAGAGGGCGTCGGGGGCGTTCTCGGCGCAGATCTCCATGCCGGTGACGGCCAGGCCGGCAGCCTGGGCGACAATGGCAGAAGCATCGTAACCAGACCAGCCGTTGTTGCTCTCGTTCTCAAAGTCCCACTCGGCCCAGGTGCCGGCAATGGCGCCGTAGGAAGTCTTCTCGACGTCGGACTCGCTGGTGCCCTTGAAGCAGGCACCGCCACCCTGGGAGTTCTTGTCGAAGGCGACGTACTGCTCGGAGCCAGCAGGCAGCGTGAATGTGGTGGCCTCGAGTCCGAAGAAGCCGTTGATACCACCATCAGCGCCGATCTTGTTCCAGACGAGGCAGTACATGTCCGCGCTGCCACCAAAGAACTTGGCGGTGTTGTTGTACTCAGAAGCAAGGTCGGAGTTGGCCAGCAGGACCTTGTTGCAGCCGTAGTCAGTGCTGGAGCCGGTGTTGCCAGCGTACTTGATCTGGTCGAGGGTGGCACGCTTGGCCTTGGCTGCGCTGCAGAGGTCGGTGAAGCTGGTGAACTCGGTGATGCCCTCGCCGGTGGAGGTGGAGTCGGAGCCCGAGGTGGACTTGGGGGCCGCGGAGGAAGAGGCGGGGGTAGGGGTGGAGGAGGGCGTGGCGGAGGATGGGGCCGGGGTGGCGACAGCGGCGACGTTCACGTTGGCGACGGCGTTGGCATTGGGCTTGTCGGCGACGATGGCGGGGGTGGCAGCGGCGCCGTAGTCCTCAGTCTGGACCCAGGAGACCGCAACACCGTCGATGACAGCGTTGATGACGTCCCCGATGGCGCGCTCCTGGTTCTGGGAGCGCTGCTTGTTGTGGAAGCGGGCGTGGCCAGAAGGGTGGGCGGAGGCACCGATGGCGCCGAGCAGGAGGAGGGATGTAAGACGAGCCATTGTGATGATTGATGGTGATGTGCGTTTGCGAATCTTGTCTGTTTCGGAAGTGATTTACTGATCGAGTCGTTGCCTTGGGCCTGATCTGATCTGCCTGTTTTACGCTTCGAGGTGCGAATGAGTGTTGTTGTTTGGTGGTTCAAAAGAATGTGGGTTCGTGTTGACTGGATTGTCTTGCAATGGGAACACGAAGGAGGGAGTGAGAGAGTGACCGGGCACCAGCGGGAGGCAGAGATCAAAAGCGAGGGCTTTGGTCTTTGTTGACTTGCAAAGGAGCGTGGGGTGGGTGGAGAGAGGGAGGGAGGAGAGGAGGGGAGACCTGGGACGAAGGGACGGGCGAGATGAAGTCAAGATGAATGAACAAGCTGGCCTGGGCGCGCAGGGGAGACAAGCTGACAAGGACAAGGACCGGGGCGGAGAAGCAGGACAAAACGAGTGGCGACGAGCCGGCCGAGGGTGGGGACGGGGCAGATTGCGCGGGCCAGCGTGGACCATCGTTGGTACGGTGGTAAGGGGCCGCCGCTGCAGATTCCACGGACTGACGAGGACAAAGAAATTGCACCAAGGCACAGAACCTGCAGCGTGCTGGTCTGGCCAGGGGTGGAGCCAGGGGTGGGCGCCAGGGGGCCCCTGCGCAGGAGGGCTGCCTTCCCTGCCGTCCCTGGTCGGCGCTCCTTCCCTGGCCAGGGCAATTCAATCTTTCATCAGGAACACGCAGGAACAGGCAACGATCAGACGGGACGGGGAAATAGCGAGGCTTAGCCTGGCCCAGCTTGGCTTAGCGGGGGCTCTCGATCTGCCCAATCAGGGCGCTCATGTTCATCCCAAGAAGGCCCGACCGGCGACCGTTCTTTTCGTCGGCCGTCCAGGTTGTTCAGGTTTTTGCTGGTAGGCCAAGGCACAAAGGTACCGAGGGTGAAATTGTCACAATGGGATTGCTCGTCCAGCGGCACAGCTCTTCTGTCACACGTCCCGTTGGCTGCTGAACGAGTGACAGAATAGAAGCAACTGAACAAGTGGGTGGCACCTCACTTTCCCATAATAACACCATGGATAAAGAACCACTCATCTATTCTGAGATAGCACCGCAGATCTTGTGCCCTGTGTGCTGTGCCCTATGCCCCAGGGCGGAGAGCATCTCCCAGTATCTACCGTCGATGTGCTGTGCGGACTATGAAGAGAACCCACCGTAGAATGACGGCCACGACGACGACGACGTGGACTTGGGCAGCCGACGGCAGATCCCAGCCGTGGACATTGCCCACAGCGCACCGCCTGAGCTGTGCACCGTCCTGACCGTCGGCGGCCCCAGTTCCCCGACGCCATCGTCAGTGCCAGTACCTTCTGATGTGCGTGGTTGTGCCCGCTCGCTTCCTCGCTTCGTGCTCTGGCTCCATAAAAATACTCCATGCTTCGGGCTGCCCCACCGTGACCAAGTGCTGATTCTCACTGCCTCGCCGGTTGCTTGGTTCCTTGGACACGCCAGAACAAGATGAATAACCCGGCCCGCCAGATGAATCCCCCTTTTCGGCGCGCCCTTGGTGACCTGATTCGATGCAACTCGCAATCAAGCTCGGGATGCGTGGCGGTGAGGGCGGTGATGGCTCGGGGCTGAGTGATGGCTGATGACACTGTCGTCGAGATGGTTGATACCCACGTTCCTCGACCTAAATCTTTAGCTGGCGTATCTGCGCGGTAACTTGGCAGTAAGCAGTCTGGGCAGTCTTCTGGTGCGGATCGATGGGCATTCTAGATCGCGTTGCCGGCTTGCACCGACACGGACACGACGCGGACATTTCCTACCAGTTGCCAGAATGGAAACGGCCAGTGCCTGGAATGGAAACGGCCGGTCACTGGAATCCAAAGACGGTGGTGTTGAGTTGACGGAGGCCAGCCAATCAGGTCCAAGCCACGACTCGCAGACAGGACGGCCGACAAACCTGCTGTACCTGCATACAGATTACGCTCAGCACTACTGTACGTCTACTCGCTCGGTCCGCTGCAGGAACAACTCACTCACCCTGCACATTCACAGGCACCGAGGCACGCAAGACTACATCGTGCAGTCATCAGTCACAATCGTCTATACTCACTACAGTAGTCGCAGAGCATCAGCACCTCCACGATGCACCTGTGCGCACGTCAGTCAGAGCTCATCACCACCTCGGCACGGCTTTGTCCTTCATGCGGGCCAGTCCATCTACCGTGTACCCGGACACCCGGACCTGTCGGCAGTCTTGCCACCATGCATCGCTTCCTTGGCAGAGCAAGCAGATTCTGTTGAGGCCTTTTTCTTCTCTCTGATTTTTTCTTCATCATCGTCATTCTTGCTAACGCCCAGTTATCTCGCCCCATGGCATCGTGGTAAATGCTCTCGCGTCTGCATCATCGCCGTCATCTTCCCCGTCGACATGCGTTGACCTACAAACTCTGCTTCTGCCCAGTCCTTTTCTCTCGAAGACTACACCAGGACCAGGCCTGCTCGTTCGTGACTCGAGGGAGAGAGAGGGTTCCCTGCTTGTTCAACGTTTCCCCCATCCGCCGCCGTCGCACAACATGCTTCCATCACAATCTATCTGCACGCCTCCTCAGCTGCCCTCCACGTGTTGCGTAATTGTGGCAACCCGAGACGGGGACTGGGGACGGGGACGGACAGGCGGGTATGTCTCTGTAAAGACTGGGGAACGAGGCATTTCTCTTCGTCCGTCCCGCGATCCGGCAAGCTGCACTGCACAGTAGGACGCTGTCCAACACAGCATTTGCGCACGCTAGCATGCACGCACTCACTCACGCACCAACCCATGGTTGATCCCCCTACCCACCGCGCCGGATATATGCTTTGCTCCAAGCAATCACTGCGCCTGTGATGTTGCTGCATTGCAGTTTGGGCGTAGTACATACTCTGGTACGGCACTCAATATTCATCACCTCCGTCTCTTAGGCGAGATAAGTCCCCAATCAGGATCGTCGTCGTCAAATTTTAACCTTTTCGCGTACCTGGCGATCCTGCACCACATCGAGGCCACGGCATCCTCAATGAAGGAGCACACACGCGCCATGTCACCGTCCTGTCCCCACCGGGGCCCCTGGTTGGCTGCCCTGGATCGGCAATGGGTCGTAACCGCGCGCCCGGCTAGAGAAAGTCCAGACTGGGTGGCAGTTGACGATCAGCAAATGCGTGGCCCGCCCTCCCTTCTGCCAATCTGTCAATCCATCGCTCTCGCTCTCTGATTACTGTGGTGTTGTTCCCTCGACCTGCTCTGTGTGCCAATCTGCGCCCATTTATCCCCGGCGGACAGCACCTGGGGCTCCATCGGGCCTTGTTTGGAAAAAGCCAAGTCCTGCCGAGATTCGGCGAATTTCTCTCAAGCACCAGACCTCGTCTGAACGCTGTGCTTGTCTTGACTCGGGTGAGGCATAATCGCTGCACGGCACAACAATCTCGGTTGGGTTCGATGTGTAGCTGTCTACTCTTCAACCTGCCACATGCAGCAAGTGAGAGTGTGTTTGTGTGCTCTTTCGGGCTGCAACGTCACATGCTGCACATAACAGCACCGGACTGACAACTCTACTTGGCCAATGAGCCACATCCGCCCCTTGATGAGAAGTCTCTCGCCCTCCCGGTGTGGCCCATCCCCAACCCTTTCCCCTGGCAATCTCCCGTCAGACCTCTATTCCTCACGTCAGACTTTCTCCTCTCTCAAAGTCAGACATGGAACTCTGCAAAGAAAGCCTTGCAGTTATTTTCCCTCTTGTTCCACAGCACGGCGGTAAGACACAAACATGAAAAGCCCTGTGCCGCGGCCGAGCGCTTGGACGTAACATGGTGGTTGGCAGCGCGTGGCTCACCAACAATAAATAACACAGACCTCTCCTCGCCAACCACGTTTCGAAACCCCAGCCGCTGCCACGCAGAGTCCGCGCTACTGCAGGCGCTGTAGTTTTGAAACAAGCCGTCGGGTGGCATCGCGAGGTTTGTTGTTTTCCAACGAGTGCTCATTTGTCCGACCCTCCTGTCGTGTCAATAGCCCCCCGCCCCCTCGGAGCCCCAATCCCCTGCGGCTCCTTCTTCCTCTGCCGGCGCTAAGGATGCGGGTGCAGCCTCAGCTGACGGAGGGAAGGGGAGATAGATGGTGAGGAGATAGGGGGTTTCCAGTCTCAGCTCAGCTTGTTTCCGCTGCCATAGGGAAATGATGCTCGCATTCAAAGCGGATACCTGCATCTTCGAGCCCGTCATCAGGGCAGCTGGATAGCCCCTAAAAGGAGAGATGCCAGCGAGTTGTTACCCTTTGCACAAGCCCGCCACGGGCTCTCCCGCGATGGAAGGCCCGCAGGACGGTCAGCCCCCCAGGCCGGATTTAGAACGCATGCAGCCCCGCGGCAAAGTCGCGCCAACCCATTCCCTGGCTGCGATGGCGATCTTTGGCCGGCGGCCGCGGACCTTTGGTCTCCTGTTGTACTGCATACCGTAGCCCTGGCCTGCGGCGCCGCGATGGCGTCCTGCGGTGGGTGGTGTCCAATGGGGGCGGCCGGTGCGGGCCAGGTCAGAATTATGTCGAGTGATCTACGAGGTTGTAAGGTGAGAGTACGGGTTGGCAAGGCGCACGGGAGCAGCGCAGGAGTCCGAGGCTCCTTATATTTGGTGATGATGGCTTGCGGGTGGCTGGCCTGTCGGTAGCTAGACCACAACGTAAGGTCCCATGGTGCTTACATGGCCGGGGCCCGGAGATGGGGAAAACAGAGCCCACACAGGCTTCTCTACAAAGCACCTGTACAAACAGGCGAGGAATTCTCAGTGTACGTAAGGGAAGCACGACGCTTGGTATTTGCCTCTGTCTGTCTGCATTTCTCCTTGGGCCAGTGTTTCCCATGGAATGACTGGATGGCGGCATCGAGACTCACACCGGGGCAGACACTTGCCCGGCTACAAGATACTCTGTCCCTGCCTCTGACATATGTCACTTGCCTCGCAGCACCCGTCCCCTGGCATGTCCAGGTGTGACTCAGCGGCACACGGTGAGGCTTCTCCAGGTTTGTATGGCCAATCAAGCCTTGAAATATCACATCCGCTCTGCGCTTCCTTCCTTTAGTCGGCAGTAGCGATAGACCACTAGGATCGGGAAAGACCTGGCCAGAGATACAGGGCCCCAGGGACAGACGCATTGGCAGCAGATGTGCTGAATGCCACTCGAGATGCAGGGGTCAATGGATGCGAAGGTCGGTGTCCTGGAAATCTTTTCGAACTGTTCCCTTCTAACAACATGGCTTCTGGTGGAACGAAGTGCGCCTCTTCCTAATAACGTGGACATTGGCAAGCTTGGCTGTCTGGGACGATTGCCTTTCTTGGTACAGGGCCATTCAAAGAAGCTGTTCTAGACAATCGCATGCCCAAACAGGAATGCTGCTCTGAATAGATGATTTCTTTCTCTTCAGACTCATCCGAATTTCTTCCTACCGGTCCTTGTCGAAGTTCATTTGGGATTTTGACCTTCTGGGTTTGTCTCGGGAAGTCTCAGTTGGTGGAAAACTGTTACAGTACGTATATAGGTGCAAGCCACGGTAATGCTCTCGGCATTACAACGTCCCTCTTTTGGGTGTTTAGCGCAATAGGCTTTCTTGCGCTGTGACAAAAACTTTTTGCCAACAATCACGAGCGGTGGCGATTGATCCTCCTGGCTCATGACGTTCGAAACCTGGTCTTTGGTGCTCTAGCTTTTCCTACACATACGTGCTTTAAAATCGCAACGCGGTGTAGTGATGATTTCACGTCAAAGGTGCTCTCTACTCGGATCAGCCTTCAAGTCTGTTTCCAATCCAAAGTTCTGAACGGAATGGTAGGCTTTGGACAAAGTGCCAGCCGTGAAACCACCTGGGCCCTGGAGGTAACCCTGGGGGCACAACTCCAGGACTCTGATCGTGATGGATGGCCAGTTTCCCACCGAATCTGTGTTGGGATTTGTTTCAACTGAGTCACAATTGCAAACGTTGTGAGAGAGTGTGTGGGTGATTGGGTCCCAGTGACTGCTGGCATTCACTGAGGCTCAGGGCCCCAGACCCCTCAGGCTTGAAACCCCTTGCCTACGATTTCTGCTAGACTTCTTCCTTACATCCATGGATAGAAGGTAGCGCTATCTTGTTTTGAATGGAAATATTGAGGACAGCTGCCTTGTCTCTAAATTCCCTCTCATAACAAACATGATGCCTGACAAACCCCCAAATTAACATACTACGGAATCATTCATACAATATTAAGAGCTGTGAGTAAGGTTGAGGTGCCATTTCTAATACATAAGCCATTGAGAAAAATAATATACAGGACCAAACACATTGATAAGCTACAAATACCTTGATACCACTTGCTTTGATACTATATTAGTAATAGTGTGGAGAAAATCACCACAAAAAAGATACTGACAAGAATGGGATTCGAACCCATGCATCTCACGATACTGCTGTGCATCCCACTTTTGGGGAAGAATTTAATTCTTGAAAGCAGCGCCTTAGACCGCTCGGCCATCTTGCCCATCTGAGATCGTTATAATGTGATAGTGAACGTAGCTCATATTGCTGTCATTCTGCAGATGATCCTACAAGATGACGGTACTACCTAGTCATTATACTGGCTTATGTATTTCCCATCAAGCCCATAATATCGCCACCACCTGCGGGGTCTTTCTCTAGTAGCTTCAGTCGGTATACCCTCCAATACATCAACCAGTGTGTTCATACGGAACAAGCCTTTACGAGAAGGGTTCTTCATAGCCCATTGCCAGGAAGACCTCTGCCCGCTATCCTTTTCTCGCTGGCAATATTGGATGGCTAACCGGAGAGCCGGGTCGCTTTGCTCGTACAAGTCGGTATTACCTAATATTCGATGGGTATGAATTGTGCCGGGCTTTGCGAGATGGGCTTTGACGCGAAATACCTGCCGATTGTCACTTGTGGAAACGAGCGGTATCGGGAAATGGCCAATATTTGAAAGGGCGAGCCAGGCGACATGTCCATCTTTGGCCACCATTGTCGGTATGACCTCGTAAGTGCCATTCAGCAAGCCGTCCCGAAGACTCTGCTTCGGTTGATCTTCTGCCTGAACTGATGTCTTGCTCATCTTGTGTCGATCGTTCGCGGCCAAGACGGTCAAAGTTTCGTTCTCGTCTTCCCCTAATACCTCAGCCAACAGGTCTATGACTGGATCCTCCAATATGTTGTTCTCTGCTGCTGGAAAGATTTGGTCCTGGCTAGACTTCATAGCAGGGTCTTTGGCATGGGACCCCGTCTGCTGGACAGGAGCCGGGATGGGAGTGTATCGGTGCTCGGCCTGGGTCTCCCGCGGCGCGGGAATGCGCTTCCCTGGTGTTATCTGTGCATGGGCTTCCTGCGCAGTCAGCTGCGAAGAGCGGCTTGGACTAGTATGCGCAGTTGTGAGATGATCAGTTGGTTCATCAGGAGCTGATGCGTGGCCGGTGAAGGTCTCCTTGCCTATGCGCGCTTTCTTGGGACTGGCACTTGGCGGTGCCGAATCCTGTCCTCGGTCGGGGGTTGGTGATCGCTTTCTCTTGGTGAATGGGATTGAGAGGTCTGAGGGCATGTTGGTATTCTTCTCGAGACTATGCACAGATGGTAGAGAATCTTCGAAAAAGCTTTCCATCTGGTCTTCTGTCACCGGACGGTGGTCGTTCTGCGCCCGGCGAAGCTCGAGAATGCGCTCGAGGTGTTCGTTATGGACCCTGTCCCACAAGATCTTCATTTTTCGCACAGTTTCGGGGTCTTGAACACGGGGTCGCCCGTGTAGCGAGGCGCCATCTGTCCGCGACCGAGAAGTTGAGACGTTTGGCTGTGCAGTCCTGGACTCGGGCCTCGTAGTTCTCGTGTTATGGCTGAGGACGACGACTAGGTAAAGTAACCCGCGGGATATAGATCCAGCAATCTTTTCAAGCTCAAGAATATCTGCATCTGTCGCAAAACCACGACGCCAAAGCCATTCTCGAGAATCTGAGTCTAGGTCGTCCAGTTTCATCGGCTGTATCTCCCCATTTTGCTCGCGCTTGCATCGTAATTTTACAGCTGAATAGAACCTGACGTTCTCAAAGAAAGCGACGTTCAAATGTTGGACACCAGTGACCGCACTGACCAATCCGAAAACATCTGTGATGCCCCTCACGGAATTTCTGTCGTGCACAAGGACAGAAATGTCGGGTTCTGGGCAGCCAATAAATATCCTCGAAAGTCTTCGGAAATCTTGGGCTTCAGGCAAGAGCCACACAGAGTGACTGATGTCCCTCAAGGACATCGTAATAGGGCCGGCAAGTTGAGATCCCATGGCGGCTATCATGTCGACTTGCGCTTTCAAGCCACACATGACAACGACTCTCGCAGAGCTTCCTAGAACAGCCAGGCGATTGAGCTCCAAAACACGATTCGCACCAGAAGAGAGAGCCTCAAATCTTGACGGTCCTGAGCCGTATGCTTCGAAGGAACTCGTCCAGATACATGCGTTTTGGCGAGTGAATTTCACCCCTCGCAGCGCCCAAAGCCGATTTGGGTCATCTGAAAGGTCTGTCCTTCCAACGCATATATCGTTTGAATCGATGACGATGTTGACGAGTGCCTGGGAACTCCCCATTGGCGCTAAGAAGTCCTGTTTGTGCTCCGTTTCTTCCACTGCTCGGAGGTACTCGAATTCGGATTTGAAATCGACAGGTGTGTCGGGTGTTGCTAGTTGGCTCAAAGACGTGATGGACTCTGGAGAGATCCCATTCTCTGCCGCAAGTTGGCGAAGGACGGTGCGATAGTTCCCTCCGGTAAGGACCCTGGCTTGCGTCTGTCGGGCTGGCTGCCGTGACAACCGCTCAGCCCGGACGTTGACCCATTCAATGATCTCAGGGTCAGACGAATCTTTGAGCAATTTTGAAAACCGATTTCTATGGTCTGGCGGTACCCATTGTCCTTGTAGTAATGGAGGGAGGACATTAAGGCCGACGTTGGCATACATATCACGCTCAATGGGATTCCCAAAGAACTCCTTCAAGACCACATCAGGAAGCGACTCGAATACTCGGCAAAATGCCATCTCAAGAATATTGTTCACAATTGCTGTCTCGACTTGTGTGTTTCCGATCTGTAAGTTAGGAGAACCGGTGGGGATATGCCATAGTCGTAAGAAGTTTGCGTAGCGGTGTCCTTGCCCACAGGCCAAAATGAAGTAATGAAGTGCAGCGGTGCTTGCTCGGCGGATTTCTGCCAAATGTTGGACGGCGAGCCGGTATTCACTCCGACTTGATTGCCCGACATAGAACCGGACATAATATTCACACCTTGGTCGATCATCTGTCACAAAATCGACGTAGCCAGAATTCGGTGCCCAGTGGGGCTCTCTTGTAGCTTGAGCCTTTTGTGCTTGGCGAAGGCTGATCAAAGATATGAGTTTTGATATTCGTTTAGATTTCAAACAGGTATAACTTACGTCTCTGGAGACAACACTTTCCCTTCAAGCCCAAGAATCTCTGGCTCGACGTAGAGTAAGCAAGCATCTACTAACTCTTCAATTGGACCGCATTTTGATATCGGCGCAACGAATCGTTGCAGGATTGGGGTATTGTGAAATTGGACCTCTGATAGATCTCGAAGTAGGCTTCTGACAATTTGTCGTAGGCTTGAGCAGATAACCAATGGTGTTGGGCAGACGGAATCTTCCTGGTTATAAGAAAGATCAGCGTTGAACAGCAGGTAATTCCAAATTTCAACATACAATGTTGGCTCCTAGAGCCTTGAGTTCGGCAATCGAAAGGCCAACGGCCTGGTACGTCTTAGGGACTGACCAGATCTTATTTGAAGAGACAGCGGTTCCCGAATCGAGGACTAGTGAAGGAGACCCAAGATCTGGCGTTGCTTGAGGGCGAGTTGGTGGTATGGAATCCGCCGGTAGGTCGACATCGTTTGTCCGAAGGGTTTGAGACTTTCGTCGACAGTTGGCGGCAGTATGTCCAGCCTGCTTGCAATAATTGCAGGGAAGTCTGGGGCAGTTGTGACGTGTGTGGGGAAAATCCTGCAAGTGATGCTTGCCTTGTTCGCAACCCTCCCTCAATTTTCTGCGAAATTTCCGCTCTTCTCTATCTGCCAAAGCCCGCCGCTCGCCTTCGGGGCGGCGGACTGGTCGTGGAAGGAGTCTTGACATGCTTTCTGATCGGCTGGTTGTGTATGCTCACATTGTGGTTGTCAAGCTTGTGATGAGAGAATGGGCAGATAAATTGAATGTTTTCAAGAAGCGGTGTTGTTGCCGCGCTGAGTGCAAGGCATTCTGGGACACTACTCGCCAGCCAAAACAAAGAGAGGCACCGTTTGCTTAAAAGACGGCACCTGGGGCGAGTGTCCAGAGTTGACAGCAGTATGAAGTACAGCAACACCAACACATCAGGCCCTAAAGCCCGCTGGACCCTTCACTGGGACGCTTTACTGGGATCCTTCACTGGGACCTTTCACTGGGACCCTTCACTGGGACCCTTCACTTGGACCCTTCACTTGGACCCTTCACTTGGCTTGTCTTATCAGCCCAACTGTCTTACAAAACCCCCACAACACCATTTCGCAGCTCTGCTGCTCCTTCCTTTTTTCATCTTCTTTCAGTCAGGCAACCATAGCTGTAAATCAACAACACTTCACAGTCAGCCTGTACCGTTATGGCCATAAGACGCGAGGACCGTCTCACCAACCTCAAGTATAACCCCAGTAAACCAAATTGGGCATCATAGCTATATTTAGCCAGCACATATAAAGGCGCCCAGTTCGCTACTAATACACTGCCCCCCCAGTCAGGGCTACAGTACACATTGCTACATAATCACTGTCCGGCAGTTTGAAAAGATACCGCGAGGCTCGTCGACTAGGTATGTCCCAGGACCTATGAGGCTGCTAGTACGGCGCGGCTAACATAGTCGAACGCGAAAGCAGCAGCTCGGACAGCATCACGGGCATTACGGAAGGAAAGAACGACTTTCGGGCTTGTTGTACGCTGAGCTAGACCGCTGACCGTCCGGCTATCTCTTAGGAAGGCGCGACAATCAACAAGTTGGTCTTTTTTACTCAGGCATCTTATTTCCAAAGTGAGTCATCCCATTCTCGAATACACATTTAAGCATTTGCTGGACGGACTTTTGCGCAACCTCGGCGATCTGAGTCTAATCATCGGACACAATTTCTACCACAACTGAAGTTACGTTCCTCGTATACGATCCACGTCTGTTACTGGGATTTCACTCTCATTTACCAACCATGTCTCCAACATCAGGCGACACCTCGACCGTGGCGCCCATACCTGGGAGCCGAAACTTGAATGTCCTCATTACCAGTGCCCTGCCTTACGTCAATGACGTGCCGCACCTGGGCAACATCATCGGCTCCGTCCTCTCCGCCGACGTTTTCGCCCGGTATTGTCGGGCACGCGGCCTCAACACCCTCTACATCGGTGGCACAGACGAGTACGGGACAGCCACAGAGATTCGGGCATCCCGCGAGGGCTGCACACCCAAGGAGCTTTGCGATCAGTTCCACAAAATTCACGCGGACATATACCAGTGGTTCAATATCAGCTTCGACAAGTTCGGGCGGACCACGACGCAGAATCAGACGGATATTGCGCAACACATATTCTCAAGGGTGAATGACAACAGAATCTTGGACGAACGGGTGACGACCAGGCTCTACTGCGAACGTTATGGCCGATTTCTTGCAGATCGATACGTTGTTGGCGACTGCCCTCACTGCGGAAAGGATGCCAAAGGTGACGAGTGTGACGCGTGCGGCTCGTTCGATGATGCTATTGAGCTCAGAAACCCTCGGTGCAATTTGGACGCCTGCGGAGCCACACCTGTTACGCGGGACACGAGGCATCTGTTTTTCAGGCTGGACAGGTTGCAGCCACAGGTCCAGGCCTTCTTTGACGACTCTGCGGCAAAGGGCAAATGGTCAAGTAACGGAAAGGGCCAGACCGTGGGCTGGTTCAAGAAAGACCTGAAGGAACGCAGCATCACACGGGACATTAAGTTTGGGACACCAGTACCTTCAGACATACCTGGCTACGAAGACAAGGTTATCTACAACTGGTTCGACGCCCCGATTGGATATTTGTCCATCACAGCCGAGTACACGGACGAATGGCGGACCTGGTGGCAACCAAAGGACCCCGACGACGTCCAGCTCTACCAGTTCATAGGCAAGGACAATGTTTTCTTCCACTCCATCTTCTTCCCTGCCACCCAGATCGCAACTGGGGAAAACTGGACCAAGGTGCACCACCTGTCCACGACGGAATACCTACAGTACGAGGGGACCAAGTTCTCCAAGTCGAGGGGCATCGGCGTGTTCGGCGACCAGGCCAAGAACAGCGGAATAAAGGCCGACGTGTGGCGGTTCTACCTCCTCTACCACCGCCCAGAGGACAGTGACACGGAATTCGCCTGGGACGCCTTTATCGTCGCGAACAACAGCCTCCTCAACAATAACCTGGGCAACCTCGTCAACCGCATCATCAAATTCGTCAACAAGCCAGGACCCGGGGGCTACGGCGGCATCGTGCCCGACGGCGCGCGGGTCCGCGACGCGGATGGCTCCCTTCGCAAGGGGAAGGAGAAAGTCAACGGCCTCCTCCGCTCGTACCTCCGCCACCTGGATGCCGTCGAGCTGCGCGCGGCGCTCCTCGCCGTCCTCAAGATTTCCGAGGCAGGCAACGAATTGGCTCACAAGGCAAGCAAGCTGTTTAAGAGCGACAAGGAAGAATGCGGGGCCTTCTTGCATACTTGCCTCAATGTTATCCACCTCCTCGCTACTCTTTTGCAGCCCTTCCTTCAGGAAACGGCGGAGTCAATAGCTAGGCAGTTGGGCGTGGACCCGGTCCTTGCCATTCCTGACGTCTTCGATTTTGATTCCATCCGACCTGGCCACCGGCTTGGTGAGGCCGAACATCTTTTTACGAAGATCAAACCCGAGCGGGCTGAAGACTGGAAGGCGCAGTGCGGCGGCAGCGGATCGAAAAGACTGGCATCGGGGGGGAAGGGCAACAAAAAGGGCGGCAGGTGCAGCAAGAAAGAATCTGGAGCCTCGGGTGTGTCGAAAAGTGAGGAGAGCGGCGGTGCAAAGGAGCCTGGAGGTGATCAGGAAGAGCAGCCAAACCCCGAGGCTTCTGTACTCGGCGGGAACGCTGCTGTTGAGGATGGTCTTGCGCAGGCCCTGGGACCATTGTCTTTTGAATGAGAAGTGAAGTGGTGTACCGAGCTCGGCCAGACTGAGTAAAGATGCGGCCTTCGGCATGTCACACATTCCATTGTCGGCTTTGTCCAATGACTTTGTGGGGGAACAATGCATTTATTTCACAAGTCTTTGTGACACAGACGGGTGTTGTTATTCACTATTCCTGAACCTGGACCCAGAAAGTTCAAAAGCGCACCCGAGTCCCCCCATAACGTGGTATCTAGAATACTTTTCCAAAGCAACTCATCTCATCCAACTCCAGCAGCCGGATCCAAGCCTTCGAACAAGCACAGAAATCTTCAGAATGTCGACGTCGCCTGAATCTTGCAACAGTCCCAGCCCAACTCAAGGCCCGGCGCCGCCTCTGAAGATGGTCGGGCCGGGTTGGACGTGTTGCCGCTGTGGTACAGTCACGTCGCTAAAGTGGCTCGACTGCGAAGACAGGCAGTGCCGCCACCGGAGATGTATGGATGTATGCCGCATCAACAAGGGCCCCGGATTCCTGAGGAAGGTTGCTTCGGCGCTCAAGGCTCGGGCCTCGAAGGACTACTTAAGTAAGGGGTGAGAGGTGACATCTGCCTGAGAATCCACGCATGTGTGTGTTTCTAGGCAGTTGTTCGCTGTTGTTCATCATCGGTGCAAGTCAGGCGGTTCATAGTCAACTAATAATTACACTGCGCCTTCTGTCTTTCTGACTCCATTTAATTGAAACGTGATTTGTCTCTTGAATGTGTGTTCTGAATTGTTGTGTCCCTCAAAATTGAGTACGATAGTGATCTTGTGAGTGTCCATAGTACCAACTTCTCCTAATTACATTTTCACAATTTGAAGGAATTGGAACGTTGGCAATGTTACACAAAGGCATTTTTGAGCCCCCACAAGCACCTGGGCACATCCATCTTGGTCCGTTGAACTTTTCACATACATTATCCGGATCATCTGGGACATTTGGGACTTGTGTCCGGCAACAATATTGCGTCACACAATATTTACGGAACCATCTCTCAGTGTTGCTGAATCATTGACTCCGATTGTAACAGGCAACCGATCGAACGACTGGTAACTACATTGCCGAGGCCTGTTTGTCAGCCATCAAAAGTTCGGTTGCATGTGCTTATGAACCAGATATTGGATACTTACGCCCACCTGCCTTTGGTATTTCTCTATTTGCCGAGCACTTCGAGCATCTGTTGATTTCCATCTTATCAGCCTCAAGTTTCACCGCTGGATCTCTCTTCCGTCAAGGCAGATGCACTCGTTCGAAACGACACGTGAATGACAGCTAGATTACTGCTGTCATCTTGACGATCTGCAGGTAGAGTCAATGCTCGACATCGAGCTGAAAACACAATAGAAGACCAGATAATGGTCGGCAGAACCACGGCTGTACGAGAACATAGGACACGCCCGCCGCGCTTGAGCGGCAGCCGCTCTCACTGACGCAAACACAGCGCAGCGCGCTTGATCCCTTGGCATACGAAAAGCTCTTATCGCATTCGTGGGGCATGAATTAGCCCTTTCAGGACCGGTATGCGAGGTACAAAGCGCTGTCATCGGAAGCAACTTGAAACCGGGCCCCTGGTGTTTCATGATGGGAGCTTGTCTGCCGCCCAACGCTCCCGGGTGGACGGGGCAAGGTCCATGCCGGCCACACTAGGCAATAAGCCTCGATGATGCCCATCCATGCAGTGATCGACCTCTCGCAAACCATGATCACCACGCTGATCTGCCCGTGGGAACTGGATCGTCACATCAAGCATTGGAGCATCACGCCCCGCAAGGCGAAAAGATGTATAAGGTTCCGTGATGCCGCTGCCCTATACGATCGCCTCTTGCCAAGGCTGCAAGAGGCTCGGCTTAAAAACACCAGGCACACAGGGGGAGAAGTATCCCTCAGGACCTCGTTCCGACAACCGGTCTATGCAAGAGCCCATCGTCCGATATCCGATTTGGCAGCCGGGGTGAAGCTTGGTGGTCTCTTCTTTTCATCGCAACACACGGGCCACTCGCCTCGATAGCTTGGACTATCATTGATGCCTCCGCAAATCCGCCTTGCCGACTCGAAAGATGACCCTCAAGAGGGAAGGTGGCCGTTGAAAGAAAGGACGGACTGGTGATCGCGCGCCACAGTATAAAGAGTCTTCGCTCTTCTTCGCCCGCCCGCGATGTAACCGCTCCGATTTCCAGACGAGCGACAGTTTTTCATCACAATACTACTCGTTCGTCCCAGTTCTGTCGCCACACAACACTCTTTTTACCCAAAGCTAACCACCACGACTTTGACCAAGACCGCCGTCTCCTCACCCTCCTTCACCCAGGTGACACGAACTAGACTTTCGCTTCTCAAACAACCCTTCTCCGATAGTCAGAAGAGAAAAAAAATGAAGTCCGCCGCAGCCCTCACAGCCATCATCACCCTCGCCGCAGGCCACGGCATCGTGACGACCCCGCCAGCCCGCCAGGTCGGCGATGCCTTCAAGGCGGCGTGCGGCGAGCAGCCCTTCAACAACCAGAAGGGCGACCCCTACGGCAACCAGCAGCAGCTGGAGCAGAACGCGTCGTCGCAGAAGGACTTCAACGCGACGGCGTGCCAGTTCTTCATGTGCAAGGGCTACCAGCTCGCCGACAACACCGCCAACGTGCAGACGTTCACGGCCGGGCAGACGGTCCAGGTGAAGGTGGACATCCGCGCGCCGCACACGGGCGACTGCAACGTGAGCGTCATCGACCTGGGCAGCAACTCTGTCATCGGGCAGCCCATGATCGAGTTCCAGAACTATGCTAGTACCAGCACCGGCGTCGCCAAGAACAACACCGACTTTGAGATCACGATGCCCGACGTGGCTGCGCAGTGCGGGCAGGCTGGGAGGTGCGCCGTGCAGTGGTGGTGGGACAGCAGGGAGGCGGACCAGACTTATATGAGCTGTATAGACTTCACCATGGCTTAGGATGACCTGGTCTGGTGCTATGGTGGCTTTGGTGGTCCGTGGCGGAGGGTGGGGGGGGGGAGGTGGCGTTAGGGAGGGTTCTTCAGCAAAGTTGTGCTTCTGTTCATGATTTTGGTTCTGGCCCAAGCCTCAGGGGAGGGTTGGATGCTTGCCGAGTCTGGAGGTCTCGGATGGGTACCGGTTGTGTCAGTCTTTAATGCTAGTTATACCCTCACCCACTGCGGATTCACGCTTCCGGCGTCCACTTCAAGCAACGTGTTGTTTCTTGCAGGACGTTCCAAAGAGCTGGCAGATAATCCTATCACTGGGCAGTGAACGGGCTCAGCTTGGCATCTTCTCAGGCTTGTTCTCGGCGAGCGCGAGGTTGTCTCACTACACTGACCCTGCACGTGAGAGGGTAGAATGCTCTTCCGGGTACTTAGTGCTGCATTTCAATCTGCTCCTCGTCTAGTACCTTTCTAAATAGTCTTCTAATCGAACCATGTACATGTGTCACGACTTTGTATTTCATTGACTACACGCACATAGAAAGGGGCGGAGACCTGATTGCCTTCACAAACAGAGTTTGTATGCAAGGCGGACGTTGCAGCAGGGGGCACTTTGCGAAACGCTCTGGCTCTGAGCTGTTTGTTCATCCCAAATCCGCTGTCAGCTCTCAGACTTGAGGGGACGGGGAAGGGAAGGCAGATCTACGCTGAGAAACACATGAACAGCGTCGGCAATACTTCAGGTGATACGGGCTCAGAACTCTAACTCGTCACCCGCCCGCACGCAGAAGGACATACAAAGACTCACCTGCCGCCGCGGTCCGGACAATCCGCCACTCTCATCTGTTGAAATAGTATGTACGCCGCGGCACACAAGGCAAAGCAGAGCTCTGATCCTCACAGCACAGCATTCATGACATCAACCGGCACCTCAATGCCTGCACAGCAGCAGCCCTCAAGAGCGGCACGCACCTAATCAAACCCACTTTCCCAAAACCACCCTGCCCCTCCCCCCGGCAATGTTCCTAGACGCCATCCAGCAGTCCCCCGGCCTGAGAACAATCGCCCCGCCGTTCCCGCAGCAGCAGCCCGACGCCAACACCGACGCCGACTCCGCCCTGATCCCCAGCTGGGGCCGCTACTACCGGGCCCGCCGAAGGGCGAGCGAGCACCTGATCCACGGCCTGACGCACAGGCCGAGCTCCTCGCGCGCGGGCGTCCTCCTCACCGACTTCGCCATCGGCGCCGCCATCGGGGCCGTCGCCGCCGTCGCCGCCGTGGCAGTCATAGCGTGCGCCATCGCCATCGCCGCGGGGCTGACGCTCGACGTCGTCTCGGGGGTCGTCATCGACGCGGCGATCCGCGTCGCCGTCGTGTGCATGAGGGGCGGCGCGAGGCTCGCGGCCAGCTTCGTGGCCAGCCTGCTCGCCGGCGCGGCGAGGGTGCGGAAAGGTGAGTTTTGCGGCCAAGACTTTTCTGTGTGTGTGTGCCCCATAACCACTACCGGTAACCTCGGTTTCGTGTGGTTTTGGTGGCAAATGAGATTTATTCTGACTGGGAAGTTTTTCTTTGTCTTCGCAGTGTATGCCTCGCGCGCGCAGAAGCAGACAACCGACAACACCGGGGCCGTGGTCATCCCCGCCCGGGGCACGGCGGCCCCGCGCCGGAGCTTCGCCGCCCGGCGGTACATCTTCGGGAGCACGCAGGCGAGGCAGCCGGGCTCGGGGCTGAGGCCGCTGAGGCTGGCGGCCTCGGCCGGGGTGCGTCTGGGCGGTGGCTCGCTCGCCGCGCAGCGGTACTCGGACTGGAAGAAGGACAAGGGCGTGACCGTGTTTGCTACGATTGCCCTGGAGCAGTGGAAGCAGAGGGTCACCAGCAGGATTAGGAGGCGGAGCTGAGGCTCTCGACATGGTTCTCTTCTTCTTCTCCTTTCTTTCTTGCATAAATAAGGCTGGTAATGGAGTCTCGGTGGCATATTGGATTCATGATTGATGGCAAAAGTAGCCCTTGACTATTATGAAATAGATAATGAACATTTACATTTACCCTGGCTGCTGTGTGTCTCCTACTCCTGTGGTCGACCTGTCAAGAAACTAATGCTTGCTAGGTCTGTCAACAGTTGCGTCACCTAGGAAGTCATGTGGAAGCCAGACCTTGGAAGTCAGACACATATTATTCATGGAACCCATAACATTCTTGGCTGCAATAATGTGAATGAAATGATACCGTCTCTGGTTGTCTTCCCACTGTTCCTGGAAGCAGTGTTCACATCGGTTTGAACTGGGCTCGTGGAGGCGTTAGTACGATGTTGAACATGTTTAAGAAGTCAATCAAGGATACACGCAGGAAGCCGTATCACTAAAATGACAGTTCTGCAATATAGATGAAGGCAAACCGATTGAATGGTTGGCTGATGAATGCTCAGGCCATGAAACAGGGCACGGAGTCGGCTGGTTGCCGACCTGTTGCCGACATGAAAATGTACGGAGTGAGATACACGAAAGTAAACAGAGCTTTACTGTTCCTCAAAGTCTGAGCCACTTCGAAAGTTGATGGAACAGCAAGCTTGCGGTGTCGCTGCAACTAGCTCAGACCTCACATGAAGCACCCACTCCGAAAGCAGCCTCGCAGCTCTGCTTCAAGATCCACAAATTCCACCGGTTGAGCCGCTTACACATCAACTGGAACAGTTCCGCAGCATCACTGGCCTTTCCAAGCTCCTCCTCAAACCCTCTGATATACTCCCTGTTGCTCTCCAACATCGCCCTCGCGTACCGCACATCCGGCTCAGAGCGGACATGGAACGAGTGCCCAGGGATAACAATCTTCGGGTCCAGGGCAGAAATCTCAGAGACAGCCCCGATCCACTTGGCTCGTCTCTCCTCGCTGATCGCCTCGACCAGGTACTGATAACAGTCTCCGTTGTAGACGATGTCGCCCGTCACGACGAGGTCGAGGTCGGGCACGTGGGCGTAGGAGGAGTAGTGCGTATCGGCGTGTTGGATGTCGTGGACTCGAATGACCTGCCCGCCGCCCAGGTCGATCTGGTTGGATTCGGGGAGGGGCTGGAACTCGACCCGCCGCTCTGGGAGGCCGGTGCCGGACGGAGACGACGGGAACCCGACCTTCCACAACCCCTCATAGAGCTCCGGGGCATACTGCGCCTCTACGCCCTTGATTACAGAGCGGCTGGCCACGGCTCGGATGCCGGGGAAGTGATCCTCCAACACCGGGAAGCCGAAGAAGTGATCGCCGTGCGCGTGCGTCGCCAGGAACAGCTTCAAGGCACAGCCTGCGGGCAGCGTGCCCCTGATCCACGCAGCCAGGTCGCGTGTGGCTGCGATACTGGTTGGACAATCGATTATGACGGCCGATGATGGTGTGTATATCAGGGTGCAACTCATTGGAGACCAGAGGCCTGAGTCGGGTGAAGAAGAGTCCGGTGATGGGAAGGCCGTAGGAATCGGAGAGGAAATGTACATTGCAAACTTCAGCGCCATGGCTCCTTGAGGTGTGTTATTATTATCCCTGATGAACTCGATGCTAGATCTAGTGCTTTGAGATGCTGGAATGAAATGAAGATGGAGTTTCAGACTTTGGCAAGGGAATTGGCGTATATGTGTTGCAGGTGACACATCTTATAATTGTACTTGCACGTCTGTGGCAGAATTATTAATTACATGGGAATAGCCACGAAAAGGTTTATCCTGTCAATTTCTAAACGCTCACCATCATTAGTCAAGTAGAAAAACTTTCGACAAGTCAGGCAACGAGAAGGGCGTGAGGATTCTGCGCTCATTCATGATCACTAATCTGGGCCAAGGATAGAAGACAGGTGTGATAATATCTGTTCTCTACATAAAATGAGGGAACACGTTCCCCCGATCAAGCAGACAAAACACGCTCTTCTGTGAGGAAAATCTTAGGGGTCAAGCAGAGCTTAAGGCACTCTAGCTTTTAGTCCACAGAGTAGATACACTCTTAGCAAGCGCAGACATTATTACATCACGCATAGCTCTAACCAACTTAGACCATATTACAACACAAATACTAGGGAATATAATCACTTTGAGAACAAGTGCGCATAATATAGTCATTTTCAGACATCCTCAGACAAGAGTAATCTACCGGTACCCCTCTTGCATAGGCTTGACCAGACGTCTTTCTGCTTTGGGCTTCCTAGCTTCCAACTAGGATGACAAAATATTGATTCTGTATATGGGGGTGATGGAATCCTTGAATCAGGCAAGGCTATCCCCTTGAAAGGGCGCCTCGCTGTTATAACTGATTCGAATGAACAGATTCTCACACGGAAGTTCTTTCGGCTTGAGGGATATTACAAGAGAAGACGTGAAGCGCGATTCGGCGGTTAGCCTGCCCTGTGTGGAAGGCAACATGGGGCTGACTAAGCCCCGACCACACGCCCTCTGGGCCTTCTTCTCCACCAATAAAAGCCTACTCGACTTGAATTGGCGTATTTGAGACCAGGCAGGTCGGGTGGTCATCCTTAGTGGACAGGTGTGTTGAGTTGTACCAGACATGATGACTGCCACAGAGTCCCACGGCTGCCCGAGCGACTCGAGTAGGAACATCCTGCATAGCGACGATGCCCCAGAGTTGAGGGTCTGGCAAGTGGTTGCCGGTGGATCAGCAGCGTTGCACCAGCGCCAGCCAAATCAGGACGTTATCATTATCATTACCAAGGCCCCACAACATTGCTCGCACACAACTACAAGACCAAATCAGCTGCGCAGTACAGAGCAGGCTAAGGTCCGCCCGCGCAATATGCATAATGGGAAGCATGGCTGACAACGACGTCCCACAGGCGAGTCTTGAGAAGCGCCTAGCCGCCTCAACCTTGGTCAACAGCTGGCCGGCCTTGATAGTCGCTGGTCTGGTCTTGCTCATAACCGTCATTATCTACCGTCGACACTTCTCACCATTGAAAGACATTCCCGGCCCCTTTTGGGCGTCATTCTCTCGGTTGTGGCACATCCGCATCACCCTCGACGGAAACCAAAATGAGCAGCTCACCCAGGCCCACGAGAAGTACGGACACTTTGTCCGCCTGGCCAGCAACGAGGTCAGCGTCAGCCATCCTGATGCCATCAGAAGAGTCCTCCTCGCACCGCTCAAGAAAGGCGACATGTACAAGATGAGCACCTTCCCGGACTGGCGGTACCAGAACCCCATGTCCATCGTCGACCCGAAGCGCAAGGTCGAGCTCTCCAAGCAGTTCGCCTCGGACTACACGCTGACCAACGCGCTGAAATCCGAGGAAGCCATGGACGGCCTCGTGGCCCGCCTCCTCGAGTGG
Organism: Diaporthe vaccinii; assembly: GCA_039880775.1. Lineage (NCBI taxonomy): Eukaryota > Fungi > Ascomycota > Sordariomycetes > Diaporthales > Diaporthaceae > Diaporthe > Diaporthe vaccinii. The sequence goes on from JBCEDN010000001.1 coordinate 3,816,568, forward strand.
ATGGACAGGTCCGCCGCCTCCCAGGAGCCCATGGAGCTGGACAGGTACGTCACGTTCCTCACCTTCGACCTGCTCGGCGAGGTCCTCTTCAGCAAGCCGTTCGGCTACGTCGCCGCGGGGGAGGACATCGGCGGCAGCATCGCGACGAACCTCAGGCTGGTCGGCACGCACGCCGTCGCCTCGCACTTCAGGGCCGTCCAGCTGGCCGCCCTCAACCCCCTCACCTCCAGGCTGCTGCCGTGGGGCCACCTGTTCAACACCGCCTTCCGCGCGCTCGCCGAGAGGAGGGCCAGCCCCGACGCGCGGTTCGACGTCGTCGCGCACTGGCTGAGGACCGCGGCTGAGCATCCTGACCGCCTGACCGAGAGGGACATCCTCGCCAATGCGACTGCCAACGTCGGAGCCGGCTCGGACACGGTCTCGTGCGCCGCCCAGAGCTTCTTGTACCACATGACCCGGCGCCCTGAGTTGTGGAGGCGAGCGAGGGATGAGATCCGAGCCTCCCAGGGGGCTGACGGGAGCTGCAGGTCGAGGGTGATTCAATATAACGACGCGGTCAAATTGCCCTTCTTTCAGGCCTGTCTGAAGGAGGCCCTACGTATCCATAACCCCGTGCCCATGGGTCTGCCTCGGGTGGCGCCAAAGGGGGGCTTGAGGATCGGGGAAACGACTCTGCCGGAGGGGACGACGGTGTCCGTAAGCCCGTGGGTGATTCATCACTCGAAAGAGATTTTTGGGCCCGACGCGGTAAGACCTGCTGGCCCTCTCCTTGGTTTGAAACTAGATCGGAAAACAACTATTAGAGCTAACTCCTTCTCTAATCTTCTCAGCTTGAATTCAATCCTGACCGATGGCTCGGCCCGGATGCCTCCCGCCTGGATAAATACTGGTGCCCATTCGGGGCTGGATACATGTCCTGCCCCGGCCAGAACTTTGCCAAGATGGAGCTGTCCAAGACCCTGTCTACCATCGTGCGGGACTATGACCTGCGTCTCGTTGATCCGGCCAGGTCTTGGAAGTGGAAGGCTTGGTTCACCATGGTGCCTTATGACTGGCCTGTCTATGTCAGCAAGAGCACATTAAGTTGAGCGTTTATGATAGCTCTCTCTTTCCATCCTATGACAGCCTAACCTTAAGCTCTACACAATTCGGTATTTGTCTCGAGCTTACGTGCTGTCAAGTCTAAGAGACTTCTCGCTGACAATCGTAATGACCTACGTTTGACGCACAGGACATAGTACTGGAACTTGCGACCTGGAAAATGTTGATTCTTATTATGCTGTATCCTGTCCAATTATGCCCATATAACTCCTGCTTCGGAACCTCCCCCTTGACCTTCCAGCAATCAGCAATGTTTGTGTTGTGTTATTGCCTGAGCAGCCGCAAAAGCAATTTGGGAGTCCCCACCTCGCCCCCTGCACGCCGCTCACATGATCGGCCACGGCACGGCACAGCACAACACGTCACCCCGCGTCTTCAACACCTCCACAACTCCATCCCTTATCAAGATCAGAAGACATCGCCTTCTCGCCCCGCGGAACCTAAAGGACATGTCGTGTTCTTTCAGACACATCACCAATGCCTTGTCGCATCTGCGTCGAGAGCAGTGCCTTCGACACCCTGCGGCGACCGTGGCGTTTGCAGGCTCCGCTGGACCCCCTGGGACTCGAGCGTCATGTCCTCGGAGGTTCGGTTTTCATTGGCCTTCCAGAGGCTCCATCCGCTCGTATGCTCGAAAGCATAACCGAGAGCCGGCGAAGGTCGAGGAACTGGATGAGACTATCGATGCCAAAGAGAAGACCACGCCGTTGGCACACACTACCCTTGCTTTTCTTCTCGCCGCTAAGCGCGGGGCAGAGCAGCTTAATCCCCGTTCAAGATCAATTATCGATACTTTTTCAGAAATGGCATTGCCTCGTCCGCCAGCTGTCCCAGAGCTAGAGGTTCGGTTTGGTCAAAGCGATGCAACCTCTGAAACACCCCGGACTCGAGATTCTGGGATTTCCCCCGTGGAAGGGTATACGTCCGAGGCTGAAAACATTAAATTGTATCTCAACAGACGAAATTCGGGGGTTGAGGACCGTTCCTGGGTGAAACTGTCAAAACTGTATTTGCGAGACACATGTCAATGCAGCAAATGCGTTTCCCCCGCCTCGGGCCGAAAGACATTCGCGACCTGCGACGTTCCCACGGTTCCTCGGCTGCGCGACCCCGATAGCGAGAGTATAAGGCTTAAGACTGATGGCAGTCTTGAGATCACCTGGGAAGATGACTTCCTGACCGGTGATAAACACACCTCTGTGTATCCAAGGGAATTTCTAGAGCGCTTAATTTATAACGATGGCGCCGCAAACTACACGAGTCGCCCTGGGCGACTTTTCTGGGACAAGGCCACGTTTCGGCACGACATGGAGTCACGGGCCGTCACCTACAGTGGCTGGATGGAAGGAGGCACGGAGTTTGCGGAGGCCGTGATGAACCTCTTCAGACATGGTCTGTTGTTCATGCGAGGCGTGCCAAATTCACGGCATTCTGTGCAGAGAATTGCGGAAAAGATAGGGGTTCTCCAGTCTACCATCCGCGGGCTCACATGGGATGTCATCTCCCAGCCTGGAGCAGAGCACGCGGCGGGTAACAACCGACATTTAGGTCTTCACCAAGATCTGCTAAACTGCCAAACGCCACCCCGCATCAAGTTCCTCCACTGCCTGGAAAATGAGTGCGAAGGCGGTGTGTCGCTATTCAGTGATGGGCTGCATGCTGCCTCGGTACTCGAATGGAAAGACTGGCGCAAATATAAGGTGTTGCAGACACAACATGTCACTTACTGGTATCAGAGGGCAGGGCACTGTCTTGAGATGCGTCGGCATGTCATTGATCCGCGTCCAAGTGGCAATCCCAAGTTCGTCTCCTGGTCACCTGCCTTTCAAGGCCCCTTTCGCGTCGCTGAGCATAAGAAGATTCTTGCACTTCCATCCCGCCGTGCCACACTGCCCGGATTTGGCACCACTGCAATGGAGGCGCTAAGTGCTTGGAGCAAAGCCGCCGGAGCCTTCAGGGACATTCTGGAGTCGCCGGAGAATGTGGTCCAGTATCGGCTGCAGCCCGGCGACTGCGTCATCTTGGACAACAAGCGGGTCTTGCACGGGAGGACGGAGGTCGACGCTTCTGCGGGACTCAGGCACCTGCGCGGCGCGTACGTGGACGGGCAGGCACTGCACAGCACCTTTGTGAACCTCGACAAAAGGGGTTTGGTGACGAATGTGATGGGGAACAACCCCGGCATCAACTGATCTCTTCCAAGGTCTTCCACAAGTATGGGCCCTGGGATAATCATTATTATCCTTAGCGTAGCCTCTCAAGTTACTCAATTATTTGCAGGTACGCTCTTGGCTTTCGGGGCTCTATTCAGGCCTTCTCCAGCACGATCTTAAGGGCCTTCGGCTCGACACCCCATGCTCTACCGTCCTCACCCAGGTGGAAGACGTACTCATCGACACCGAAGACACCGTGGGTGGGCCGATCGATACCGACCCACGAGGGGCAAGCATCAAACGGCGACCCCGTGTCTGGCACCGAGACGTATGTTGATCTCCACGAAACCTGCTTGCCGTCCTCGCTCACGATGTTGGTCGGATACATCTGGAAGTGTTCTACGCCCTGCAGCCACGAGGCCTTTCCTAGATATAACGACGCGGGGCCAATCCACGAATCATCTTGGCCGAGATGACAAGAAAGCCCAACAGCCAGCGGGCATACGACATTTTGACACGGAAGTCGACCAGTGACCGGGGCCACGTAAGTCAAGGAAGGTTGGATAATGGCTTCTCTATCATTAATGCGTATATTTCTCTGAATAAAGCCTTGGCTTCCTGACTTAGGGTAAAAAGGCTAGACCAACAAAGGCCTACGTCCTGGGTCATCTGGATTATCATTTGGTGTACTTCTTCTGCCTGGCGAGTGGAATATATTGTGTGGTGTATTTATTATGATATATCATAAGTATTTGTCCCCTGGCCAACGCAGGCAGCTGCTGTAGCTGCCTAAGCTTGTATTTATTAGCCCTTACCATGCGGGTTTGGCGGGGCAGACGGTGTGCTTAACTACACCTGCATGCACCCGCAACTCTTTTCTCCTTGGCACGAACAAGCAGCGAGAGAGTTACCAAAAAAAAACAAAAAACCAGCACATCAACAATGGTAGTCAAGACGATCGCCCCCTACGGCTCGTGGGAGAGCCCCTTCCCCGTCGACGACGTCACCGCCGGCAGCAAGTCGCTGTCGTCGCCCAGAGGAGACGTGCGTAACCCGGACCCCGCCTCTCACTTGCCCGTCGTTGCTTGCGCTCCAGGACGCGAGCAATCAAGCTGACAAGACCCCGCGTCACAGATCCGCACCGGCCGCGTCTTCTTCCTCGAGTCCAAGGCGGACGGCTCCAACACCATCGTGGAGGTGGTGACGGCCACGGGGTCGGGCGCCCCCGGGCTGGCATATGTGCTCCCCGAGCCGCACGGCGTCAGCACCGGCGTGTACGAGTACGGCGGCGGCGCGTACGAGGTCCTCCCGGCCCGAGGGGGCGATGGTGCCGCCTCCTCCTCGTCCTCCTCGCAGGACGTCATCTTCTCGGACGCGTCGGATGGTAACGCGTTGAAGGTGCTCAGTGTCGACGTCGGGGCTGTCAGGACCCTCGTCGAGGGCACGCCGTGGCTGCGGTATTCCGAGTTCGCCGCCTGCGGGGCGTCGCGGTGGGTGCTGGCTGTGCAGGAGGACCACTCGCTGCCTGAGCCCAAGGATGTGAAGAATTACGTCGTCGCTATCGATCTCGTCTCAGGGGAGGTGAGGAGGCTGGTCGAGGGTGCGGACTTTTACAGCTCACCAAAGTATAGCCCGGATGGGAAGTGGGTGTCGTTCCGCAGCTGGGACCACCCGGACATGCCCTGGCAGAGCTCGGCCCTGCGCTGGGCTCAGGTGCTGGGGGATGCTAAGGATGATGCTCTGTCTCTGGGCGCCGTGTCCACCGTTGCTGGAGGCGAACCGGGACAGGCCGTGGGTGAGTCGGCCTGGGGCCTCGACGGCGCGCTGTACTGGACGCAGGAGGTCGAGGGCAGCGACTGGCGTCAGCTTTGGAGACAGTGGCCCGGGGACGGAAGGGCGGCCGAGGCGCTAAAACTGAAGGGACTGGAGGAAGTTGAAATCGGTGACTGCTCGATGTTGATGGGATGGTGAGTCCTCGATGCTGTTATTCTCATTCTGCTACAATGGCCACTGACAGCAGGCTGAAAACAGTCACACATTCGGCTTCCTCTCGTCGAGATCCATGATCCTCTCCTACACCAAGTACGCAACCAACAGCACCGTCCACGTTGAACTCGAAACGCTCGAGGTCACCCCCCTGACAGGCGTGCCATTGACCGCGTTCCGCGGCGACACGCTGCACGCCATCACCCCGACATCCTTCTTGATCATCGGCAGCGGCACCGTCTACCCCTCAGGGGTGTACCACTTCTCACTCAGCGAGACCCTGGAGGTTGACATGACACAAGTGCACACCGCGGACGACAAGAAAATCCCAACCAACACCGTCTCGGTCCCCGAGCACATTTGGCTCAAGGCGACGAGGCAGGACCCCAAGCGGCCCGTCCACGGCTTCTACTGGCCGCCCCGCAACCCGAGGTTCACCGCACCTGAAGGCGAGCTCCCGCCGCTGCTGATCAACCCGCACGGCGGGCCGACGAGCCACACGCCCCCGGGGCTCAAGGTCGGCGGCGTGGGCGGCGGCAACGCGCAGTTCTGGACGAGCAGGGGCTTCGCGTACTTTTCCATCAACTACACCGGCAGCTCGGGCCACGGGAGGTCCTACCGGGAGCGGCTGGACGGCGAGTGGGGCATCCTGGACCGGGACGACGTCGTCGAGATTGTGCGGCACCTATGTGAGACTGGCCGCGCCGATAAAAGCCGGGTCGGTATCCATGGGGGCTCTGCCGGGGGCTATGCCGTGCTGCAGAGCCTGGTGTGGTACCCTGATGTCTTTGCGGCGGGCGTGTGTTACTGCGGTGTGAGCGACATGAAGGCGCTGGGGGAGGGGACGCACAAGCTTGAGAGTCACTACTTGAATCGCTTGCTGTATAAGCCCGGTATGAGTGAGAAGGAGAAGGAGGTAGTCGAGGATGAGCGGAGTCCGGTCCGGCACGCGGAGAGGATTCGTGCGCCTTTGCTGTTGCTCCACGGGGACAAGGACACGGTCGTCCCGATTGAGCAGAGCTACGAGATCGAGAGGAAGGTCAGGGAGCGGGGCGGGGATGTGAAGATGGTGGTTGCGCCTGGGGACGGGCACATGTTCCTGATGGAGAAGAGCAAGAAGCTTGCCCTTCAGGCGGAGGTGGAGTGGTGGATGAGGACGTTGGTTCGGAAGTGATATCTGTGTGTGTGCACAAGGGACCAGGCACGGGGCTCCTCAGCCCTTCACATATTGAGTATTTCCTTGGCCGCAGCCCATAATCGGACGGCTTATGTACATAAATTTCTAGACATAGCAGCAACTCCCACTAAACCACCCTCCGGGGGCAATCCCTCTCATGCCTCTCCACCAACCGACTTAAGCAGGCTGGCCACTCCAAATAGCATGCGTCAGGGTCTGGTTCGACTTGAACGCATTCACAAAGCAGTTATCAGCAGCAGGGGTCCACTTGTCGTCGGCGCTGACGGTCGGCGGGTGGCCCAGGACCAGGTCGGCGACCATGCGCCCGAACACGACGCTGCCGTAGTCGTTGAGGTGCGTCCTGTCGCCCTCGGCGAGGTTGTACACCTGCGCGGCCTCATTGCCGATGGCGTTGACGAAGGCGAGCGACGCCTGGTTCAGGTCGATGTAAGGGGACGACGTCGCCTTGGCCGCCGCGATGGCCGCGAGGCGCTGGTCGTGCAGGGAGTCGGTTGCGTTGTGCTCGGATGTGAAGACGCGCCTGGTGAGGGACGTCGTGAGGAGCTGGGGGCTTTTTATTAGTCATGATGGAGAAAGAAGGTCGGGGGAGGGCTACGTACTGGTGTCCCGCCCGCGGCCTTCACCTCCCTGGCGAAGTTCTCTAGGTTGGTCTGGAACTGGCTCAGGGAGATGTTTGCGGCCTCCTTCTGGTCATTATGGCCGAACTGGAGATACGCTGGTCAGCAACCCCGGTTTCTCTCCTATTTATTTTGTCTGGGCTGCCGCCATCAGATGAGTTCACGTTTTGGTTACTAACCTGAATTGTCACAACAACATTGTGTGTCGCTGCGTCAGCCTTGACCTGATCAATAACCTTCTTCCAGTAGCCACCGTTCACAAAGGACACCGTCGTTGCTCCGCTCTTGGCAATGTTGGTGCCCTTGGCCGGGCTCTTCAGAAAAGAGATAAACCCTGTGCCCCAGCCTCCGTTGACTGCCGTGGTAGAGTCGCCGGCGAGGACGAAGGATGCCGGGAGCGTGCTGCAGGCTGCGCGCTCGCTGATGGCGTTCTCCTGGTTGAGGCTAGGAGTTGGGCTACCGGAGACAACGGTGAGCAGAGAGAGCAAGGACAAAATAGTGGAGCGGAACATTTTGCTGGCGACGGGACCGAGGACTTCGGTGACGACTCCAATGTTTGGGTATGGGGCGGGAGGCAGGCAGATCGGATCCAGTGGAGTCACATTCAAAAATAAATATTTATATAGTAGCTGGTTCTGGGAAGCATTACCTTGTTAAAGTAGAGTCAAAAGACTCTGGCCCGCTATAGTGTAGCGCAATGTGGTATGAAATCATCGTGGGCGTTCGTGCTAGTCTCGTGCCAATATAAACCGAAAGCTTACCACGTACAGCCGCTTATACGGATCTGTGGTACCTGTCAGTCTCGCGGCGGACCCGTAGCGCCCTGATGTCACGCAAATTAGGGCCCCCAGCCCGGGCAAGCGGACGCTCGACTCGAGTGCTGCACGACAAGTTGGCTCGCTAAAATGCCAAGCCATGCTGCCATTCACGGACGTGGTTTAATTCTCGGACCGGGGTGGATTGGGCTTACCCAATTTGCTGGGACGGGAAGGTGATTATCTGCGGAGGGCAACGATCCGGGGTATTCTCCACTGTCCTTCAATTTCGGCACAGAATGGCGCGAGCGACACGACGGGCTGCACAATGGACCAGCACCGGAGGTTTTATGTCATCTATCGACCCGGAATGAATATCGCCTATCTGAGATGGGACTTAACCCAGATGCACATCTGCATAGTATTTATATGCATAGGCTCCGTTAGTTCGTGTTTAGCATAGACAGCCTAGTTTATTTTGCATCCCTTCGTTCTAACTCTCCCTCACTAGACTTTTTATCCCTTGCGTCATTGCCCGGCGGTCTTGCGAACGTTTGTTGCTTCGGCTAGATCCACTACGGTGCAAGCCGTCAGATCGTCAGCGGACTCGATGACTTTCCAACGGTGCAATTTTGATCGAAATAGACAATGCTCCGGACAACACGTATGATAATTCGGAAGAGAGTCGGCCAGCCATACATTCGCGAATATTCCTGAGAGTACGGTAGGGGATATCAGGGCGTAAAAGCCTTGAAAGCGCGCGGCGCATGTCCAGCACTATCTCTGCATTGAGTTGACCAAGAACGTCATCGTGCCACGGACTCTTGAAAATGCGCCGAGTCTCATACATGGAGAGACATACACGCAAGTGGTGCATTAGCTGCTTGCATGCTATACGTAGGTCCCATTGACAGTCGTGTTCAGAAATCCCGCCCCAGCGACCCTGACCAGCGCGTCCGTCAGCGCACCCAGCCCGCCAGCCGAGTAGATGCTCGTCATGACAGGCACCACGCTGGACGCCTCACACTCGTGGAAACCGTGCGCATCGATAACCTCGCCGTCGCCGGCATCACGCCTGGCCTTGCTCCTCTTGAGGTTGATCCCCGGGCTGACGGTGCCGCAGTTGTACTGCGACTCTGCAGCCCGCAGCTCGCAGATCTCGGTGGTCTTGCAGTCGCCCGTGCAGGTGGACGAGCCAGAATTGCGCGTCTTGCGGGCGTAGTACTCCTGGAAGACGGCGTCGTCGCTCTCGAACAGCTCGGTCAGGTTGTGCCAGAACGCGGGGGTGAGCTCGGCCGCCGGGTCGGTATAGTTAAGGAGACTACCGTACGCCTCCTTGACGCTATACAAGACCTCCCATTCCGGGCCGTTAGCTTGGTAGGTCGGGCTAGAAATGTTAGCGTAGTAGACGGTGTAGTCCAGCACGCCAAACGTGACCGGGTCGACGTCGTAGACCCGGAAGGTCGGGTTCCCCGACGTGGGCGTGAGCGCCGGCGCGATGTAGCTCGCCATGGTCGCCGCGGCCGCGGACCGGCCCGTGTAATTGCTATACGCGACCTCGAACTCGTCCTTGTGCGTGTGCCCGTAGAACAGCGCCGAGACGGTCCCGTCGAACCTCTGGACGATGCTGTCAAAGTAGTGGCTCTGGTCGTGGAAGGCGTCGTTGGAGCCCAGGGGCATGTGGCCCAGGACCCAGACGCGCTCGCCCGCGGCCTCGGCGGCCTCGAGCTCGGCGGCGAGCCAGGCGAGCATGCCGCTCGGGTCGTGCTCGATGGTCTTCTCGTACAGCCAGAAGTTCTGCCGGTACCAGAAGTTGGTGTTGAGCGAGATGACCCGCAGGCCCGGGTGGCCCTCGGCGAGGACAGAGTAGCTCCCATAGTTGGACGAGACCTGCGCGGCCGCCGCGCTGCCGATCCACCCCTCGATGTCGGACGAAAGGGTGTCGTACGCCCACTGGGTGCTGATGGTCGTGTCGACGCTCGCGGGCGGGAAAGAGTTGACCGGGCTGCTGTCGTGGTTGCCGATGACGGCGTATGTCTGCCCGATGCCCTGCATGCGGCCGTAGGCGTCGTTCAGGTCGTTCGTCACCTCCTCGTCTGTCACGAGCCAGACGGCGCCTTCGACCACGTCACCTGTGAAAATTGTGAAGGCCCGGTCGGGGACGAGGTCCTCGATGGCCTTGTACAGGCTTTCTTCGAGGCTGACCGGGCTATCACACTCCGAATTGCCGTACGGACCAGCGGGATAGTCTGTGACCCCAGGTTCGTCGGCCGCGGTGTAGGGTCGGCAGCAGATGTTCTTGGTGCAGTTGTAACTTGCGCCGTTGGTGTAGTTGAGGTCTACATGGATGTCGCTGATGTGCACCACCTTGAGGGGCGTCTGGCCGCTTGGCTGCGGCCGCGTCGCATTCGCCGGCTTCGCGGGCATGGACACCGAGTAGGATGTGTCGACCTCGGGCCACTGGCATAGCCCAAAGATAGTCATGCAAAACAACTCAGAGGTCTTGCTTGGGATGTTCATATTTCGCAGGTCGTGTGCCAGGATCGGCCCCTCCAGACCGATCGCGCCGGCGCAGACATCTTTATCCTCGACCCCCAGGGCTTCGCACACGTCGATGATGACGCCTGAAAAGGCATCGTTGCCGAGGTGGGCGAGTGCTTGGAGTACCAGCAGGAGAGCCTGGCACGCTGAGCACTCGGCTAGGTCCTCGATGGCGGTCAGGATATCTGAAACATCGTCTCTTTTCGAGTTCTGGCGCGAATAGGTTACCAGGGATCTGCTCATCACATCGCCGACCGTGATGGCGCTAGTAAGAAAGGGCAGGATAAGCGACAAGACGAACCCGACAACGATTGACAGCCTCATCTTGAACGGGAGGGTCGTGCCAGCTGGGGCACGTTCAAGATCTATGGGCGGTTCATGGGATACCGACGGCGGGGCACTCAGAGGAGGAGGCGGGCTGGCCAGATCCTGGGGGACGGTGGAAACAGACATGTTTTTATCATTGGGCGTTGATGCCCACCATAGTGTGGCTCCAGAGCAGTGGCTGCAACCGTGATGCCGCGTTTCCGTGCCCTTTACGCGAGTCGTCCACACGTGGGGTCGCAGGTCATTTCCGGAGAGGAGGCACGCGCACCGCCCGACGACGCTGAATGGACGCCGGCTTGGCGTTGCCGTGCTCAATGCGACCACACCCTGAACCATGACCCGCATCGCGTGCCAAGAACGGCATCGTGGGTCGATAGTCCCGGAGCTTTGTACGAGATCCTGACAAGACCAGATTTTTCAAGAGGTCAAGTCATTGAGCTACATAGATCGACTCCTTTTACCAAGGGATAGGCCCTTCTTGGTTGACATAAGTTCCCGTTGGCCCTGAACCTCCTAGTGTGGCGAGATGGCATACGATCTCAGCCCCAGCCCCAGTTGTCTTGACCCCTTGGTAGCTGTTCATGTTTGTGGCAACATATCCGGGGCAGCAGCAATTGAACTTCCAGCTCTTGTCATCTTCATGGCCCACAGCATATTGTACGCAGAGTGCGTTGAGTGCTGATTTGCTGACGGCGTAAGCAGGGACCTTGAATGCTCTATTGGCACTTCCAGGCGTCATCCAATTGGTGATGCTTCCGGCTCCCGATGGGACAATAACGACCCTCTTGATCTTGCTGGATTGCGCCAGAAGCGGAAGGAACTTTTCTGTAACTGACATGGGGCCGATGACATTGGTGTTGAGTAGCTGTAGGTACTCCGTTGAAAGAGACCCTGGAGGAGGCGTCGCTCTTGCAATGCCAGCGTTATTGACAAGAACATCGAGGTGCCCAAATTTGCTAAAACTGGGAGTAAGCGATCAGCCTTCATCAATTGACTCATCAGAAGTCACATCCATTGCGTGAGCCTCAACCTCCAGACCCTCATCTCGCAGCTCCTGGGCCTTTGCCTTGACCACATCCTCCCGCCTTCCCGTCATGATTACATGGTATCCATGCTCAGTTGCAAGTCTCTTGCAAATGGCAAAACCAATGCCTTGATTTGCCCCGGTGACGAGAGCAATAGTCCTGTCTGTGGCGGCCATGTTGAGCTAGAGGGAAAATATGCTAAAAGCTGTGGGATCACGGGTGATCTTTGGCAGATGGCTGTTCAAGAGCACACATTCAACCGTCTCTGCGTCCTCCTTTATATGAGGCAGATTAAATCAATGAACATAACGTTACCGGAGATAGCGGGCTTAACGGATCGGATGCCATCCAAGGTCCCAACAGTCATCGAGTCTGTTACTGAACAGCAGTCAGTTTGAGTTCTGAACAAATGGAAGCTTTAGACAAATAGCGAGCCGCAAATTAATAGCATAGTGGGGATGATACAGACAAGCCGAGGCAAAAAGACAGACCCCTCTCGGCGCCGCGTTTTGAGCTTCGCGCCACGACTGTCGGCCCCGATCGGCGATTCGTGACGAAATCCATGCTCCCACAAGGTTGCATCCGTTACACGGCAGGTGCTTTATCGCAGAGTGCGCTTGTTGAGTGAGAAGATTGGTTACGAATTTCACGGAAGATCTGCGCCGTTGTTCACATGGAAATAAGAGAGCGGGATTTGTTGATCATTTGAATCCCGCTCGTCAAAATGTGGTTTTCAGGATATCTTTGGAACTGGATCGACGCCATCAATCTTCAGACAAGTATAAAGAGCTGAATTCCGCCTCTATGATTAAGTCAACTTGAGCTACTGCGGCAAACAGCAGTGTTTAATTTTCAAAAAATCCAATCCAGGCTGGAAAATACTACTCTCAGTCATGTTTGCGTCTCTCGCTCCCACCATGAGCGCCACTGTAGCTCTCGTGGTCATATTCGCAGGTGCCTACGTGGCCTACCAGCTTTTCTTCTCGCCCCTCTCCCGCATACCCGGACCCTTCTGGGCAAAGGTGTCCGAAATTCGTCTGCTGCTTGGTGCTCTTGGGGATGAGGCCAATCGCGATTTTGTATCGCTCCACAAGAAATATGGCAAAGTTGTCAGGATCGGCCCGAAAACCCTGTAAGTTCTTGACAGATTCTGCGTACGCTGAGTTGAGATTGACTTCATGTTCGCAGGAGCGTCACAGATCCCGCAGCATTCCGTGAGATTTACAGTAAGACCGGGCGGTCCCTGAGGCTCAAAGATGACAGCTGACACGTCCGTCACAGAGGCAGGTAATAGGTATATCAAATCCGAGTCAGTGGGCATTCTGAAAGCAGGCCGCCCTTTTGATCTCCCAGGGGAGAGGGACGAAAGGATCCATGCGGAGCAACGCAAGCTGGTCGCCCGGGCATACTCTATGGAGTCAATGATCCACCTTGAGCCGCGGGTCGATGAAACACTCACAACCCTGCTCCAAAAGTTCGACGAGCTTCAGGGCCAGACTATCGACCTCGCACAATGGCTTCAGCTATTCGCGTTTGGTACGTCACAGGAAATTCCTCGGCGCAAATTGTTGGCTAACACATTTGACAGATATAATTGGAGCTATAAGCTTCTCCCGACCTTATGGGTATGTCGAAGCCGGCGACGACAACGGCATATTCGCTCTTCTCAAAGCTACATTCAAATCCCTCGCGTGGTTGACTCGTGCTCTTTGGTTTTTCCGATTACACCAGCGCCTCAAGCCTTTCTTCGGAGGCTTCATCTCCTTAGCAGCCAGCAATCGCAATGGATACTTCCACCAGTTTGCATGGAAGGAGATCAACGCCAGGAAGGCTCGCGGAGGCGACGATAGAGACATGCTCGGAAAGCTTCTGACAGTGCAGCAAGCCAAGCCTCAGATGAACGACACCAACATCGCGTTCATGATGACTTCCAACGTCACTGCCGGGTCCGACACGACATCTTTCGGGCTCAGCGCCATCTTTTACTATTTACTCAACAACCCAGACAAATACCGTGTCTTAGTGGAAGAATTGGAAAAGATGAGAGCCAACGGCGAGCTTAGCACCATCGTCACCGCCCAACAGGCAGAGTCTTGCGCCTACCTCCAGGCGGTGATATACGAAGCGCTCCGCCTACGCCCTTCGGTTGGCATACCGTTGGAGCGAGTTGTACCTGCCGGAGGAACGACAATAGATGGTCACTATATCCCCGCAGGGGTAAGATAAAATCCATTGCCACCCATTTTATTCCCGGAGGCTGAGTTTGTGACAGACTATCGTTGGAACCAACGCCTGGGCCCTACATCGGGAGACTGATATATGGGGTCCTGACGCTGAGTCATTTCGCCCTGAAAGATGGTTGGACAAGAACAACGATGGACTCAGTACGTCTCTAATTCTCGTGGGGTCACTCACAATATGCTAATGACGTACAGAACGGTACTTCTTCACATTTGGCGGCGGTTCACGAACATGCATTGGTCGAAGTAAGTCCCCATGATCATCGCTACCTGGCCACAGCATAGTCGACTAATGCAAGTTACTACGTCTTACAGATATCAGCTGGTTGGAGATGGAAAAGGTGAGAAAAACCACAATCAAGCAGTCACCTCAACAGACTAACAGTAGTCTTATAGCTTGTGCCTACTTTGTTGATGCGATATAATTTTCAACTCGCACCCGATGCTAAACTAGTTGATGATTGCGGGTGAGTATTTGAATATCCAGTCAGACTTATGAGACATGACTAATCTTTTTAATAGACTTCTTATGATGGCAAGGGGGCTTTATGTAAACTGGACGTTACGAGATATTTAATCTCTAAGCAATCTCTCTTTGCCTGTTCAAGAGGGCATATGGTGGTCCTGATTTTGTGATGGCGGTTTTGACTTGATGCGGAGGCTGACACTAGCTACAATTATTTCCACCCACGCAGTCGTTTTCGAGTTTTTAGTCTCTCAATCATTCTTCGTGCATTTTGAGCAGACCGCTATTCGAGCTATCGTGGGTACACCTTGCTGTAGGGCACTTGTTCGGCATACTCTCTACACCTTCTCGGCGCTAGCGAATTTTTGGGCCTGCAGACAGCGCGCGATAGCCCCCGCGTACCTGCCTCAGCATACGCGGTACCTGGCTCGAATTGAGCTCAATTTAGAAGCTTTTTGGGGGCCAATAGACAAGGTCTGCATCGACAAGGTCTGCATCGACAAGGAATCTATTCCTCACGTCAAGCCCAATACCAGGCAATCTTCTTACCAAATAGATCGAGTTTCCATTTCTAGCCCAATCGAGCTCTAGAAAAAGCCATTCCGCAAGAACAGTGGATAACTTGAAGTATATTCGAAATTGAAATAGTTATTCCTGCTAATAATACGCAATTCATTGTTATCTTTCACACGATATTAGACTCGGTCCACGGTTGAGAACGTCCATGAGCTTTCCCAGTTGTACTTTTGGCCCGGTCCGTAAATTGCGTCACGGACACGGCCCCATTCGGGACTGCATCTTGACATTAGCAGTTGGAGTTTATATGAAGGGTAGTTATCCTTTGTATGCCCAAAAAGCTGTACCGAAGGCTACGTGAACTTACTGATTTATCCCGTCAGTGTAGTCCTGCGCCTCAATAGCGAGACAGCTGCCACTAGTGACCGTTGACCTCCCCGGCAGCCCCTGGGTGCTGTTCTTCAGCGGCGCAGTCCCATCGCTCCACCAGCAGCTGTACAACTGGACACCAGGCTGATCGGTGCGGAGCTCGGCCTTGACGCCGCTGTAGTTCGAGGCGAGGGTCAAGACCGCGGCGTCCTTGGGCGCGGAGTCGAACAGCCAGTAGCCGTTGTATCCGTTGCAGCCGCTGCCGCAGTTGTTTACAAAGCTCGGGTCCGAGGAAGAGTGTCCCAGCGCGGTGTTCGGGTGGGATGCGAAATCATTGACGGACCCGGGGGCGGCGGTCAGGATCTTTCCGGTGGGCACGGCACCGCCGTCGATCTCGAGGTAGCGCTTGGAGTACGGCATGGACAGGGTGTGGTTCCATATTGCTGGCGTGCTCGGGTCCTTGTAGGCGTCTAGGTTGAAGTAGGTGTGGTGGGTCAGCATCAGGGGCGTCTTGTTGGTTAGCGACCTGGCAGACATTTTGATGTTCAGCTTGTTCGGTGTGACCGTGTACGTCACGCTTGCCTGGACGTCGCCGATCATGTTGAGCGAGGTGTTCGACTTGTCCAGAATCGAGAAGGTGATGCTATCGTCGGAGACGGCGGTGACGTCCCAGAAACGCCATGACCAATTGTTGTTTCCGCTATGCAGAGTGTTGTTTCCGTCATTCTTCTCAGTGTGGTACGTCACATTGTCAATGGAGTACTGGGCGTGTCCGATGCGGTTGACGTATCGGCCAGGTATGGAGTTGTAGACTGGGTGACTCTTGTCCGCGGCTAGACAGGGGAAATCAGAAAATTGCATGCAAGTTCCGCTTAAGGAGGGGTTGCCTTGCAGTAGTAGTTTATGTCATCGTAACCAAGAACGATGTCAATATCATTGCCCCGTTTGTCTTTGACCCACAAGTTGGTAACTGAGGCGCCGTAAGTGATGAACTAGAAGGTTCATTAACACATTTTCAAGTTGATAATCCCTTGTAATACTTCGCGAATCAACTCACATTTGCCTTGATATTCGCTGACTTGATAGTGTATTGCTTATCCTCCACGTTGCGATGCCAAGCCGCGGTGACAATGTGGATAGCCGAAGCCAAGACCGCAGCAGCAGAACAGCGCATCGTGTGGTTTTCCAGCTCGATTTGAAATTCAAGGATTGCCAATGAATTGAAGGGAAGAAACCACCTGTCACGACTAGATTTATACGGTATATGAGGTGAGATGTATCGGACTTTCGGTTGTCGATAATGCTCCAATCAATGTAAGCAAGTCGGACGAGAGGAGTATTGCGGAGTGAAGGGGGCCGTTGCCATATACCGTAAAGCGTCCAGAGGAGCCTATTGGCTGCAATCACAATGATCCACAGCATTTGAAATTACTCCCCTCAGCATTGGCACACAAATGCCACCGACAGATTGGAACATGGTAACGTGATATGGCAGGTACTCACCCAATATATCAGAGATCTTAATTTGGAGACAAGCCCATGCGAACTAGTAACCTTGATGACCTTTAGGCTTTTTATATAATATCAAAGGTTATATGGATAATATTGTGACACTTTTACTCTCATCCATCGCTAATTAGAATCTCGCTTAATTTGGAAGGACTTTGTAGAAATCTTCGCAATTCTGTTGCATCTCTCACCGTTACTGTTTTAGTCGAAGACGGTGCCTATTGCGATGCTCCGAAGCAACACATACGATGTCGACCGGTGAATTGCGATCGAGTGGAGCCTCAGATCCCTGCAGGAAAACAACGAACTTTTTTTGGTCGCATTGAAATGGGTTTCGGTTCTGTCATTCACCCTTTAGAGCTAGACGTGAGTCAACGTGCTTGACTCCGAGAGGAACCGGACGGGTTCGCAACACACAACAGCGCGACGTCGCCCCCAGCAGCATCGTAAAGGTACTCGTTTAGGCATGTCTCAACTCTGCGCAACCTTCTCATAAGCCATATTTTCGGAAGACCGAGCCAGAACTTTGCTGTTCGAGCCTCATGGCTGGCAAGGGGTGCGATGGTTACTCAATTTGCTGAGCATAGCCAAGGCCTTGAGCAGTCCAGCAACGCCAGCGGCTGTCTTTGCGTGACCAATGTTGCGTTCAAGAGAGCCAACGAGTAGATTAGATGCCACATCTGAGCCTCCAGATATACTCCGTATGCTGGAAAGTTCAACGGTTCTCACACAGTCGGGCAAGCTAGTCAGTATCGGGTGCCATGGCGAAGTAGGTTGGCTAGCATAGAGGCTTTGAGATGTTGCGATAGTGCCAGCGCGATGTTGACTTGCCTGCTCGTGTCCCCAAGAGCCTTGAAGTAAGCGAAATGATCTGACTCGTAACCGACTGAGATAGAACTCTCTGATACAGGTCGATTTGAGAAGGGGGATAGGGCACCCTCATACTGGAGCGAAGGGCTTCTTGGTTGGTGGCCACCCCTGTAATTACAATTGCACCTTTTCCGAGCCTTTGCAAGAGAGTTAAGGTTTATCAGACCAACGCCGTCGCTTCTGGTGTACATGCCTAGACCGTATTAGTGTTTCATCTTCATTGACGGCAAGAATAAGTGAAAAGCGAGCTAATGGCCTGTTGCTTGATCAAGGTGCTTGTATTGTTCGTCGGACTCGAAATCCGCTTTTGAGAGATCCAGAAGACACGATTCTGACCTCTCTAGTCAAGGACATGGGGCACTCACTAGCTGGAAGAGCGCAGCAAGTCTCTTGTATCATCGCGATCAGCGAGAAGGAGCAAGTAGCACCAATAGCTTCGGTCAGTACACGAGGTATTATGTAACTAATGGAAATAGCCAAAGGAACCCGTGACTTCAAATTAAAGTTCAAGAAGGAGGTGCTGCTAATGATTGATGTGGCCCCCCTACTGTTGGATCTGACGAATGCGTGGTGAAGACATCTACGCCATCAACGACATTGCCAAGGAATCCACCCTCACGAGCACGAGTTTCCTAGTTTTTAACCATAAAAGTCAAAACTTTCCGTACAGGAGACACGCAAAGCTTTAAATACAACTAGATGCTCCATGTACTTACCTAGGTAAGTACTGCACTAAACTCCCGACAAAGCTCAATCAGCCGCGTCTACATACCACCGCATCTGGACGATGTGCCTTCTTATTCAATGTCAAGAAGTCGTGCAGCGGAACGGAATGGGCTTGAAGATGAAAGCTGACTTTGGCAGGAATGTGATTCAGCTCTCAAATCCCACAAATGCCCGTCAGACTAGAAAGCCCCGAGGTGCAAGCCCCTGTGGGACCGAATGCTCCATTCGGGCCAAAGGGGCCGTCAGGGCCAAATACGCCGTTCGGTCCGAACACGCCACTGGGGCCGAAGGGACCGTTGGGTCCGAACTATAGAAACAGAATCATCAGCCCTGCAAGAATTGAACGTCACTTTTTCAATACTAGGGACGCTACTAAATGAATGGAGTCTTCCCATTTCGGCCAAAAAGTCCATTCCATGACGAGCCGTGGAAGTAGAAACAAATAATGCATGACAATCCCTCCGATGATGCTGAGACAAGTGGACAAAAATCTGAGATACGAACAGATGAGACGATTAGGATTCACTGACCTGTCCATTCGGGCCAAAAGGACCGCTGGGGCCAAAGGGGCCGTTAGGTCCGAATTGACCGTTAGGTCCGAAAGGGCCGTTGACGCCAAAAGGCCCATCGGGCCCCAGGGCTGCAGTGTTGTTCGCAAGGCAGCCTGGTCCCAAAGCCCCGTTGGCACCGAGGGCTCCGTTGGAGGCGAATGGTCCGTTAGGGTCGGAAACGACACTGGACAGGCTGACGAGCGCGTTTATGAGTGCGCTGGGGTCTCCGGGGGCTGGGCTGGCCTGGGGTGCTGGTGCACTGGCTGTGTTCCAAGCGAGGGTGGATATGGCGATGGAAAGCAGATAGATCAAGAGCATGGTAGTTCGTGGTCTAGTGTTTCCGGTAGAGTGATGCACTACGTTGGGGTCTTGGAAGTTTAGAAGACTGTGTCGTTAGGTAGTCCACGGATGAAATAACCGTGAACTTGGGACAATGACATTGAACGAAATGGATTGAGCTTCCAGGAATTCTGAAGGATGACATCAATCATGGGGAAACCACCAAAGGGTATTATAATAATATGACCCAAGTCGATCAAACATCCCAAGGCGCATGTCTTGTCCATTTGTGGCAATAACTTTCGTTCATGGGCTCAGCCACTGATTACTTTTGAATTTGGAAGGCGGCGACATCATTGGGGCTTGTAATAGGCCACGCAATGAAACTTAATACTTTCTATCAAAGCAAATTGTACGCAGTTCATCGTACTCGTATTACGGGCAAGTTTTATCCCGTACCAGTCAATTTGCAAGCTGTTGAAAGTAAATATGTGCTCTGGACATGATTAGTCAGTCACCAAATACTTGAACAACACCTGACCCCGCTACATTCACAACCGAGTCTCGTCCCTTTCTACACAAGCATTCTTCTGTTTAATCGCGGCTTTAACATAACTGTTGCATTTCAACTTACTGTCATCGATCAGACAACCGAGCCTCCCAAGACAATAAGATACGGTCTTTCAGATTTGAAACGCACCAGCCGCCACCCACTTTCCCCGCTTCCGAGTCCACACTGCCCATCTCCCAACATGGCTGATGGAGATCTACGCAAGGCGGTTCTGACCAAGCCCGGACCTCAGAAGCAAATCGGCGCCGACAAAGACAATCAGAGTCCACTCGAGAATCCCCAGAATTGGAAAGACGCTTTGAAGAAGATGGAGACTGGTTGGCCGACGCCAGATCTCATCTTCTACGTCGTCATCGCAGCAGGGACCGTAGTCGACACGTCACAGAAGCTGAAGGACATAGCCGAGATGTCATCGTCTCCCAACACCTTCAAGACGGTTTACAAAGGCCTCCATACAGTAAACCCTGCGCCGGGGCAGATAGGAAAGGACGGCAAGCCGATGCCGGTCACGGTTGGCGCTGTCCGCTATGAGGAGCTTCGGAAGATCAAGAGCAAGGCGGAATGCGTCGTGGACCTGTGGGTTATAATGGTTGGTCAGACCCAGCCACCCTTGTCGACCCGGACGCAGACTGGCTGCTATCTGTCACTGACCCAAACTACAACTACACGCCGGCCAACCAGCTGGACCTCAAGCTGGGCTGGATCGCCGAGATACTGTACTTCACCGTTGTTGGTGCTGCCAAGACCTCCCTACTACTGCTGTACACACGCATCTTCTCCGTGAGCACCAATTTCCGTACTCAGGTCTGGATCCAGGGAGCTGCTGTTGCTACCTGTTGGGCCGTGGGCACTATTGGTACCATCTTCAACTGCTGGCCAATCTACTGGACCTGGCTCGTCAACATCAACCCCCGCAGAGCACTGCATGAATTACAACATCTTTTGGCTGGTCCTAGGTATTGCTGAGAAGATAATCGATGTTTGTATCCTTGCCTTGCCTATTCAGCATATCCTAAAGCTCCAGCTTTCCCTTCAGAAGAAGATTGGTGTAGCTTCTATATTCCTACTAGGAGGGCTGTAAGTCTCAACTCGTCTAAAGGTCACAAAGCACTTATATTATAGCTACTCTACCGACCATTGCTTCCTTCTAGCGTTGTCATCACGGGTATTATTAAAACAGTCCCAGGGTGGAATAAAAAACCAGGCGCCCGGACCCCCAACTGAGGGCTGATTGAAATCTGGTCTACGGTTCACGGTATGGAGCCCTGTCGTCCAAAATTCTCGTTTGGGGGGGGGGGGGTTGGATTGTAAAAACCAGAACGTTGAACTGACGCAATAAAACAAAAGACAACAGGCTCAATAGGGATACTCTGCTCCAGCCTCCCAGTCTGCTGGCCCATCCTCGCCCGCGGAGCCGCTGTCCTCCACGTGTCCGGCCTTTCCAACCTCAAGGCCTCGGGCAAGGTGCGGAGCTGGTGGCAGACGTACAGGCGCGGCCGGGGCGGTTCGCGGTCCTGGTTCTCGGGCGGGCGGACCAAGGAGCGCAAGGGAGGAGAGCTTCCGTCGCCGGCGGGGAACAGCGCCGAGTCTGTCCTGCCCCGGGCGGAGGAGGTGGCGGCGGCCGAGGCAAAGTACTCAGGTTATGCCGGGCCCTCCCCACCACAACACCACCACCACCACCACCCGCGGCCGCCGCCCCACCACCCTCGCCGGGCGAGAACTGCATCCGTGTCGACACCAGCGTCGACGTCGAGTACCCCCCGCAGGTCCAGTATATATGGGACACGTCCAGAATCTCGGGCCAGGAGTACCAGCAGCATTATGGTAATGTCCCGCAGGTCGTCGCCGGCGACGGCGCTGGTGGTCCATACGTTGCGCAATATCATATAGTCCAGGATGCTGACGGCCGCGTCCACTGGGCTTGGGGAAATCCTGTCTAGAGGGTGTCCCCGGCTGGCTGGTAGAGCAAGGCATGCACATACGAAAAGAAGAAAACAAGAAATGAAGCATTTGACATGTATTTTTTTTTGGGGGGGGGGTGGATTTTGCAAAGGGTGCATGAGTCGGCAGCATTTTCAGGGGCCTGTTGAGGCCCCAGGTGCGATTTCATACCTACTTAGGCCTGTAGGTTTCTTAGAAAGAACAAAGCATAATTTTCCTCGACTGCTAAGTTGAAGGAAGAATCAGGGATGGCGCCCAGCATTATGTATCAATCCTACAATGCAGTATAATACTGTATAGTATTATAAACAAGCATGATGGACTTCATCAAGCGTAACATCCCTACACCCGATTTAGCGCACACCCGATTTAGCACACCGCCACCTATATAAATGCTATTATTCCCAACCTTAATTGCCCGCTATAACTATCACCAATCCCTCTTCTATTGGTATTAAGAAATCGTTAAATTCCTCTTTATCTATAGATACTTTGCTAGCATTAATTTAAGCCTTTTAAATAACCTTGATATTAATAAAAATTATATTTAGATTAATTTAAACCTTCTTCCTTATAACCTTCTTATTAGCTTTAATTTAAGCTTTTAATAACTAATTTTTTTCTAAAGTTATTATTAATTTAATAGCTTTCTTATTATATCTTTTAAAAATCTTTTAAAATAATAATTATTATATAAGGTTTAAATATTCTTATTAAATATAATAAGCTATTAAACCCTTTATCTTTTAAGATCTTATTAAGATTATAAAAATAGGCTTTAAAAGCTAAGAAAAAGATTAAAGGGTATAGAATTAATTATTAAAGCTATTCTTATTATTTAATTATTATAATTTATATTAATTTTAATAGTTTTTAAGGATATAAATACTTTTTAATATCTAAACCTTATTAATTAATTAAAGATTTAATACCCTTTATTTAAAATAAATATTTACCTTTATAAATACCTTTATATAAGCCTTATAATAATAATAAAGGAATCTCTTCTTTATTATTATTATTATTATTATATAAAGCTTAATTTAATAAAGATACTTTTTAAATATTATTTTAAGGGGGCTAAATATAGTAATATTAAGTAATTAAAGGATATATAATATATAAATAGGTAAAAAGATTATATATATTTAATATAAGAAATATTTTTATATAAAGTTAATAATTATATATATATAATGCTTATTTATTATAAAAAGGCATTATTTTTAAGGGTTATTAAGGATTATATTAGGAAAAGTAATAGATTAATACCCTATGAATTTATAGTGAATTCATAAGAAATAGCTATATAAATAAATATATAGTGAATATATTATAAATTCATATAAAGCTATAAGTTTCTAATAAATTTATAGTGAATTTATAATATATTCTTATATTTATAGTTAATTTACTATAGATATCTAAATATATTATAAATTAATAGGCTATATATTATAAATAACTCTTATAATATATCAATTACCCCCTTTTATTAAAGAAATATCTGCTTCTAAGTAAACATTAAAGTTATAATAAAGACTATATATATTCTAATAATAGTAGTAATAGCTATAAATTAAAAGTTAGATTTCACCCTTAATAGTATTAATAGCAGCAATAATAATAATAATAAATTAAAAGTTAAACTCCTAGCTATAATAGCAATAATAACAGCAGCAATAATAAATTAAGAGTTAAACTCCTAGCTATAAGGGCAGTAGTAATAATAATAATAGCTATAAATTGAAAGTTAAACTTCACACCTAGTAATATTAATAATAATAATAATAATAACTATAAATTAAAAGTTAAATTCCTAGCTATAATAATAGTAATAATAATAATAATGATAAATTAAGAATTAAACTTTTAATTATAAGAATAATAATAGTAATAGTTATAAATTAAAAGTTAAACTTTATACCTAATAATGCTAATAGTAATAATAATGATAGCTATAAATTAAAAGTTAAACTCCTAGTTATAATAATAATAATAATAATAATAATAATAAATTGAAAGTTAGACTCTTAGCTATAAAGATAGCAATAGTAATAATAATAGCTATGAATTAAAAGTTAAACTTTATACTTAATAATATTAATAATAATAATAATAATAACTATAAATTAAAAGTTAAACTCCTAGCTATAATAATAATAATAGTAATAATAATAATTATAAATTAAGAATTAAACTTCATATTAATAATACTAATAATAATAATAATAATAGTAGCTTAACTTAAAAGCTTAACTTTTAGCTATGATAATAATAGCTAAGATAAGTATATAACTATTATTAAGTAATATATTTAATATAGCATAATATATATTTATTATAGCTATGATTTAGGTTAATTATATTATTTATTAAAGATTTATTAATATAACTAGCTATTCTTAATTATTATTTTAAATAAGTATTAGATAAATAAGTAAGGGGTTATTTAAGGTATTATAATATAATAATAAAAGGGTATATTATAATAGTAAATAAATATAAAAAGTTTATAAGGCTATAATAGGTTAAGTATAAAGTAATAATAATAATAAAATAAAGGTAATGATGATTATAGTGGGTTAAAAGTAAAATAGGAATGATAATAAAGGTGAAATAAGTTTAAATATTATTAATATAGTTTTATATTTATTTATATTAGGCTTTATTATTTAAGATATTACCTTAAAACTTAGTTATAGTTTTATTTATAATAGCAGCTATTAACTAATAAATCTTTATTTATTTAAATATATAATACTTAATAAGGCTATATTTTATAATATAGTTTATTAAGCTAATAATATAATAATAAAGAGTATTAAAGTAATTGTAGGTGATATTAAATCTATATTTATTTGCCAAGCTATTAGGAAAAGTAATAAATTAATACCTTATAAATTCATAGTAAATTTATAGGAAATAGTTATATAAGTAAATATATAATAAATGTATTATGAATTTATATAAAGTTATAAGTTTTTAATGAATTTATAATGAATTCATAATATATTCTTATATTTATAATAAATTTATTATGGATATCTAAATATATTATAAATTAATAAGCTATATACTATAAATAGCTCTTATAATATATTAATTACCCCCCCTTATTAAAGAAATATCTGCTTTTAAATAGATATTAAAATTATAATAAAGATTATATATATTTTAATAATAGTAATAATAGCTATAAATTAAAAGTTAAACTTTACCTTTAATAATGCTAATAATAGTGGTAATAATAATAATGAATTAAAAGTTAAACTCTTAATTATAATAATAATAATAATAATAATAATAATAAATTAGGAGTTAAATTCCTAGCTATAAGGGCAATAATAATAATAATAATAACTATAAATTAAAAGTTAGATTTTATACCTAATAGTATTAATAATAGTAATAATAATAGTAGTTATAAATTGGTGTTAGATTTAGCTAATAGTAATAATAATAGTGGTAAATTAAGAGTTGGAGTCTTAGCTATAAGGGTGGTAATAATAATAATAGTAGCTATAAATTAAAAGTTAGATTTTACATTTAATAATATTAATAATAATAATAATAATAGCTATGAATTAGAAGTTGGATTCTTAGCTATAGTAACGGTAATAATAATAATAATAGCTATAAATTAAGAGTTAAACTTTATATTAATAGTGTTAATAATAGTAATAATAGTAGTAGCCTAATCTAGAAGCTTGACTTTTAGCTATGGTGGCGGCGGCTAGGGTAAGTATATAGGTATTATTAAGTAGCATGCTTAATACAGCACAGTATATGTTTATCATAGCTATGGTTTAAGTTGATTATATTGCTTATTAAAGATTTATTAATATAGCTAGCTATCCTTAATTATTATTTTAAATAAATATTAGATAAATAAATAAGGGGCTATTTAAGGTACTATAATATAGTAATAAGAGGGTGCATTATAGTGATAAATAAATATAAAAAATCTATAAGGTTATAATAGGCTAAGTATAGAATAATGATAATAATAAAATAAAGGTAGTGATAATTATAATAGGTTAAAAGTAAAGTAGGAATGATAATAAAGGTAAAATAAGTTTAAATATTACTAGTATAGCTTTATATCTACTTATATCAAGCCTTATTATCCAGGATATTACCCTAGAACTTAGCTATAATTTCATTTATAATAGCAGCTATTAGCTAGTGAATCTTTATCTACTTAAGTATATAGCATTTAATAAGGCTATACTTTATAATATAATTTATTAGGCTGATAATGCAATAATAGAGAATATTAAAGTAGTTATAAATAATATTAAATCTATATTTATTCTATCAGGCCTTAATAGTTATAAGCTTATCCATTATAGCAATACTATTATATACCTTAATAATTAAGCTAAAGTTAAGATTTATTTATAATAAGGTAATAAAGATAAAGCTGATGAATAAGGTGATAGATAAATAGTTTTTATTAAATATTTAAATAGTATTAACTGCTTAAATAATGCTATTAGTATAAATAATAAATATAAAAGTATAAAGGTTATTAATCACCTTGAGGTAGGAAATAGCAATATATAGGTTTTAGATAATAATGATAATATCAGGGATGATAGCCTCATTATACTACTAGGTGCACCATAAGGCATTATAATTAATATATTCTATAATCTTTATATTAATGAATTAACTAAAGAAGTCAGCAATCTCTTTATAATAGTTTCATTCCTTAATAGTAATAATGATAAAAATTAGATCAGCTTTATTAAAAATAATAGATATAATAGCCTTCTTAAGTAAAGATATAAATGAATTATCCTTAAGCTTAAACTTTAACGTATCTTTATAAATACACTACTCTTTTAAATTAATGAGGTTAATAAGGGCTTATCATTTATAGCTAGCCAAGGTAAGCTATAAGCGCTTTAATACCTAAGATAAGGTCTTTTATTATAAGGAACTAGTTATATTATTAACCTTCTTAATAAGGTTAATTATAATCTGCTTATATTTCTTTATATTAATAACTTAAGTCTTAAGGATAATATTAATATTCTTAGATAGGAATATAAAGATAGCTATAGAGAATTATATAATATTAACTTCTTTATTAATTAAGGAGATTTAATTCTTTATATTAAATATAAACTATTTATACTTATTATAAAGCTAAGAAGCCATATTATCTATAATACAGTAATAGAAATATTATCTTAAAGTACCTTATAAGTATATATTAAGTAGTAAACTATATAAGTATAGGCTTAATAAGTTACTATCTATAAAAACTTTATATATATATTCCTATAAATCATTTATAATTAGCTTAAGGTCTTTAAGCTATTATTTTCCCTGCTAAATATCTTTATTTAAATCCTAACTTTAATATAATAAATTATCGTAATTAATTTATATTAAGATAAGGAATATTATAAGGTAAATATAGGCTTTTAATTATAAGATAGGTATACCCATTGAATATAATAATAGAATATTATATAATATATAAATATTATACTCAACCTCCTATATAAATAAGCTATTATAGCCCTTATTATAAAGAGCCTAGTGGAAAGTAATATAATCATTATTTTACTAGGTAAGGAGGGAATTATATTAAATAAAAGTGATATATATATAATTAATAATAACCATTTCTCTTCTATAAAGGTATACAGCTTAATAATATTTATTAAATAAAAGCTTTCTTATCTTATATAGGTTAATAACTTAATAATAATATTTAATAATCTTACTTTATTATAAAAAGGTATAATTTAAGTCTTAACTTATAAGGTATAATATAATATAAAAGTTAGATATATTTAATAAACTCATTTAAGATATTATAATAAAATATATAAATAATAATATATAATGGAATAATATATGAAAGAGTAATATATATATAGGTTATTAAGTGAAATAATGTAGATGAGTGATATAAGGATGGATGATAAGTAGCTAAATAATATAATGGAGTAAATATAAATAGCTTTAAATATTTAATAGGTAATAATAATAACTTAAATTAAATTAATAAAATAATATAATAAATATATAATAAATAAAATTAAATAATATAATTATATATATTAATAATATAGTTAGGTATAATATATGGTATATTTATTATAGATTTATATATTTTAATGTTTACTTATTTATTTAACTATATAATATTGTAAGCCTTTAAATCTATAGCTATAGCAGTATATTCATACCCTATTTACCATATATCATACTATTTTTAACTCCTTTAAGCCATCCCCTTTTCTAAAGAGGATTAAGTAGCTCACTTAGCTTAAATAAATAAAGTTCCTTATCCTCCTTTAAGGATAAGCTATAATATAATGCCTCTATCTTTATATATTTTACCTTAAAATCTTTTATTAGCTAATCTGCTTTTAAATATTCCTTAAATATTTATATATTATAATAGTTAAGATAATCTACTTACTTAATTAAATATTTAATAATTATCTTTCCTTAACTTTATTAATAATCCCTTCTTTAAATTATATAACTAACTTTATAATACTTAAATACTTCCAGGCCTTTTACATTATCTTTAACTTTAACTTCACCTTTTACTTCTTAATTATAACTATATAAATTAAAGAGCAATACCTTTATTAATATTAACTATATTACCAACACTATTAGGTATTAGTTTATATTAAGCAGTAACTTCAGCCAATATACTAGCTTATTAACCTTATTCTTAATAAGGAATAGGTTAATTTATTATTTTAAGAACTTATAAAGAGGTTTACTTAGGAAGTTATAACTATAATTAAGGTTTAGATATACTTAATCACCTAGATTTAAATATATTTAATAATAGCTTTTATTATAATACTATTTAGCAAATATTTAAACCTTAATAATAAAAAGTTAGGCTTCCTCCTAATATATATAATGGAATTCCATGATAATAATATCTATAATTACTATTAACCCTATTAAGTTAAAGCTATATAATATCTAGTTAATTAAATATTTAATAGCTTTATTATAAGTATTTCTTAAATTAAATTAAAAAGCTGGTATAATATCCATCTATTTATAAGTTAGGTTTATAACTACTTATATATAGATAATAACTTTAATTATATAATTCTTTACTTTAAATTAGCTATTTATTTATAAATACCATATTATAAAGAAGAAGAGTTTAATACTAAGGAATTCCCATAAGCCCTACTAGAATTCAGATAAGAATTTATAATCTTAATTTAATATAATATACTTTAGAATACCTTAGTTTATTAAGTAGAAGATTTTAAATATAATTTTAACCTAATCTTTAGCTATATAAATAATATTCCTTAAGATGATAAACTTAGCTTTAGAGAATTTATTAATGATTATTAAGAATATATTAAAGAAAGGTATTACATCTAATTCCCATATTATTTATATTATAGGTATATTTAATAAGCTTATTATGAAATTTATAATGATAGTATAAAAGGCTTATATTAATAATAAGATTGGTTGGAGCTCCTTAAATAATTATTAATTATTATTCTAGTTTTTTTAATAGACTTAGTAGTTTTAAATATACTTATAGATTTGCTTATAATATTTATTTATAATATATTATAAGATTAAGTTTTAATAGATTCTGGTTTCCTTAAAGTGATATTTTAAGTCATAAGTTTTAGCGATTAAAGTAATAGTAGCTTTATATAATATATATAATCATTTCTTATTATTATACTTCTTAAAATAAAGTAACTTATCTTTATCTATTTTAAAAGGCAGGTTTACCTTAAGGTTTAAGTTTTACAGCTAGTTAATTATAGTTAATTATTTCTTATATATTAAATAACCATTTAATATAATCTTATAAAAGTCTTTATTTATTTTCACTTTAATTATTAAATAAAGGGTATAGTTATATAACTTAATAAATATTCTCTTATCCTTTATAAATTCCTAATATATCAGAAGTTATAATAATATATTAATAATAATATTTATATTCCTTAAAATATAATAAATATTTAGCTAATATTAATTAAGGAATTCCAAAGCTAATATTAGCTTTAAGTTTATCTTTATCTTATTTATAATCTTTATAAATATTTAATTAATAATACTAATAATAACTAAATAGTTAATAAGGATATTTATTAATTAAATATAGCTGGAATTAATAATTATCTAGAGTTTCCTTATTAGCTATATTAAATAAGCTACCTTAAGCTTTATTAGCCAATATTTTCTTTTTATAAAGTTGATTATTTTACTAAGGTAGGCAATTAACTATATTTAAAACTATAGAATTAATGATTTATTATCTTATTCTCACCTATCAGCTAACTAGAATATTATTCTAAAGAATTTAACCTCTTTTAATATATTAAGTTAAATAAATAATATTTAATAAGGGTTATAATAAAACAAAATATTCTCCTTAATTAAAACTATCTTTAAATCTATAAATACTTAAAGTTTTTTAATAATTAAATTAAAGTTAGCTTATTTAATATATTACTTCTAAGCATTACCTTAAGATAACTTACCTTCTACCTATATAATAAATAATATTTTGGTTTTCTACTATTATAACGGATTAATCCTTTAATTATATTAAGGAATTAAGTATTATAAATATCTTATAAAGCTTATAAACTTTTCAAGCTATTAAAAAGTAATAAGGAATTAAAATTTACAAAGGGTTTTCACCTAATCTATAATATTATAAAGCCTAAAACTATCAACCTTAAATCTTAAAAGGTTTATAAATAAATATCTAAGGAATAACTTCTTAAGGGAAAGTAAGATATTCTAATTAATAAATAGCTTAAAGATAATATATAAATACTAAAGATAATCAGCAGCTATATCTAAAAAAATAATTATATCATTTATAAATATAATTATAAAGGATTACAATAATTATAATAGATAATCCATATAATATTATATATAAGTAAGGGAGTTCTTAAAGCCTATAATTACCACCTTAAACCATTCCTATTTATAATAATTAACTATTATAAATCAATCTTAATAAGGTAGGTATATTAAAAACTAATAGAAAAATAAACTAATATTAATTATAAATAAATATTTCTTACTTTAAATCTTTTATATTACTTTAAATTATAACAGTAATAAGTAAGCATTAAGTATAGTGACTTTATTTAAGGCTTATAAATTTATAATTATACAGCCCTTCCTTTATTTATTAATAATGTATTATATTATAAATATTAAGGATCTAAATAATATAGATTTATATATCCATTTAACTCTACCCTTTTTATAAAGGTTAGTTATTATATTATCAATAATCCTATAATTCTTTTCACTAAAATAATATAATTATTTCCTAATCTTTTAATTATATCAATCTTTAATTAAAGGGATCTTTATTTAATATACCCTTAATAAATTTATAAGTTTAATATCTTTAAAGATCCCCTTATATTCCTTTATTAAGGCGCTAGCTTTAAAGATAAACTATAAGGAGTTATAATATATATAAACTCTATTATTAAGTTAAGCTTTAAATAGGTCTTTAATTCTATCAATACTTAACTTACTATTAAAGTATAAATATTCTTATAGCTTTAATTCCTTTAAATTAAGTAATTTATTTAAGTTAAGGTTATATAAGCTAAAAGAGTAAGCTATACTAATATTAAGTTATAGTTAATCTATAATATTAAAAAGTATAATTAAATCAAAGGATGCAAATAGGTTTATAATTTATAACTATTCTTTACTTAAATATATAGTTTATAAAGCATTTATCCTAAGTTTCTAGTTATAAAAGCATATATATTCAAGGGTATATAATATTAAAATATTTATTATAATATTATATTTAATATATAAAGGGTATGGAGATTAATTAATAGCTATAATACCAGTACTTTAATAATTTATTAAGTAGTTAACTTAGCCTTCTTATTTAAGCTAAAATAGAAAGGTAATATTTTTTCCTATAAAAGAGATATAATAAGTAATAAATAATAAAACATTAATAAAACTATAATATTCATTATAGCTTTCATTATATAAGTATACTTTAGGACCTTTAAGAAGATTATAATATTAATAATAACTCCCTTAAAATAATTAAATAAGATTTCACTAATTAAATTTAATATATTTACTTTATAAGGTACTATAAATTCTTACCTAATCAGCAGCCTTATATAAAGGTTATTTATAACCCAGGCTTTAATTTTAATAATAACTATTATAAGATAGCTATTAATAATAACCTAATGATATATATTAAATTCAACCTATCCCTTTATCATAATTCTACTTATACCTTTAATATTCATAATAACCTTTTAATTAATATTAATATTTAAGATAAGCTTTAAAATTAATAATAATATTATATATTATAAGGCTTTAATATTATAATATATAATAAATATTATTCCTTCCTAAGATCTTTTAATCTATATATAAATATAAGTATATTTATAACTCTTAATTAATAAAATCTAAGATAGTTTACTCACTTAAAAAAATAATTTAACTTATAAAGGGTATTCTAAATGCAGCCTATTAAATATTATATTACAATAGGTTATATATTAATAATATACCTTATCCTTTTAAAAGTTAATATAATAACCATAATAAGTAAATCTAGATATATAATATATATATTAATCTATATACTATTTAACATCTAGGGCCATAAATGATTTCCCTAAAAGATTTAAAATAAATAAATATATATCTTCCATAAGATAATATCCTTCTTTAATACCTTTTAGCAGCTTATTATCTAACAGCTTAATTGGCTCTTTATACTCTTCCATATCTTTAAGGGGCTAGTTAATCTCCTCCTATACTTTAAGTTCTTCGTTAATAGGGTAATACCCTTCCTATTTTAGTTTAATCTCTCAAAACATGTTATATTAAAAGCTTCCATCATTAATATTAAAGGCTTATATAGTATAATTTATTATATTACTATAATTATCTTACTTATTAAAATATTTATTTAATTAAAATATTAAGTTTAGATATAAGTGCTAAGGCTTCTTTATAATTTTAATAGAATTAAATATATTAGTTAGGAGTTTTAATAAAGGGTAAGCTAATATATTATATTTATATATAGCCCTTTATACCTCTTATAACTTTTATCTTTACTCTTAACTTATATATTAATATATATCATCTAGTATATATATTTTAAATCTACTTATAAGTTATAAGAGTTATATAATAGTTAATCTTATTGCCGCCTTATATGGGTTGAAGGGGATATAAATATAGATTAATAGCATGATTTATAAATCTATTAGTTTATAAGCTATTATTTATAAAGCTGGCTTAGGTTTAGATTATTAAGCCTAAAGTTTTATATAATCCTTTTCTCTTAAATGCTAAATCTCTTATTTATTTTATAGGTAAATCTTCAACTTATATAAATTATAGCTTATTAATAATTAGTTAAAGTATAAAATAATTAAAGCTTTATTAATATCATCTTATATATTTTAAGCTATAAATATTACTAGTTACTTAGCTAAGAGTATAAACTTATAAACTTATTAAATATATTCTTAAATATTCTAATTGTTATATATATTAATTTAGCTATAGTGCTATTAGTTTAATAGTGTTTTTATTATATCTCTTAATATGTTAAAGTTATCTAGAAGGTATTTCTTTTAATAAGACTACTTATTATAACCTATAATTAGAAATAGTTACTTATAGCTTACCAGTATAATCTAAAATTATAAATAAGTAATACTTAAAAGGCTTATAAGTAGATTCTAGCATAATTAATACTTATAGCTAGAAACTTTAGTGATATAAAGCTTATATTTATTAATAAAGCCCTATAGATCTTTTTATATTATAATTTTCCTATTAATTTAAGATATATAAATAAGCTTAATATAATTATTTTAATTTTTATATAGTTTAAACCATTTAATAATAATATCTTTTTAATCCTAATCTTATTAAAAGGCTAAAAATTTAATCAAGCTTTTATTATTATTAAGGGGTTTTAATAATATTAAAGGCCCTTAGCTATATATAATTAATCCTTAACTTTAATCATCCTGATTAAAGTTATATATATAATTATTATTAATCTTATATTAGCTTTAATAGTTAGTTTAATTATAGTCTTTAAGATAAGCAACAGATATTATATGATAAGGTTCTTAATATAACTAGGAAGCTCCTTGGCCCTACCCACCTTATATAAATAGATTAGGGTAAGGGTAATGAAAAGTACCTTTTTAATAAGTATTATATCTAGCTATTAAGGAATATATTTACTTAGCTTTAAAGGCTCTTAAAAGCAGGATTTATATAATAGCTTATTAATTTAAAGGTAAATTACTAAGATAATCTATAATATATTTAAATTAAAGGAAATCTTCCATTAATCTCTAGGGATTATTAAAAGAGAAATACCCTTATATTAAAATTCCTTAATATAGGACCTAAGTATTGATATTTATAGCTAGGTTTAATAGATTTAAGACGAGGTAAGTTAAATAAAGTATTTTAAGTTCCATAGTTAATTCTTATAAAGATTAAAGATTTAAGATAATCCCCCTCTCTTTATACACCTTAAAGCTCTTGCCTTAATTATTAAATATTATAACCTAAGGGTTTTATAAGCTATATATAAGAGGGCTAAATTTAATATTGCCTTAAAGGTTAAAATATCATTTAATAATAGTTTTATAATTAGTAGCTATTAAGGCTATATTAATTTCTTATTAAAATTCTTAATATTTAAATAATGATTATAAGGGTTATAACTTATTAAGTATAATATTTTAAGTAAATAGATTATTATTAATAATAAGTTAATAATATTAATAATAATAACTATATTCTTTAATAAATTAATAATTCTTTACTTTTTAACTAAATAATAAGGATATAAATCTAGTAATTAATTATCCTTTCTATTATTAACTAGATGATATAAAGGTATTTTCCTTAAATTATATCTAATTTAATATTACCTTTAGCTATTATTATAAATCTCTTAATAAGTTATATATTATAATATATTACTTATAAAGGGTTTATTAATTAATAAATTTAATAGCTAGCTATAATAAATTATAGTCCTCTTTAAAGGTTTAATTAATAAGGTTTGAGGAGTAATACTTAAGTATAGCCTAAAGATAAAATAATACTTATACTTAATAAATAGGCTGAAAGTTAATTAGTTTTAATAAGAAAAATAATAGGAATTATAAATCCAAAGCATATTACTTCTTAAGTATATCTAAATGCTAATATCTAAGTATTTTATAGAATTAAATAATAATACTATTATATTAAACTGTGAAAATATAGGTATTTTATATCTAAATATATCTAAATGCTAGTATCTAAATATTCTATAAAGTTAAATGGTAGCGTTATATAATAAATCGTAAATATATAGGTATTTTACATCTAAAGCTATATAATAAGGCGGTATTAACTTATTAATAATAAGCTTGTTTCTTAATCTAAGGCAAAGTAATAAAGTATATATAGCTAGGGTGTATAGTTGTAGCTACTATATGTTGGGAAAAGTAATAGATTAATACCCTATGAATTCATAATGAATTTATGAGAAATAGCTATATAAGTAAATATATGGTAAATATACTATGAATTTATATAGAATTATAAGTTTTTAGTGAATTTATGGTGAATTCATGGTATATTCTTATATTTATAGTGAATTTACTATGGATATCTGAATATATTATAAATTAACGGGCTATATACCGTAAATAGCTCCCATGGTGCATCATAAGCCTTAATAATTATAAGCTTATTTATAATATTAATACCATTATATACTTTAATAATTAAGTTAAAATCAAGATTTATTTATAATAAAGTAATAAGGATAAAGCTAATAAATAAGGTGATAAATAAATAATTTTTATTAAATACTTAAATAGTATTAATTATTTAAATAATATTATTAATATAAATAATAAATATAAAAATATAAAGGTTATTAATTACTTTAAGATAAAAGATAACGATATATAAATTTTAAATAATAATAATAATATTAAAGATAATAACCTTATTATATTATTAAATATATTATAAATCATTATAATTAATATATTTTATAATCTTTATATTAATAAATTAATTAAAGAAATTAATAATCTCCTTATAATAATTTCATTCCTTAATAGCAATAATAATAAAGGTTAAATCTATTTTATTAAAAATAATAAATATAATAACCTTTTTAAATAAGGATATAAATAAATTATCTTTAAGCTTAAACTTTAATATATCCTTATAAATATATTATTCCTTTAAATTAATAAAATTAATAAAAGCCTATTATTTATAATTAGCCAGGGTAAATTATAAATACTTTAATATTTAAAATAAGATTTTTTATTATAAAGAATTAATTATATTATTAACCTTTTTAATAAAGTTAATTATAATCTATTTATATTTCTTTATATTAATAACTTAAGTCTTAAAAATAATATTAATATTCTTAAATAAAAATATAAGGATAGCTATAGAAAATTATATAATATTAACCTTTTTATTAATTAAAAAGATTTAATTCTTTATATTAAATATAAATTATTTATATTTATTATAAAGCTAAGAAATTATATTATTTATAATATAACAATAAAAATATTATCTTAAAATATCTTATAAATATATATTAAATAGCGAATTATATAAATATAAGCTTAATAAGTTATTATTTATAAAAGCTTTATATATATATTTTTATAAATTATTTATAATCAGCTTAAAATCTTTAAATTATTATTTTCCTTATTAAATATCTTTATTTAAATCTTAACCTTAATATAATAAATTATTATAATTAATTTATATTAAGATAAGGAATATTATAAAGTAAATATAAGCTTTTAATTATAAGATAAATATATTTATAAGATATAATAATAGAATATTATATAATATATAAACATTATATTTAACTTCTTATATAAATAGGTTATTATAGCCCTTATTATAAAGAACTTAATGAAAAATAATATAATTACCGCTTCATTAAATAAAGAAGGAATCGTATTAAATAGAAATAATATATATATAATTAATAATAGCTATCTCTCCTTTATAAAAATATATAACTTAATAATATTTATTAAGTAAAAACTTTCCTGCTTTATATAAATTAATAACTTAATAATAATACTTAATAGTTTTACTTTATTATAAAAAGATATAATTTAAGTTTTAACTTATAAGATATAATATAATATAAAAGTTAAATATATTTAATAAACTTATTTAAAATATTATAATAAGATATATAAATAATAATATATAATAAAGTAATATATAAAAGAATAATATATATATAAATCGTTAAATAAAGTAATATAAATAAGTAATATAAAGATAAATAATAAATAGCTAAATAATATAATAAAGTAGATATAAATAACTTTAAATATTTAATAAATAATAATAATAACTTAAGTTAGATTAATAAGATAATATAATAAATATATAATAAATAAAGCTAAATAATATAATTATATATATTAATAATATAATTAAGTATAATATATAATATATTTATTATAAATTTATATATTTTAATATTTATTTATTTATTTAATTATATAATATTATAAGCCTTTAAATCTATAATTATAATAATATATTTATACCTTATTTATTATATATAATATTATTTTTAACTCTTTTAAACTATCCTTTTTTTTAAAAAGGATTAAATAACTTACTTAACTTAAATAAATAAGGTTCCTTATCCTCTTTTAAAGATAAGTTATAATATAATACCTTTATCTTTATATACCTTATTTTAAAATCCTTTATTAATTAATCTACTTTTAAATATTCTTTAATATTTATATATTATAATAATTAAGATAACTTATTTATTTAATTAAATATTTAATAATTATCTTTCCTTAACTTATTAATAATCTTTCTTTAAATTATATAATTAACTTTATAATACTTAAATACTTTTAAGCCTTTTATATTATCTTTAACTTTAACTTTACCTTTTACTTTTTAATTATAACTATATAAATTAAAAATAATACCTTTATTAATATTAATTATATTATTAATATTATTAAATATTAATTTATATTAAGTAAAGCTTTATTAATATATTAACTTATTAACTTTATTCTTAATAAGAATTAATTTATTATTTTAAGAACTTATAAAGAGGTTTACTTAAGAGGTTATAATTATAATTAAGGTTTAAATATATTTAATTACCTAGATTTAAATATATTTAATAATAGCTTTTATTATAATATTATTTAATAAATATCTAAGCCTTAATAATAAAAGTTAAGCTTCCTCTTAATATATATAATAGAATTCTATAATAATAATATTTATAATTACTATTAACCTTATTAAATTAAAGCTATATAATATTTAATTAATTAAATATTTAATAGCTTTATTATAATATTTCTTAAATTAAATTAAAAATAATATAATATCTATTATTTATAAGTTAATTTATAACTACTTATATATAAATAATAACTTTAATTATATAATTCTTTACTTTAAATTAATTATTTATTTATAAATATTATATTATAAAGAATTTAATATTAAGGGATTCTTATAAGCCTTATTAAATTTAAATAAAAATTTATAATCTTAATTTAATATAATATACTTTAAAATACCTTAATTTATTAAATAAAGGATCTTAAATATAATTTTAACTTAATCCTTATATATAAATAATATTCCTTAAAATAATAAGCTTACTTTAAAAAATTATTAATAATTATTAAGAATATATTAAAGAAAGATATTATATTTAATTCTTATATTATTTATATTATAAATATATTTAATAAGCTTATTATAAAGTTTATAATAATAATATAAAAGGCTTATATTAATAATAAGATTAATTAAAGCTCTTTAAATAATTATTAATTATTATTTTAATTTTCTTAATAAACTTAATAATTTTAAATATATTTATAGATTTACTTATAATATTTATTTATAATATATTATAAGATTAAGTTTTAATAAACTTTAATTTCCTTAAAATAATATTTTAAATTATAAGTTTTAATAATTAAAGTAATAATAGCTTTATATAATATATATAACTATCTTTTATTATTATATTCTTTAAAATAAAGTAACTTATCTTTATTTATCTTAAAAAATAAATTTACTTTAAGGTTTAAGTTTTATAATTAATTAATTATAATTAATTATCTTTTATATATTAAATAATTATTTAATATAATCTTATAAAAATCTTTATTTATTTTTACTTTAATTATTAAATAAAGGATATAATTATATAACTTAATAAATATTTCCTTATCCTTTATAAATTTTAATATATTAAGAGTTATAATAATATATTAATAATAATATTTATTTAAAATATAATAAATATTTACTAATATTAATTAAGGAATTTTAAGGTTAATATTAACTTTAAGTTTATCTTTATCTTATTTATAATCTTTATAAATATTTAATTAATAATATTAATAATAATTAAATAATTAATAAGGATATTTATTAATTAAATATAATTAAAATTAATAATTATTTAAAGTTTCCTTATTAATTATATTAAATAAGCTATTTTAAGCTTTATTAATTAATATTTCCTTTTTATAAAATTAATTATTTTATTAAGGTAAGTAATTAATTATATTTAAAATTATAAAATTAATAATTTATTATCTTATTTTTACTTATTAATTAATTAAAATATTATTTTAAAGAATTTAACCTCTTTTAATATATTAAGTTAAATAAATAATATTTAATAAGGGTTATAATAAAATAAAGTATTCTCCTTAATTAAAGCTATCTTTAAATTTATAAATATTTAAAGTTCTTTAATAATTAAATTAAAGTTAACTTATTTAATATATTACTTTTAAATATTACCTTAAGATAGCTTACCTTTTACTTATATAATAAATAATATTTTAATTTTCTATTATTATAATAAATTAATCCTTTAATTATATTAAGGAATTAAGTATTATAAATATCTTATAAGGCTTATAAACTTTTTAAGCTATTAAAAATAATAAGGAATTAAAATTTATAAAGGGTTTTTACTTAATTTATAATATTATAAAGCTTAAAATTATTAACCTTAAATCTTAAAAGGTTTATAAATAAATATTTAAGGAATAATTTCTTAAAGGAAAATAAGATATTTTAATTAATAAATAGCTTAAAGATAATATATAAATATTAAAGATAATTAATAGCTATATTT
The DNA here is from genome assembly GCA_039880775.1 of Diaporthe vaccinii. NCBI lineage: Eukaryota > Fungi > Ascomycota > Sordariomycetes > Diaporthales > Diaporthaceae > Diaporthe > Diaporthe vaccinii. The sequence continues at coordinate 3,856,568 of JBCEDN010000001.1, forward strand.
AAAAAGATAATTATATTATTTATAAATATAATTATAAAGGATTATAATAATTATAATAAATAATTTATATAATATTATATATAAATAAGGGAGTTTTTAAAGCTTATAATTATTACCTTAAACTATTCTTATTTATAATAATTAATTATTATAAATTAATCTTAATAAAGTAAATATATTAAGAATTAATAAAAGAATAAGCTAATATTAATTATAAATAAATATTTCTTACCTTAAATCTTTTATATTACTTTAAATTATAATAATAATAAATAAATATTAAATATAATAACTTTATTTAAGGCTTATAAGTTTATAATTATATAGCCTTTCCTTTATTTATTAATAATATATTATATTATAAATATTAGATTTAAATAATATAAATTTATATATTTTTGCTTTACCTTTTTTATAAAGGTTAATTATTATATTATTAATAACCTTATAATCCTCTTTATTAAAATAATATAATTATTTCTTAATCTTTTAATTATATTATTTTATTAAAGATCTTTATTTAATATACCCTTAATAAATTTATAAATTTAATATCTTTTAAAATATCCTTATATTCCTTTATTAAGGTATTAACTTTAAAGATAAATTATAAGGAATTATAATATATATAAACTTTATTATTAAGTTAAGCCTTAAATAAATCTTTAATTTTATTAATACTTAACTTATTATTTAAAATATAAATATTCTTATAACTTTAATTCTTTAATTAAGTAATTTATTTAAATTAAGGTTATATAAGTTAAAGTAAGCTATATTAATATTAAGTTATAATTAATTTATAATATTAAAAAGTATAATTAAGTTAAAGATATAAATAAATTTATAATTTATAATTATTCTTTATTTAAATATATAATTTATAAAGTATTTATCTTAAGTTTTTAATTATAAAAATATATATATTAAGGGTATATAATATTAAGTATTTATTATAATATTATATTTAATATATAAAGGGTATAAAGATTAATTAATAGCTATAATATTAATATTTTAATAATTTATTAAGTAATTAACTTAGCCTTTTTATTTAAGCTAAAATAAGAAGGTAATATTTTTTCTTATAAAGAAGATATAATAGGTAATAAATAATAATATATTAATAAAATTATAATATTTATTATAGCTTTTATTATATAAGTATATTTTAAGACTTTTAAAAAGATTATAATATTAATAATAGCTCTTTTAAAGTAATTAAATAAGATTTTATTAATTAAATTTAATATATCTACTTTATAAGGTATTATAAATTCTTACTTAATTAATAGCCTTATATAAAGGTTATTTATAATTTAAGCTTTAATTTTAATAATAATTATTATAAGATAGCTATTAATAATAGCTTAATAATATATATTAAACTTAGCTTATCCCTTTATTATAATTCTATTTATACTTTTAATATTTATAATAGCCTTTTAATTAATATTAATATTTAAGATAAGCTTTAGGATTAATAATAATATTATATATTATAAGGCTTTAATATTATAATATATAATAAATATTATTTCTTTTTAAAATCCTTTAATTTATATATAGGTATAAATATATTTATAGCTTTTAATTAATAAAACTTAAGGTAATTTACTTATTTAAAAGAATAATTTAGCTTATAAAGGATACTCTAAATATAACCTATTAAATATAATATTATAATAAGCTATATATTAATAATATATCTTATCTTTTTAAAAGTTAATATAATAATTATAATAAGTAAATCTAGGTATATAATATATATATTAATTTATATATAGCTTAGCATTTAAAGCTATAAATAGTTTCCTTAAGTAGTTAAGAATAAATAAATATATATCTTTTAAGAGATAATATCTTTCTTTAATACCTTTTAATAGCTTATTATTTAATAACTTAATTAATTCTTTATATTCTATTATATCCTTAAGGGGCTAGTTAATTTCCTTTTATATTTTAAATTCTTTATTAATAAGGTAATATCCTTTTTATTTTAATTTAATTTCTTAAAATATATTATATTAAAAGCTTTTATTATTAATATTAAAGGCTTATATAATATAATTTATAATATTATTATGATTATCTTACTTATTAAAGTATTTATTTAATTAAGGTATTAAATTTAAATATATATATTAAGGCTTTCTTATTATTTTAATAGAATTAAATATATTAATTAAGAGTTTTAATAAAGGATAAGTTAATATATTATATTTATATATAACCCTTTATACCTTTTATAACTTTTATCTTTATTTTTAATTTATATATTAATATATATTATCTAATATATATACTTTAGGTTTATTTATAAGTTATAAGGATTATATAATAATTAATCTTATTATTACCCTATATAGGTTAAAGGGGATATAAATATAAATTAATAATATAATTTATAAATCTATTAATCTATAAGCTATTATTTATAAAGCTAACTTAGGTTTAAACTATTAAGCCTAAAATTTTATATAATCCTTTTCTCTTAAATATTAAGTTTTTTATTTATTTTATAAGTAAATCTTTAATTTATATAAATTATAATTTATTAATAGTTAATTAAAATATAAAATAATTAAAGCCTTATTAATATTATTTTATATATTTTAAGTTATAAATATTATTAATTACTTAATTAAAAGTATAAACTTATAAACTTATTAAATATATTCTTAAATATTTTAATTATTATATATATTAACTTAATTATAATATTATTAATTTAATAATATTTCTATTATATCTCTTAATATATTAAAGTTATTTAAAAGGTATTTCTTTTAATAAAACCACTTATCATAACTTATAATTAAAGATAATTACTTATAGCTTATTAATATAATTTAAAATTATAAATAAGCAATACTTAAGAGGCTTATAAGTAAATTTTAATATAACTAATACTTATAATTAGAAATTCTAATGATATAAAGCTTATATCTATTAATAAAGCCCTATAAATCTTTCTATATTATAATTTTCTTATTAATTTAAAATATATAAATAAGCTTAATATAATTATTCTAATTTTTATATAATTTAAATTATTTAATAATAATATCTTTTTAATCTTAATCTTATTAAAAAGTTAAAAGTTTAATTAAGCCTTTATTATTATTAAAGGATTTTAATAATATTAAGAGCCCTTAGCTATATATAATTAATCCTTAATTCTAATTATCTTAATTAAGGTTATATATATAATTATTATTAATCTTATATTAGCTTTAGTAATTAATTTAATTATAATCTTTAAGATAAATGATAGATATTATATAATAAGGTTCTTAATATAATTAAGAAGCTCCTTAGCCCTATCTACCTTATATAGATAAACTAGGATAAGGGTGATAAGGAGTACCTTTCTAGTAAATGTTATGCCTAGCTGCTAGGGAGTATGCTTGCCCAGCTGCTAGGGAATATACTTGCCTAGCTTTAAAGGCTTTTAAGAATAGGATTTATATAATAGCCTATTAATCTAAGGGTAGATTATTAAGATAATCTATAATATATTTAAATTAAAGGAAATCTTTTATTAATTTTTAAGGATTATTAAAAGAAAAATACCCTTATATTAAAATTCCTTAATATAAAACTTAAGTATTAATATTTATAGCTAAGTTTAATAAATCTAAAATAAGGTAGGTTAAATAAAATATTTTAAATTCTATAATTAATTCTTATAAAGATTAAAGGTTTAAGATAATTCCCCTTTCTTTATATACCTTAAAGCTCTTATCTTAATTATTAAATATTATAGCTTAAGGATCTTATAAGCTATATATAAAAGGGTTAAACTTAATATTACCTTAAAGGTTAAAATATTATTTAATAATAATTTTATAATTAATAGCTATTAAAGCTATATTAATTTCTTATTAAAATTCTTAATATCTAGATAATAATTATAAGGGTTATAACTTATTAAATATAGCATTTTAAATAAATAGGTTATTATTAATAATAAGTTAATAATATTAATAATAATAATTATATTCTTTAATAAATTAATAATTCTTTATTTTTTAATTAAATAATAAAGATATAAATCTAGTAATTAATTATCCTTTTTATTATTAATTAGATAATATAAAGGCATTTTCCTTAAATTATATTTAATTTAATATTACCTTTAGCTATTATTATAAATCTCTTAATAAGTTATATATTATAATATATTACTTATAAAGGGTTTATTAATTAATAAATCTAATAATTAATTATAATAAATTATAATCTTCCTTAAAGGTTTAATTAATAAGGTTTAAAGAGTGATATTTAAGTATAACTTAGAGATAAAATAATACTTATATTTAATAAATAAACTAAAAATTAGTTGGTTTTAATAAGAAAGATAATAAGAATTATAAATCTAAGATATATTACTTCCTAAGTATATTTAAATATTAATATTTAAATATTTTATAAAGTTAAATAATAATGCTATTATATTAAATTATAAAAGTATAGGTATTTTATATCTAAGTATATCTAAATATTAATATCTAAATATTTTATAGAGTTGAATAGCAATGCTATATAATAAATTATGAATATATAAGTATTTTATATTTAAAGCTATATAATAAGGTAATATTAACTTATTAATAATAAGCCTATTCCTTAATCTAAGGTAAAGTAATAAAATATATATAGTTAGGATATATAATTATAGCTATTATATATTAGGAAAAGTAATAAATTAATACCTTATAAATTTATAATGAATTCATAAGAAATAGCTATATAAATAAATATATAATAAATATATTATAAATTTATATAAAGTTATAAATTTTTAGTGAATTTATGGTAAATTTATAGTATATTCTTATATTTATAGTTAATTCACTGTGGATATCTGAATATATTGTGAATTAATAGGTTATGTATTATAAATAGCTCCTATGATGCATTAGATTATAAGTAAAATAAATACTCTTTAAAGTTATTTAATAGCTATTTTTTTCTTTATTTATCCTTTCTTCTAAGTAATAAATTACTAGCCTTTATAATCTTTAAGGGCTATAAGAAATTATTATTATTATAATATTAATCCCTTAAAAATAATAAGAGGAAAAAGAGCTTTATTAAGGGTATTAATATATTTTATAAAGGAAGTTTATACCCTTAAATTATAATCCTTTTAATAAATAAAGTTATTATTTATATAATTAAAAGTAAGGGTATTTTTAAAATATACTTTTATTAGCCCTCCCTTATTATTATTTTAATAATATTATAGCTTAATTATCTTTATAATAAGTAATTTTAAGAGGTTAAATTAAGGCTTAATATTAGCTTTTAATAATACCTTTAATTTTTTAGCTTTAATATATTAATTTTTATAGCTTTTAAATTAAAGATAATGGGTAAGGAAGCTAATAAATTATTACTTTTTAAGGAGAAGGCTATTAAGGGAGGAGGAAGTTATTTAGCTTATAAGGGCCCTTATTTTAAAATAAGTTAATATTAACCTTAAAGTACTTTAATTAAATATAAATAAAGCTAATTAATCTTTTTCCTTATTAAAAAGAAGCCTTTAAAGGTATATAGTATTATAATGGCTTTATATATTAAAATAATAATATTAAAGTATGCTTTTAGGTATATATTATTTTCTATTAGCTGCTTAAATTAATATATTATTAGCGATTATATTAAGGGTATTAAATATCTTAGCTTTTAAATAGGGTTTTATAATAATTAGATTGATAATAGGGTTAAGTTTAATAATTAGAAAAAAATCCTTTATAAAGATATTTAAGTTTTTCTAAGGGGTGGGTATAGATGCGTTTATATATATATATGGGTGTGGGGTGCGCTAAATTGGGTGTGCGCTGAATTGGGTGTAGGGACGTTAGATGTTTTGTTATCTGGAAGCAAGTTACTTTGATTGTCTGGACGGCGTGACATGGACAGTACCTACTGGGGGGGAGGAGAGTTCCTGGAATCTTCATATAATGTATTTATAATATGTTTATAAATTAGTATTTAATTAGAAGGAGGTACTCAAGGCCATGGGCCTTCAATTCTATTCGCCACAGCTTGAACCAGCTAATCTCCCCTACCTCTAAGCAACACTTTGGGGGAACAATCCCAATCTGAAACAAAGCTTCAATACAAAGTGAGCAATCACTAAGGTGCACACCTTGATGAAAACACCCCATACCCTCACTACCAAGCCCACGGGTACCTAGGTGGTCATTTCGAGCCATTACAATGATATGAACAATATGATATAGTTGACAGATCAGCTGATCATGATCTTTTTCATAAAACTCGACTGAGTGAGATCTTTCAATCGCATTGGCCATTGTTTTTCATCAAGTGACCGTGGTTTTTTCTCAGGGGGCCAAGAAGCAAAAATACCCACGCGACACCACTTTGAACCATTAGCACTGTGTAAGAGCAGACCATATGGTGCTTCAGAAAAAGTGCCAAGGAGCACCCATTCCCATCCTGCAGCATCTTCAAAGGCATCTTCCTGCTTCAAATCGTAGTCTAACTACCCATACCCAGCAAGAAAACACAAGCTTTTGTCGCCGTACACAGCTGGAGAACATACTCTTGTCTCGCCATATGAAGCTGATCTTCTAACCATCGTCGTGGTGTCCAGCCACCATGGGTCTGTCAAATCATACCATGCGTCTGATCGAGCCAAGTTGAATGGTAGTTGCGGTCTGAAGACACATGGTGTAAGTAGTGCAACGCTGGAAATCCCCCCTGTAAAAAAGACCCTGACTTTATTCTGCGGTTGAGATATCCGCCGACGGCCCCTGCATGCGATGCCTATCTAGTGGCACAGAATCGACGTGGTGTGTTTGAAACTGAAAATGAGACAAAAGTCCTTCGTCAGGCCTCGGTGTCTCGGGTGACATATCTGGGCTTGACCTTGAAAAAGTTCCAGGGAGCCAGCCGGGGAAGTCTGGATGGGCCTGGTCAAAGTATGGTCGTAGAAGCTCTCCAAATTCCTGCCTGAGTTGCAAACGTTGCTTCTTATTTAGAGGAACACCGAGCTCTAAGATCCGATGAATGACCTTTTGCAAATTCTCTGCTTGATGGGGGAACCATATAGATACCAACGTCCGAAAATCCAAGCGGTAGTCGGCCTTTTCAAGCGACTCTCGCTTTTCCTCTGGTACCTGAACAATGAGTCTATGTCGACTGCTCTGGACTTGAGCACTGGTTAATGGGCTCGACCTCGAAATTTGGGGATGTTTTTCACGTGGGTACCCCAACCATCCACATATCGAGTTCATCCAGCGCTGCTCTCGCACGAGGAGCCATCCCGGATCCAACGCCGTGCTATTGCCACTTTCTTCTAGCTCTTTCATTGCTGCGCCCTTGTATGAACGAAAGGAAACTTTGTAAGAGAGAAGCCTTGATTCTGCTGAGGTCTGATTTGAGGGAACTTCAGAATTTGATCTTTTGATTGGCTTCCGGCTTGAACGTTATGGAGACCCCTGGGTTAGACCCATGGTGGAGCATTAATGCGATTATTGCCAGGAATGGTGGCTGCGGGTTGACCGCAAAGCTCTGCATACATATTGTTCTGAGGAAAGCGTGGAATAGAGGATACGCTGCGAACCTCTCGAGAACTGGAGAGTCACCACGATCGAAAAGCACCTCGAGTGTTTTGAACATGCAGCCCATGCCTGCTTCGAGTTCGCTAGTCTTATCTGGCCTCTAAGAATGGAAATTTGACAGACATAGTCTGGTACAACGCTCGATCATGGCCGATGTGAGGTCCTGCTCATAAAGCATGTACTCATGGAGACCCATCGCGGCGGCCAGGAGAGCCACCAGCTCTGAGGCATTGCGTCGTATATTGTCGCCAGAAATGGTAAGGATACGCGTAGCAGCCGTGTCCATTTGCAAATCACAAATTGTTCTCCCAAATTGGCACAAGAAGTGACAAAAGCGCAACGAGTCCACGGTGGTGCCCAGGTTGAGATGAAGAAGCATTAAATTAGTCAGATCCAGTCGAAGCGACGGCGATGGACTATACTTTAGGATGGTCTCCGTGTGATTGAGATATAGAGCATTGCAATTCTGGCCCTTTATGTTCCTGGGTAGCGTTTCGAACATTGGCGCAATGCGATTCTCGCTTCTTCGGTCCGGAGCAAAATAGAACTCAGGAAGGTCTACGTTTCCTAGTAGACCGAGATAAGTTTGTAAGTACGCGTCCCAAGGGTTGAAGCCTGGCAGGATAAGATCTCGTTTATGTGAGAAGTAACCGCTTTCCAAGAACTCGACAATGGGGCGATGGTTGAGTCGAACACACTCTTCGACCATGTCGGAGATTTGCACAACCCGTGGTCGGCTCCCAGAGTAGTGATGACGCAATTCAAGAAATCCCTTGCATACACCGTAAACTCTCCGCCTTGCTTTTCTCAATCGATTCGCATTGTCTGAGGCAGACATCAGGTTGGCACGCGTGGGCTGCATCAGCATCGCAAAGTCTTTGTTGGCCATGTAGTCCTCCACAAAAGAGAACTGCATCAAACGGCAGTAATTATCGAACTTGCCGATAAACGAAGCAGAAGAGAGCATGGCGAACGCCAACTTCAAGTTTGAGCGAGGGATTGAATCCAAGAGATTCCGGAGCATCGGTTCCAGTTCTGTGGGAAGATAATCGGTTATCTTCATCAAGTCTTCCATATCATCTCCATTGATGAGGCCCTCTTCAAGGTGACGAAGCACAAGCGACAGCCATAGGAAGACACCGTCTGACTTTTCAACGACTTCGTCTTCCCGCAATTGGGTCCGTGGCTCCCCCGCCCGGGTAGTCTCTCTGTTAAGGGTATCAATATTCAGTTGCTGGAACCTGTCCCTGACCACCCTTTGCATGTCGGAACGCGTCAAATGATGAAGACTAAAGTGCGGGCACTCTTTGAAAGCGTCATGGAAGACAGCCCACTCGCGGCTGGAAACGCAGAGCTTGACATTATGGCTGTTTGTGACCCAAGCAAAAAGTTGGCGGACCAGATCTGAGTGGTTGCCGTCGAACTCGTCGAGGCCGTCGATAAAGAATGCGAACTTGTGGTTTCTTAAGTTATTATTCATTGACGTGAGAAGGTTGAATCCTTGTTGACATTCGTGATCTTCGATGTGGATTTTGTCGTTGAACATAGACTCTTCCCATTGCGCAGGGAACACAACTAGGATCAGATCCGGTGCCTCTGATAGCACGCAGTGCAACAAGCCACGAATGATTCCCTTGAGGCTCTTTTGGAGAGCCGAGCCGGGTCGCCAGAAAAAGAATTCCCCAGTGGAGAGGTTCTTGTCGCCTGCCCAAGCCTCCAGATGATCCTTGGTCCTCCTGTGCTGGCAAAGGTACTTCATGAGCGTGAATTTTGCCCGATCCCGGCTTCCCAGAGATGTGAAACATTCCATGGTCACGCTCCAGCCAGACAATAAAGTCATCACGAGCCTTTTCCATAACTTTCCATAAGTGTTCGGGGACGTCCCGCACACGAGAAGGCGAGACTGGCCCTTGCTCAACCGCTAGCGCAACCGGAGGGCCGTTCTTTTCTGATATCTGACCTTCCGACAATATCGACATCTGATCGACAGAGGGCGGGCGTTCGATCTCTGCATAGCTCACGACCGATGAATCCACGTCACTTTCGTAGTTGCCAGATTTGCTGGCGTTGTCCACTAACACATCCTTTTCTGTGCTGCCACGTTCATGCTATACGCTAAGTGTGGCTGAGTGTGACCTGGGAGAGCGGGTAGAACCATGAATGACGTTAGACGAGCTCCGAGACCGCGCCCTACCGCGTTCACCCTCGTCACGGCTTAGAGGGTTGTTGTTGTGCCGACCCTCGGTTTCCTGTGGGGCGCCAGTATCTTTATCGACTAGATCATGGTCTTCGCGGTGAGGCGAGTCGTCCCTGGCGAATGAAGCTTGCCTGCTTCTGGCCGGTCTACGCTGTACTCCAACAGCATCGCTGTCGAATATCCAATCAAACGTCCTCTCGTGTGCTTCTTCCACGTCCTTGAATCTTTCGTTCATCAGCTGGAAGCGCAGGCCTTCCAGAACACGGGCCTGCCTGACTCGTAGTATAGCCGTATCGGTCAGAGAAAGCAGAGAATGGATCTGCTCCAACGCATCTGGGCTGATATGAGACACGTTATCCACGAGACGTAGCTGTTCCACATTCCTGCCCAAAGAGTGTAACTCGCTCTCACTGGCTTGACCAAAATTGATGAGCTTGTCGAGTCTATCCAGAGCCTCCGATCTTTACTCTTGGTCAGCAGGAAGATGACTCCCAGAATAGAAACTCGAATATGATCAGAATTTATATGTTTACTTACCTCATCAAGCTGGTCAGTTGCAACTTCAGTTGCGACCGGCAACGGTCCAGTCTGAGCTGTAACTCGTCTTTCTGATCCCCTTTGCGCCACGCTTGAAAAGCGGCGCGCAGGCTCTCTCGTTTCGACCTTGAAGTTCGAGCTCTCAGGCTATCGACTAGCTCCATGAGCTCGATCGCTACACCGTCGCATTCGGCCGTCGATTCCTGGATGGCAAGCTCGTCTCCGGTCACCGGACCGGAGACTCTCTGAGATCGCAGGTTCGCAGTTACCCGCTGAAAGTGTCGTGTGAGATGAACCAAGTTTTCATTCGCAGCGGATGTGCCACTAGCTGAGGCTTAGATTTCTCTGGCCTCGGAGAGCAGCTTGAAGCCAAAGTCGAGGAAGCCGACAATGTTGCCGGCAAGGCCGATGGCGCTGAAGGGGTCCATGATGCCTCAGGATCATTCGTACCTAAGTCGGTATTAGGGCTCGACCCTCTCGTGATCAAAATTGTGCCCCGGAAGTCTTGTTCGGCAGCCGGGCGTGCTTTAAAAGTGGATGGACGTTGACAGTGTGAGTTGAGGGCTAAGTCGCACACTGCAACTAGTTAATGCCGCTTTTTTTTCCGTCAGCATCAGGCGGCCATGTGCTACCTGGGAATGAATGCGATGCTTACTATTAGAGCACCGAAGCGCCACATATGGAACATAATGTACGCACGATTCTTTGCAACGCCCAATCATCAATGCTCAGTCTCCTTCTGTTTTTCTATTTCAATTATCGATGCCTAGAACCCCAAGTAGGCTGCCTACATTGTGCGGCAGACATTACCTAGGTACTAAGATGCTCCCCAATACGTGGCTTCTAAACTTGTTAAATGAATGGCATTGACACTATTTGAGAACTAAACTCCCGGAAACGAATTCACAACAAAGTACTAGATTTGAAAGCTTGGATTATGGGGGAAAAAGTAGAACCAATCTCGCTCTCGATTTCAAGTATGTGTTTAACTGAAAAGCCTTTCAAAGCTGTGGAAGTAATATCGCCACATGAAAGTAGCTGTTTAATTCAGGCGGACAATCAATGACTTTCGAGGTAAGTAAGTCCGTCCTGGTGAGGGATACGTTGAAAGCAATGGATCGCTTGAGGTGTGGGATTGTTGAGGTCACACACGCATTGTGCACGGAAGGCCTGCGTTTCGCGGTTCTTATCTTATTGGGAGCAGCCTCGCGTCAGTGCTGACAGCCTTGGTGGTCTCAGCCAAAAGAGCAGAACATCTCGCAAAGACGGTTAGCCGGAAATGATTAGTAGCCCGCTCTCTGGTCTAGGCATTTCAGTAACACATGTACTACCAGTGCGTGGTGAGATCATGATGATTCAGCAACTCATCATTCGCGCATTGGCTCTCTTCTACGTCATCACCACCATCTCATTTTAAGACGTCTTCCTCGACGTCGTCATACCTGTATAAATCTATTTCATACATCATACCACCATAAGCAGTAACTCCTGTTCCCTTACCTACCATTGTCCTCTGTTAAACACCCCTGAATCTGTCATCAGACTCACAATATGGAATCAGCAAAGCAAAAGTTCCAGGAAGCGGTGGAAAAGACCCAAGCACCAGGAGGTGAGCATCCATAAGCGACAGCTGCCTTCCACAGTCCAGCGGTCGTCATTGGCAACTCGAGCATATAGCCAGGCCTACAATTACTGACTCAATGTTTACCGTAGACGCAAAGGGTCCTCCAGGAGGGGAAATGAGGGTAGCTCAACCCTCCAAGAACGACGCCTCCATCAGCAATACTTTTACAACACCAGACCGTACAGCAAATTCGCAGCCTGCGGAGGACAAGCACCAGGGCACAGGTAGCAACCCACATTTTGGGACGAGCTTCTTCAAGCCTGGAAGTGCAACTTAGCGCCTGGTGTACTTTGGTGAAGAGGGAAACGACGGAAGTGTCTCGACTGAAGATCTTGGATATGTTCAGATGGATAGAACGAATCCAAACATGGTTTGTAGTACCAATACGACATATGGGATATATCAGAGACAAGAGAGGGCAGTATCAAGGCTTGAGACTACTGTTTCCCTGGCTCATCAATGCTTCTAGTCAAAGATGTGGTACAACATAATCGTCACATCAAAAACGGACCAGAAAGTGTCATATCAAGAATTGTTATATAAGTCTCCTTGGTGCGGTGATTATGCACTGGCTTTTGAGACAAGCCTCCACAAGATCCCTACAAGCCACAAATCCATCCATGACCACCACTACGAGATGGAGTCGAACAATGCCGTGAGGTCTAAGAATATCTATCAGTACCATGTCTGCCATGGTGGGCCAGAACAAAATAGGATCCTTCGTTGGATTCGTCAGCCTCAAATCATATTATCTCGCTTCTGTGCGCCTTTTCCTCCTCAGTCTTGGGGCATGTACTGTTGCCCCTTTCCATCTCCAGTTGTCCCTTCACTCGGGCGTTGAACATGATTGACATCTGATCTTTGATCAAAATATAGCTGGCTTTCATCCGCTTGAGAAAATCGGAAAGCCTCAAAGCGCCTGGAATGTGGCGTTGCCGCAATCGAGTAACAGGCAGCGAGTCCGAATAAGATTTGGGTATCTCTGTCGGAATCAAATTCGTTGTTGGCATCCTCCGGTCTGAATTTTTACCGTTTTTTGGAATCGTTGACTATTTCCACACTTGATTAGCATCCGAATTCAGCCCACTATTCGAGATCGCAGACGAGGACTCTCGCCAGAGCCAGCGGGTCGACGGTCGTGGGACCGTGCCCGGAAGTGAGGACCTACTGTACAATGGAACGCCTAGAGGTCCATGAAGTCCTCGGACTCATCCTCATCCTCGTCGTCATCCTCCTCCCCCTTCACAATGTCGGAGGATTGCGCAAACCGGTCCTGAATAGCGTTGTGATCGTCATCAGACGACGAGAACATGCTGACCTCTCCAGTGTAGACGTTACCGCCCTTAGGCGGGACATTTCCCGACACGATATTGATTTGATGCATTGCTGCAGCATCAGGATCACTTTCATCCTCGCCATACGGGGGAGACTCCACAAATGGGGTCACAGTGGTAGATATCACAGGCGTGTCACCTTCGCCCACCTCGGTGGGCGCCGCGGACCAATTCGGCTGAGGGAAGGTCGGGGTAATAGGGCCTGCCTGATATGGTTATTAATATTACACCCAAGAAGCGTGAGCCGGTAACATACGTACGTTTGATCGGTCCTGGCGACTGTCCTCAGACTGAACGTCACCTATGGTTTTGGCGTATCCAATGGCCTGGCCGTTGTTCAGGTCTTGGCCGTGGCCCATGGCCTGGCTGGAATCCACGGCCTGCTCATAACCTGTGTACTGGTTGTCCTCGTCCTGGGTAATCGGAAGAGCTTGACTAACTAAGTCTTCAGGCACCTGGGGCTGGTAGTAGTGGTTCACGACGTAGCTATTGCGCCCGCTCAGCCGGATTCTAGCCACTTGACCGTGTTGAACACTAGACGTACGTCCGTGTTGTGTGCAGCCAGAAAACTGTGAATTACGCTGGGTGCCGACCATCTGTCCATGAGGTGAAGCAGTCATCTTCCCGACTTTGTGAAACTTCTGGAGGCTCGTCGTCTGTCCGCGTTGAGTGTTGCCCTGTCCATAGTGGATACGGGTGATCTGGCCGTGCTGGGGAAGTCGCCGATGAAGTGAACTCTGCGCAAGACCGCCTTGAGGTCCTCGAATCTGGTGCTGCTGGCTCGCCTGAGGAAGGTTGTAGCCCTGTGGAGTGTTCTGCTGGAAGTCGTTCGAGGTGTGTTGGTTGGTCATGTATTTACCAGGCGGCTGATACTCCCGGGGAAAAGGTTGACCGGATAAGTGTGCCTCCTGAGGCTGCTTGGGCAGAGAGTATTGACCAGGCGAGTAGGCTGGTGGTCGCTCGTTGCCGTAGTGAGCCATAGGCTTTCCCAGGGGTCCTGGGAACTTGGAAGTATCAATCAGCTCACCCTGTCCCTTTGGCGCTGCTGTCAGAGCGGCCCGTAAGGCGGGGCCGTGGTCGACCAAAGCCGGGCCTGCAAAGATGTTGTTGATCTGGTTTGAGCCACCAGTCTTCTTAGGCGCTGGAGTTGAGGGAAGGCTGCGCTGGCTCCGACGGCCAGTATTGATGGGCACGAAGGCTGTACCGCTGGAAGGCTGGGTAGAGCCACTAGTGTTGTTGGAAGCCGGCGCTGGGGAGACAACCATCTGGCTCGAATCGTCTTCGTTGACGGGGACTGATGCTGCGGGAGTGACTGGCTGGGTGGGACCGGCGCCACTGGTGGTCGTCGAGGCTGCCGCATCGGTGGGCTGGGGGGCGTCACCGGGGTTGGTGGACGTCTCGGCTACGAGATGAGCAGGCTGGCTGGCAGAACTGGTGTCGGTGGCTTGCTCAGCCGAGCCAGCAGCCTTGGCTTTCTTGCCGCGGCGAGCCTTGGAAGTGATGGCGATGAATTGGTCGGGTTTGATACGCTTAGCCCTCTTGTTGCCAGGCTTTCCAATCGCAGGAGTGGCCTCGTTGCTCGCATCCTTCTGCTTGTCGTTGCCCACGTTGTCGTTGTCCGCGTTATCGCTCTCGAGCGCGGCCGCCTCTCTCTTCTTGTTCTCCTCAATGAGCTTCCTGACCTCTTGTTTCTCGACTTTACGCCTGAGATTGAGTGCAGCGTTTGTGCCCTTCTTGTCCGCCTCTTCCTCCGGCTGCATGGCAATGCGCTTCTCCCACGTCATCTCCGTGTAGAACAAGTCCTTGCACATGGCTTTCCAGAGCGTCAGGACCTCAATGACCTTCTCCATACGCTCCCGGAAGGTCTTGAACATGTGGAGCCGCAGCCCGGCCAGCATCGGCCAGCCCGGGACCGCCATCTTGCCAGACTGCACGTTGTGGACGGCGGTGACGAGCTTTCCTGCGATCAGCTGGACCTCGAGCATACCGACGGAATCGATGAAATCCATCATGGCGGTCTGCTTCTCGGTCGCATTGCCGTTGTTGTCCTTTTGGAAGGCGTCGTCGGCCTTGTCCGTAGACCTGATGGCGTCGTGGACGAGCCGGACGTAGTGTGCGTACTGCTCCTCGGTGAGCTCGCTCTGGTCCTCCTCCGGGGTGTACATCTCGTCCTGGATAGAAAGGTAGGCCTCCCAAAGCTCTTTGACGTCGTCCTTCTTGCCGACCAGGTGGATGTAAGTGCCCGCGGGGGCTTTCTCTCCCTGTGCGATGCGCTGCTTGACTACCGTGGTCAAACTCATCTTGACAGGTCGATTGATGATTCCAGAGCTGTGAATAGAAAGGTTGTCAGCTACTGGTCAATGTCTCGGCGTCGACTGAGTAATATCGATATGAATATGTCACGAGATACGTGGAGATTGCCTGGAATGACGGTAGGCGGGAGATGTGCTGAGCAGAAGGAGTGCAATCGGTGATGGAAGTGAATTTGGCAATAGAACAAACTTCGAGGGGGTGAGGGGGTGATGGAATGTGAATCTGTTTACTAACGTTTGAAATGGTGTGCCTGGATATAGCTTTGCAGTGATGACCTGCGGCGTTCTGAGAGTATTCGATTCGATTGTGAGGTTGGCTTAACTGAGTTGCTTCTTTGCAAGCAGCAAGCTGCAAGCACCCATAACACTCTCCTAAACCACAACACACACCATGAATGGATAGTGGAGGGGCACAAGACGACAGCAGGATTGGGCGACGATGGTAGAAGGTGGGACTTGGACTGGAAAAGGCAGCAGATGTGGGTGGGATGTGTAGAAGATTGGAAGGACAAGGCCGTTTGTATCACTAAGGTCTCATGGTTGACGCTTGGTGATGCGAGTGAAGATTGATCTTGGAGAGATTATACTCACTTGTGAGCCTCGTGCATGCTTCCGAGAAATGGAGTTGCTGTGGGCAGGTGGACGGTCTGGGAAGGGGGCAAGTTCGCAGGAGGACCAAGTAGCTGCGAAGTTGTGGTGGTGAGTTTTGTGACGACGTGCGTTGGAGGGGATTGACTATTTGGGGGGCAGGGGGACTGTGAATGGCTTCCACTCAATTGTGAAGTGACCTGACATTTGGCTTGAATATTCGTTTGCATGTGTTCCAGGAGTGATGCTCAGTCACTTCGTTCCGCCACTCTACGTTTAATTGAGCTGGTATCGGCACCAATTGGACCAGCTTCTCCAAACTCCCTAGGTATCCAGATATCGATCGACTAACTGCTATTTCAAGGCCGGGAGAAGTTGTCTACAATAACTGCTCTCGTCATCTCTCAAGTGCTGATGTATGTTGCTCAATTCGCATGCAATGATGCCATTCTTCAGAGAGCACATTCTGTCTGAAGGCACATTTAGATTCTTGCGTACTGCGGCAAAGATAAACAGCTCTGGTCATGGCGTGCAAATTACCACACGAATAGTAACCATAGAAGTAGCAATAAGACGTAGATACCTAGGTAGTTACCATTCTTTTGCTACACAGTGTTCTTCCTTGTAACAACACCCAAGTGCCCTTGTAACCCGCTGCTACCAGCATGAACGCAAGCAAGCCTCGTCCAAAATAACCATATATAGAGTCATGGCCCTCGAGTAAGTTTTGTCCCTTTGTACTACCAAAGTGGGGGACATATTTAGGAGTGCTGCCTGAGAAAGTATTACGCTGAGCAAGAGGTCCAATGCAAATCAAGCAACAATCCAATGGCGAACCTATAGGACTAGACGATAAAATCGAATACACGAGCTACGCTGAGGGAGGCGGAACGACTTTGTTGGACAGGGGCTGAGAGAGCGTTAAATAGTTAGGTGGGAGGATTCTTATACCGTCCCATTACTTCTAAGCCCTTCGGTGGAATCGACGGACACTAACGTTGGCATCGATGCCGGGAGGCGCAAGTTTGTAAGCCAAGGTTTCACTATACTGTGTCATTCGAAGAGATACTGAATCGAAAACCTGTCTTTATGAACCCATGGTGTAGAACAACATAGTGTAGAAGTGAGGTTGAGTAGTGGAAGATAGAGGCATCATCAGACGTGCACTTTAGGCCGAATTACTAAGGCGATGGGATTATGAGAACAGTGTTAGGACGACAAAATCAGGACGACAAGGATGGCTGTAGGGATATCAATCCAAAAAACAAGGGATGGATGAGAGACTGAAGGATCTAGTTTGGCGGTAATCTCGTGCAATTGATACTCCGCGTAGCCGTCTCGGGCTCGCCTCAGCTCCGTATATCCATACTACGTCTCGTAATTAGGTGTCGTCGAGGATCTTCGTATATGGCTGCAAAGATTCATATCTCTTGAGATGTGGCTTCACGTATTTGATCATACTCCTCCACGTACCAAGGACGGAACATCTGGTCATGTGGAAGGGAATCCACCTGAGGCAATTCTTGATGATATGTTTCGGCTCTATGAGCATACCAAGGTCTATCTAGGTATCCCAACGTCTAGGCCCCATCTCTATAGCGAGTACGGAACAAGAAGCTGCTTCTCATCCCCTGAGCTGGCCACATCACTATCCTCGTCATCCTCATCCTCGTCATCAGAGTCCTCATACTCGACGTACTTCTCAATCAAGAACTTGAGATCATCCAGCGCCTGGGCGCGGGCCTTGGTGCCGGGGACGTGGGCCGAGTACATGATCTCCTCCTTGACGGCGTACAGCCTGTTCCTGTCGTCGGCCTCCTCCTGCGGCTCGTCGGGCGGGTAGTTCTTGAAGTACTCGCGGCGGTACTCGCGCGCCTTCATGTGGTGGTGGTCGACGCGCCACATGCCCATGGCCATCTCGTGGTGCGCGTAGTAGGCGCACGAGTCGAAGATGTAGATGCTGCCCGTGCGGGGCTCCGTCCCGATGTTCTGCTCGTGCAGGTCCCCGTGGATCAGGCACGGCTTCACCTCGCGCCCGCCCTCGGTCAGGCGGCCCAGCAGCCGCGGGATCACCGTCTTGAGGGTGAGCTCCATCGCGTCGTCCAGCTCCGGCCAGGCGCCGTTGACCTTGCGGTCGAGATGGTGCACCCCCGACAGCAGCTTGGTGAAGAAGGAGGTCCAGCTGCTGTCCCAGTCTGCGGCCAGCGGGAGCTTGCCGTCGTAGGGCGTCAGGTGGAACCCGAACTTGCCCGTGGGCGAGACGCTGGCCCGGTGGAGCTCTGCGATCTTCTTGCCCAGCTGCTCGGGGTTGGCGGGGCGGTGGTCGATCTCGAGGTAGTCGCAGAGGAAGAAGGCACCCTCGGAGTCGACACATTTGCCCGCTGCCTTGGCTGATGGCACAAGCGATGGCACTGCATTCTCCAGCTCCTTCATGCAGGCAAACTCCCCCAGGACACGGGGTCCGGCAAGATCGCCCTTGATGATCTTGAGGAAGTAGTCGTGGAGCGTGCCATCTGGCCTCTTGGTGGTGAGCTTGCCAGTCGCCGACCACGAAGAGTTGCCGTACCGCTCCGCATTCACGATGGTCTCGTCATCTCCGAGTGCTATACCGCTTGTGGTCAGCTCGGCGGTCAGATATGACGCAAGGGGCTTATCTCACCATTTATCACTGCCTGGTCAAAGAATATGCGCTCAGTGTCTCTCCTCTGGAGGGCCTTTACTTGGAACTCCTCATACGGCGGTACTGGTTCAGCCGGAGGCTTCGCCGCCTGCGCCGGATCGGTCTCCGAGGACTTGGGGGCAGATTCAAAATGCGGCATCGTGCGCTACGTCTCTCACTAGTGTCGACACTTGAGAGAGGGGAAGGGAATGGATCGTTTGCTATTCTCAGTCTCCTCCATGGCTTCGGCGTGAGATCTTTATCCACCTTCGGGCACCCACCCTGCCTGCGCAGGACAGCCATTCATGGCGGCCAAATGGCCGGACGGCGGCGATCTTGCGCCTGTTGGAAGATGTGAATGAAACCTCTTGGCCGCATTTCCGGGTGGGTGTGCTTCTCAGCAGACTGACCTGGCGGGTTTGGACCACTGATCAACCGGCCGATGGGACGGGTTTGGAACGAGGAATGGATACTCGGGGCTGAATTCAGGTGCGTCAGACTGCCCTAGCAGGCTGTGCCTCGTGACTGCGTGCATCCTTCGGCACCGGATCCGCTACCGATGTAACTCGATCTTCCAATGTTGTGGCACCTCGGTAACACCAACGGCTCTCGAACCTGCATCGCTAGAATGACGCCAGACTTGTACACAGTTTCCTCGAAACTGCCTAAAAACTCGATAAGCTGAACAACAGACGCGACAGAGTCCCATCATCTGCGGCACACCGAGTACAGCAGAATGCGGCCCCAAACGGAAGAGGCTGGTGACGGAGCGGCACAGCACTCCAGGGGCTCCCTTGGCCCAATCCTCCGGCCCTAACGGCCCAAATGCTCGCCCCGGCTACGTACTGAACAAGCCCAAACAGCAGCCCGAAACATCAAGCGATGCTCTGCACCAACCATTCCGAGGTCCAGCTGGCCAGCGGCCTAGGTGCTGACCGTGGCCGTCTGGGCCCGTAAAACTCGCTTCATCATCAGCACTCTGGGCACTCTGAGCGCTGTTTCTCTGTTCCCCTCCATCTCGACGACTCATCGACTCTCTGTATTGACATCAGAGTCACACGCTTAGTATGCCCCCAATGATTTCTTGTGTGTAGGGATATCTGACAAGATGGTAAGTGCATTCCGAATGGCGGCTTGGCTGCGATAATGTCTAACTGCTCGACAGTGGAAAAGGCTCAAGTCAAGGAAGACTGAACCCAAGGTGGTTGGTGTCGAAGATGAAAGGGGTCGGAGCCCGCAGCCCAAGATCGTGGTGGACTGCGATGATCAGCCAAGCCGGAGTGCGGCGTGCAGTGACTTTGGAGACCCCCTGAACATGAATGACCGTTTCCCAAGTTTGAGGAGGAAGGCATCTGTACAAAGCAACATTTCGGACGTCTATGGCAATTTGATGCCGTCCTCCTCGTCGGCAGTTGCCAGACAGCGCTCTCAAGACCGGCGGTCTGACCCTCTCGGATTCACTGTCTTGTACACACCAGAGCCAGGGCAACGCACAGTCGACATTGTGTTCATCCATGGCCTGGGCGGGACGAGCGTCCGGACGTGGTGTCGGAACAGAGATCCGAGTTATCTCTGGCCGAAGCATTGGCTTCCAGACGAGACCGACATGTCGACTGCAAGAATTTTGACATTCGGCTACCATGCACATTTCTCGTCGAAAAAGGAGCAGACATCTCTGACGCTCAATGACTTTGCGAATGATCTACTCTTCCGGATGAAGTACGACGAAGAGACAGAGGAGAGGCTGGGACAAGTACCAATCGTATTTGTTGCCCATTCTATGGGAGGGCTTGTTTTCAAGAAGGCTTGTAAGTATCCTAGGCACCAATTCCTGTTGGCCTTCAGCTGACCTGTCTACAGTTATCCATGGCTCAATGAATGATGAATTCAAAGATATCGTCTCCAAGATCAAAGCAGTGCTCTTCCTTTCTACTCCTCATCGAGGCACAGATCTTGCAGAAATACTCAACAAGATCCTCTCAAGCTCAGTCTTTGGCCACTCTCCCAAGGACTACGTCAACGAGCTGACCAAGAAGAGCCCCACCATTGACGAGCTCAACGAGCAGTTCCGCCACCATGCCGCCAAGTTGCAGATATTCTCCTTCTACGAGACCCTGACGACCACCGTTGGACCCCTGAAAACACTCATCCTCGAAAAACACTCATCAGTGCTCGGGTACCAACACGAGACACCCCAGCCACTGGTAGCAAACCATCATGACGTGTGCAAGTTCAGCAGCCCCGAGGATCCCAATTACCAGTCAGTCAAGGGCGCGCTTCGCAGCATCGTCAATAAGGTGCGGTGCTCGAACGAGCACAACTGCGAGGATGAGCGGGACCTGTCTGTTCTCAGGAAGTGGCTCGGAGCTGGCAGCCGCCCTCACGATGATCTCGCAGACACCAGCTCGAACCGCAAGCCTGGGACGTGCGAGGGCTTATTGCGGGCGCCCGAGTTTGGCAAGTGGCTCGACTCTGAGCTGCGATGCCCTCAGCTTCTGTGGACGCATGCACCGCCCGGTAGTGGCAAGACTTACCAGACGTCGTTTGTGATCGACACGCTGCTCGAAAGGAATGCCAAGTGTGTCTACTGGTTCTTTGAGTACCGGGATGCACGCAAGCGATCCCTCAAGAACATGCTGCGGTCGGTGGCACACCAGATTGCTACTCACGATCCGACGTATCGGAAAGCGCTCCTGGATATGCAACGCACAGGCACCCAAGTGGTGAACGGGGATGCTCACGCAATCTGGCGTAACGTCCTTGGCTCGAAGTTGTCCAAGTGCCAGTCTCGTATCTTTCTGGTCATCGACGCCTTGGATGAAGCAGACTCGGCCAGAACTCTCCTGGAACTCTTGGCTGGCCTCGGCAACGTCCAAATGAGCATCCAGATCCTCATCATGAGCCGGCCGCTCTCAGGCATTCGAAACTCCATGTTGCGTCTGCACAAGAAAGCGCCGAATGTGATCTTCAACGAGATGGCCTTGACCGACAACCTCGACGACATTCGTCTAGCCGTCACCGACGAGATGGATGATTTCCCAGGCGAAGAGGAGTTTAAACAGGACATCATCAAGGAGATTGTCTCCAGGTCCGAGGGCAACTTTTTGTGGGCAAGCCTGGTGCTCAAACGCATCCTCCAGTGCCACCGGCAAGAAGACGTCAAGAGAGTGCTGCACAGTACTCCGGACGGCATGGACCAGCTCTACGAGAGGATGGTGGAGGCAATCGCCAGTCTTGACTTGGAGGAAGACCGCAACCTGTCCAAGATCTTCCTCTCGTGGGCAATGTACTCGGTCACACCCGTCAGCACGGAGGAGCTCAAGGGTGTCTACTCTGCCGAGCTGTCATCCCTGATTGACCTCAGGCACACCGTTGGTCAGCTTTGTGGAGAATTTGCTACTCTTGATGGCCAAGATCGCATCGTCTTAGTTCACCAGACGGCACGGGAGTACCTGAAGGGGACCACTGCCCTTCCGTTCTCACTGGCAGCAAGCGAGGTCAACGAAGAACTCCTGTCTCAATGTCTCACCCTGCTGTGTGACACAGCCCTCAAGGGCCAGATGCGGCAGGGGAAAGCGCCGCAATTCCTCGCATATGCCGCTGCATCATGGCATGTCCACATGGAACGGGCATCTGTAGACTCGGAAAGGGTCCTCCAGCTGCTCGTCAAGTTCTTCCACGATAGCGCGCCTCTAACGTGGATCCAGTACCTGGCCACGAACGACCAGCTGCCAATGCTGGTGGCAGTGTCGGCCTCACTGCAATCATTTGTGCGCCGGCGCAGGAAGTCAGATTCAACCAAGCCCCCAATCGTGCACCGCATCCCTGAACTGGCTCTTCTGGAAGGCTGGGCAGTCGATCTCGTCAAGATGACGGGCAAGTTTGGCAATCACCTCGTCGACGACCCAGAGGCCATCTACAAATACATCCCATCACTGAGCCCACAAAACTCGGTGCTTTATAGGAAGTATGCCGACAAGTCAACCTCCAGAATCTCAGTTACTGGTCTCTCGGGCGCGGAATGGGATGACTGCCTCGCAAGAGTTACCAACGGGACTGACCCGTCTCTTCATGTGGCTGTCTCTGCTCAGCATTTGGCTGTGGCGAATGACTCGCCCAACGGGACGATTCGTCTCTGGAGCAATGTTATCTTTCAAGAAGTGTATACCTTCAGCCCCGGTGAACCAATATGTTCCATTACGTTCAGCCCGTCGGGATCGCTTTTGGCTGTTCACGGCCTGGATCATACCTTCATCTGGAGGGTAGATGACGGATTGCTTTTAAACAAAGTCGACAATCCTCATCAGGACCGAGCAGACACGCTGGCCTTCGGGCCACAGGAAAAGTTCATCGTCATCGCCACCAATCTCCGTCGAATCTATAAACTGAATCTCGAAAGCGAGGACCAGCAGCTGTCCTGGGTCGCGTTCGACGAGTCACTCCTCGAGGAGACCTCCCTCCCAGACGGGGCGTTCATCAACTCCCCCTCGTCCATGGCCTTCAACCCAGACTGCACCCAGCTCGCAGTGGCCTACAAGGGCTTCCCAGGTCTCACCATCTGGAGCCTCGAACCGCCGCAGATGATAGCCCGCTGCTCCGTCCGCCGATCAGCCCAGGGCCACACCAACAGCACGGCCTGGACGGGCGTGTCGCGCGTGGTCTGGCACCCCTTCAACGGGCAGGTCCTGGGCATCTACCGCGACGGGCAGATCTTCAAGTGGGGCCCCATGGACGACACGCACGAGGAGGTGCGGCAGGAGCTGGACGCCACCCCCTCGGAGATCACGGTCGCGCAGAGCGGCGCCGTCTTCGCCACGAGCGACGTCCGGGGCACCATCAAGATCTACGACTTTGCGCACATGGCGCCCATGTACAAGCTCACCAGCGACGACATCATCAAGGCCGTCGCCTTCAGCCCGGACAGCAGGCGGTTCTACGACCTGCGCGGGTCGTACTGCAACGTCTGGGAGCCCAACTGCCTCGTCCGGCTGGTCGAGGGCGGCGCCGGGGGTGGTGGGGCCAAGGACGACGAGAGCATCACCAGCTCGGAGCTCAAGGAGCAGCGCGCCGACAGCTGGAGCATCGCCGCCGCGACGGACAGGGGGGACGACTCGCGGTCCACGGTGACGTCGCTCGCCGCGTCCGAGGCGCACGCCGACTCGCGGCCTGCCATCACGGCCGTCGCGCCCGCGCGGGAGAACCAGCGGCTTGTTCTGTATGCCAAGGACGAGGGGACGGTCGAGCTGCTCGACTCGGGCCGGCAGCGGTCGCATGTCCTTGCGCAGTCTGCGTACGGGATCGGGGTTGGCCCTGCCGCGCTGGCGCCGAGGGGGGATTTTGTTGCGTATAGTCTGCTCAACGGGAGGGTTACGGTCAAGAGCACCAAGATCTCGCTCAAGTCTGGGAAGCTCATCGCCAAGGAGATGCTGGTGGAGAAGGGGGACGTCGGCCGTGGGATCGTCAGGCAGGTCCTCTTCCACGGCGAGTCGGAGCGGCTGCTGATCTGCGGGTCGAAGAAGCTCGAGGTTGTCTGCTTTACAAAGGACGATGTCAAGACGGTGACGCAGAGGGAATTAGATGATGCGGAGTCGGAGCCGAGCCAAGTCGCGAGGTGGGACCACCACCCTGCTGACCCCAGTCTGCTGCTTGCATTCACTGCGAGCAGCATCGAGGTCTATTCTTGGGACGACATCACCATGGCCAAGTATGCTGTCCCCATCGACCTGTCACACGGCAAGGGGTTAATCTCACTGCTCCCCGAAGCCTCCAGGCTCACCGTCGAGGAAATAGTCCCCTCATCCCACGACAAGATCCACATGGCGATGGTCTCATTCGAGGAGAACAACAACAAGGTCTTCGGCTTCGTCCTGCTCGACACCTCGCCCCTGAATGGTGAAGACGCGGTTTCTGCGACGATTCTCCCGCTCGATGTGCCAGAGGTGGTTGGGAAGCGGATCGAGCAGCCGGTGGGTTTCCTCGAGGACGGCAGGCTCGTGTTCCTGGACGAGGCACTGTGGGTATGCACGACGAGACTAGCACCCCCGGGCTCTACTGGTTCTGATAGCACTGCTGCCCCAGCCGTCAAGAGACACTTCTTCGTCCCGCGGGACTGGCTCAACAGCGCAGGCATGGCCCTGTGCCGCGTGCAGCCCGACGGGACGTTCCTGTGCCCCAGCAAGGGGGAGCTGGCGGTGGTCAGGGGCGATCTGGGGATAGACTGGGGTGGGATATGAGATTGATTTTTTCTACTGGGCTGGGGAATTACAAGCATTGCATGGCGTTGGGAATTGGATATCTGGGAATTGGTTGGCTTCTGACGGCAGAACGGTAGAACGTCATTTATGCAGCGCAGGTGAAATTGCGAGCGATCATTTCCCGTTTGGGCATTGGATTGAGGCCAAATGTGGCTCCGCCTGTCCAGCCGTTGGCGCAGCCACCTCCACGCTCGCTGAGGTCCGACACTGGGCTTAGTGTGACAAAATGGCCCTGGGCTAGTTCGTGTCGATTCAAACAACAGTCTTCGTGTGCCCTTGAATTTCGTGCAGCAGAGAGACATAGATATGGAGGCATATATTTGCAGTTTTTGGACATTTCATGTTCCCTGGAGCAACGTATCAATTACGAAAAACTGTACCGACTGCAGCTTCGTCCTCCAATCTCGGGATTGTGTCGCATGCGTCGAAAACGGGTAGCCGTTGCCTGCAGCCACAACAAAACTGCACAGCCCCGTTTTGCAGTTGGCCGAGTTTTGGCAGACCTCTCGCTATGGCGCGTTTGGCCTCACTGCAGCTGGATTAAACGGTGTAAGCTGATTGGCTGTGCCCGACCCATCAATGCTTAGTTGGCGACGGGAGTGAGCCGCTTAAAATCCGCCCAGTTCCCCGGTGTGAATCATCCCGTCTCCTCCCTCTCTTCGCAATCCTATACACCTTTTTCCGACCTCACCACCAACTCCTACAATCCTCCTGCATCCAGTTGACCCAGAATCTTTCAATCAATACCTTCAGTAGAACACACTTCGATGCCGACCTGATCAACACTGTTTGCAGACATGGTGGGTCAGCATCTCAACCCCGAGCTGACGCAGCCCAACGTTCTGGTCGAAATCGACCCCGGGCCCCTGATGCGACTCGATCAGCAAACCCAACGGCGTTGCCCAAGAAATAAGGCCGAGGACCAAGTGACCGCAACTAAGAGCACAACGTTCGATGCCTCGGCATCGGCATCGACCTTCCGCCCGAACTGGCTCAAGCTTATCGAGGCCGATGGGTGCCTCGCGCCACGAATCGCAACCGGTGGCACCACCACTTCAATCGAGGTGGAACGTGATGGGACGAAAGTAGAAGTACTGGAGCGAGAGTGTGCTGAGAATTCTGGGGAGTTCCTCACTTCGCGCCGACCACAGGCTATTCCCTGTGCACATTGCGCAAAATCTCAACCGCAAGAGGAGGAGGAAACGGCTTTCGTTAGGATGCACGCTTTGAAGTTCATAAATAACGGCAATGAGCAAGGAGCTCGTCAATATTCCATGGACAAAACCTCAAGCCTGGGCTGGAGTCATCCAGAAGAGGTTCGGAGACGAACCTTTGACGAATCTGCCACAGCAGTTAGCCCGTCTCTGCTAGGTCATGCCACTCCTGCCAGTGAACCTCTCACCACCATGAGAAAAAGCCTTGACCGTGGCTCTGTTACTGGGCGGCCTTACCCGCTAGAACATTCGAGATATCTGGTGTTTCCTTTGGATCAGCGCGAAGAACTCGTTCCCAAGTGCGGATTGGAAGAGCATTCTTCCAAGAGCCATGGGAACCGCGACACCGGATTCGTCATCCTTGACAAGAGGGTGGCAGAGTACCCACAGGACTCCGTCTATGGTGGTGTGCCACAAACCACCTGTCGTTGCGATCTTCCCACGGGGGATTCCTGCAGCGTGCGCTTGAAGGAGTCTCGGCCAACGGGTCGAACAGTCACCAGCGACGTCGAACCTCCTTTGCCCATGTCTTGGGCCGCCGGTTTCAAGACAAGTCTCAGTGTCGACACTGAAGAATTCGTACGCGAGTTACTCGTGTGGATGATTCATCACAATATGGTAAGTTGCCCAGCGACACAAACCTCGAATAGTTACATAGCTGACTCGAAGGATAGATGACCTCGCAATGCGGGCGGCAATCGCCCCTTCGCTTGTTGGATCAAGCGACCAAGCTGTTACTGGACCTGGTTGCAGCCGCGATCTCCTGCGTCCATACTCTCCTCTCTTCGGAGGCGAAAAGTGCGAGAGTCAAGCAGTGTACTCAAGAAGTTCACTGCCTCCTGGATGACCCAGGTTAAGATGTTTTTTTGATCAACGTTCGGATACTCCTGAACGTTAGAGAGCTGAACTGCACCAAAACCACTGCCATCTGACTGGCGACGCCCATCGGCCTTCGGCCCAAAGGCTCAAACTGCGAACCACACAATTGAAACCATAGCTACGGCGCCCGCACCAAACCAACCCACTCACACGACCACCGAGCCCAAGAGGGCGCCGACAGAATGGAGACCTACGCGTATTTTGCGTCATACGACATGACGCTTGACGACATTGATCCGTCCGAGATACAGCAAATGCTACAGCAGATCCAGTGGGAGCAATCGATGAACGATCAAATCTTTGCTGGACCAGAATACCACACAACAAACTTCGACCCAAGCCTCTCACCGCTGTCTGGTTATGCCAGCCCCAGCAGCATGACGACAGGCAGCACGAATCAAAGCCCCGTCGTGCCACTACTCGACTATGATATGTCCTTTCCCATGGCCTCGTCCACGGACGACCCCGAAAGCCTTTTCCCAGAGCTCATGAACAACTCTATCAACATGAGTCCGGACTGGATGGGGCCCACGCCTGAGGGCTACAGCGGCCCCTTCGTATCCGCGGACGAAGCCCAAGCCAAGGTCTCATCCACATACCCGTTGGACAGTCAACTATACCCGACTGCCGCTCCAGACACGACGCTATATACCAGCAACCCGACCTTCGAGCCATACCCTACCACAAAGCCACCGCCAGCCACAGCTCAAACCCCACAACCGACACCACCATCATCATCTAAGAAAACAACCACCACCGACCTCACCTGCTCCCGCTGCGGGGCCACCTTCACCGACAAGACCAAACTAAAGGTCCACATCAACAAACACACAAAGCCCTTCCGCTGCACCGCCGAGGGCTGCGACTACGCCACCGCCGAGAAGAAGAGCCTCCAGCGGCACCTGCTGGCCAAGTCCAAGTGGGACGAGGAGCACCGCGCCGCGGCGGAGAGCGGGGGCGTCAGGCAGGTGAAGCACCGCTGCCCGCGGGCGGGGTGCACATACTCGACCATCCGGGAGGACAACCTGAAGAGGCACATCAACACTTGTGCCCAGTGAGCTGTGGGCCGTGGGGAAGGCCCGGGAGGCGGGTTGGGGCTGGGTTTATTGAGTGGGCGGGGATAAAAAGCGGTCTGGGGATTTCATTGTCTGTTTGCCTTGTGGGATACGCTTGTATATGGCGTTTGGTATTTTCTACTTTGGTTCTAGCGTAGTACAGTGTTTTTCCGTCTCCAAATACATTCTATCTCTACTCTTTTGGGGTATCCTTCCTCATTTACAATGCCGTAGTTAACTGACTGTTTATAAGGATACCTGTTGTAGGATGAGTGTCTTGCTGTTCGGCGCTAAGTATACGAATGCTCCAGGGGCATCGCCATATCATAGCGAGATGATCCCGTAAGCCGTGACTAGGCTCCCCTCTGCTTTCGAGTTGTTCGCCTCAAAGCCCCAGCCATCGCGCCAATTGCCGTATGACACCCTTCTGAGGCGGAGTGTCTTCATTGGAGGCCCTCTCTCGGGGCCCAACTTGCTCCTGGTGGACATGCTTCTTGGACCAGAAGTGCTCCCTGTGCCAGTCCAAGAGCACAGGGACCTCCTGCGGGCCAGCGCTGTGGATCTGTATCCTGTAATTGCCCGGCTCATCGGAAGCGCCAACGTGGAAGACGGCAACGCATGGCGCGCCATGTGCCCGGACGGCGTGTCTGATCCATTCCAAGAGTCCGGCGAGCCGGCGGAGGTCGTGCTGTTTTTCCTTCTCGAAATTCTCTACGAGATCGCCCATCTCGACCACCGTGAGCCCGCCCGGGTCCGCATCTTGCCCGGGAGGGATGATTTCGACGATTCCTAGCTTAGTCTGGCCAGATGCCCACAGGTACGGGGTCCTTTTCCGGAGAAGACCGGCAATCTTTTTCCGTCTCGTCCGAGGGTCTGTCTCTTGTGGGCGTGCAATGGCTCGGAAAGCTGCGGACGTTAAGACGCCCTGCCCGGCGCTTATGACATCGATACCGTTGAGAATTCTTGTCTTCTGCGGTTTGGAGGGTCCTTTGGTTGTTGGCAACTCTTGTACGGTACCATGGACCCCTGATTGCACCACACAAGAAAGTGGCCCGATGTTGTAGCGCAGAAGTTGGTGATGAGTAGAGCTATACTCGACCCCGGGCACTGGCACCGTGGCTGCCTCGATGTGACTCCCGCGCGATGGAGTCTGCAGGTCCTTATATTTGGCGGACGTTCGTTCTTGAATGACAAGGGTATTATTGATGAGTGAAAGATCGAAAGCAAAGCCGGGGACGCTCGCACCAAGGATATATCTCGATTTCCAACTTGCGATCCCCAAGAGTTGAACCAGCGCACTTTGAGGAACCATGACATCCACATCGTCGAGTTTCAGATTCGCTTTCATGACACATAATGAGGCAAGGGGGTCGTCCCAGGCAAGCCTTCGGAAGACCATGCCAGAGTTGAAGACCCGAATTGATGGCACAGACGCTGGCGGATGCAGAGAGTCGTTGGTCGTATTCCCAGTAAGTGGCAAGCTCGCTGTTCTTGGTCTACTTGCATCACCTTGGATCTTGCAGTTAGCCTCATGTGCCGAAACACACTTTACTGTCGATCAATAACGGTAGGAGCATTCACCTGGGACAGTAATTGCTTGCCTGGGGCCGCTGGCTAGGTTCCAGCTACAAAGGCATTCGATGTCAGAGGCTACAACCCTCACAGGCTCTTTGCACTGCACCAGAGACCGTCGATCGATGGACGTGATCATCTCTCCGACGTTTCTAAACAACCACAAATCTTTATTCTTGACTCCACGTGGGTGGACGGATGGAGTTTGGTGAGGTCCTGCTTGCGCGTCGCTGGAAGTCCACCTTGTCGTGCGACTGTGCATGAATTGCAGCGCGCGTCGCCGTGCTGTCGCTCGCGGCAGGACTTGCCAGAGCCTTTCTGAGAGGCAGCCCACAGTAGCCATGGTGAATCATTCAATCATGAGAGTGAGGGCCGCGTGGCTGGGACATGTGCTGTGGTGGATGGTCTAGAACGGCCCCGCGTTGAATTGAGATTGAATCAAGTGGAAGCTGGAGAGACAGCCGCCCGTGAGAATTGCAGGCAGGCAGGCATCGATTAGTCAGCACGTCCTCTGGGAGACGAGGTTGCCCCCCTGTCGTTTTCGAGAACACAGACCACGCGTTGATGGATTCGCCAAGACCGAGCCTGGATCATGCGTTGGTGAGGCACAGCAAGCCACGGTCATTCTACTTTAGACCAATAACTAAGTAGGAGTACAACTACCCGCCAATTCCTCATCCTGCCGTTCCTCCAACAAGATCTCACACTTTTTACGTAGAAACGAGGTTTCACCCCGATACATATTACACGAGTTCACTCTTAGCCGGCAGCAAAGCAAATACTAATCGGATCCGTCTCTTCTTGGTTCACCACCTCAGTAATGAACCATGGGTCAAAGACTAAACCATGGCAAAGACACGAAGGTGCTAGGCAAACTCGGAATCAAGTAAGCACTTATTGTCGCATGCTGGCAGCGCAACTCGGGGCATCTGACCAACGATCACGTGTCTAGCGAGTCGTACCAACTGGCCATGCATCTACTGGACCAGTACCGTGGCACTGTTCTCACTTGTCGCTACGAAATTCCACCACGTCTTGCATCGGCAGAGTCGCGGCCCCAATTGGAGGAGGCAGTCAAAGTAGCCGTCGTGGACACCATCATGAGACATCCCATGATGCAAGTCGGCATGAAGGATGCCACTTCCAAGTCCCCATCGTGGATCCAGCTGCAGAGTCTCGACTTGACGCAACATATAAAATGGGTTTACACCGAAGAGCACGACGATTTTGAACAAACGGTGCAGGATATATTCTGCGCTAAGATCGACGAACGATTTCCCGACCTTTCCATTAAGCAGCCGGGCTGGTGGCTTACCGTGATTCGGCAAGGGGATGCTCCTATGATGGAAGTCCTACTGTCTTGGAATAACCCCCAATTCGACGGTACAGGTGCCAAAGTGTTCCACGAAGACGTTATCGAGATGCTCAATGCTGAGAACAGAACAAACGAGCGGACGGGCTTGGACGGCGATATCCTGAGACTACCTCAGGCGCCTCCCTTGCTTCCAATGCCAATCGAGCGCTCAAGGGGTCTTCCAGTAGACCCCAAATACCTTGCCAAGGTATTTTGGGAGGATATTCGGCCCCGTTTTCTCCATCGAGACGCATCCCTAGCAGCCTGGTGCCCAATCCGCTCCTCTCCGTACAAAACCCAGGTCCGGGCCTTCTTCATGGACCAGGCATCTCTACTTGCGATCCTCGCCCTCTGCCGGAAGAACAAGACCACCATCACCGGCCTGATCCATGGATTGGCGCTCATCGCCTTCTCATCGCACCTCAACAGCACTGGCGCTCCTGCCTTTCAGAGCTCCACCATCATGGACCACCGGCGGAATCTGCCCCCAGCTCCGGCAGACGCCCCGTGGGCTCGGTCCGACAGAAAGGTCGCGAACTACGTAACTCATGCGTTCCACAGATACGTAACCAAGACGGTGGCGCGTATCCGCTCCAAGTTGAAGGCCGACGCCAGCAAGGGGGGAGACCTGTCCGCCGACCTCCAACGCGAGCTCTGGGCCGCATCGGCAAAAAGTCGGCAGGACATCGTGCGGAGGCTGGAAGCGGGGCTCCGGAACGATCTGGTAGGGGTGTTCAAGTACGTCACGGACTGGCAGAAGACGATGAGCGACCAGGCGAAGAAGAAGCGGCAGTTTTCGTGGCTAGTCACCAATATCGGCGTTCTGGAAGGCGGCAACACACCAGCAGTGCCGGACACGACCACGAAACAGTCGCCAACCGATGGTGACAACAAGTCCGACGATGACCCGAAGTGGTCGATCAGCCGGGCGCAGTTTGGCCTGAGCGCCGAGATCCCCGCTGCCGCTATTGAATTTTCCCCGGTCAGCGTGGCGGGCCGGGGCATGTGTGTCAGCGCCAGCTGGCCGGACTGCGCCGTCGACACGGTGCTCGGGGAGCGCATCATGGCTGATATGCAAAGGTGGCTAGCCCAACTTGCGAGCCAGCCATGATTTTGCCTGCTACTTATAGTGCGCACACCTGCACGAAGCGACCTGGAAAATCTGATTCATCCGGTTTCTAATTTTCAAATCAATATTTATGTTCGTATTATGGTAGCAGATATAGAAGAGGAATTTCGAGGCAATGTGGAGGTTGGCTACCGAGGAGGAGAGGCGAACGGCTCGTAGTATAATCTTTTCCTAGGTTCCCTGGCGACCCCCTGTAAATGACTCCGAACATAAATCATGGCCAGACGACTAGAGAAATCCCAGCATCGCCGAGTTGGGATTTGAAAATATGACGTGCTTACTGAAGAAGTCCTGGAGCACCTGCTGATTCCGTGCGAACCAGGTGCGATCGCCGAGTGTTCAGAGAGAATGCATTAGATGAATGAATATGAAGTTTTACGGAGTTTTGGCGTACAACCTAGTTCTTGCGCATAGAAATCTTGAAAATACCTACGCATATCTCTACGAAAAGTTGTTGCACGTCAAACAACACCACATGGATTCCAAAGCTCTGGCGAGAAAACTACAACGAGGTCGTAAACCCCTCGAAATAATTATCGAGCAAGAGTTCCCCAAACCTGTTGTACAATGTGAACCGTCGGATGATTGCACCGTGTCTACTCAACCCGCGTCGCATTAATGTGGTGATCCAGGGCTACGCACAAGAGAACCACGGGTGAAAAGTTAAGTCACCAGTAGAATCACACCCAACTAGTCAGACTCCGGGTTGTACTCCCCAAATATCTGTCAGATCAGAGCTACCATTTCATGATAATCCCGTCAGTCCAGAGCTATAGTTTCGATCCTGGAAACTTCGAAATTAGATACTCAGGCCAACATGTTGTGATCTAGGTAGGCTGATACCACGCCATAGTACGTAGTCTTTCGTCCAAGGTAATAAAGAGGGCTCAGCAGTAATCCGAGGTATACTCTTAGCTCGAGAACATCTGAACACTTCTATCGCAATGCACATGTCAAGAACACCTCTTCAAGACATGGTGACAGGAAGCCTTCGGTTAGCAACTCCTCAGTTCCAGCATCAACGGCAGTCATCCGCAAAGCCTTACACAACACTGGCAGTGACTATTGCAAGATTTCTGATATAAAATGGCGCGAAATCGTCCCAGAGGTTTCAAATCTTTCCACAATTCAACACAAGGATCGGCCGAAACAGCACACTGGCATACCCAACTTACAGCCACACATCGAAAGATCTCGTTCAGCATCATCAGAGTCCACGCCTTGACCGAGACTGAGACAGTCGCGCCAAAAGAGGTAGGGTTAACTTATACCCCAGCTTTGCCATATGTTCACTTGGAATGGTGTCTTGAAGTGACATAGAACCCATCAATTCTTCTAGGAAGATGTGTTTCGGTACTTCGAGTTCGGGGGGACATTCGTCACACGTACGGCCGGTCGAACTCCAGCCGCAAATACCTATCCGGCAGGTTGTGCCACTGGAAGGACTGGAATACGATGTCACTGCACTACGACAAGGAGATAATCCTTTCTATAACCCTGGGACTGGTCACCTCATCGACTTTTTTGCCATCCGACATCGCAACCAAACCAACGGAGACGCATATATTGCCATACTGGCTGCGTACCCTGCAACGGGCGTATTGTATGGATATATCTACCCTTTTATATTCTCTCGCTATGCAGAGATGATGTTAACTTCCTGGCAACCAATGAAGACAACTGACCCTGCTCTCTTCGACCATCAGCCGTACCCTATTCAATAGATCATAATACATGAAGAGGATAATACCCCTCATGAGACTATTCAACCTCCAGCCCACGCATCAGAAAGACAACTGACCGAGGACTGTGTCACAGGGTTGTCAACGAAATCTACACCGATCGAGACCCTCGACCGAAAGGCATAAGACCGCTCGCCGCCGACATCTTCCTAAGCTTCTGGCACTTCTTCCTCGGCCAACCCATCGAAGCTTTGCGGATGCTCTTTCTGGACACCGTCCAGGAGGTTACCATGTTGGACGCAATACCATATATTTACGGACTTATGCGCAAGGACAACCTCGGTGAGAAGTTGATCGTCCGACGCGGGGGCAGTCTAGATGGAGAAACACATGCTTTCAACCTCAGCTACAATGGTACCAAATTCGGCGAATGTGGAAGGACTATGGAGAACCAGAACGAGGTAATGAGGGCATTTGGAATCAAGGTCTCGCAGTTCGAATTTGATCCACGGGACTTCTCAGGTACCTCCCACAATGTGATAGTTTACTTCGAAGGGGATCCGAGATACCGCCACCAGCAAGCGGTCCGAAGCGACCACCCCCAGCAAGTGGTCACGAGCCACCACCAGCACCACAGGGGACACCGGAGACGACGTTGAAACTTGTCTCCCGCGGGATGGCACAGGCATTCTTCGCATTATCATCTTTCTTCCTTCCATAACTTTTGGTCTTTTTCGGATTCTCGATGATACCCACATAACTAGCAGTACAATCCTGCCATGCTTTAATACTAAACTGCTTGTTCCGTATCTTCACGTGTCGACATGTGAGTGAGTGTATCCATAGATAGTACAAGTGGTAGCATGCAGCGTTTTCAAAGAGATGGTATGTTCTTCATGTCATTATGGTCATTGTACGATAAGTGTTATGATCTCTGGGCTGCGCAACGGAATCACAAACAAAGTAATCAAGGACTGCCCTTGAACGTCACAAAGTCATCTTCGAGTCACGCGGTACAAGGCCTGTACATGAAGGAGGGTGTTCTTTTCGGCGGGACAGATTGCATACACAAATTTCCCGTTGCCTATTCACTCCGTCAAATTGTACACGTATGCGTTGAACCAAGCAGATGAATAGACCAAACCTAGTGTCGTTCCATCAGCAATGGCAGGCTTCCCCCCGGGCTTATACTGCCACAGGAAGCGCAACGATTGCTCGAAGTGGGAGTTGGTTGCTGACACGGCGCCCGTTCCGGAGTGTGCGGCAGCATTGCTAGGGCCCGGCACTCACACGGCCGCCAGGAGGCCTACGGCCGCGAGCGGCAGCGCGGGCAACGCGGCGGAGCACGGCACCGGCGGGGACGAGCTGGTGGTACGTGCAGAGCATGGCGTACCGGCGCCGCCTTGAGTTAGCAGCGGCGCCGCCACCTGGAACGCATATGTTCCTCCAACGGACAAGCCGCCCGGGCGGTAGGGCCCGACTGGCTGGATGCGGGTGATGGTGGCAGCGAAGGCGCAGGCTACGTCGAAGACTGCGCTGTTTCTGCTGCGTAACTATTCCTGGCGTTGCATGAAGGGTCTGTTGAGTCTGTTGATAGCGGCTAGGCTGTGATCGTGCTGCGCGGCTGCAACCTCCCCGCTTTGAGCGACGCCCTAAGCCGGTGTGGCTGGCCGCGGTACCGGAGCAAATTGACGGTAACAAAGGTAGATGGCAGGCATGCTGGCTCAGAGTTGAGGGGTTGGCGTGGAGCAGGATGACCTCTGCCTGTTGGATATATGCTTACGTCGTAGTGTGTAGGATAGAGGCGTTTGGCTGCCCAGCAAGCCCATGTCCCATCGTCCTGACGGGAAGAAGCTTCAAAGAAAGGCTAGGTCGTCTGTTCCTGAGACGGAGAACAAGCTAGTTAATCATAAATCCTGAAGTCGTCCATGAGTCAGGCTCTATGGCATCATCATGGTCCAGTCCGATCTCCTTTGGGTCACTGCGCTGGACGAAGGCACTTATTTAATTTGCACTCCTCTGATTCCGCCCATCTGATTCCCGCGGTTCCCAGCTTTTAAATTCTCGCCAGCAATTACCAATTTGCCCAGAAAAACTGTCTACCCGACGGCCCCGCTGTGACAGTAGTGAGAAACTAAATCAACTATGTCTATTGCCCCTCACGCCGCAAGCAGCAGCGTCCTTCGCTACGGCTCAGTGTGCAGGCACTGGCGAGGCGGTATGTTAAATAAGTAGCGGTTATGGTGCATCGGGCGGTTAATAAGACGCCGTACAGCGTTTGCGTAATGTTCTTGTCTGCGTAATGTTCTTCTTCGTTCCTGTCGGATAGGTTGCTATATCCACCGTTGTGCTAAAGCCGACGACGCGAAAGTCCGCTTGAGGGGACAGTATCTGCGAAATGCCCCCAATTGCAACGTCAAAGCGAATGGGTTCTTGCAAAATCTGACCCAGAACTTGAGACATCAACGGCGCTGGTATATGTCTATATGGGACTAAACACATCGCCCACAACTCCACTTCAAGCCTCTCAGGCTGTTCGTCCCCACATACAAGCTGCCATTGGTATTGGGAACAGACCTCCACTCCGAAAGTTTCTTGTCGTCAATAGGCAATACACTTGAGACACTCACATGGGTGGGTAGTTGCATTGGATCTTTACCTCGAAATAAATGCGAAACACTTCGAATGAACATTGATATTCAGTGGTGCTCTTTGTGTCTCGAAGTGATCTCCTTTGCTCGCTGATTTCCTACTAAAGCAATTCAATCAGAAAAGACAACCTTGTTGATGGCGTCAACAACGCTCTGGGTCGCTGCTACATGGGTGCAGTGACCAGTCTCGATAATGAATGTCTGGACCTTGCGGCCTTGCTTCTCAAGGGTCGATACCATACTCTGCTGAGCCAGGAGTGGTATCGGGAAGTCCTTTGTGGTGTGGATATAGGCCACAGGGATTTCCCTCCAGGTCGCTTGCTCCAGAGGTTGCATCATCGCCGTTCCAATCCAGCGACGCAGAGTCTTTTTATATGCCTCAATCTCAACCTCTCCAAGTCCAGGCTCATTGAGTCCTAAGAATGTGAGAGGATCACGCATGATCATAGTCTGATACTCGGCCATATCGAATACCACAGGCCCAAGATCTGCCGGTATTCCGAATTCTTGAATGTTGTCAAAGGTAGATTGTCCCTCGGACAGGGCAAAGCCAGTCATATAGATCAAAGCGCAGATACCCCCCTCCTACCCCCGAGCAGAACGATCCTCAAGGCCAAGTCCATATATGGTGTTGGTCATAACATGATCTCCATAGGAATGGCCAACACACACAACACTACGTCCCTTTGTAACAAGGCTCCGAACGTAGCTGCGAATCAATGCCGTGTCATCCTTCAGATCTCCACTTGGCGGACGAGTTTCGTTATTTGTCACAAGACTTGGGACATGGACCTCGTACTCGTGAGCCTCAAGGGCTGAGGTGAGTTTGCCGTAGCACTCCGGGCTGCTGAAAGGCAACTATCCTACTCATGAAACGACTGGAATCCCTAAGAATTACGATGTGAAAGTCAGAGAGGTAAAGGCGGCCCAATGCCACATCAATTCCTTTCTACGAGAGTCTGTAGGCATGCTATGTCCCGTCATCGCCATAAGCAGCATACTCATTGGTGCTCGTCAAGCCGCAGAGTGAGCCATCTAGTTACGAATGTCTCATCTGTGAGCCTGTGAGCCTTTCTCTTCAATAGCAATTTTGGCATTATCTTACAGCTGCTAGCTCTGCAAAACCATAGAGCTTTTCTCTCCGCCCGATTCAATGCTTCTCATTGTTGTTGTCCGACTCATTGACCGTCTGGTTATCAGACACATTCTTCGCCTTTCTGCTAGCTTCCCCTTTGAGACGGTAGTGAATACCAAAGAAGATCAATGTGGCTACGATCGTGAAACCAAGATACAATTTTGATCCGATCCTTCAATTCGGGGCCTGGACGGCGGGAAAGGCGGCGATGGGGATGAAGGCGCCCATCACGTACGCGAGGACGGTGCCTGATGCGAAGAGCATAGTGCGTACTTGTGGCTCGTGCTGCAGGTTCTCAGTAGCCCATGCCATGAGTATGATCATAGACACGCTTAGTTGTTGTTAGCAAAACCAGAAGACCTTCGACAAAAGAAATACTGGTGGTGACTCACGCTCCAACATAGTTCAGGAAATATCCTGCAAAATGAATGGCACGAGTGTCTGGCCGGATAATGAGTAACACCAGAGACGTGATGTTGATTGCAGAATGAAGGAGCAAGAGGGGGAGCCTTTTGCGGAAATAGTCGCTAGCACCACTGAATAGGACCTCGGCCACGAGCTGGATGGCTTGGCCAGCGATGGGGATATAGTTTAGCAAGGCAACAGAATACGTCTTGGTGCCATCCGGATTTTTCAGAGATTTCAGACAGAGGTTGAAGTAGTTGGACGGAACAATGTTGCCTGCGAGTGGCCAGGCGATTCCAAACGCCCATAGCTGCCAGAAGGTGAAGCAGCGGAAGAAGTCCTTGGCCGTGATCCCGATCTGCGGCTTGCGGCTCACTCGGCGGGCGCGTGCCAATGCGATCTCTATGTGGCGTGGTTTGAGGTAGAATTTCGAAAGTGGATTCAGACGTTCAGGCTACAAATGTGTTAGCGATCAGCCCAATGATTCGAGAAGAAGTATTGAATAACAACTACATAGCCTGGAAGAAGGAAGAATGCAGCGAGTGCCACGAAAATGGTGCAAACTCCCTAGAGGTCGGTCTTTAGTCAAATAATCAGATACCTTGTACCGGATGGACCCATGTTGATAATGAAAGCCCAGCGCCAGCCTGCACAACCTTCGGCGTCGTGAAGAGTCGTGGCGAGGGCACCTTGGGTGGCGCCGGACAGCATAGCACCAGCAGGCTGAGCAATGTTGTAAAGACTCATGCGCAAGCCGACTTCATGAGGAAGGTACCACTGGCTGATGATGGTGTAGTATGCAGGCCATGTCGTACCCTCGAAAACGCCAATTAGGAAACGGAGCCCATACACTTGGTGAGATGTCTTTGCGACGGACAGACAACATGTGAAAATTCCCAGGGCAACTGGCAGCTTTTAGCATCACTGTTGATAATAATAATTCGAGCCCTGTGGCCCTCGGACTTACCTCGCATGCCGGAAGCCACTTTGAAGGCCCTATGTGTGACACAATGATACAGGAAGGCCATAGCATGATTATGTATCCAACGCTATCTCATGTGAGTGCGACGAAAGATCAGGTATGCTTGGAGTAGAATTAGCTCACTTGAAGAAGGTTGTGAAGTAGTTCAACTCATTCCCATAAAGGTTGAGGTCCTCCTGCATGCCCGAGACGTAGGCATTGTTCTTGCTGTTCAGTCAGAAATTGGGCATTGAGAAGGGCCAAATTCAGTCTCGCACGATGTTTGTTTGATCAATATACTTGAACATGTAGCCGAGGAAGCCGATTGTCAAGAAGAATAGGTCGAGGCGCCACACCTTTACAATAGTTAATCATTTATCATTGCAACCGCATGAGAGCACCTACAAAGGCTCGTTCTTCCTTCGGGTCAACGTCGTGAATGGGGTCATCGACGGTATCAAGTGACAGACCATTTATCTAACTTCTTCAGCGACCTTGATAGGCTCATCCGTCGGAGATCCCATTGCGATTGTTTAGCTGTGCCACGGTAGTCTAAGCGTTGTGTCTAGGCGAGATGAAGACGGAAGTTGGAGATACGTGGGACTATGGACAATAAATATTCCTGGTTTTACAACGTAAGCCTCCAAAATGGCTCAGTTGTGGGCACGCCCTTGTGTCTGCGATGTTATCAGCGTGGAGGCAAAGTACGTGCTTGATGACCTTCCGTGCCAAGACCAAAGGTCCCGACATGCATATTGGCCCGGCCCATGCGGATATTCTTCCCACGTCAGTTGGAAGACTGGTGTTCGTCTATAGGGGCTGATGCTGCTGTCTCACGCTCCAAGATGCTTACAGCACAGAAACCGTCATAGTTATCATTCTGTACGACAAAGACCGTGCCCTGCTATATTTCCATTTTTTCAGACGCGAAACCGATTTTGCTGTGTGATTTTGGGTGGTGCTTGTTCATCCTGCACTTGTGTCGCCATTGACAGGGTTGCACACGCGATGATGGCCCAACCACGGCAAAGTCTGCAGGTTGGGCCCGTTCCTATAAAAGTCTAGCGTTGCATTCTCGCTTCTCTTACAGGGCCGTTCTCTGTGGCTGAAAGTTTCTGATGAGATGGAAGAGGTTGAAATGTTATTAATTAGACGTTGGCCTATTACAATAGATTACATAGTACCATAATGAGCCACGATCTATTGATCCATGCTAGCAGAGTGAGAGCTTGGAAGGCCAGCATTCACCAAGCGGTCGAGCCAAAATCACAAGGCAACATAGAAAAGTACATGGGCAACGAATGCTTCACCTACATATAGCAAGGGCAGCAGACATGTGATTCACTCCGAAGAGCTGGCCACTGGCTCGCCAATTCTGCGTAGATGATGTAGACCTCGACTTGGACAAGCCCAAACTGTACCCAATAGCGGCTTTTACCTGTCGACGTTTCTCAATTCGGCTGCAGCGTGTCCTCCAGTTCTAGTCATCGAGCCTCCTGCACAAGAACGGTAAGCCGTCGCCGGAGCTCTGTCAATCTAATGTCCTCCGCGCGCTGTTCTCGTAGCCTTGCTTCACGCTCGAGTTTCCATTCCACATACCACTTCCTTCCAATACTCCATAAAGATAGCCCCAGAATTATGCAACCAGTGGCCAGGGCCACCGCCTGGTCCAAGTCGCCGAACCCGGCTGCGGTCTTGGGGAAGAACGCAGCCAGGAATCGCTGAATGACGTGCCCCAATCCAGACCACCACTCATAAGATTCGGTCTTTTCGGCACTCATGTTTTGCACTCCAATAAAAATGGACATGTTTGTCATCCCGACACTGGAAACCAGGGGAATGAGGGCGATCCAAAAGCTCAGGTACACGAAGCGGTCCTCTCTGGAAGTATGGCGCGTCCGGTTCCGTCTTATCTCTCGAAAGATTGCCTCTGGGGTATGCAACGTTTCTATGTCCAACATCGTTCTTGCCAATGCTGCTGTTTCCTCAGAATTTGTCTCCAGAGGTTGAGGCGGCGTGCTGTAAAACACATATAGGGCCAAACAGAACGCGACGGCGATGCAGGACAGTATAAGAGCAAGGATCACGGCAGTGATGATTGCGCTATCTGAGACAAATGACCGTGTAAAGCTGGCTCTGATGTTCCTAAGGTACCGGCTTGGTGACCTGGTCAACTGGCTGTAGACCACAAATTCTGTGGCCAGACAAAACAGACCACTCAGAGCGATCAGAACAGCACGCTTGTAGCAGCGTGCGGGGAAGGCCACCAGAAAGAGCACCACGCTCAATATCATATACGTTTCGGTTACAGTCAAGGAGGCCTCTATCGCTCTGGACAGTTGTGTGATTTTTCCGGGCCGCATATCTGAGAAAGCCAGGCTTTTGAGGGATCGGATTTGGTATATCGTGTGTCCTGCAGCCACGGCCGGAAGGGCTAGGATCCCGATGAAATCGGCGTCCAGAGTGTCAGACTTCCGCTTCCGCTTGTCACATGTCCATAGGATCAGACAAGCGAGGATCGTAAACAGCCAGCAAACTGTGGTGCCTTTGCCGTAAAGAGAAGATACGAGGGCTAGCTCATCTTCATCCATAACTCGGATCTCCTAGTAGCCTGTCAATTCGTAACAAGAGATTGGTTTCGGACGAATTTAGGGGAGGTCAGGCTTGGAACGAAAATAAGGAATTGGTATGCAATCATATGATTGTCGCCAGCCCACCT
Source organism: Diaporthe vaccinii (assembly GCA_039880775.1). Classification (NCBI taxonomy): domain Eukaryota; kingdom Fungi; phylum Ascomycota; class Sordariomycetes; order Diaporthales; family Diaporthaceae; genus Diaporthe; species Diaporthe vaccinii. Next base: position 3,898,427 of record JBCEDN010000001.1, read on the forward strand.
TCATTATGTATGAACTTTCAAAGCTGAAATTGACCTGCCAACAGCTGAAACCTTAGATGGCTCTGATCCGACTGGACGCCGACGCAAGCCACATCTCAGCTGAAGTAGAAAAACCAGTGTGACATGAGAGGCAGCACACGCTAAATTCCAAGCCACGACTAGCTTTCGCCGACTCTGGTGAATCGGCATATGTAAAAACGACCGAAGCAAGATTAATATTGTCTTAATCATCGCGACTTGAGCCTCTAGTCCCATTCGGGCCTCATTTGGTGGCTCGCTACCTGCATGCACATAGTCAATGCCAAGATCAGAATGGAAAATGGGAAAGATGCAGGCGTCAGACGCACAACGTACCGTTCAGAGATAATTCTCCGAGACCGGATAGTCAAGATAACGTTCTGGCTCCTTGGGATTCGTACTAAGGCTACTACACGCATATACATGATGGTGTCATGGAGCCCCACAGTTGTGAAATACCGCCGTGCAGAACTACGGCGGCAGTTCGTGGCGTGATTGCTCAATTGTAACGTAGGTCTGGACATGGTACATTTACGATCCGGGTTGACTATAAAATCGTATTTCTATTCGAGATGAGTGAAAATTCGAAGATTAAGGGTGTCTACTGACTACGAATCTGGGCTAAAGCAATCGGCCATCACTAAGGAGCTTTTCCAGGATGCCTGAGAAAGAAGTTGTTGTTTCGGGGGCATCACCCAGTCCCTCACATACAACTGGCAATGCCTCCTCGACATCGAAGATGCATACCGGAAATGCCTGGATAAAGTTCATAACGTACCTACACTGGTATCAGCCTGATCGAGCCGAGGAAGAGAAGCGGCTCATCCTGAAGCTGGATCTAAGCATTTTGATCTTCGGGTGCCTCTCCTTCTTCACAAAATACCTGGATCAACAATCCATCACCAACGCATATGTCAGGTACGTCCCCGAAATTCCAGGTCGCAACCTGTACCGCCATTTGGCGACCATCGCAACTGCCATAAGCGTCGTGGTTGCCTTCTCAGCGGGTCTGATCGCCGACAAGACGGGCCGCTTCTGGCTACCATCCTATGTGGTGACAATACCACTATTGATCGGAGTGTCTCTATTGGTCGCCTGGGATGCTGGTGAGGCAGGTCGTTTAGCTGGCTTCATGCTGACTGGCTTCGTTGGAGGTGATTGTAACGAGTCACATGAGGGCTTCGGAATCGATCAGGGCACCAATTTAGGTTTCTAACAGCCAATTTAATTGAAGGTATCATATCTCATTATATATATATTAAGGAGAAGTTAATATTAGATGGGTTATAAAAGGTATAATATATTAAAAGAGAGTAAGGTAATTAATTATCTCTTAATATACCCAGCCCTTAAAAAATATATATATCCTTATATATTTTTATATTAAAATAATATTTCTTATAATTAATTATTCCTAAAGAATTTATCTATTATTTATTTTTATTAAATAAAATATTATCTTTATTATTTTATTTATTAAATTTATTAACTTAATTTATAAACTTTATAAACTTTAATTTATTTTATTTATTAAATTTATCTCTTTTTATTAAAGTATTATTTTATTTATTAAATTTATTAATTTAATTTATAAATTTTATAAATTCTAACTTATTTTATTTATTAAATTTATTAATAAGAATAATAAGAGTAATTAAAGTAATATTAACCTTATAGCCTTAATTAAGAACTTTATTATTATCTTTAACCTTAAAGCTTTAACTAAAAACTTTATTATTATTTATAATATAAATCTTAATTTATAAACTTTTCTTTTCCTTCTTTAAGCCTTAATAAACCTTTCTAAATTTAATAATCTTTTTATTTATTAAGAATTTATTAAAATTATTTAAATCTTTAGCTTAATTATCTTCTTTATCTTTATCTTTAAATTATTTAAATTTATTAAGCTTTATATCCTTTAATATTATAATAAAAGGTTATATATTAAATATCTTTAGGATATTATTATTAAATAAATTATTTAGTTTAATTTTTAAATTAAAGTTAAGTTTTTCTATTAATTTCTTAATCTTATTATACTTAAGCTTATCATTATCTTATAAGTTTATTTTAAGTATAATAAAAAGATTTATATATACTTTATCTCTTTATTAAAAGCTAATTTCTTTATTAACGCTATTAATATTATCTTTCTTAATAACCTATTAAAGAAAGTTAATAATATTAAAATTTATTATTAAATTAAGGAAATCCTTTTCTTAATAATTATATATATAATAACCCTTAAATTTATAAAAAAAATAAATAAGCTTATTATAATCCTTTTAAATAACCTTTTTAATAATATAATAAAAAATATAATATTAATAATAAATATTACTTTAATTATAAAGATCCTTATAATAAGCGTTATAAAATACTTAATATATTAAGTATTAACTTATAATCTTTATATTATATCCTTTAAGCTTAATAAAAAGTTCTTATTTAAAATATTAATTAATAAGTATTTAAAGCATATTTATATAATATTAATATAATTACCTTTAAAAAGAATGCTATCTTATTATCTTAAATAAAGTAAAGAATTATAATATCTTATTTATTACTTATTATTATTATTTAAATATAAACCTTAATAAGGTTATAATAAATTTCCTTATTAAATAAGGTTTAAAGGTAAATCTTAATTTTATTAACTTAAATATTATAAGGTATAATAATATAAATCTAGGGCCTTATTATTATATTAAAACCTAAAATATAAGATTAATGAATTTAAGCTATTATTTCTATTAAAAGTTAAGCTTATATTATATTAATAAAGTTAATACCTTTAATAATTATTATAGATTAATATATTAAAGTGATATAGTTTCTTAAGAGAAACTTAATTATTTTATTATTAATAAGATTAGAATTTATTTTAAGAGTATATATATTATAAATAAGTTGCTATTTAAATATATATTATATATAGGTTAAATTAAAAGGTATATAAGAGTTAAAAATAGTTTATATATTTCCTTTATAAAAGATATTAAATATAAAATCTTAAAGTTCCTTATATTATTAATAATTTTTTATAAAGAAGGTAATATAATTAAATTTTATAATTATAATTTAAAATAAAAGGGGTATTAAGAGCTAATTAAGGTAAATATTCTTATATTTATTATTCTTATTATATCTATTAATAAATAGCTTATTTTAATAATAATTATTAATAATAAAAAAGGTAGTATTAAAATACAATTTAAGCCTATTAAATATATAATTTAGATTCTTATAATGCTTTATTAATAAAGATAATTATAAGGTTAATAAGCTCCTTATATATTAAGGATTAAATAATAATAAATATATAAATAATAACTTTAATATTATTAAGAATCTCTTTTATAAAGTTATTAATATTTTTATTTAAGATCTTTATCTTATTTAAGGTTAAGATATTAATAGGGTTATTAAATTAATATAATAAGTATATTAAATTAAGCTTATATTTATTATATAACTTTTAAAATATAATATTTTCTAACTTTTAAATATTATTATATTTATTATAAATAAAGTCTTTAATATAATTAATAAGATCCTATAGCTTTTTAGCTATATATTTAAATATAAGATATTAAAAATTCCTAGGCTTAATATATATCCTTATTATACTTAAGGTAAAAGCTTCTCTTTAACATTATACTTTTTAATTATAAATTAATAACCTAAATAATAAGTTTATTAAAATCTAAGTTAATATTTAATATCTTATATATTAATATAGTTATATCATTATTATTTATATTTTAATTAATAATAATTATAATTTAAGGATTATATTTAAGGTTTATAAGCTTAAACTGCTTAGCTTATAAGGTAATCTCTTTATAAATATTATTTATAATAACTACCTTTTCCTTAATCTTTATAATTAAGGTTATATTATAAATAGCTTTATCTTTAAACTTTATTATTAATAATATTAATAAATATTATATATTTTAATGCTTATTATAAATAATTAATATAGTTATCTATTATTAAAGAAGGGTAATTATAATTAAAGTTATAATAATAAATATCTTAAATAGCGATAAATAAAGATTTATAATATTCCTTTTACTTTATAATATCTATTAAAATAAATTAATAGATATATTATTATTAAATAGTAATTAGGTTAAATATAAAAGGGGAATCTTATAATAGCTTTAAACTTCTTAATTATACTTATTAACTTTATCCTTAACTTAATTACCTTTAAATAAATAAATATTATTATTATTATTTAAAGATTTTAAGATAACTAATTAATATTATATTATATATTATTATTATTAAATTAAGGCTTATTTAAGTTAAGGTTTAAGTTATTATTATTAAGGATTTTTATTACCTTAAGTTAGCATATTATATATAATATATCTTAAATAAATAAGTATATATAAGTAAGAAGAATAATATAAGCTAATATTATCTTATTATTATTAAGAACCCCTTTAATAATAATAGCTATAAAGGTACCTTAATAAATATAATAAAGGTATCTTATTAATCCTTAGAAAATATATATAATACTTTTAAGATATATTATATAATAATAGCTTTATAATATTAAAATTTAAATATAATAATTATAATAATCTTATTATTTATATCTTAAAGCATTATTAAATAAAAAAGGTCTTTATATTTATTTTAAATATTATCTAATTTATAAAATAAAAGGCTAAGTTATAATAAAATTAATATATTACTTAGCTTAAGATAGAGAAGCTTTAGGTAATATTTATAATAATAGGATTATTATGGAATATAGAAAATTATTAAATTAAGGGTATATTTTAAAATTCCTTTATCTTAAAAAGGCCCTAAATCTTTAATTTAATTATAATATTATTATTAATTTTAATAAAATAAAGATTAATTATAAACTTTTCTGCCTTATCCTTATTTAAAATAAAGATCTTTATAAGCTTATTTAATTTATTATATTTAGGAGCTAGGATTTTTAAAGTTAAGGAATGAGATAATAGTTATTATAAAGTTTTTTAATTTATTTATTTAAGTTAATATATTATAAATTAAAAGTTAAATAACTTATTTAATAAATCATTATATAATATATAAATTAATATAAATTAAGGAATATCAATAGTTATATTTATTAATAATATAAGGTGGTTACAATATTTATTAACTTCCTTTATAGTTTTAATATAATGCTCTTTTAAAATCTTACCTTTAATATTGCTTTCTTTATCTATTTAATGCTTTTAAAAAGAAAATATATAAATAAAGGTATAAATAAACTTATCTTTATTATTAAACTTCTTTATTATTATAAATAGCTTAATAATCTTAATATATATATTAACTTATTATTATTTAATATTTACTTTATCCTTATTATAAGGAATGTAGTAAGATTAAAGCTAGTTATATATTACCTTTATAATTATATTAATAATCTTCTTTTTAAATTTATTATCTATAAATATAAGGACTTTAATATATAAAACCTAAACTTAAACCTTATATATAGTGTTTATTAAAGGTATTAATTATATAAATTACTTATTATTAAATATCTTAAGTATTAAAAAGTAATATAAATAAGGAACTTTAACCTCCTTTTTATCTTACTTAATTATATATATCTAAGTATTAATTAATATTATAAATGCCTTATAATTTATCTTATTAAGCTTTAATATTACTTATTTCTTATAAATATACTTATATATTATATTATCTCTTAAGCTTATTAATATATTATCTATATCTTAAAAACTATATAGGTTAGTAATTTATAAGCTTCTTTAAGGAGGTTAGCAATATAATTATAAATAGTAATGGGCTAATCATAAGTAATAATCTTTAAAGAAGCTATTGAGTTAAGGAGGGAATTTATATATTTTTAATTAAGATAGAGAGATTAATTATTAAAATCTTCCTATTCCTTAATAATTAAAAGGTAAGTTATAAGGATTTAATAAAAGGTTATCTTAATAGAGTTATAAAGCTATATAAACTTAGGTATATATAAATTATAAAGGTTATTTATAATATGCCTTTAGAAGATAACTTTAATATTTTTATTATTTATTATTATATTAAATAGGAAGGTATTATTTTATAATAGTTTAGTAAAACCTTAAGATATTAATAAGCTTTTAACTTATTCTTATAATATTATATTTATTTAAGGTATTATAATAAGGCTATTTAAGGGAATAGAAATAGATATAATCTTTATATTAATTATATTATAATAGATATTAATATTTAACTTAAGCTAAGGGTATTAATATAAATATAGAAATTTAAATAATTATAATAAATCTAAATATAAGTATATTATTAATCATTATTATAATTAAGTATATAATATTATTAACTTATTTAAGGTAAAGGTAATATAAATAAAGAAGGGGGAAATATTTTTAACTTTCTTAATTACTTCTTTATTTATCTCTTATTTTTCCTTAAGTTAAATTATATTAACCCTTAGGTTTAAGGTATAGGCTAGCTAATATAAGCTAAGGCTATCTTACTTAAATATTAAAAATAATAAAAATTATTTATTATAAAGGAGCTTCTTATCTAGCATTATATTAAATAAGATATTATTAAGGAATATATTTATAATAAGGAATTTAGCTAAGTAATCTTAAGGAAAATAAGGCTGGGAATTTAAGATTAACTTATAAAGGAATGTTATTAAAGTAAAATAAGGCTATATCTTATATTATAAATATATCTTAAGAGAAGGCCTTTTATAATTTATAAATTAATTGCTTTAAATTATAATTATTTATTAAGTTAATAATATTATTAAGGATAATAATAATTACTACTTATATTATAAAAGGATTAAAATTTATAAATATATTAATTACTTTATTATATTTAAATAAAGGCTTACTATTCTCTAATATAATAATATACCTTAATATAATAATAAACTTAAATATAATAAAGTCTCCACTATTAATGCTATCTAATCTCTATTAAGGAAAGGTATTATTAATTCTTAACTAATCTTATTTAAATTACTAAATAATAAAGTTTAACTTGCTTTAAATTTAATATAAATTAGCAGAGTTATTATAATTAACTACCTTATTCAACTTACTTTAAATATAATATAAATTAACGGGATTATTACTTTATAATTATAATAAAGGATATAACTTATTAAAAAGCTTATTTAATATATTATTAATATTTAAGGTAGTAACTATATAAATATAGGGAATGATAATCTTTATAAAAGGGAATAAAGGTATTAAGAGGAATAAGAATACCTTTTAAAGGTATTTAAATATATTTATAAATATATAAGGGGATATTATAGTAATAGTTTTATTATATACTATCTTAATAATATATAAAAGGAATTTAAAAAGGGGGGATTATTATATAATTAAAAATAATATATATAAAGAAGTAAAGGTTAAATAAGGGTAAAAGGTAAGGTTAATTATAAATAAAGGTTAAAGGTAAAGGTAATTATAAGTGAAGGTTAAAGATAAAGGTAAATATTAATAAGGTAATAACTTAAAATAAGCTTTAAAAAGTTTTTAACTTTTAAGGTAATTATTTATAAATAATTAAAGCTATTATTATAATAATAAATAATAAACTACTTTTAATAATAATTTATATATTAAAGTTAAGATAAGTTTTACTAATACCTATTCTTAATATAAATCTAATATAATTAATTAACTATTTAATAATATAATATAAGTATATTACTTATAAGGGATTTTAAGATATAAATATAAAGGTTATTAGCTTCTTAAGTTTATAATGCTTATAATATTTATTAATAAGATAAGGAATATTAAAAATAAGAATATTATAAGGCTTTTAAGTTATTCCTTTATAATTTATTTATTTAACTTTATAATAAAAGCATTTAATAATATCACTAGGTTTCTTTAATTATTTATAATTTATAATTACCTTTATAATAAATTTCTCTTCTCCTTCTTATATAAGCAGCCTAAGTGATAAGGGGGTTTTAAATGCTTATTAAGGGTTAGCTAATTTAGATATTTAATTAAAATATCTTATAATTAATATAGCTATTAAGGTAAGTTAAGATAGTATTTAAAAAGGCTGATTTTCTTAATAATTTTATAAGGCTTAGCTTAATAAAAGGATAGCTTAATTTAATAGTTTATATAATATCCCTAATATCTAAGTTTAGCTAGCTTAATATATATATAATTATCCTTTTTAAGATATAAAGGGCTTTAATAATAATTATTATAATAAGCTTTTATCTTAACTTAGATAATATATAAATATTCTATAGCTTCCTTTTATATACTTATTATATTTATTTAAAATCATAATTTACTAAGTATATAATTAATAGAAATCTAATAAAGTTAATTATATAATATTATAAAGGATATTTATTTAATTAAAGTTAATATAAAGGTATTTATAATAAATAATATATATATAAGTTATTATTCTTAAGAGGATGGATCTTATAATATATTAATATAAGTAATTAGGCTTATTATTATAATTTAAATTATATACTTAGCTTAGCTATTAATAATAATATAATTTATAACTATTATATAAATATTAATACCATAGCTTTATATAATCCCTTTTAAAGAGCACTAAGGAATTTCCTATTTATATTAAAGATAAAGATATTTAAAAATCCTTAATCTAGATATATATAGGTGATATATACCTTTACTTAATCTTTTACTATATAGTTAATCTAGCTGATTAAGATATAGATAAATTTTAAGGTTTTATATATAATAAATAAGATATAATTATAGCCTTTTATAAATATAAATAAATTAATAATAAAATTAAGACAAAGGATTAAGAGTGGAATTATTAAAATATTAATTAACTAGAGATCTCTAAAAGGTAAATATTAATAAGATCCTTTTATATTATAAATAATATATTCTAAAATATATTCCTAGATTTATTTATTTATAAATAGGAAAAATATAATATCTTATAGGAATTAAAATATCTATATTTATAATATAAGCTTAATCATTATATACTAAGTAAAGGATTTAATAAACTTATTCGGGAGGGATGATAAAGCAAGCCTTATCCTTATCTATATAATATAATAACTAGCTTTTTAAATATATATAAAAGTTATAAAATATTAAGTTAAGGCCCTTAGGTTAGTATTTAATATTTACTAGCTATTTTAAGAGTTAAAGATAAATAGATTTAAAGATACAATCTTTTTTAAAGGCTTTTCTTAAGTTTTCCTTAAAGGCAAAGGATATATAAAGCTAAGTAATAATTTAACCCTTATTATTATTTATATATATTTTAATTATTAAGATATTATTTATTAAGATTATTATAATTAATATATCTTTATCTTTAAAGATATTAAAGGTAGGAAAGATAATAATAATTTAAGGGATTAAAATAAGGGTTGGATCTGTTAGGTTTACTTAAATTAATTTAAATATAGCTTAAGCCTACTATTAAATAATAACATAGGAGTAGTATTATAAGTTTAATTATTTTACTATAAGTTTAAATATTATCATTTATTCTTTTTAATAAATCTTAATAATATATTTATATTAATATATAATTTACTTAAATAATAAATAATTAAGATTTAATTAATATACTTTATAAGGAAAAGTTATTATTTTATAATATATTAGATATTCCTAAAGCAAGCTATAACTTTAAATAATTATTTAATGAACTTATAATTAATAATAATCTAAATCTCATTATAATTTAAATAATATAAATATTTCTCTAAAGCTTAAATAAAATCAAATATCTTTAATTTAAAGGTAAAATAATTCTTCTTTATAAATATAAAGGTATATAATAAGAATAAAATAAATTAATTCTTCCTATTTATCTATATTTAATATAAACTTATATTAATACCCTTATTACTTATATTAATATAAAGGATAAAGGGCTTAAAGTAATTTAAAAATATAAAGTTAATATAATTAATTAAACTTTATTTAAATTACTTTTAAGCCTTTTTAGCTTTTATTTATAACTTATTATAATATTTTTACTTTTTCTTCTAAGCCTTTATAATCTTTAAAGTAATTATTAAAAGGGGTAAGTAACTTTAAAGGGGAAGGTATATTACTTAATATAAATATCCCTTTAAGGATTAATATAAAGGCTATCCTTAAACCTAAAGGTTTTAAGCTTATTTAATAGGTTAGTTATAATAAAATAATTAGATATAAAGTTATAATAATAGCCTATTAATCTAGTATTATACTTAAGCTCTTAAAGATTAAAGAATATAAATAGGTTGCGGATAGCCTTAATCTTTTCCTTAGTTATAAATAAATTAAGTTGTAATATATAATAACCTAAAGCTTTTAATCTAGCTTAAGTGAAATAATATTTAATAAGAAATAATATATATCTGCTATTTTTTAATAAGGTTAAGGCTAATTTGAAATAAAGAATATAATCTTATATAGATTTAGAAAAGATAATAATATTATTAATATAAATCAATATAAATACTTAAAGATAGGATATAAATAAAGTTTTTATATAATATTAAAAAAAGGAAAGGGAAATATAAACCTATAATAACTATTATTATATATTTTAATCTTTGATATAAAGTAATGAATATTATTTTCTATTAATTTTATTTAATAATAATTTATTAAAAAAACCCTTTCATTATATCTATAATCGTAAAAACTTAATTACTTCCTAATAAACTTAAAATATTATCTTATTAAGGTAAGAGGTAGTTATATTAAATAAGCTTTATATTAACCTTTATAAATTAATAATTATTTAAGGTTTATCATTTTATTATATTATAAAAGCTAATGCTGCAATAAAGTAATTTTCTTTAAGTTAAATAAGCTTAATTATATCTATTTAAGTTAGCTTATCAATAATCTTATTAAATGCCTTATAATTATAATATGATATATTATATAAGCGCTATATTAAATTATTTAAGTTGATATTTAATTTAAAGGGAATATTTATCTTAATTTTATTATTAAAATATCTTAATTCAGCTTAAAATAAATATATATAGCGTAATATAATTTATTGCACTTCTTCTACCTTTTTAAAGCCTTAATATAAGTTAATATCGGCTTAATTAATATTAAAATCTAGGTTTAAGATTAATATATTAAAGGGATATCTATTTAAAATTCACTCCTTCTTTTTATTAAAAGGTATATCACTTAAAACTTTAAAAAGGGGAATATTAATTAAGATATTATTTTATTATATAAGGAAGGATTTTAAGTTAAGGATTAAGGAGATAATTTAAAGGTGATTTAAAATTTAGCCTTTATAAATAATAATAAAGGTATTGCTAAAATTAAAAAAGGATAAAATATCATTAATTCCATTTATAATATCATTAATTAAAAAGCTATAAATAAATCTATAGGTATTAATAACCACTTAAGGTTTAATAAGGTAACCTTTAATATAGATAAGAAGCTCTTAAATTTAAATATAAATATTAAAGTTATAATTAAAAAGGATAAAGCATTTCTTAATAGCCTTCAGCATTAAAACTTATCAATTAATTAAAAGATCTTAAATATAAATAATTTAGATTTCCCAGCTTATATTTATAATAAGAATTGATTTATTATAATTATAAAATCCCTATTTAATATATAATTAATGGTATTTAAGGAAGGGAATTCTAAGAAGGATATTATAAGAAAGGTTATTAATAATATAAGCTAATTCCTAAACGACCTATGATTATTATTTATGATTTAAAAGATCTATTAATAGGTTAACTTAATATATAATAATAGGTTCTTTATTAATTTTAAATAAATAAAAAAAGGTATTAAGTTCTTTAAGTAGTAGATTAAGATAATAATATATAAATATCTTTTTAAAAATAAAAATAATATTAAAAGCTATATCTAATATATTATTAAGAGAATCTTTATTTAAAATATATATAATAATATATAAATGATTTAATTTAAAGGAGGAATATAATAAAAAAGCATCCTTTTTTATTAAATATAAAAAGGTAATATTAGCTAGATTTTCTATTATATCTTTATATATAATCTATACCTTAATATTATCTCTTTAAAGTAGAATCTTAAATTTAAAAATAAATTTTAGCTTCTCGTTATTTCTTTATAATAGTAAGTTAAAGATAACTTATTTTAAAGGGTTAATAAAAATATTAAATATATTTATAATAAAAATAGGTTAAATTAAGGATTATTTAAGTAGTAAAAGTATCCTTAATCCTATCTACTTATTTAATTTTCTTATTTTAGCTTTAGATTTATATTAAATCTAAAGCTATTATTATTAAAAGGTAGGTTATAATATATATAAAATTATTAAATCTTATCTATAATCTTAAAAATAAGTTAATTTAATTTATCTTTAATTATAATTATATAAGCCTTAATAGGAAATTAATTCTTTTTATCTTCTTATAGCTATTATTTATTAATAAAGTAGTTTTACTTATTTGATTTATTAAATGCTAGCCTATTAATATAACTTATTAATATATTATAAGAAGCTTTATTTATTATTATATTATTAATATTATGATTTATAAAGAATCTTAAATTATGATTTATAAAGAATCTTAAATTATAATTTAATAAGAAGTTTAAATTATGATTTAATTTATGATTATAGCTAAGGCTTTAAAGATAACTAAAGTTATAGGGGTAATTTCGATTATTTTATTATATATATAAGGGATAAAGGGTTTAATCTTGATTATTATATTAAAGAGGCTAGTTGAATTGCTTATTTTAATTAAAATAGTTGCTAGTAGATTTTTAAAGAGCAATAACTTAATTTCATAATACTTTAATCTTATAAGCTTATAAATCTTTCGCTTCCTTATTCCTTTTTTATTTTAGGTAAATATTATACTTAGCTTAATTAATAAGTTTTTTAAAGCTTTTAAGCTTATTCCTTTTAAAATAAAGTATAATAATTATATATAGCTTAAAGTTAAGTTTAATATAAATATATTATATTTATATATCTTTATTAATCTCTCTAGCTTTATTATAAAGATAAATCTTATTATTAATATATTTTTATAAAGATAAGGTATCTTTATCCTTAAAATTATATATTATTTTATTAATCTTAGCTATAAGATCTTTATAATCCTTATAGAAGTATTATTAAAGTTTATTTTCTTATAAAGTAAGATTAATAAAAAGCTATTTATATTTTCCCTTTATTAAAGATATAAATTAATATATATTATTTAAATTTAAATTAAAGATAATATTAATAAAGAAATTTATTAATATAATATTATTATTATAAGTCTTAATAAAGTATCTAATATAAAAGATATAAATATTAATTTTAATATTATAAAATTTAAATATTTCTAATTTAAGATATAAGATAATACCTCTTAAAAATATAAAAGCTTAATTAAAAGTAATTAATTTTAAATAAGATCCTTAATATAATATAGGCTAGTAAGAAGGAAGCTTATATTTATAATTATAAACTAGATAAGGATAATATTTATAATTATAGTTTAAATTAAAGTAATAATCTTACTTATCTTTTTATCTTAAAAGGATATCTTTAAGTAATTATTATATTAAAGTTAATATAAGATAATAATAAGGTTGATAAGGAGATCTTGAAAAGAAATAAGATGCTTCTTATTAATAATAAAATAAAGCCCTTATAGGCCTTAATAAGATAAAGGGTGTAATTATTAATTATTAAAAGGATTATTAAGGTAGTATTAATTTTTAATAAGGTAGTATTTAGGAATATTAAGGTAGTATTAATAATTAATAAGTTAGTCTTACTTTAAAATAAATAAAGAAGATATAATAAGCGGTTAAGGAAGAAGTAATACTTATAAGTTTAATAAATAAATATTATATTATAATTATTTATTTATAATATTCTCTCTTTATAAATTCACTTATAATTTATTAAATCCTTTAAAATATCTTATTAAATATAATAAAATAAAACTTAAGAAGTATTCTTAAGATAATATTTTATTTAATAATATAAATAATTATTATATTAAAGATATAATTTATCTTAATATAAGGAGGTCTTTATTTAAATAATCCCTTAAGAGTTCTTTTAATTTATTTTATAAAGGAATTTAATAATTTAATTATAATTATAATAATAAAGAAATAATAAATTAAAAGGAGAGATTTAATTAAATATATAAAAGGAAGGGATTTTATTTAAGGTATTAAGGAATTTATTTATAATATAAAAAAATTTAATAATTAATTAATAATAAGGTATTTTCTATTTTTAAATTAAGGATATTAATGATATAAAATAATAGGATTTTAAATAATAATTAATAAAAGATTTCCTATTATAAATAAAAGATATTAATTAAATTTAAAAGAATTAATAAAGAGGGAAGATTAAAATAATAATTATAATAGATTAATAATAGCTTCCTTAATAACTTTTAAATTCTATATCTTAAAAAAGAAGTTATAATTTAAAATATAAATGATTATATTTTATATTTAAAAGGCTTAAGAGGGGCTATTAAAAATATAAGGTAATATTATTATAAGCTAAAGAATAGCTTTTAAAAGTAGCTTAAGCTGCCCTTTATTTAATAATATTAAATTAAAAGATAGTTTATAAATGCTAAGTTAGTTTTAAAGGGGTTTAATATTAAGGAAATATCCTTTAATATCTTATAATAATTTTTTTTATTTTTATTTATAAGGCTATTTAAGGTTTGGTTTAAATAATTAATAAAGGGCTATTTAATTTAGATTAATTTAATTAAGGGGATTTAATAATTGAAAGTTTATTAAGGTTATTAAATTAATAAAAATTTAATATTTAATAAATATAAAGTTTATTAATAATTATTTAAAATATTATAGATATTTAAAGCCTTTAATTAATTAAGCTAATATTTATTTAATAAAGTTTTAATATATTATATAAGGGGAAGAGTTTAATTATTATAATAATTATAGGGTAATTAATAAAGATTAAGGATTATTCTTAATATAAAAGCTTAGAAAATAAAATAAAATTATAGCTATTATATAATAAGTTATATAAAGGCTTTAGAATTAATTAAGGTATTAATTTAAGTTTTTAATAATTAATTTAATTAAAGGTATTATATCTCATTATATATATATTAAGGAGAAGCTAATGCTAAGCGGGCTATAGAAGGTATGGTATATTAGAAGAGAGTGGGGTGATTAGTCATCCCCCAACAGTGATTAGCTTATTGCTCGTTGGCAATGCCATCTTTCCACACTTATATCCGGACGATTTCTACGAGGCACGGGGCTGAAACTATCTACAGCGATATCTCCCCTGACGATGGGGTGGGCCACAGTTATCATGGCAAATGATGCTGAAGGGCGTGCCGTCGTCACAGCAAGCATGAACGCCATCGGACAGGCCATTGCTGCCGGAACGCAAATTGTCCAGTTCCCTGCTTCAAAGGCTCCAAACTTCCACGGAGGTTTTGTTAGTATACTTGCGACCACGGTAGCACAGCTTGGGTCTATAACATTGATCTTTATCCTGAGTTCTAGAGACGGGAAGAAAAATGTTGGAGGCTCTATTATAGCTTGAGTGCATGTTTGCAACGGACATGGTAACTTGGGCGGCCGGTGATGAGGTTCGGTAGGCCCATAGTAGGAAAGCGATCTCAGCTTGGTGAGCGTCCCTTGTAGGCGCCGAGTGATCTGAACTACAACACAGAAACACAAATACTGATATAGACAATGTTAAAAGGTCTAGTTGAGATATAGGTGATGCATGTTTAACTCTAGGCTAGAGAAGTCATTATTGAAGCTATGATGATTCGTGATGTCCAGTCCACATGGGGACCCAAAAGCAAAACCATGCCCACCTGTCAACATTAGCCCATCAACTATCATAGCAATGTTTACGATTCAAGAGAATGTTTATCGGCGCTATTTCTTCTCCCGAACTTCATGGTCATCCACATCCGTTGCAACCTTTTTATACCCCGATTTGTATGCTGTTATTGGGAGACCCTGTGGCGCAGAGCCCGCGAGCTCAGACATTGGTCTTGAGGCTTCTGTGCCGTCAATCTCGGAGACGGGGTTCAAGTACGGTCGCGACTGCTGGTACATCCAGATATGAGTTCCGTCGGAGCTCACCGAAGGATGCTCGCTTGGTGTATGCGTGTGTCCGGAGAGCCAGGATGGGGCAGCAGAGGCGGGACGTTGGTAGGGATGGCCGGGTGAGCCGGCGATCCCGAGGGAATTGTGCTCCGCATACTGGTTCTGGTTGTATGGCGAGCCCGGGAACAATGGTGGACTACCCATGGAGTCTAAGGGGATGTTAGAGAGGACAAGTTGAGAGGGGGGGCACAGACTCACCTTGGTAAGGGCTCGGCATGTATACACCAGGTGTTCCATCTGCATTTGGCTGAGCTTTGGCTGCCAGTTCGTCCCTCCTCCTCTTCTCCCGTCTTCTGTACATGAAGAACAGGATGCCGACCACAATAAGCACGGCCACTGCGCTCCCAATCGCAACGCCGACGATGGCTCCAGTTGACAAACCTCCTGAGCCACTGCCACCCGATGACGAGGCATCAGATGTTGAAGTCGACGTCAGGAACGGGGCAGCATTGGTGGGTTCGTCGTCCAACCGGGCAGCCAGGAGATCGTTGGCCGGGCATCCACCATTTGCGCATGGGTTTGAGGCACAGCATCCCATAAAAGGTGGAACAAGCTCCTGACAGGTATACCAGGTGCTGTCATTGTGAGGGGCCACGCAGCTTTCCTTCGGGATGTCGCGGTAGGCGTCCTTGTTATAACTAGAATAGCGGAGGGCGTCTTGAGGACAATCGCCGGTGCCGTCTGTGCACGGGTTCTCGGTACAGCAGCCGATAAACCGGTACTTCGCGTCCTTGCATATGTAGAAGGACCCGCCGTAGGGGCAGGACAGGCCGAGGTCTGCAATAGGGTTGCCTTCGGACATGACGGCCTAGTTAGTTCGACAGGCTAGACACAGATAAATTGGAACCGGGGCAACTCGTGAGTTGGAGAGGGGAGACCTTGTGCAGCGGAAAGAGAATGAATGGTTAGGAACTTCACGCGGGCAGGTTGAGCGGGGACCGGGTTGTGACAATGTCATTGAGCCTTAAGACTGTGCTGTGGGTGTTGGTGGTAGCCATGCACGTTGGCTGCAGCCGGGCTCAGCTCCCGCCAGTTGTCCAATGGGGCCACTTTAAAATCCACCAGGTCCGTAGCGAGATACTTAACGAGGATCTGACCCAAGATCTTGGCTTTGATCATTGACGCTGTTCGGTCAGAAAGAAAGCTGGCCACTGTGGCTGCGTGGCTGCCCAGATCGGACGTCACATGCACACGTTAAGGCTGAAGAGGTGGTGACGGCCAGACGTCTACTCGTCAATTCTGCGCCAAGACCACGGACGGCGGACGTTTCACGACAGGATCGGCGAGATGGCTTGTGATCTCTGTGACGGGTGGTGATGACTGGTTCTTTGGGGCTTCTCTACAGGTTTAAGCCTACAACTGCGTGGTCTTTTCGGTGGGAATACATGGCGTCCGGACATCTGGACCAGCACAGTCAGAAATGCTAGATGAAAAGACCCACCCATGCTGCCAATACAATTGATGATCAAGTGCTGAGTGAGAATCGGAAATCACCATAGCAAAGCCACCGCCGTTCCATGCGGCTTATTTGAAGTTCACCGTCCAAATCCCTGCTGCCTGATTGTCGGCCGCCTCTCTTGCGATAGCAGAACCACAACAGCCGCCTCAGGAGCCAGACCCAAACCTCAAGTGCTGTCATTTTCTTTCGTCCCTAGGCCGCCCCAATCCTGTGCAAATTCTAACACGAACAAACGTAATTGCTCCGTCACTACGGTTATGGCATACTCTGGATCGCTATTCGTCTTTCGTCGCCGCGGCACAACGCCATAATCGCGGGTTGTGCGACAGTTTCAGAAAGCCATAACCAACACATCATGTCACGAGAACTATACCCGAAACCTGCAATCAGAATAATCACTCGTAACTCTGTGACAATGGTGGACCATCTGATGCATACGCGGACTTCCTAACACTTAGTTGTGGCGTTACACACATACTATATCCTGTTCTGCGTACAGTCTCCCTATAGTTCGAATCTGTCCGTTGGGTCCTGTCGTAAAACATATATCGACGATTTCAGGTGCCACTACTTGTCCATATGATGAACAAGCACATGTAGGACCAAAACGAGAGGCTGGCTTTATTTAAACCTAAAGAAAGCAATGCCCAGACGTCCCCTTTCACCATCTCACAGACCAATCGAGTATCTTCATCACAAGGCAGGTAAAGACGGGATGAGTCGGGAACACAAATCTTGATCACAAACCTTCACGCTACTCCTCCAAAGGCTCAGCAAACCTAACAACAGGCGCGTCCCAATTCTCCGGTTTGACAATATGAGCCAACGTCCTGAGAATCGTCTCCTCGAACCCACCAACCTCCCTCTCCGGATCATCCCACTTCGTCTCATCGACCAGACCCGCAATAACACACAACTCCCGGTCACCGGCGTCGAACCCGGACTGCAGCGGCGTGACCCCGGTCCCAAAGAAGGAGGTCCCCCGCAGCTTAAGCGCGCGGAGGCCGTCGGCGCCGGTGAAGCGCCCCACGTCGGGGACGTGGTTCAGGGCGATCTTGGGGTCGAAGGGGCGCGCCTCCCGCACAAAGGCGGCATCCTCGGGCGGGAGGTGCGCGATAACCGCCTCGTGCGAGTTGAAGACGTGCGTGTGCGGGGCGACCTCGGCGTCCTCGGCCTGGACGCGCCGGAACACGTCCAGGAGGGTGGAGGCACCGTCGCCGCCGAGCCTGAGGCGCTCCCAGGCCAGCACGGTGGTCGGCCCACCCACGAGCAGGGGGTTCGGTAGGTGGGACTGCGTCCAGGCGTCCTGGAAGGGCCAGTGGCGGGCCGCGTCGACGCGCAGGAAGAGGGCCGTCTTCTTGCCGGTCATCTGCATCACCGCCAGACCGTAGGCGACCTTGAGGGCCACCGAGGGCGGGATGCCGTGGGTGTCTTGGAGGGAGAGGATGCCTGGCGTCCTTCGTGACCGCTGCAGGAGGATGCCGCCGTGGCAGACATCTGTGCTGGTGCTGTTTGCGCTCGAGCTACCAAAGATGCTCATGATCTGGGTCGGGTCGAATGAAGGCCATGCCGTGACAGCATCCTTGGCAACACCGTGGAAACGAGAGGCTATGAGCTCTCTTGAACTCTTAGCTGAGTTGCTGCAGTCCAGATCCTCATACATTTCGCAGAAGAGCTTGTATGAGATGAATCGGGGAGAAATGTGGCGAGGCACTACATCGCCAGCCTTCCTTGCCCGGATTAGGTTAACCTGGGTTTCCAGCTCGGAGATCAATACGGAGTTGGTCATGCCGTCGCAGATAGAGTGGGCTTGGGAGATGATGATAACATGAACCGGTCCTTCTCCTGCATCCTCACCGGGGATAGGCGAGATACCGAAACGGCACAGCATCTCCGGGGTGTGGGGGACGAGCTTGTATGGTTCATGAAGGCCATAGTCCACTGCTGAGGCAACAGAGTCAAACTCCGGCTCTCTTGTGATGACCTTGGTGAGCACATGATCGCTTGGCCGTAGCTTGAGGTACACGAGCCCGTTATTCACCTTGACCCCAGTGCTCACCAGCATAGGCTGCACCTCCAGGATGCTCAGAAGAGCCTCTCGCACCTCCGAGAACTCAAGGCCGCGCACCTCGAATGCAAACCGCAGGTTGAAGGTTCGGGTGGGCGGGAGTAGTACGGTTGCACTCCACAGCGGTAAAGCACCAAAGCACTCCTGGACATCTTGTTCCCAAGTGAGGCCGAGGTGTTCCAAAACCGGCCTCGCTAGTTCCTGGATTTGTTTGAACTTGGATTCTTGCCCCCTGCAGATGAGCACGTCTGTGAGGGTTGGTGGCCCTGTGTACTGCTGAACATCGAGGTCCGCCTTGCCCGCCACGTGTGTCTCGACGCTGGCCCCGGAGACAAGGATGGCCTGGGTTCTGATAGTTGGAGCATCGCGGACGTCAGCGACAGTCAAGCGCTTGGAAGTCAACCTTTCAATCTCGAAGCAGTATCTCATGGCTGTAAGGCTGTCCGTGAAGTGCTCAAGGCGAAAGTCTTCGTCGAACAGGGATGAATCGATGTGGAGGAGATCTGCCCAAATAGACTTGACAAATTCGATCCAATAGTCCTTGCCCTGATCTTCTGGAGTGGGTGTGGCACTGCCATTGGCGAGAGCATCCGGTTGTTTAGTCTTGTTCAAGTGTTCCACGACCAATTCCTTGATGACAGGCTTGCGAACCTTCCCACCCGGGCCGACAGGATAATCAGAGAGTCCCAGATCCTGGAGCGTGAAGATATGGACAAAGACGAATTCCGGCCCGATGTGCTTGGACACGTCAAGTTGTAGCTGTAGCTTGGAGAAGTGTTCCGACTTTGAAGTGTCGACGATAGCAACAGCAGCTTCGCCGGTAATTGGGTCAGGAATCCCGATGATTTGAGCCTTGCGTAGGTTGTCAGCAACGAGAAAAGTGTGTGGTAGGCGGTGAGACATACCTTGGTTCCGCAGACAGTTTGCAGCGTGTACTCCAGCTGCTGTGGAAAAATGTTCTCCCCACCCCTCTTGATCATATCCTTGTACCGACCGAGCATGAAGATCGAGCCATCAGTAGCCATGCGGCCCTGATCGCCAGTCTTGAACCACGAGAGCCCATCCTCTGTATAGAAGCTGTCGGGTGATAGCCCACCCATGTACTGCTTGATGACTGTGTCGCCGCCGAAGTGAAGCTCTCCGACACATTCGTTACCGTAGCCCCGAGGTAATGTAGTGCCGGTATTCGGGTCTACCACCTTCACGCGCCCCCCGGTGTAGGCTCGACCCACGGCCAACAGGTCTGATGAGGCTGAATCCAGCCCAGCTCCGTGAGTACCATGGTAGTCAGTGATAAGCGCGTCTCCCTTGACACACGCGGTCGTGTACATCCCTTCTGTACTTCCCCAGAAGGGGAACATCTCGAGTTGCTGAGTGCCATCCTTTGTGACACCAAAAGACGCCTTGTATCGGGAGGCGAGAGTCGACCCGATCAGCGCGCCACCTATCTGCATGTATCGCAGAGATCCCACTGCTTCCTTGTTGAACGAGGGGTGGCGAAGAATGGCATCCGACATGCTGTGGTGCACAGGGAGGTAGGTGCATTTGTATGTCCTGATGGCCTGAATGGACTGCCCTGCATCGAACTGGTTTCCATTGAATGGGAAGATGACTCCGGCCCCAGCCCTCCAGCTGAGAAGTGCTGCTGCGTTCGCCATAATGTGATGGGCTGGTGACTGGATGAGGGTGCGAGATTCTGTCGTGAGCCCACGCATCGTTTGGAAGCCCTCGCTCTCTGCAGTCAGATTTCCATGAGTATGGGGGCACCCCTTAGGGTCCCCAGTGCTGCCTCCGGTGAATAGAATTCTTGCGACATCTTCTGGGTCTGGTGCTGTTTGATCGAAGATTTGTTCACCGTGTCCACTGGTGCTAGGGGGCACAGAGGAGCCAAGGATCTCGTTGAGGGTCACCCAACCTTCCTTCGTCTGATTAAACGGGCGAGCCAAAGTCGAATGAGGATCCGCAACGATCCTAAGCGCCGGTGTCTGACTGTTTCGTTCACTTGCCTCGTCGTAGGCTGCTGCGGCGAGATCATCATGCACAACGACGATACGCGGGCGGAGAGCCTTGACATAAGCGTCCTGTGTGTCCTTTCCCTTCGTTGGGGTTTCAGATGATAGAACCTTGGGATCGACAGCAGCGATGGGCATGTTCAACTTGGCTGCAGTCCAGTACCAAAGCCCCCATTCTGGACCACTGGCCAAGAATGGAACAATTGTGGCTCCTGGGGCATACGCACCAAGCCCCCGGATCCTATTGGCAAGTTCCTCTGCCTTATTTGATAGTTGAGAATAGGACCACTCCAGGCGATCACGTATCTCGCCCCTTTCGGCCGCCTGATATCCATTGGTGGCGACAGGCGATGGAGACAGATGCGTTGATGGAAACCGGGGACACGCAAGGGCCAAGCCGTGTGGATTCTTCTCCACGCCTTCCTGAAGCAGTTGCCAAAGGGACTTGCTTTCTGTGCACAGTTCTGGGCCGTGGGCTTCAGCCAGCTCCTGTGAGGCGGCTGGCATCTTGATCGTCCAAGATGTCTGGGGCAAAGAGGGTGGACTGGAGCAGTTTTGCGCTGTTTGTGAGGTGTCTTAGAGGAGTAAAACTAAACACAGCCTCAGGAAAGATATGGTTGTGCACCGAATTGACACTTCTCGAGAATACTTCCGTATTTTGTAGTCAGATCCGCAGACATCGCAGCCCCTTGCATTCTTGCTCGCCTTATCTTACATGACTACCGTTTAATGCAGGCCTAGTAGTTCGTGGTTGACGGAGCTCCGAGCCCTGTCCATGACATGTACGTGGTCCAGTATTCGTCAAGCACACACTCAAAAAAATGGAGCGTATCATTAGAGCGCGTAGCAGAAGCATATCGGGGCCGTCACAATACGACCTTGTCTGACCCAATATCTTTGTTCAGGCTAGGATGGTCACCTCAATCAGGGTGATCACTGATATGAATAGTGCTTGCTCTCCAATGACGTCCGCGGCCGGCCTCATTTCTGCCGCACCTGTCACATACTCATAGCTCTAATGATTATTAATACGTGGTATCTGCCAGCTGGAGAGCAGCAGGTATCTCTTTGAAGGCCCCTGGAGGTGCTGATGCCGGCCAAGGAAGTTTACTGATCAGCGCAAAATGCACGTAAGAAGCTAGCATGGAATAGAGAAAAAGTCAGCACTAGGCGCAGCAAATGCCCGATGACACGCAACAGTATGAGGAATCACAGGTCTTCCCTCCAGTGTTTCTATAACTATAGGCCTGAAGCTTCTCACGTCAGCCAGCAAGAGGACACAAGTTGAAACAATTTCCTCCAATCTGGTCTTGTAAGTAGCTATTCATATGCGCACTTGACGATCGCATGGTTAGCATTGTGGGTCAGTCAGAATCGAGTCTTCAAACTAGGCTGGAAAATTTGTTGCTATGCCGTACTACCTCCACTCAACACACTGCTTGGATAATTTGCAAGAAGTCGCTCGTACGGAATTGAAGCCTGTCAGAATGCAATGTAATATAATAAACTTTTGAAATTTGCGAATCACACTGTCGCATTTCATCTATATCACCCACCGAATGCGCACATTGCTTGTTCACTCTTTATACCGCCATCAGCACCATGTCATACTGATCAACGCTATCATCGCTACGGCTGAGACTTTTCCGCAGGTTGACTGCGAGTCGATTTCTTGGACTGGCGAGGACTGTGATGATTGGACGTCCCAAACCCTGTCACATGCCGTTCACCTCGTCCCTGCTTCGACGTTCCCAATACCGGGCTCTGCTTCGAATAGACCCTTTACCCGTGTCTGCTCCTGGCCTAGGCTAGCTCCCAACTCTACAAGAAATCATGTCATCTCCGTGCTATTCCCGTATACTCCATACTCCAAGGCAGATTGGCCTGTCCCTATCTGACCCTTGATGCCATCCCCGGCGTTCACTAAGACCTCCACATTTCTCTTGCCTTTCCGTTCGACTCCGCCTAACATTGCTTCCTTTTCCAAACCCTTCGACAAGATGACATCAGCCCCTTTCCGTATTAGGAGATCCCGCCTTTCCCCGCCATGTGTAGCGGCCTATTCCGCTGGTTGTAAGCTCATTGGCGTCAGGTCCGCATCCAAGCACCTGCTCCACCACCTTGTCGTGCCCGCGCGAGGCCACGATGGGTAGGTCCGTGATTCCAGCTAGTGCCACCGCGTTGATGTCAAAGTACCACATTTTGTAAGCAGCATCTTAACAATTTGGGGGTGGTTTTCCACCGCAGTGACATGTAGTACAAGACCACCGTACTTCGACTGCCGGATCTCTTTGCCGGTGTTTTCGTCAATATATTTGCGGACCGCGTCATCACCCAACCATGCCTCGGAGAACAACTCAGCGCCCGGGCCTGGGGCCTGTCTCTCTTTCTTTCCCAGTCATTGGTGTCGATATAGCACGTGAATCAATGCGTTTCCAAGTAGAAAGGGAATGAATTGGTCAGCAGGTCCAAAAGTTTACACGCCTGTTCGGAATTATAGTGGTTTCGGCTGCGGTCACTCGCAGGCTGATATGACCACCATGGAGCCAGCCTGCGTCCCGCAGGTCCTAACCCTGAGTTTGTGGGCACCGCAAACTGACCGGGCCGATATTTTCCATGACAATCGAGTTGCCACCAGGCAACATGCTCGATATGTCCCTAAACACCGCATCGACGAATTGAAGTGCATGGAGGCGTATCGAGATTTATCCTCATTTATTTCCCGCAATCGAAATCTGCTATCCAGTTGTCTGAAAGCGGAGTAGGTCAAGGCCAAACTCTCCTTCTTGATGCAGTCATTCCCACAGTTCGCAGGCCTCCCTCTCGAGCTGCAGAGAGAAGTATGGCAGGCCAGTCTGGACGAGGCTCCAGAGCCCAGCGTACACATATTCAGATCTGAGGATTCCACGAGTGGTGATCCTGCATCTGTTACTTTCGATATTGGACGCAATACCCTCATGCACGTCTGCCACGAGTCTCGCGCCATGGCCCGAAAACAACTCAAATTCCGCCACCACGACAGGGGCGCCTGCTTAGGCCCGTATAGGGCGTTCGAGCTGGAGTCGGACGCCATCTATGTCTCGGCCCGGGACTGGGAGTCCTTCTTCTGCCACGAATTCTTTGCGAGTTGGACCGAATCACCCGGGAAATTACGCCATCTCGGCCTGGACGCCCGCGTGCTGGGATCATCCGCTGCGGTGAGGACATTTGTCGAGTGCCTCGGCACCCTTACTGGATTACGCACTGTATCAATAGTGTTCTCCGAAGAGGGCTGGGTCCCGAGGGACCATGTCCCTACGGGCGCCCTGCAGTACCAGCTTGTGGACTACATCCAGGGAGACGCAGTCTGGCATGCCCCGCCTGGCCGTGTGAAGAGGCAGGATATGGACCCGTGGGATGTCGTGAGGCTGTTTTGCGAGAATCTTAAAGATTCTGTCCGGATACAAATGCCCACGGTGATCCCTGGCTGGGAGAACGCGCCGTACGACAAGTCCAGTGGGGAGTTCCTATTTGACATCGTCCCACAGAGAATCGTGCCTAAGCTCGAAGGTGAAAGGCACGGGTTTGATGAGGAGGGCAGCTTG
The DNA here is from genome assembly GCA_039880775.1 of Diaporthe vaccinii. Lineage (NCBI taxonomy): Eukaryota > Fungi > Ascomycota > Sordariomycetes > Diaporthales > Diaporthaceae > Diaporthe > Diaporthe vaccinii. The sequence goes on from JBCEDN010000001.1 coordinate 3,923,740, forward strand.
CTTTCATCGATTATCGGAGGCCTACGGCGGCTGATGCCATACCGCTCATGACATTTCAGTCACGCACAAACTCGTCTCATTGTATCCCTCGTCGCAGCGAGACTTCAGCTCGATCAAGAAGGGGCGGCTGATCCGCATACACCGCATCAGGCTACCCAAAAATTTCAAGCCGCCGACTCTAACAAAGGCTGCCTCTCGCCGACAGAATCGGTATCACTGATATCTCTTCTAAACCTGCGAAAGACCGTCAGCTCGTGTGCTACTCTTTTGGCTTCGATATACGCACCTGACATATCCGACAAAGGAGACGAGCCAAACCGAGCCAACATAACACAGAGACCACTCCAGGAACCCGGCGACTCTGTACCGCCCCTTCCAAAAGAAGACAGTGAATGAGAGCCCAAGAGCCGTCTGGACTACCATCAGGAATGTGTTGAGAACACACCTAATGACGGGGTTGTGGGTGTCAGCCTTGCACAATCATGACTGGCGCGGGCGATTTAGGAGAGACAAGACTCACCATTTTCGCAAGCCAGAAAATCGCGCCGTGGCTGCCCAGGCTTGGTCCCACCACACGACAGCGGTAAGAATCGCAGCCAGCCCAAGCCCGAAGAACGTGCACATGAGAATAAAACGGTGCTCGTCGTTGTTCTCAAACGTATCAAAGATGCTGAGACACACGAGGCACACAGACGCCAAAAAGCCCATGAACAAGGCCACGAAGCTCGTCGTCTGCCTCCACTCGGGGTCGTCGGTCAGCCCGTAGAAGTTGGGCGAGTACCGCACATGGTGGACTGCGAAGACGGTGCCGGCGAAGGCGACGCCGGTGATGGCACAGCCCACGATAAACACTGGCTGGAAGTTGAAGGCCGCGATGTCACTGATGAAGGGGATCTCTGGGTTGACTTGGCCGGGATATCTGGGCTGGCCGATTGCCAGCCATCGGATGAGGAGAATGGTGAGCGTGGAGAACCAGGAAATGCCTGCTACGAGGGGGAAGACCCAAAGCTTGTGAGAATAGCGGAAGTCGGGCCCGAAGACCCTGGGCCAAAGTCCGGTTGCCATGCTTCTGAATCCTCCTCCCTCATACAATTTCAAGCATTCCTGAAAAATTTGTCAAATTTGAGCGCAGTGGTTGTGAGCCTTTCGAACATGAGCACGCGACCAAAAGTCACCAGGAGTACCGTCATCCGATGCCTCGTGTGTTCTTATCTGCCTCTGGAAATCTTCCATCTTCGAAAAGACGTCATTGCGGGTCTTTCATGCGGGCCTGCAGAGGATTACGTGATTGGCGAGGAGCTCGAATCATTTCCGACCAAAATGTCTCTTCCAGCCGCACAATTCCATCAAATGCAGAGAGCAGTGTGACCCTAACCCTGTCTCCTTGACCGTGGCTGCTCACCGCGAGTAGGGCCATGATGTGCGCTGCAGCATTTATGACTCTGATCCCCTTTCGGTCGATGGGGGCCGACTGTGCCATATTCCAAATTTCTGCTACCGCCGTAGCCAATCGGAGGATACTGGGTTTACATCCCGTTCCCAATTGACAATTCAGTTCGACCGCTAAACATCACATTATTTCTCATTAGGTAGAGTCCTGCATCGGTCACCCACTCTCGCATCCGGTGTCCCGGGCCCCGGTCGTGGACTAGCCCGGGGCCTCTACACCAAATACGGGTTGGCACATCGGAACGAAATGGTCGAGAAATAAACACATCGCCCTCTTGGACAACTTGATGAATCAACCCATGATCTTAACAAGGTTATAAATGAAGCTTCACCTGAAGTAGCGGGCATTACCACCTGCTAAGAAGGCCACCATGTCGCGGGGCCTCAGCTGCGCTGTGGGCCGAGACTTTTGGGTGCCTGGAAGGGGCCCACACCAGGCGAAGCTAATCTGCCTCGCTGACATCGCAATCTTGACGGCCGTGCCAGGCCCGGATTGCAGCCTCCAGATTGGGTCCGCAGACGCCGCCCTGGCCCCACAAGGAGCGGTGATCCTTCAGCTCCCCACGTCCAAGCGACACAGCCAGGACAGCCCCCCTGCCCGACCGAATCCTTCCTGTGTCACAATAAGCATCGAAGGCCCGCATTGGTAAGCCGGCCGGCTTGGCCAAAAAGACAGCGTCTTTTCCTCGAGGATCTCCGGCGCGGTTCTGGGAGACTGCTGCTCTTCTGGCCGAGGATAAACCAATCCTGTTGGCCATCATCCAATTTACTTGCCACTAACACGCAGAGTCGCCACGATCATAGAGATTGCTCGCGCTGTGGATGTCGAACCACGTGTTGGCGTAAAATCCTGGCAATTATGGAGCAGCTGCTTCTCTGGTCGTGGGCGGTGGGTGTAGCACTAGCTAACCCTATGCATTCTCGATCAGAACTACGATCGAGACAAGTCGATGGTGCTGTTTCAGAAGATGTCTTTCTACGGAGAGCGTATCACTCTTGTCAGTACCTGTACTCACATTAAGTTCAACTTCACGTGGTAACTCCTGACACGTATATCGGAACAGCTGCGGTGCTCAACGGCAGAGCCTATATTGACGGCGGCGAATTCTCATATTCGAGCAGCAGTGGGGCGACATATCAATACTGTAAGCCATCGCCGACGTCCTGGTCACATCTCAGCTCGGGCCTTGCGGGCTGGCATTCAGGGCACGCATTTCTAAAACCTGTTGACAGCATCGACTTTATTATCAATCGATCTGTCGGCGGATTTCGAACCAGACACCGTGGCCTATACGTCAATAGCAAAGCCATCAGGCGTGCCGGATCTGAACAGGGCGGGCATATGGGTCGATCAAGCGTCGGGGTTGCTTTACACTGGGTTTGCCGGTTCTTCGTCGGATTTTGGCGATGCGCCAACAGTATCCCAAGGCTTGTGGTCATTCAAGCCTAGCGATGATGGAGCAACGGGGACATGGACGAATCTCAATGATACCACGGACGAGTACTTCACGACGCAGCCCAGACACTTCGCGGGACCTGTGGCCAGTGGGAACGGGACTGGATACTTCCTGGGTGGTAAGTGTTGGTCCGCTGCTCAACAGCAGCAGCCAGCGGCCACGCCTGGCAGACCCTAAGTGTCGTTTTTAGTCTAACCTCACTCTTAGGCCAAATCTTGGACAACGGGACCGAAGTGCCCGTCAGTGGCCTGCTCAAGTATAACTTTGCCACTAAGGTCGCAACCAACGCGACAGTCTCGGGTATTTCCACATCTGGATATGTGCAACGCGGCCAGATGCAATATGTGCCCAACTTCGGGCCCGCAGGCGTCATCGTCGCTGCCGGGGGTCACCAGCTCCAGAAAGGGTCAACGGAGAAGTACCTGCTGTCCTTCAACTCAGTTCAGGTCTTCGACCCCGCCACCGACACGTGGTACGAACAGACCACGACCGGCAACATCCCCGAGGGCCGCAAGGAGTACTGCATGGCCGGCGCCGCGTCGTCCAATAAGACGTACGAGATCCTGGTGTACGCGGGCTGGGACGGGAACCTGGGCTCGACGTCCATCCCGTGGGACGAGGCGTACGTGCTGTCGCTGCCGTCCTTCCACTGGTTCAAGGCGGACTACCAAGCCCTCCGCCCGCGCCACGGCCTCACATGCGAGCATATCGGGGGCGGCCAGGTCCTGGCGATCGGGGGTGTCGACACGACTCAGAACGGACCGACGAGCCTCTACGACGACGTGTTTAACACGCGGGATACGCACGACCAGGGGCTGGCGATATTTGATATGAGCAGCTTGTCGTTCACGACAGGTTTCCTGAGCAATCAGACGGTGTATAATCAGGCGACGGACGTGAAGAGTTATTACAATGACCAGTAGGTCCTCACCCGAGCGTTTCTCACGGACATTTCACGCCGGGCCATGAATGCTGACTGGCTTGATTTTTCTAGCGACCGCATGGCCGATTTTGCCTACTCGGGCCTGAAGGATCTATTCTCCGTCGAGAACTTCACTGCTGCCGCGACCGACGACACCGGATCGGGCGAGAGCTCGTCGGGCACAGGAGACTCTGGGAGCGGTTCCAGCGCGTCCTCGGGCACGTCAAATTCCAGCTCCGGCTCAGAATCCGCAAGTTCGAGCAGCACGGGTGCTATAGCCGGTGGGGTCGTGGGAGGCGTGGCGGGCGTAGCTCTCGTCGGCGCGGCGGCGTTTTTCCTCCTCAGACGACGAAAGGCGAAACGAGCGGCAGTGCAGCAGAATATTGAAGGCGCGGGCGCGGGGGAGAAGACGTATTATGGGACTGGTGGTTATGACAATCGGTATGGCGCGGTGCCGCATGCTGAGATGCCGGGCCAGCAGCCGCCGAGGTCGGAAGTTATCGGGTCGACGCCGCACGCGGAATTGCCTGTCCCCCAAAGGTATGAGTTGTCTTGATGGGGTATGAGGTGCTTGAGGAGCGGAGCAGCGCATGACGTGGCTACGCAGCCATATGCATGTGGAAGATGGCGGATGAGCTTGTGTCCATACTTCGGCATTTAATGTATACAAATATTAATGATACCACGGCATGATTGGTCTTATAAGTAGTCAGGCATGCGCTGCGGAATAAGCATGGATTCCGTGAATACAGATACGGAGCACTGACTGGATCTTGAGATACTCAATTCTAAGAGGTAGAACATTTGGATGAATTTGAGAGGTACAAAGGGTGTATTACTGAAACTAGAACTTCAATACCCAAGTTATTAACGATTACATTCATCCGCCGGTTGAGCTCAGACAAAAGTTTTGGAATGAACATTTTCCAGAGCGCTTCTTCTGTCCGAACCGGATCTACAGCCATTGCCCGGGAGAGCTGCTCTAAGTCAACGCTGTCTCCCCCACGTTGCTCAAGCCTACCGCAAATCACCCGCGGTGGCTCTGAGATCAGTAGGGACAATCGAATTGGCCCCGCACAGCTGGGGTGAAGCCTATTACTTCAAAGCACGTCGCCGCTTTGGTCTGCCCTTTCCGATTTATTTTTGGACACCTTCCAAGCCCCCCCCCCTCACCGCAACCATGCAAGATGCTTTGAGCTCCGAGGAATGGCCTGCTTTGATCATAAGAAGGAAATAATACGTCTAGTCTTGTTTCCATCATACGGCGTCGTGACTCGTGAGTGGAAATATCACGTCTAGTCTTGTTTCCATCATACGGCGTCGTGACTCGTGAGTGGAAGTAAACGCAGGCCTCCACAAAGAATGGCTCGAGTCGACAGGCAACGACATGGCATCGCCACAGGCCGTCAAGAGCATCTACAGCTGGGGTCGGATTGCAGTCTCCTTCCATTTATCATTGCCTCTCACTCAGAAGAAACCCTCCTGCGGCCTCTAAGAGTTTGATCGGGTGAAGGGCGGACACCGTCTCGTTGTCATCGCAGCCCGGTCGATAGCAGTACGCGTGTCGCATCAGGCTGTCGAATCCATCGGCTTGTGCGGGGAGAACTAAGTCATCACAGTCGATCTGGCGGACATTGTCACGTTCCGAAAGGTCCTGCAGGCCCAGAAGCCGAGGTTTTGGAGGAAAGTGGAAAATTGCCAAGCCCTGATTCAACGGAGGATCTTGCTATGCGTCGTTAAAGGGTGCTTACACCACCCCAGAGACGACTACCTAAGAGTGGGACTGACAGAAGAGCGAGCCCCGCGAGAGGCTGCTCTGGAGGGTGCGGTGTTGTCAGAACATGACAATGCTTTGTTTTCCCTCATCCGCGATTGAGTCGATCTTGCATAATTAGTTCTCATTTCTCATTAATCTTAAAACCCTAACCCATAGCTCGGAGCGTCGGACATTTCTTGCTCTAGATCTCACGATCTCCACTGGAAGTCAACTCGGTAAATATATGCCTCGTGCCGCGTTATTCGCTGCCCTATCGATTGTGGTGCCAGTGGGTTGGTGAGAAACAAGATCCAGAAGGCCCCCCTAGAGCGGTGAGAGTGTTCTCCCGGGTTCCTGGTGATGACAGTAAGCAGCGGGGGGCCCCATTGCATGAACCACCAACCATACACGTGTCGATGAAGTGGCTCCCGGCCTCCACTCGGACCTCTCTAGCCCAATCAAGTAAGCCCTCGCCGTGGACAGCAACACCGATATCCTCTCCTGACATGGACCCGATATGGAGTCAATCATGACCTCGCGGAGTTACCGGGACGGTCCTTGTGGCTCCATTCCATGCAGGGGGCATTGAGCCTTTATCTGGAAGCCGTCCATCGACGTCCAGGAACCAGACCCATTGACTCATAAAACAACCAATCTTAACACCAGTCAATTATACACTTCTTTCGAGGACAACAGCACTCTTTTCAAAACAACACCCAGGTCTGCGCAGGTAGCAGACGCACAATTACACAATGTCCACAATGGCCCTAGTCAGACGGTCCACATCGTCCCTTACCAAGACGTCGTCCCTCAGCAAGACATCAACGTCCCTCACCAAGCAGAGCTCACGTGAGACAAAGGCTGAAGGGGAGGAAAGTAAGGGGCGCTCTTCAACTCAGCTGGAGTGCGATCAAGTGTATCAGGGAATCAAGCGATGGAAGGCACACAAAGGGGCTGTCCTGCTCCCGTTGGTCAGGAAGGAGACCATTCCATCCTTGAGGGACCGGGCTAAGCCGCGATGGTGGAAGGGAAGGAAGGGTATGTAACTGTTTTCATGCCTGGTTGCGGTGTCATCCAACCAACCACACACTAACATGCACCTCACCCCCAGCCAAGGCCGCAATGTGCTTCACAACACCAGAATCCCTGCAGCAGGAGATCGATAGCACCGCAAGCGACGGGCAGGTCCACGAGCTGTTCCTCCTGGTCAGCCGCTATGTCGACCTCCAGACGTCCACGTTCACCGTGCCGGAGAACATCGACAACCTGTACATTATCCGGTGCGCAAACGTCTCCAAGGTCCCCGGCACGGTCGAGGGCAACAGCAAGCTCGTCCTCAACGGCGGCTCGACCTTCTGCGGCGTCCGGCTGGACGAGTGGCAGGCCAAGCACGTGGGCGAGCACAACATCATCCTCGGCCCGGACGTCATCATCCAGGTGAGCATGGGCGGGATCCCCTGGACGGCGCGCGACGCCATGGGCATCATCTCGAAGCAGCAGCGCGAGGAGGTTGCCAGGCACTTCAAGGAGATGTGCGACGCCAAGTGCGAGGGCAACCCGGAGTGGAACAGGTGGCGCAGCCCCGTCAACAAGCTGCTCGACGTCGCCGCCGGCACCACCACCCTCGCGTCCGTCGTCGAGTGCTACGCCGGCGGCATCGCCATCCAGGTCGCCACCAAGGCGGCCGAGTCGGGCATCGACGGCGCCTTCAAGATCAGCGCCGGCTTGCTGTGCCTGTCCGGCCCCGGGCAGCTCGCCCTCGCTGGTGTTGGTGCAGCGGCTGCCATCTACTTCATCCCCTGGAACACTGTCTGGGGCTGGTTCCGCTCCGCGTTTGGAGCTTTGATGAAATGGATCATGCAGGCGTGGGAGAACCTGAAGAGCTGGATGCAACAGGCTTTGCCGGGGATTGGCCAGCAGGCGGTCAAGCACGCGTTTGAGATGCGAATTCAACCAGTGTTGACGCACCGGATGACGGGATAAGCATAGCTCATGCTGCTCACACTATCACTTACTGCATGTTGTATCGAGGCTGGAACTTGTGCGCATTGCAATTGATCGCGGAAGGAAGGTTGATTAAGGCTTTCGCAAACAAAGGTTTGGACGGTGATTGTGCGTCCACCAACACACTCATTAAATGCAGGTACCCCTGCTTGGATACGAACCCTATAGAAGATGGAATTATGAGATAAGACGATATACTGTGATATAGGAGACAAAGAAAAATACCAGACCGACTAGCCGGACGCGACGTGCTCTTTTCATAACTTCGGTAAAGAAATACTCTTTTGCTGCGCCATTGCGATGCGGGCCTCTTACATCTCCTCTCCATTACTGTCGACGTTTGAACTGAATCATTGGCCCATCATGCATAGAAACGAACACGTCGTATGTCTGATACAGATCAACATTCTCTCGTCCTCGTCCCGCGCCCGGGGCACCCCCTCCTAATAGGTCAGTGGGGTCTTGTCTCATATCGAACATGTAAATCAGCTTTGCTATCACAATAGACATTTCCATCCAAGCCAGGTACTTGCCAGGGCATCCGCGGCTTCCCATGGAAAAGGCACAGGCTCCGCTCTCGGCAAGGGCCACGTCCTCCTCCGCCGAGCCGTCCTTCTTGCCGACCAGCCACCTCTCAGGCCGGAACTTGGTGGGCTCTGGGTAAATGTCCTTGTTGTAGCTGAGGCAGTAGTAGAAGACGCTTACGTTGACGCCAGGTGGGAAGAATGTCCCGTCGACATCCGTCCCGCCCTCTCGAACCTCTCGGAGAGTTTCACCACCGACAGGAGGTGTCACGCGAAGGCCCTCTTGGATGAAAGCGCGGAGGTATTTGCATGACTGTAGTTTTGGCCCGGATTTTATCTCGGACGAGCTGGAGAAGGTGGACCTTATCTCGTCAACAAGCTTGGCTTGGATCCCCTGGTTGCGAACGAGGTAGAAGAGGAGCGCAGCCATGACAATAGCGGTGGTATCTGAGCCCGCGATGATCAGCAGTTCAGCCTCGCCGTACATCTCGTGCGCGGGGAAACCGCGAGCGCCCGTCTCCGGGTCCTCCGCGTGGAAGAGGTAGTGGAAGAAGTCCTTGCGGTCCTCGCCCTCCGAGACAAGGCCTGCTTGGAGCTGGCGTTCCCTCTCCTCCTCCACCTTGGTGCGGTCTATGAGGCACTCCTCCACGAAGCTCTCCCACTCCTTGAGTGCGGGCGGCGTCGCGGCTTCCAGGAGCCAGTCGAGGCCTCGTGGCTTCAGCCAGGCCCAGAATCCAGCGAATGGGGACATCGCAATTGGATGCATAAGTTGCAAGAATCCGGCTATGAGATGTATCACGTATCGAAGCTCATTCCCTGATTCCTTCATATTAAATTGTTTCCCGAAGCACAGGTCCCCGAGGATGTCGAACACCAGGTAGTTGATCCAGTCCGTCATGTTCAGGGATGCGGACCAAGCATCGCCGCTGCTCGGGGCGGCCTGCTCGTCGATGAGCTCGCACCACCGGTCCGTGTTTGAGAGCACAAACGCTTCCGCCGACCGCAGTGCCTTGTCGGAGAACGAGTTGTTCAGGACCCGGCGCTTGCGCGCGTGAACCTCGGTGTCTACTGCGTTCAATGTGGTCAGGGCGTCGACGTTCCGGGGCCAGACCAAATATGAAACTCCCTTTTTGACATTTCCTTTCGGGCCATATATCGACCTAAATCCGTTGGGCGTGTTGACCAGAACGCTGTTTGGGGCATATCGAAATGTTGGCCCTGGGATGCCTTTTAGCCTTCTACTCTTGGCTAATAATTCGACAGAATCGAGCTCACGTACCATACTCTTCTTGAAGCTGATGAAACCAGAGGTGACGGTCCTGCTTGAGGGCGTGCCGATACGAAGGAAATGAGGAGAGCTTTGCCCAAAACGGCCCTGGATAGCTTGCTAGCGGATGAAAATACAAGCGGTAAACCACCACCGAGACGAAGTAGGCGATTGGCAGCGTGCTGAGCAGCACGAGACCACTGAAGGACGACATGTCTCACGCCCCCGTGGGTGCAATTCTCGGCTTTCGTCCTGCAACTTCGATGTCTGTCCGGAAGTCCGGAAGGGAGACGACAGAATTTTGTTCAGGGCTGAGCTGGAAGAGGGGCCCAACCTATATGTCCCATCCGGGGATGATGAGCGGCAGTTGGCCGTGCGTTCTTTCACATCCGCCAATCAGTGTGTCTGCGATGTTACCGGTCTCTTTGCACTGTCTAACACGGTGTCGATTTGCATAGTGCCACTGCCGTTGAAAACATGACGAGATTTGTCCATATTCGACATACTAAAATCTGTCACAAAGGTCAAAGGATGTCTCACATGTCCATGTGTGCACGTTCCGTCTCGGCAGAGAGTAAACGCTTCGGAGCCGGCGTCTGGATGCTACGTGGACTAGGGCGCGTCACATGTTGCATTGACAGCCAGTTCGCGGCGACGGGAGAGCTTTTATCCGCGAGGGCCGTTGATCAGACGCGTTGATCTCCTGTGTCCGAATTTGTGGGCGAGGCCGTACCTTAATATAGCTCATGTTTAGGAGTGTTTTCATATCACTTTGCGACTGGCACCCTCATTGGATCGTAAGTGTTTACATGGCCGGCGCCGTGGGCGGGATCCTCAGCAGAGCTACATCAATAAAACACCAGTAGTAACATGGGCCTACGCGATAGAATGTAGCCAATACCTGATTCAATTCCCGCTAGAACTGCTGTCCGGCCCGCCACAGGGAGTCGTGAAGCCCAGAGAGCCTTTCGCTCTGGAGTTGCTGAGATGTAGTAACACAGGAGCTACCCCAATCCGTACACTCGTTCCACAAACAGAATGACGTCTAAAATGCCCAATTTTTATATGACACCATCGAGTGGTGCCTGTCTACGCATGAACCCGTCTTCAGCAACAAGTTGCACGACAATAAATATCCAAGTAGAGCACACATTCGATGCTGACGCTTACCAATCAACAACTTTCCGGGCGACCAGCGATCTCAGAGGTGTTGTATATTCTCCGATTCCGTCCCGGGATTTAGATAACATCGATCTAGACGCCCCGCGACCTAACGCCTAGCTCGGCTCAGAGCCGTTCATGATGGTGTACGGCATGACGTGGGGGTTGCATTCGGTATTCCGACCCGTTACATCAGATAAGCCTAAGTTTAAGGTTGCTCTCGGCGAACCATTCGACCCGACAAGGAGGGAGGCTTGGCAGTCGCTACATTTCCTAATGAAGAAGGCCGATATTAACTATTGTTTGCCGAGGAGGAGTGATGCGACATCATGTTGAGCCACCCGAAAGTTGGGAGGCCGATTAAAAAGATTTGATCGGAGCTCGCTGTCAGCCAGGTGGCTGACCTGCCAGTCCTGCATATGATTCTGTCGCCAGCCTGCCCTACCGTAATGAATGAGCTTGTGTATTACAAGGTTTTCGGCCACATGGTGTCGATAAAATCCGGAAGAATTAGCTAGATGATCCTGCCACGGACAATCTTGGGGTAGAGAAGAGGGCAGTCCAGAGATCCAGTTTAGATGAGCATTCCTCGCGTCGTAAGTCCGAGTATTCAACGGCTAACAGCGAGTCTAGATGGAGCTCCAGATGTTCCACAAGAAAGTCATTGATGTCATGAATGCTGATTAGGGTGGATTCAAATACTACTCGACCCTGTGGCCCACGATGTCTCCTCCAACGTGTGGAAGAACTCTTCAGATCATCTGTGGTCAGAGCTCCTCAGTCCATGTATTCCATAGGCCACAGCTTCCACATGATTATACGGCGGACTTGTCACCAAATCAGGAAGGTACGAGAGCTAGGCTGGTGTCGAGCCATGTTGCTGAGGTGTGATCGAATGGTCAACCCCTCGACGGTAGACTGCTGCAGGCTAATCACATCAGAAAGCCAATATCAGAACCATACTCCACGATTGAGTTGCAATCAGCCAAACATGCCTGGATGCGTCCAAGATGGCGCATCAAGAAGATAGCTAGGTCCCGGTTCGAGCCTCCCCCTTATGTCCGGACTTCCCGTTCAGGAATACTGATGCGAAGGGCCAACGATATGTCTACAACATGTTCTCAACCAATAGATGACTATCTCGTTTTTAATAAACCACAAAGTATCTACACGATGATTTTGAATGGCCTCTTCCAAGTGAGTGTTCATTGAACTCCCAGCCTCATATGCTGTTAAAGGAAACTATGTCAGCGAGAGCGCATGGTAAGGTGATTCTGAGCCCTAAGGCCGCTGGACAGCATAAAAAAAAGGGTTAGGACCAATGGCTTCTTTACCGGAAAAGCCGAAGTCGTACCCGTTTTAACATTCTTTATCAACCTCTCCGCTTCATCCTGACTGGGCCGGCCCACCGAGATCGAGTATGCTTCCGTCGAACGTTGCAGCCGCAACCCACCGGCACCACTACTGGCCTTGAATGGGATCTCGTGATCTTGGGTTGGCATATTGAAGACAATAATGCAGTGAATGATTTCCAAGAACGGACATGCTCCACCCACGATAAGGCGAAGGAGGAGGGGGTGGCTATTACATCTCAGATGTGCACCATCTCAGAAATTTTGAAGCCTGGGTGCTGTGTCACAGTCCAGTAGGATGAACGACTGTGAGCAGCAGAGGTATGGCTTCGAGCTGGCCAGGGTCGGGGCCTTGTATCAACGGTATCTACGTGAGGTGGAAAAATTATATAAGGCCGTTCAAGGTGTTCGCACAACTCAGCAAGTTGGAATCCTCTCATCATCTCATCAAGCAAGCCCCTCGAGTTCTGTCACTCCATCAAACCATTAGCAACGGAATTTCCATCATCCACACGTACTTTGAACTATTAAGAATTAAAATGAAGACCTCTTACGTTAATACGATCCTGGCCTTTGTTGCCTCTGTCTCTGCGGCACCAGCTCTTCAAGCTCGCACATACCCCACCGTCGCCACCTACGAAGTCACCCTTGGTGAAGTCGACCCTGCCTACCTTGCACAGCTGGAGTCCGCCGTCGTCAACCTCGATGAGGGCGCGGCCACCAAGCGTGACAATGAGGCGCGCCAGACTGGCACTTGCGACCTCCAAGGGTAAGCACGTCCATTCCCTGTCAGAGCACAGAGCTAATTCGAGATTATGCAGCTTCGCTATTGTCAATGGGCAGATATCATCCTTCGCTGGCACTGTCCAGAACAGCCCTGCCAACTATGGCCGGGCCGTCACGCTGACCGGAATCTTGGCCGGCTGCTCCATCGGCCTTGTCCCCCAGCAGAACTGCGCGCTTTGGTCTATCATTGATACATCTGGCTGCGCCACTGCCCGATCTGTAACCTTCTCCAATTAGGTGAAGAGTGGTCTTGAACCCAAAGCATCTCTTTTGTGCGACATTACTGTATACCACCTCAGACATCTGCATTATGGTAGAGCAAAGCATAGGGCATTGCATTCTGGCAGCATAAAATACGGCATTGCATTTTGGTAATGGAAAATGGCCCTGTGGTTGACAAATCTGCGGTCGATGTAAATATGATCAAGACAATCTAGTCATTGACACTGCGACTTTTATCAGTCCTGAGATGTGTTTGCCGAAGAGTCGACTTTACCATGACCCTTCCCCTACCGCCTGAATCGCCCGCACCATCGAGCAGAATGATGCTTGGGCGCAGCGGGATCCAGCTTCTCAATATTTGTTCAATCAAGGGGCCGTTTTCTTGGTAAAGAAGCTGGTGGGCAGCCTGGACGAAATCCATAGTTAGCTGCGTTTGTTGTTTGGCCGGACTCCCCACGCAAGGCCAAGGCGTACCGATAATACTGGTGGGTTGACCGCAGGTCATGTCCTGCCGTTACAAAGCCGATTGAAACAATTCACTGAATCCTCCTTCAAAACGGTACGATTCTGAGAATGCTGGACAGCATCGGGAGATGTGACTGATCACGGTATCAGACGCTTCCGCGGCTACTGACGCACGATTTATCTTGTGTCATACTAACGGGCACAGCTTGATCTCAGTGGACAGTCGTTTGCCAGAAGTACTTAACTCCTTGCTCGACAGGTCCTTTGTGCAAACACAGTCAAATCCACGGTGCTAACTTTGATGCGCTGACTAACCGTCCTTCTTTGACCACTGCTTCCCTGCCCAGAGTGTCGACAGCATCATTTCCTCCGTCCGTTTACAAAACCCTCCACCTCAACAAGTCGTCACCATCGTCTCCAACTCGAAAAGCAGACGCTAAAGGACGCCACTATCACCACTCGACCCCCAGCCATGTCCTTGCAACGGATTCTCCCCACGACGGGGCCTAGCTCCCTGAGCCCCACAGGCTTTGCAGAGACCATCCTGATCATCACCATCCTGCTCGGCGTTCTCTGTGTGATTGCGCTCGTTCTGCGCACTTGGCAGCGTGTTCGAGACCGGAACTTCCATGTTGATGACGGAGTGACATGGCTTGGGCTGGTACGTCAATACATAGCGTCGAGCAAGCATCCCAACAAGACACTGACACACGGCAGATGTTCAACTTGCTCCAGTACGGATTTGTGGCGTGGGGTACAACGGTGGGCATTGGATCTCCGGATTCAATGCTAGCCAAGCCCATGATGACGAGCGCCTCCCAAGCATCGTACTGTAAGCCATCGCAAACCTTGAAAGTCTCTCAGAGATCAAAAATTCCGTTTTCCTAGTACGGTCTACCAAACGGTCCAATTCCGTCGAGGTCCTGGTTTTCCTACAAAGTGCTGACATAAGCAAACTCAGGGATCGAAGTGAGGTACACATTGGCGATGGGGTTTACCAAATGCAGCATTTGTAGCACCCTGCTACGAATAAACAAGGGGACCGGCCATCAGAACACTGCCTGGGCTCTCTGGCTCATCATGATCGCGGTCGCTGCAGCGTCAATGGCAACATTCCTCTATTTGGTCACACGCTGCGACCCCATTAGTGGGTGTCGAGACTTCAGTGACACCGGGGTTGTCCTCTATTTTGCCCAGGCGGGCATCTACATCCTCGTCGACATCGCGCTAGCCGCGATACCTTTGTTCATGATCCGGGGTCTCAACATGCAGAAGAGCCTCAAGCTATCACTAGGGGTGATCTTGGCCATAGGCGGCATCGCATGCCTCGCTTCCATTCTTCGCATCCCAGCCCGGCTAGACAACAAGGATGGTGCCGAGGGGGGATACAAATTCGGCTCCGTCATTCTCTGGAGTGTGGTTGAAACAGGCCTGAGCATCATCGCATGCTGCCTCCCAATGATGCGCAAACTCCTCAGGAGCTTCGACACAGATGACGCCTCAGTCGTCCCGGGTAGAGCCGCATATTACCAGCCCGGCTCCTCGGGACACTCGGGACGGACTCCCAGCAACAATAATGGGCTCCTGCCACACCAATCGAGCCTTTCCTCCGACCAAGAGAAAGGACCCAACACCGTGTAGCCCTTCAGCGGGACATCACCCTCATTCAAGCTTAATGACGGCCCCAGCACCTATGTCACGCACGCCTGGTTTTGGTGGTTCAGTCCAAAGCGACTGGCTCACACGAAAAGGTAGCAGCCGTGGACTTGTTCAGAGTGCCTAGGACATGGATAGGGCCAAGGTGGCCGTACACTACACTACATCCACTGGGCTCTTCAGTGTGATGTAATAGATTTAAAAATGCCTTCAATATAATGAATATAGTGGGTTTATTTACACGCACTACACTACACTAAGTGTAAACAGTATAGTTAAGGTAGCTATATATTATATTATATCTATTGGGCTTTTTAATATAATATAATGGATTTAAAAATGCCTTTAGTGTAATGAGTGTAATGGGTTTATTTATACGCACTACACTACACTGAGTGTAAATAGTATAGTGTACGGCCACCTTGGATAGGGCCTTCCTCGTCCCACCAGTCCTGTCATGGAGGTCTTTAATGGGTCGCCTTGTCCATGGGGTCGATTATCGATTCTAGGTGGTAGTAGGGTCCAATGGCAGAATGAGTAGTTACATGCACATTGAGGACGGAAGTCTTTACCACTGTTTGCTACCGTTTCTGTGACTCTGCCTTCTGAAACTCCAAGCTCTACCTTTTAATTAACTTCTCCTCATTGTACTAGAAATCGTCGTGTTGACAATCACATCTTATAGACTGCAATCGATCTCATCAAACCAGACGTCCACCCTGTCATCGCCGAAACGAACATTATCGTCTTCGTCTCAATTGACCCTTGATTTTGCTGACGAAGCCCTTTCAGGGTCTTGCCACACCTTCTGGGGCATATTGTTATGGATAACCAATTGAAGCTACCCGCCAGGCTATTTTCCCAGCATTGCCGACTTTGTTGTGGCTACATCTGTTGCTCTCGCATCTGTGTTGACACTGCCAACCTGTGAGTATTTGAGCAGTCCGGACAGATCAGATCTAATGCATGTTCAGTCCGAGTCCCTTTCAACATTCCCTAATCAAAGGTTTTCTTAAATCTAGAAGGACAAAGCCCTACTATTCATCAGATTGAACATGAACATCTCCCTCTATCCGGCGTAATGCTTCAAATCGTTACACTCAATCCCTTTGGTTGTGCCTGGACGCGTGCAACTCCGTAGATGCACCATTTCACTTTCTCTGCCCTTGAGTTACAAATAAACCACTCAGCCCGACTGGCTTCATTTAGTTTGTCTTCCATGCGCTGTAGTAGCTCATCCACCACATCGTAATCTCAAGACATTCGGGACGGCCACTCTTATAAATGACCTAGTTGCTCATTTCAGCCTGATCCATGGTCCGTTTTAGCTATCACGAGGGCATTGAAGGAGATTCAGCATGGAGTGACTGGTAGACCACTCTGTGCCCGACAGGCCATATATTAGATTTTACTTGCCCCCCCCCCCCTCTTTTTGGTTGGGAGGGATGAATGCCTTTTCAACTTCACATAAGGATCGGCACTAAGATTAAGTATTTCTGCCTACTATTAACCCATTTCAGCGTGCACAAGTACCTTGAAAGCCAAAGAGCCCGCCGCTGGAAACTTCGACCGCAATATGTACACGATGATAGAACCCTCGACTGACTAACGCGAACCGGTGCAAGTTCATGAGCAGCTAGCCTCCAGTAGGTTCGGCACCAACTACTCGGGTGACATTTGGATCTAGCGTGAGAGTGTTGTAGTTTGCCACCAAACAAGGCTAACCCTCTAGACAAGGATATAGCCACGAGACCATAGGAAGCTTTGTTGCGTGTCTTCGCACGTGTAACCTCTCCGAGGCAATTTTAACGAACGAATACTATGGAGAAGATTTAATTAGGGCTCGTGTCCGGACTCAAATAGCAGCGGGCAGGTGTAACACACTGGCACCTGGGGGCTAAAGGTTGATATATTTCTACGGCTCATACTATTTC
This sequence comes from Diaporthe vaccinii, assembly GCA_039880775.1. Taxonomy (NCBI): domain Eukaryota; kingdom Fungi; phylum Ascomycota; class Sordariomycetes; order Diaporthales; family Diaporthaceae; genus Diaporthe; species Diaporthe vaccinii. The sequence goes on from JBCEDN010000001.1 coordinate 3,940,695, forward strand.
GTCCTATCCACTAATCGGTTTCAAGGGCCATTTAAGATCTAATAGCCCTGGAGCTTTGGCCATCTCACTTCCATCCTCCCTCCTGGCATCTGTCGTGGAATCTGGCATGCTCATCATTTTCTTTGGACATTTGATCAGCAACCAAGCCAGTCCAAATCACCCTCACGAGCAACCACTCAACAAAAATCTTCGACAAGAAAAGAGATCAATCGTGACACGGCCCCTGAGCAGGTAGCTCCACCTAAAACACCTCGGCCTACCATACCATCCCTTATCACCTTGCCACTACGCCGCCCTCGAGTCAGACCACCAACAATGGCGTCCCCTGTTGCGCTCACTCCTTCATTCCACCCTTTTCCTCGCCTCCCTTACGAACTTCGCCTGACCATTATTGAGGAGCACCTCAAAGGCCTAGGACACAGGAAATTATCTCCGGGAAACTCATGCCCATGTGCCCTGGGCTCTGGGATCATCACGGCATTCAACAAACGCGAGCCCCCAAGATCACTGGCAAGATATGCTACAATCAACAAGCAGTGGAAGTCTGTGGTCGAGAAGCACACGTTCAATACGCTCCACCTTAAAGTAGCCGGTCTTAATGATCGAAACGTCCTCGACCACCTTGAGCGGATTTGCGTTGGAGACCGCATCGACAAAATCTCGGAGATTAATCTTTCGATTGTCGTCAATCTTATTAGCAGGTACTCAGGGTCAGCGACCAAACTAATGAATGCTTTCTCCGACCAGGGCAGCAGAGCTAATACCGATGATGACAACCAACCTCACATCGTTCATGCTGAGCGTGTAGCCACGGCAGCCCTCGGCCATTTCTTCCGCATTGTGGCTGGTTGGGCTCGTGATAAGGAACCGCTCATCTTCAGATGCACATTCACCTACGAGGCACCGGGAACACCTACAATAAGCCGCCCGCTCAATGTGCCACGCCTAGCAATCGACTCTTCCAGTTTCCCTGAGGTTCTCTGTCTCGGCACTCTCTTAATGCTCGAAAGCGACTACTATGGAACCCAACCGGAGTCTATGTTTCAACTGCTCACGAAACTCCCGAATGCGAAGCGTTCCGGTCTGGCGTTTGACGTCAACCTTACATCCTCGGACATCAAGACCGTCCAAGGCGAGTATCCGGGTGTCTTTGAATTGCCTGATATTACAACGCTGACAATTCTGCAGAAAGAAGTTCAACTCCTAGCTTCTTAGGATCCAAACTCAATACACTCTCTATCTGCCCCAATTCGATGTGTCGCATAGCGGAAGTCCCTAGCTTGTACACACACCCCTCGCTCCGATTGACCCAATCGATCTTTGCCATGACCTCTAGGCTCGAGGAAATATACATCGACGACGGCGTGGTCGACATATCAGCCTTCCTGAAACAGGCATGCATCGTCAGCGGAGACACGCCGCAGAGCAAAGCAGCCTGGCCCAACTTGAGGGTGCTTCGGGCCCACGGTTCCTCCAGCTCGAGCCCTTCGGACGACCTTGCAGCCGCAGCCGAGTTCCACGACTCGGTCACGAAGGCCTTGCCTCATATTCCAAACATATACCTTTTCCAAGTCACGCTTACTTCACCGTATCGTCGTGTCAACAAGATATTTTCCTTTGAGTATGCCGGTGTCATCATCAGCGTGCCGCCGCGAAATGACCGCTCGGCGATGCAGGACGGAAACCTGATCCTGTCTGGTGCTGAACCAGACGAATACACGGTGGATGCGTGGCAGCAAATTGCACAAAGACATTGGCATTGCAAACTGGCTCGCGATTCGGAATGGAGCTAGACTGAGAGAGTGTGCGCTCTAGGGCCGCTGCTCGACTGGTCAGTCCAATGTGGCAGACATCCACGGTACCTAGGGGAACGTGTGACTGCTACAAGACGCTTGATCTATTGCTTCACGAGGTAAGGGCGGTTGGACCAGGGTTCAAAGCCATTCGAGGTTCAAGGCGGAGAGGTAGTGCCTAGATTCCAGGCAAATCTGGAGCACCGGTGAGCGGAAATGGCGAAGGACAGGATCTGAGAGGGTGTCGGATCCACTACAGACAGACGCGGTCCATCATCATGGGAATAGTTGCACTGGTGCTACGGGGCAGGTGAACGAAATGGCTAGGAAATGCGGGTTCTTTTTTGGATGGAGTAGTACCGTGCTGGCCTTGCTCGCAGGAGTACAGGCCGTGGTGGTTGCGGCTAGAGCCCATAGCTGGGCCAAGCCTGGAGGGGTGTAGATCCGGTCACCAATCGGGAGCTTCCAGATCCCTCCCAGAATGAGGCCGATAGACGACTTTTGACGTCACTTCACTTTGATTGGCCTTCCCAAGCAGGATTGTGACCTCAAATGACGATGGCTTTGAACGCCACACAACGTCGTGGCGCATGACTGGTAAATTGGTGGCTTGTGGTGTAAGTAGCTCGACGGTGATCGCAATCGAGACGAATATTTAAACTGCCATTCAATACACATTATGTTTTCCTTTTCAGATCCAGGCCTTCTCTCCACTCTCACGTAGTACCCAAGCACAAGACTATAATATCAACTGATTCTTGACAATGGCTCCAACCAACGGTGAGCATTGATTCTGATGTGACGAGCGTATCAACCGCCGGATACTAACACCTCTGTGCCTGCAGACCCCGAAGCGACTACTGCAGTCAATGATCCCCTCGAGAAAGCCGAGGCCAAGAAGGAGAGCGGACAGGCTCCACAGGAAGGACTGAAGGGCGAGGCAGCGCTGGATGAGGCCATTGCCGATGCAGGCGGAGATAATGTTGATCCGGAAGTTACTTCCGCAGCGGACGATCCGCTTGAGAAGGCGGAAGCCGCCAAGGAAAGTGCCTAAGCCGGTGGCTGGTTCATGGTCAAATGCATTGGGGAATGGAAGTCCCAGGTTGATTGTTCTGTTGCCCAGAGCTGAACTGGTCTCATTTGACTGTTTGTCAGACGCTCAAGATTCCGCAGCTTGGTGGAGATTGTTTCCTATCTAGTTGATTAGCATGAAATTATTTGACCCTCTGGATGGAATAGAATGCACATCGTGGACAATGTCATTGCTGCTCACCATTCAACACTGCAACAGACGGCATGCCGCAGCAACGATCCATGGACTTCAGCCGCGCTTCTCACTTTTGCCCAGCAAAATTATGCATCCGATATAGACAGCGATTTCAATGCAGACGGACGTGTCGATCAAATTCCTCTTGCAATCTTTATGTTCTAGTCAAGAATTGAGGGAACTGGCGGCCGCGGCAACCAGCTTTGGCATCCTGACAGGAAACCAGCTACATGTAATGAACAGCTTTTCATCTGACAGTCAGCAATAACCTAGGTGGAGCAAGATCTCTGTTCAACTGGGAGGCAGGTACATCAAATAACACAAAGATGGATTCTGAAAGAGCAAACAGAGTCTTGAGAAAAAAGTGGGCATTCTGCTCTTCTATTTTGCTTCGATATTCCAGACAGCCTCCAGAGACCTTCGGTGCCATGGTATGGCCAAATTTGAAAGGCAAGCGATTGAGGGGACCATTAACCCATGGCGCAAGGCCTTGTTTGAAGTAACTTGTATCCAACTTGCTCGTTTGCCATGACTGTTGCAGTCCCTGGCATTTATTGTTCCTGAGCTTGGTGACTCCTTTCGAGGCATGCCCAGATCACTTTACAGTGCTACATCATGGACAACCCTGCAGCGATCTTGACCTCAAGCCTCTATGATTCTGCCTAAAGTTTACTTCACTTGATGAAACAAATTACATAAAAACCATCTGACTCCTGTCCCTGCCCATTGCAGCTGACCTACCACCAACAACAACCATCCAGTCGTCAGCAAAATCAGAACAACAAAACAAAACTCATCTGCACCTTAGCAAATCCTTCCCCCTTACACTCCTGCAGTCTCATGGCCACCATGTCCGCAGCAACCAACATGGACCCCGACAAACAAACTCTCGTTCAATTTCACCATTATTTCAAGCTGCCCGCAGAGTTGAGAATCAAGATCATTCAGGAATTCATCACCGATCTGCGACAACAGCTTCGCCTTCCAAAGTTTGCTCCATTTGCAGTCATCCACAGCGAATGGCAGCATGAGTTTGAGGCTGAACAGGAGCTGTTTGGCAGCCTCTGTCTCTCTACTGAGGATTTACCTGCGTACCTTGGGATGGTCAACCAACACCGTCGTGACTCCTTGTCCAAGCTCACCCTTCGGGTATACATCAACAATGCGGCAATCGAATTCAGCAGGCACATGTACCACATCAGCGGAACCACTGGAGTATGCTCTCGAGCTAGTTTCTTCATTGTCAATTCTATAGTCACTATCTTGGACAGCGTGGTATATTCGGCCCCAACCGGGTCCCGGGCAACAAGGGCTGGGCTTGAACTCCATACTCAGATCATGATTCCAGGCGACGAGGGTCATCGTGACCTCCGCACGGTCCTAAGTCTGCCCGATGGCATTTGCTGCGACTTCTCCCAGCTCCATCCATTGCATACCATCCGCAGTTTCTCGCAAGAACGGCTCCTGGCTAGTCAGCAGCGTGCCCTGGGTATTGGGATGATGTTGTTTCTCAACCCATCCTCTCTGCTCACCTTTGTCCGTTGCATGCCAGATTTGGAACAAGCAGTGGTTGACATTTCTAACTGGCAGTCACTTCGTGGCATCAGTGGTAAGTTCAAGTTTACAGATCCTAAGCGGGGCCGCCAAACCTCAAGTGCTGTGGATCTATATCACAATCGCATTAGCTTTGAAGAGAGCATGTTGACTCTAATTATTAATACAGCACGAGAAATCAATTCCTGTCCTCGACTCAAGAAGCTGAGAATGACCAATTTCTCTCAATACGTTCCGTGGCAGACTCTCGCCATGTGGATCTCATGCTGGGGCCACGGGATCGAGAACCTCGAAACCTGTTATACCGATGTACCCGACTTTCTACGCACCTTCACCAAGCGCGATGAGCACTCCGAATCGATCACATGGCCCAACCTTCAGGTGCTCAAAGTCGGGGGTTATTGTAGAGCATTGCAAACATCGACCTCGGCGGATGCTTTCATGGTTTCTGGTGACCCAACTGAGACATTGAACGCCATGGCCGTCGCTCTGGCCTGGCTTCCTAGCATCAGGGATATGACGGTTGAGCTTGGAATGGTTGACCGTGCGAATTTCCTCTGGATCGTGTTCAAACTGCATTTGGGCAGCGGATCAAGCAACCTGACGATGTCTCAGTCCAGCTGGCAGGAGAGTGGCAGAGCTTTGAGTCATGTGCCATGGAATGACTCCAGCGAGCCAGGTGACCTGTATTTTAGAGATAGTATGCAAGATGCGGCAGCAGAGGTCCAGGATGCGGTGAGGATGCACCGTGGCCATGATTTGGAGATCACGTGGCCCGAGACGGTTGAGAAGCCTCAGTCACGATGAATGGGTGACGTCCAGAGGAGTTGCACACGAAGTGAACGCCAAGGCGTCGTTTCCGCGCCCGCCTCATCTACTCTGGATGTGGGGAGATTACAGAAGACCATGGTGGAAAGAAAGTGGTGACATCGCAGCAGCAGGTACGGGCACGGCACACCATCCAGTGCCGAAGAAAATGGAGGGCGGCTTAGCCGCCTTGCACCAAAAGGACACTCATACCGTCCCGACCGAAGTAACAGAGGCACAAAAGATCGATTCACCCGGAGGAAGATTTTGGAATGCATACGGTGGTCTCTTGAGAGGGTACTAGTGTAGGTAGATTACAGTATGGCCACCTTTAGACTGATGACAGGCATAGCCAGCCTTTCCATGCGGCAGTCCGAAGTGTCAACACATCGCTTTTCAGTCATACGTGAGTCTTTCTGATGCATGTTGTTAGCATACCGACTTTTCCATCTCACAGAGCAATGTGATAGCTGTGCTTAGTCTCACCTGGGTTTGATTTGAGTGTTGGAGGCATGCTAGACACAGCACTCAAGCGTTGTGCTTTCAGGCTCGCAGTTGGAAGTGTCACGGCAACCTGTAGAGTAATGGGGTGTATTGGTCAGGACGTATGGTGACTGACATCCAGGGCTTTCCTGGGTGCCGACCTGAGGAATGCATTGGTCCCGCTTGACTTCCACACGACTTGGAGCCGGATTCGCCAGTGTGAGACTGGCACAGAAGAGTGTGGAAATGATGGTGGTGGTCTTCATGTTTGCTTCTGGGTATTTCTGTCGGTAATTGGCGGGACACGTGGTCGAAGGAGTCTCTGTAGCAACTGGAGCAAGTAGACAGTCGATTGGTTGCTGGATTAATATCAACGGTCTAGTGGCCTACCAGGCTCGCTCAGGACGAGACATACGGTCTTATATGCAGGGTCAAAAGCAGGGAATTGGGTACCCGTGGCTCAGGGGGTATATCCCGTTTAGACGTCGACCATGATCAATCTAAGATGACTTGGATGAGAGGTCATTACTTGTGAGCCCCACTCAACTACGCTCGTTTAATGATCATGAATTTCCTTCTGCGGACCTCCAGAATCTCCTGACTCGTAAAACACATGATCAAATGCTGTTAGAGCAAGGATACGTAATACCAAGGTCTCTCGCATGTCCAAATGACATCGATTGCCCGATTACTGCCTTTGAAGTTGTGGCAACTGCAGTCAACACCTTTCCTATTATGTTTATATTGTGTATAATGACAACTGACAGTCCAGTCCAGAATTTTAAACTATAGTATTGGTGGTTATTTCAGATCAACTCTTATTTGAGCAAAACCTTAATTTGTGGCTCAGCGAGTCAGCAGAAAATTGACGAAGATCCCATTTCAGCTGAACGAGTCGTTAGTCTTACTACAATCCATTCATGGCTACTGTCAATCTGACTTGCAGTAACACAGTCATATGCAGTTTGGAGAGTCATGCGGCAATACCATAGATCGGAATTGCCAAGCTTTTGTGTATGTTGAGACAAATCCGGGGCTCTACCGAGCTTGTGGGCAGTGTTGCCTAGCGGAGAGTGGAAAACATCAAAGTGATGTGAAGGGAAGGATCCTTCGCTTTCAAGGCCCATTCTGCTTCTTTGAACATGTTCTCTGTGGACTGTAGCATGTGGGATCCAGAATTAGATAGCTTTGGAAGAAACAGTCACATGATTGTGGTGGACAATTGAGGTTGATGATAGTGGCATGCGTGCCGGCGGCGCCGGTCCAGATCAGGCAGTGGCCGACACCGGGACCGGGGAAGCTACATAATAAAAAAAATTCAGAAGCCACAGACAATCTGAAAATGCGAGACGGGATCACGAAGTGAAAAGTAGATGGGTTTGCTGGATTTCAATTATAGCAGGAAAGCCTGGTTCTGGCAGACATGGGTTGTTTGTGTTGGAAGTGGGCGTATGGCTAATATCTGAGAACAGAAGGAGCATGCACTCATTAAAGATGTACGTACTCTGCCCTCCAATCACAATCAAATCAGTTGTAGACAGCGGTTGAAGTGCATTACTTCGGTAAGCATGCACCATGATGAGTGGTGGTAACCTATCACGTAATGTACACCAGAGATTTTAAAAGGGAAAAGCTCTGGTACACACTATGTTGTATTGCAGTGGAAGATATCTTCTTCTAAATGTTTCTGTGGGGAGTGTTGTGAAGTGCGAGTTGGGTTGAAGTGATTTTTGATTTGAGTAACTTTCATCCTTGAGCATGAGATCTGACCACGATTTCAAATCATTTTGGAGTTCACAAAGGCAGTCGTTGAGCATTCGAGCATCTCATTTTCATATCGGGCCTTCGTAGGTAGAGCAAAGAAAGGAACCACAATTTGGAAGCGTAGAGTAATTGCTGTTTTTGATACACATTGTGATATTGTTGAATGACGGATGCAATTCAGCCAACCAGTCGGCCTGAAACATTCAATTCAAAGACATATGGTGCAAACTTCAACACAGTCATTGTTTGTAATGCCAATGGCTAAGTCACGTCTAGGTTTGACCAAACGCTGCTTCCTTATTATTCACAGTGTCAATACCATCCATCCTATTGGGGCTGAGAGATCACCTATGAAATGGCCTGTAGAAGGAATCAAAGGAGTGAATATACCTGGAGTGCCCAAATCTTCCCATGAAGCAAAGGCCAATTCTTTGGTTCAATGATAAAAGACAATCCCTCCAACCCAAGCTTCCTCAGAAGAACTTCTCCCTCCACAGTCCCACAACACAAACGGAAGTCAACATCAGCAATCTGCAATGAACTGAGCACCCAATCAGTCTTCCATCAACAGCCACTACACCTTGCTCCCCATTGATGAGCCTGCCACAATGGCCTTTCACAAGTTCCCCGAGCTGCCGAAGGAACTGCGCCTCCAGATCATTGAAGAGGCTATCATACTGTTCACTCGGAAAGACAATCATGACAACAGCCAGGCCCGTCTTTGCGGCCATGCATCCATTGACTTGGAGTGGAATCAAATCATTGAGCATAGGCTCTTCAAAACCATTCGCTTCTTTGCCTAGCTTCCACTCAGTCGTTGCCGTCATCTACTTGATTCACATTTGCAGTGAAGACGTGGCAATCAAAGCTACGATCATAGTAGCAGTGTTCTTTTACCGTAATCCGAGGTTTAGTCTTCCAGAAAATGTGCTTGGCATATGTTTGATTGCCGGTAAAGCTGCAAAGAGGCACACGAATTACATTCATATGTAAGATATGATGCTAAGTTACCACACACTATCAATGTCTTGTTAGTAGGTATATATGCGTGCTTGTTGTTTGCGAGATTGTAAGGAGGACAACATTAATGCCCTGGCTCCATTCAAGTGGCTATATCAATGCTATAAAATTCTGCTAATTTGTCACAATACAGTCCAGTTACTCATCCATAGAGTAAGGAATATATGATTTTGCCCAGTAGCTTCATGGTTGAATAGAACATCGATTCACTCTATCTAATCTGATTTATAAAAAATGTGCACCATCAGCAAAGCATTCTTGGAACCTTTCCTCCTTCCATACCCATAGCACCCCTTCTCCATCTGACGCAACTGCATCGCTCACCCTTTCCTATACTGTTCGTACCAGCATATTTCTGATACCACAGAATTAAACGATGTCGACTTCCCCAAACGAACCCTCTGCCTCAATGGCTTTCCCACGATACCCTGAGTTACCGCCAGAGCTTCGACTCAAAATCATCAAAGAAACCTTCGAGTCTCTCTCCAGATTTGGCCAGCGGTCTCGCCTGAGCCCGTTCGCTTGCATCGACCGCGAGTGGAATCGAGTCGTGGAGTTGCGAACCTTCAAAGACATCAAACTCTGTCCTCAAACATGGTACCACACTTGGACAAGCAGCGCCATAGAACAAGAGCTCATTGATTTCGGTGCCATTTGTGGCAAACGCTCAGGTCGTTTGAGCCGAATTTCGCTGACGTTCCATGATATTGATCACCTCCCCTCCGACAACCACCCACAGATACAGACCCTTTTGCAGCTTTTCAACCTCATGAAAGACTGGAACTGCCGCGGCAGAGAACAACAGGGCTTGATTGAATTGAGGCTGGATTTCGGGCCCATGGAGAACTATGGATCCCGGAGGCCTGAGTACCCTTATGATCTGAGCAAGTTTCCTCAAGTGCCCGTCATCGGCGGCATTTATGAGACACGGCCTGGAACCCACGGTGTGCGCGTGCATCCTTGTATCGTGGTCGCTCTCCTCCAAAAGCTGCCAAGCATTCACCGAGCGAGTCTTACACTACCCTCTGGGCCAAGCGAGTACGTTTCGACAGAGGACTTCATCGGTAAGTGCACACCCTACAGCACGAAAGGCTTTTGCTCAAGCATCGGCCATGTCTGGAGATCTTGCTGATCATTATAGATGCGATAGACTCACTACGGCTTAATAAGCCCGGCCTCACTCATCTGGAGCTTAGGGTCGATTCCACCCAAGTTTGGAGACATGGGTTCGGCCCAACGCAGCTGCCCATCATCCAGCGTTTGAGCGAATCGCCATCCCCATGGAGCGACAGGCTAGTAAGCCTCAAGGTACAGCAGAACATCGTGATCGAGGATTTTCTACGAGACGCCAGCAAGATCATTTGGCCTAATTTGAAGGTGCTGAAGCTAGTCGAAGCTATAGATCTCGAAGACCAGGATAACGGGACTCACGCAGATGAGGATGATGCATACTATGCCGCTGCAGAAGAATCCGGCAACGCAATCATCGAAGCGCTCATCACCGCACTGCCAAGCATGCCGAAAGCCACCGATCTCCAGTTCAGGGTGATTTGCAGGAGGTTCAACAAGGGGTTCCAAATTTTTATCCATCTCGGGAACTTGGCCAGGACGCAAGGAACTGCCAAGATACTGCCCTGCTCCGACAGCTTCGTGCCGAACTCGAACAACGGAGTGGCAAGAGTTTCGGGCATCTATCTTCCTGGAGGTGCCACGGTTCAGCTGCAAGATGCAGTGCGATGCCATCGTCGCCAAGAGCTAGAGGTGTTCGCCTGTGGTGCGGGATGGTCCTACGACCGTCGAAAGCCCGATCGTCAATGTGCGCATTGGAACAGGCGAACAGAGGGCTGGGATCGAGTCTTCTTGAATGATATGGACCTTTTCATATACGAAATGGGGCAGTACTGGGAGGCGGTGGATTAAATCGACGGCTAGTGATGACCTGACGCGTCCGGAAACCATGGGGCCAGGGGAAGCTTTTCCGGCCAGCTGAGAAGATTACTGAGAACGTTCCAATCTTGGGCGATGGAGAACACAGGAAGAGAAAGTTTCAGGCGTTGGATTGACCCAGGTGTAGACGGGCGCACCAAGGAGGAATATGGGAGAGGGGTGGCCACGATGCCGGCAGAGCATGCTCAAGCGTCTCTAGTGCTTGGGTTCCGGACAGAACGAAGCTAGATGGGCTACAGCCATATGGAGGCTGCAGTTGTCGTGGAAATTTTTGAGAGGACTCATCACTGAGCCATAGACGGTCTGCATAGCGACTTGCAAGACCATAGATAGCATTGTTAAAGAAAATTAGACTGGAATCCGCCAGTGAGCCACGGGCGGACATCGCATCTGGAACGAAAGGCACAAAGTAACTTGAGATGAAAGCCACGCTGATAAATTTGTGGAGATTGCTTGCAGAAACAAGTCGTACATCCCGCAAATTGACCTGCAAAATTGGTGACGGTGACACTGATGCTTGTTGATGGAAAACAGCCCTGAGGACGAGATGTTGTTGACGTTCAGGGTCCAAGCGGCTTTAGCCCCGCGGGTCCAGCCCCATCATTGGCCAACCAGCCGAGGCGCTAGCGCAGACCCCGGCCCCACCAAGCATCGAAGCTTTTCGAAAATTTGGACCGAGAGCAGCTGTGCTCTTTTTTGCTAAGAAACAACACCACCGCCGACGACAACCCAAGCATCATCTTACGACTACAGGTCAACTCGAGCCGCCCGTAACCAGCTCGGAAACCATCAAATCACCCTCTCGCAGAAACTCCCATATTCAAGATGCATCTGATGTGCAACGTCGACCCGGCCTCGGGCAAGCGCACCTACACCCTCAAGAAGGTCCTCGAGGGCAAGGTCACCAAGTCGGCGCACCCGGCGCGCTTCTCCCCCGACGACAAGTGGAGCAAGCACCGCAACCTGCTGCGCAAAAGATTCGGCCGCCTGCCGCAGGGTCTTTAAATCTGTCCTCGCCAAAGCGCTGTTGCCGCTTCGCTAGAGCAGCTCCCTCGGTGGGCTGACGAGGGGCTCAACGGAAGCGAAAGCAAGAGCAGGGAAACAACCGAACACATTAAGGCGGACGGATATGAAAAAACCACTGGACATGCCCTGGGCATGAAGATTGCTGTAGAGCTCTCAGTGTACCACGCAATCGAGCCACGCAGCACAGGTCGGAATGACCATTCGATATTGACAGGACGGGCAAGGAAACGCCTCCGATAGGAGCCTCCGATAGGAGAAGTTGGAAGGACTCGGAGCAGTGGGACAATAGCAGCGGGACAGAAGTGTCTAGATCAGTGGAAGGCATGGCATCGACATCAGTTCAGGGCGGAGTTGGGGTTCAAGGAGGCGTTGGTACGTAGCAAAATCTTGCTTCATTTACAGGCCAGGAAAATGGAACTGGATAAGGATCTGCAAAAGCTGCACTTTTGTTCGTCTTTTTGGTATCACTTCTATACCAAAGGCGAAGTCCCGTCAGTGGTCCACCTGAGACCACACCGAGATATGGTGTTGTATGAATATCAATCCGAGCAGTCCTCAACCTCCGGCCTAGTCACGTCCCATTCAGCGCCTCTTCTTTGCGTTGACGTTCCTGCCCGCCCCAACCTTGATCCGCCCATGCCCACCGGTTCTCTCGCCAGTGACCAGGTTCGGCAGGTAATCCTCGTCCATGAGGTCCCTCTGGCGCTGCCTGCGGTCCTCGTCGGCGCGGCGTTGGTACTCGCGCTGGTCCTCGGCCAGGATGAGGTCCTTGCCCCAGTGGCCCTTGCCGCCGCCCTGCACGCCCGCCATTTTGCCGTTGGCGGTGCCGTGCACCGGCTTGGGGATGCTGTAGACGTTGCCGCGCTTGTTGTACTGGAAGTTGCGCTTGAGGTGCAGCTGCATCTTGCCCGAGCTGTCGGTGCTGCAGCTCGTCCGCGTCAGCGTCGCCTGCCCGCACTTGGGGCAGAACTGCTTGTCCATCTGCCGCGTCACGTTGAAGCACCCGTAGCAGCGCAGCACCCACGTCTTGAGCTTCTTGATGCGGCTGAGGTTGGAGGGGGAGACGAGGCTGGTATAGAAAGTCGGTCAGGGTTCATTCATCAGGGTACATTCGTCCAGAGGGGTTCACGTACAAGAGGTTGATCCGCAATGCCACGTTTTGCATGGCAAAGTCGGAGGTAAGGAGAGCAGCTTGCAGAGTTGTCTCGATCGTTTCAGAGGGCGTAGAAACTTGAGAATCTTCTGCTTGCTTTTTCTTCAAGTTGGATGGTGTTATCCACCCGTCGCTGTCGTCGTCGTCTGAAGCTTCTTGTTCGGCATCATCTGCCTGCCGCACGGCCTCGGGCCGAACTTGATCTTTGGAATGCTCGCCTGCGGCCAGCTTTGTATCCTTCTCAGGGCTGGCATTTTCTTCAGCTGTACTGCTCTCCGCGGTGGGCTCGTCTGCTGGCTGAGCAGTGGGCACCTCAGGTTCTGCTGTGACTGGTGTTTCAGCAGCCTGCGCTTCAACCGCTGACGCCGATTTCTCCGAATGCTCTCCAAGGCTCAACTCTTCCAGTTTGGATTCGACATCTCCCTCATTTGACACTTTCTTCTCTGAAGCAGGTTCCCCTTGCGTCGGAGGCTTGCCGTTCAGGCCCTTCTGGGTTGGGTTATTCCGTAATCTCCAGTCACCACCATTCCGCTCTATCTCCAGTTCGTAGCACAGAGCCAACAGATGAATGTCAGGCTTGCTCATGACCTCGAGATCTCCAGTCCGTCTCGAGAATTCTGTGATGAACTTGATCGACTGGGGTCGTGGGCTTCGCACCTTCAGGAACGGGAGGAGGGTCGTCTGAACTCGGGCGCGAGTGGCTTCATCCTGTGCACATTGTTAGGCTCGCATTCTAATATAACATGGATTATGTTATGGGATGTCAGGGAGAGCTTGCCTTGATCTCGCTAAGGACAGAGGGGATGGTGTAGATTTCTTCGGCCTCCGATATGAGCGTAGAAAGTGCCGGCTCGTTCTTGATGAGAGGGCCGGTATCGACGACCAGGCTGTGGACGCGCTTCTGGCGCTGAGCCGCGGCGCTTTGCTCTGCCGCCATGTTGGATGTTCTCCACAATAGCGATACCCTCGATCAAAAGGTGACTCAATGCCTGCGAGGTGTTTCCGTCTGTCGGCTTCTGGATCGGCTCTCTGTGGGGTGAGGTGCGTAGATGTCGCCGGTAGAGGGATTTGGGTTTTACAAATCTGGTCAATTCGATACAGACCGATACAGACTGGCCGAGAGGTAGCATGAAAAAGAACCGTAGAGGCTAGGAGGCATGTGTTGATCGCAGCATTAGAAGGCGAATGATTTGAGCAATCTGAACCCCCACCATCAGAAAAATCCTTATCGATAAAGTCTTAGCAGGCTCTGCATCTGGCAGGCGGTGAGTGAGGAAGCTTCGCGCTTACTAAGCGCCGGTCGGCTCAATCCGATCGAGTCCAAGGTTGGTTGGCTTGACTGTTGTTGTTTCCCAAGCCTTCAATGCCCTGGAACCTAACATCTTACACTTCAGGTCGTTTCGTTGTTGCTTCGCACGCCCATAACTCATCGAATATCTGTCTCCATCTGCCTATCATTTCTCCGATTTCGCATTGGTCCCATTTTGATCTCATGCCATTGACTTACCATTCTGTCGACCGACGTCACTCAATTGCAGTCGCGCATATTTGCAGTCGGATCGCACTGGACATCCGGTTGCTTGGCGCCAAGGACTCAAGCTAAGGTGGCCAAATCCCATCCCCCCCCCCTCTTTGCGCTGCTTCGATTCCTGTCCAAGCCGGCATCAGAAGCCCTCGACTTCCTTGTTACCAAAGTCTTACAAATTGTCCAGCGTTCTCTCAGTGTCACTCCGGCTCCAGGCGTCTCCCCACGTGGGATAGGAAATGATACTATTCAGAGAGCACACATGAGGTCGTAATAAGGATGGCTCTGGAATGGTACTCTTTCGATGCCTAAAGACCAAAAAAGCATCCTCTCCGGCCCTAAACATCCCGGCAACCAACACATCTAACCCGTTTCGAAAACAACCTCCGCGTTTGAGAGGCATGTCGACGTTCTAAGTGACAGACTTATCGGCGGCGCTGGACGAGCTCGATGGTGTTCACGGCTCGACACCGGTCGGGACACTATGTTTAACTCCGTCCGATCTAGTCAACGTAACCTTAATGTAGGTGAGGCCGTTCACGCCGCCCGGAAGCCACAACACAAAGATTGGACGTCGGGCCCAACACGACACCGCTGGGTAATCATCATCTGAAGTGCTGGGACGATGACGTGCGGGCGGACGCCGCCACTCCTCCGGACGCCCGCCCACACGGAATTGCCTGCCCTGGAACAGATATCGCTGATAGATGTGCATGTGAATGCCACGGCGGTTCGTCTTGGGTGTTTCCAATCCTTCTGAGAGCCGTCGATCAGGACGCGGTCACTTATTCAAGATACCCTACCTTAGTCATTTTGTGATGGACAACAAAGTGTTTCGGTTCTGCTGCTCCCATGTCTCGTCAGCTATGCGGCCCGACCCTGTTTTTGTTTGGAAATGTCTTTGATCAGGCGCCACAACTGGGCGGAGTCCGTAGATCCGCGACTGCATCATCACAGGCATCATCACAGCTGCACTCACCCGCCTTGACTCGATTCCAGACCCCAAGTCTCATTGATACGGGGACAAGACGGCCGGACTTTCTCAGTGTTGCAGCGCCCTTGCGCCCTTCAGGAGAAGTTCGTTGTCGATCAGTTTGCGTGAGGGCTTCATCGTTCGCCATGGTGATAATTGGCCGCAGCGTGCAGTTTTTCGCCTCAACACCACACTGACAGAGTGTGATGCAGCTCTTTTCATATTTATATTGATGGTTATTGGCTCCAGCGGATTGTTCCTGGGCTACGTTGCTTTTGGTAGAAGGCAAGGCGTTCTTGTGTGGACTTTGGCGAGCAGTGTTGCGACGTTGAGGTGGTAATCTGTCAGTGCACATGCGTAGCAATGACAAGTGCACAAGTGCATGGTGTAGTTCACATGACCTCCTCAGCCTGCATTCTGACCCTGCCGGCTCAACTGATAACCCCTGTTCACCTGAGGAACGGCCTATTGTCGTTCCCAAGGCAGCTGCAAGTTCTTTTGGGTCATGATTGACCGACTAGCAAGGGCCCTAGACACAGCCCCGTACTTCTTGGCAGTGTAGTTACGCGTTAGACCTTGTAATGAGGTCGACATATCACGTCAGGTTGAGGGGTGACCTTGATGGTCTGATACTTGTTCTCGAACGCGTTGTCCTTTTTGTTTTTATACTGCGTATCATCAAGAGGCTTGATTCGCGGCATCAAGGCAGTGTCAAGGTCTTGTTTAGAGTGGCCAATAGGATTGTTTGGAGTTTTAAAAGGGACCCTGCAGAGGAAGATGAAAGGAAGATTATTACATATTGTCCCGAAACTTTATTTCGCTGCACAGACTGGCAAGGATCTGAGATACCCGAAACAATGCAAGGTAGGGCTTCGTGAGATATACAGTGTGAGCAGAGGCGTTCATTGGATACCCTCGCCGGGATGGAAAAGCCGAAAGACGGAGATGGTGCCAATTTGGGGTTTGAGTAGGTGTCAGCCCTGGGGAAAAGAGTGAGGGGACAGGGGATGAGAGTGTAACAGGCACGTGGAAGGTTGCCTGCCAAGACCGCAAAGTATACTCCAACTTTGTCCTGACCTATTCAGATATCACGCTCAGATCATCTGGGCAAGGTGTCTGCTACAGCATAGTCTTCATCTACACAGGGGCAGACAAATGCAATCTGAACAACAACCTTGGAATATCACTCACTCACTCGAGTCACCCCCACGATCACCGATCATCCTATCCTGTGGAGTAGTAGAGCGGCAATCACCCATCGTCCGATACACAGGATAATATTTGTCTTTATAAGATTTACCCCAGATGAACGGCTCAACGATGCAGCACTATATTGCAGAAACTTCTGGCCCATCGGCAAAGACTCACCATCATGTGGAGCTAATTCTGGGACTGTGCCACCTACCGCGCATCCGCGCAGCGTTAGGTCCCGCACGGAGAGACCGCCGTTATGTGACGGCTCATATTGCAAGACAGTGCTACAAAGGTCATGCCAGATCAATATGACTAGCCAGCCGCCCTGGACAAAGGCACACCTACCGGGCGGGCCCTGCCAGGCGGCGAGGCTACGGCCCGCATCCTTGCTTTTGCCGCCAAGACCTCTAGACCGACAGCACAATCGCCGGATCCATCAAGTCCCGGGACATGTCCCCTTCTCGGTGCCATCCCACACGGAGGTCCTCGGCCTAGCTACCCCAGCTACTTTGAGGGTCGACGAGGTACCGTCGCGAATGTCCTCATTCTGGTGTCACCTCCCACCTCTCGCTGGCCGAGGACGACGGTAGCACGGGAGCACCAATCTACTAGTCAATGCCTCTTGGCGCCCCACCCCTGGGCCCTGATCGACGTCTTGTCTCTGAGGACTGTGATCTTGTCCTAGTATCACCACCACGCTCGATCTGAGTGATGACCTCGACCTCCAAATGGGCGACCGAAGGTTATGGGGGCTCCACTGGCGCCTGGCTTGTTTTAGCAAGTCGATCCGCCGAGCTTTGTGCCTCTCCCGTTGTGCCTGGGCCATGCTGCAGTACAGTATCATGCGCTGGCCGCGTGCTGGGTGTCCATGTACTCGAGCCATGAGGCAAACGGCGATGTTCCAGGCTCACACCACCGGGAAGGAATGTGGGATAAATCTGGCAGCTCCTCGTAGTCGACAATCTCGCGTTGTTTTCGGCACTGGTCTCGTAAATACCATGTCGACCTTTACCGCAGGAACAAAACCAATTCGTCCCTCGCGAATCTGCCTATCCCTCCTCCACATTTTTGCTGTTGGCCCACATCCATAATTTGTGCGATACTGGCCGGATTCACCTCACTCGCTCACAAGACCTTGCGTAAGTGCCTGACGGCGTCATTTCGAGGGTTCATCACCTGCTCTGAGCCCCCTTTCATCTTGAAGCCTTGCACGGCCCTCGCCACACTCCTTCGTTTATACGACGTTGCACACGCTTGCGACTGCAACTTCAAGCTCTACATGGGACCTAGGTACGCAAGAAGCTGGTGACATCCGTCGGTTAGGGGGCTACGACTGACCGGACACAAGGTTCACGAACGCGACCTTGACAGACCTCGCCATGCCGCTTTAGTCGAGTCTGCGAACGTTACCTACACACCACACACGAGATCTTTCAGCCTGCTCGGTCACACGGAGACAGGGACTCCTCCTATGTGATCAACAGTCTTGACGACTATATTACGTGCCTTGTGCTCTGAGAGACTTGATGTTTGCTCACAATCGTTAACTCGTGTTCCATCCTTTCAAACTATCAGAAATCTGTCTTGATACCCAAGTTATTTTTACTGTTTTACACTTTTTTACCTAGACAAGATGTCTTCCGAGAATGTGGGAGGCCCAGGGCCCACAGCTCAGAGTCTTTCGTCGATCCCCGAGTCTCCTCGCTTACGGGAGTCATGGGAGTCTCTCCAGAAACTGTCCCGCTCACTGGAGCAGGGCCTGGGCCCAGAGGCAACGCTCGACCTGATCCGGCATCACTCGAAGCTCAGCCGCTCGTCTCGCACCGACAACCCGTTCGCAGACCCCAATGATACTGCGGACCTCATAGAGCATACGGCAAACCAGATCAAGCAGACATACAAGTCCATGTCTGATTTCATCCCCGACAAGCCAGAGGCAGCCCTGCGTGTCCTCAGCGTTGACAGATACATCTCTCATGACTACCTTAAGGAGTTTGTGAGCGAGTTTTCTCTTCCACTGGACAACCCAGGACCCCGCAAGCCAGTCGTTTCTATTGCGTTGCCCAATGGCCCACTGTTGGCTGCCATGTGCGTGGCTGTCACCACCCACTACATCGCCTCTCCGGTAAACCCGGCTGCAGGAGCGGAGCAATTCCAAGCAGATGTGCTTCAGGCTGGGGCCAAATGCATCCTGACGACCAAGGAGGACTATCAAAAACTTGGGCTAGATGGAGCATGGATCACGGATAACAGCCTCCTGGTGTTACTAGTTGACCTGGATGAGGACATGAAAATTGCCATCACCACTCCCGACGGAACGCTTGCTACGGCCGAAGAACCTGCACCACCAAACGGACCAGACGATATTGCCCTGATCCTGTTCACTAGTGGAACGTCAGGCAAGAAGAAGGTTGTCCCAATAACAGCGCACTGTATCGTTGCCGGCGTTGCATTTGTCATTGAGTCCTGGGCCTTGACAGAAGAGGATGTTTGCCTGAACATGATGCCTCTTTATCATGTGTAAGTCGTCACCCAATCCTCACACCTCACCACCCTCAACCCGTGCTGACAATTAAATAGTGGTGGACTCATCCGCAACATATTCGCACCGGTCTTCTCGGGCGGCTCAACCGTCTGCTGCCCGGCATTCGACCCGAACTGCTTTTGGGATGTCGTCGAGACAGGGCTGCCCACGTGGTATTATGCTTCGCCATCAATGCATTCCCTGATCCTTGCCGAGTCGTCGCAGCGGCCCCAGGCCCTGGCCAATGCCGAGATCCGGCTCGTATGCAACGCCGCCGGCGGTCTCCTGCCGTCCCTGGCAACCCAGATCCGCGATACGTTCGACTGCGTCGTCCTGCCGAGCTACGGCATGACGGAGTGCATGCCCATCTCCACGCCGCCCGTCGACTACAAGCTCGACCGCCCCGGCACGTCGGGTATAACTGCTGGCCCGGAGATGAAGATCCTCGACCAGGACTTTGTCATCGTGCCCTCAGGAAAGGTTGGCCGGATTTGTGTGCGCGGTGCGCCTTTGTTCCCGGGATATCTCCAGCCTGATGGGACAATTGACACCTCGGCGCTCAACGAGGATGGCTGGTTCGACACGGGCGATCTGGGCTACATGGACGAGGACGGCTACCTGTACATCACGGGGCGCAGCAAGGAGGTCATCAACCGCGGCGGCGAGCTAATCTCGCCCTTCGAGGTTGAGAACGCCATCGTCGCAGCCTCGCTCAAGTCCGACTCTCCGCTGTACGGCCGTGTCAATCAGGCGCTTGCCTTTGCCGTCCCGCACGATGTGCTGCAGGAGGTCGTCGGCGTGGTCCTGGTGACTCCTGAGAACGTGCCTCGTGCCGACCTCAAGCTGCTCCAGAGCTCTCTGAAGTCGAGCCTGCAGTCGGTAAAGTGGCCCACCCTGGTTGTCTACATGGAGGATCTCCCAAAGCGGAACAACAAGGTCATGCGCATCAAGCTTGCCGAGCGACTGTCGCTACCGAATCTCACAGATGACTGGCCATACCTGAGCAGACACTGGGAAGGTGTCTGTCCCGTGCCTGACACGGAACTCTCCACTCCGATCAAGTGCACCCCTTGCGCCGTCGACCTGGACCTCTTGTTCAAAGAACTCACCAGCATAATCCCATCGGAAAGTGCCTTTTGTCTGCGAGCAACTCCTTTGGACAAGACGCTGCACGTTGTTCTCGGGCCATCGACGCCGGAGACGCCGCCTGTGCATGCCAGTCTAGCTGGTTATGTGAAAGAGAGGCTTCTTGCGAATATTGCCGGATACATGATACCCCAAAAGATACAAATACTGCCCACACCGCTTCCTCAGGATGATGATGGGAACGTCGACGATGATTCTTTGCAGAAAATGCTTGACGAGCTTGAAGCATCCGCCTGTGATATGGAGGGAGAGTACTCGATCATTGGCGTAGTTACCAAGGCATTTGCATCCGTGCTAGGCTTGTCTGCCAGCGATATTTCTTCAGATGGAGACTTTTTCGACCTGGGTGGTGACTCTCTGAAGGCTGGCCGTCTGCTTTCCGTCCTTCGAGCAGAGTTCAACGTCCACATCCCGATCGACGCAATTTTCCAGAACAGCACCCCAGACGCCATGTCGGCTGACATCCGGCAGCGGTTGCCGGATAACTGGGATGCGTCAACGCAACACTCAAAAGAGGAAGATTTCATTGCCGAAGGTTGTGAGGAAACATACTCGTCGAAGCACCCGTGGCTCATGGCACTGCAGCTCCTCCCCATGATTGTCTTCTACCCGATCCGCCGCGCAGCACAATGGACCATCTTCATGGTATTCATGGCAACAACGCAGCACTGGCGCACCACGCAGTACGTCCCAGGGCGCCTCTTCAACCTGACGCTCGCGATCCTCGTCGCGCGCATCGCAACAAAGGCCATCGCGCCGTGGTTCGGCATCGCGGCCAAGTGGCTCATCATCGGGCGCTACAAGGAGGGCACATACCCGATGTGGGGCCCGTACCACACGCGGTGGTGGCTCGTCCAGAAGATCGTCGACATCTGCGGCCACGGGCTCTTTGCGCAGACAGAGTTCACCAACGTGCTGTACCTGCGGCTCATGGGCGCCAGGATCGGCAAGGGGGTCAAGCTCAAGGGCGTCCAGACGGGCGAGTGGGACCTCATCGAAATCGGCGACGGCGCCGTGCTCGAGAACTGCACCATCCGGCCGTTCGCGGGCGAGCGCAACACCACCATGTACCTCGGGCGGATCCGCGTCGGCCGCAACGCATGCGTGGGCATGAAGTCTATCGTCGCGCCTGGCACGTCCGTCCCCGACGAGGCGTGCATCGGGCCCAACAGCTCCAGCTGGGAGGTCGAGGAGGCTGCGGACGAGGCCAACCGTGATCTCCTTGTGAGCAAGATCCCGGGCGTGCACTGGGTTCTCGAGTGGCTGGTTACAAGACCACTGGTCATCGCGGCTTGGATCGTCAGCCTGATGCCGTGGTACGCCGGTCTGATTGGCCTCGTGGTCTCCGAGCCCGTCAACACGAACAACCCTCTGTTCAGCATCCTCATGTGGTTCGCCGCGACGCACAGGGTGGGCTTTCACTACCTCGCCCTCGTGCTGCGGGTAGCATTAAGTCCATTTATCCTGTTCGGGTTCACACTCGTCGTCAAATGGTTCCTCGACATGGTGTTTGGCATCATGCAGCCCGGCCCCGTTAAGGCGAGGAGCGAGATGCAGAAGTGGAGGATGAACATAATGAAGAGCCTGTTTGGCGTCAAAAGACTGCACGAGATGACGGAGCTCACCGGGCAGCACTACGAGTTCACGTCGATCGCACTGCGCATGCTTGGTGCGCGAGTCGGACGCCGGGTCTACTGGCCTGGCACAGGGCCTTCCATTGGCGACTACCACCTGCTCAACATTGGCAACGACGTCGTCTTTGGGTCTCGGGCAAACCTGGTGACATCCGACGGGCTCGGTTCCGAGCCTATCAAGATCGAGGACCGCTCAATGATTGCTGATCGGGTCACGCTGCTGCCGGGTGTGGTGGTGGGCGAGAAGACCACCATGGGATCGGGTGCGCTCGCAAAGAGGAACGGGTACTACTCAGACGGTAGTACGTACGTCGGTTCCAAGAAGGGCGACGCGGTCTGTCTCAGCACCGGAACCACCCCAACTGTATCCCGCAAAGGAAGCCGCGGCTTGGATTCACTCAACTTCTCGTCAGATTCAAACCTCAACAAGAAGCAAAACATTGAGATCACCTCGAGAGAATTCAGCAGCACATCCTCCGTCGACACCAAAGCCAGAAACAACACCAGCGGGCTCGACCCCGAGGACACATCCCCCTTCGGCCGCGCGTTCTACCTCAAGCAAGCCCCATACAAGGTCTACGGCCTGGGCACCATCGTCGCCTACAGCGCCGCGACGACCATCTTCACCGCCCTGTACTGGAACGTCCCCTCCATCTCCTCGATCCAGATCGTCGCCCGCATCTTCCGCGACCAGCACCAGCTCCTCGGCCGCGAGCGCTGGTTCGACGCGCCCGTCATGTTCCTGCTCTTCTTCGCCTTCATCGCCATCCTCACAACGGCGCAGACCGTCCTCGCCACCGCCGCCGTCGTCGGCAGCAAGTGGCTGCTCCTCGGCCGCAGGCTTCCCGGCAACTACGACTGGGACAAGTCGCCCTACTGCCAGAGCTGGCAGCTGTACCTCACCGTCGAGAAGCTGCGCCGGTACTGCTTCCGCGGGCATGGCATCCTCGGCATGCTCACGGGGACGCACTGGCTGGTCATGTACTTCCGCGCCCTGGGCGGGACCATCGGGGATGACTGCGCGCTGTTCGCGAACGGTAGGCCCAGCTTGATGTTCACCGAGCCTGACCTCATCACGATTGGCGACCGCACGGTTGTCGATGACGCAAGTGTGGTGGCGCACATCAACACCAGGGGTAAGTTCGACCTCAACAGGCTGGAGATCGGTGAGCGATGTGTGCTGCGGTCGGGCTCGAGACTCCTGAGCGGCGCCATGATGCGGGATGACTCGGCACTGCTCGAGCACACTCTTGTCATGGGCGGCGATGTGGTCGAGAAGGGCTGGACCATGCAGGGATGGCCAGCCAGTAGGTTCCAGGGACGGCGGGTACAGCCGACATCCACTGGTACAAAGGAAGAGCACAGGGAAAGTGTGAACACGGTCAATACTGCTACAACTAGCAGCACGGACCTGTTCAACGTGCCAGCTGAAAAGACTCGGATGGCATAGTCTTGTTAAAGCATGGCAAAGATGTCACGGTTACCAGAGAGGCTTTCGGGCACGCAGCTTGGATGAGGCTGGGTAATCCTTCTCGCCGGTCTCTACCGTTCAGTGTTCATTTCTCTGTACTAGTATTTCTACCGCATGGACGGATGGGAGTTTCGGGGCTGGATGCTGGTAATATGGGCATGAACACTCGTCCATGCCCCGTCCAACGGCCCGGTTTTCATTTTAGATTTAAAACTCTATACCTAGGCATTGAAAGGATATTCATTTCTATTTCGTCCTCATCGGTCTCTAGCTCCAGGCGATTGGCAGACACTCGAAATATCTGACCTCTGTGAGCACCTTCCTGTCCTCCCATGCCTAACCGACTAGACGCAAGCCCCACCTTGCCGGAGGTATTCCCTCACGATACCCTTAGTCTCCTCATCGTCAATCAAACCAAGGTCCACTGTATCCCCTCGTAAAAGCACCTCCCTGAGTGCAAGGTCGTCCTGTGCGATTTCCTCGAACGGAATCTGGCCGGTACAAAGTGACCAGATGCTCAGACCCAGACCGTACAGATCGTCCTCCTTCCTCGGAGGCGCATCGTGGCCAAGTTCCTCCTCCCTGCGTCTCCTGTTCGGCGAGACATAGTGCCATGTGATGTTCCCCTCCCAGATCTCGTCATCCTCGTCTTCAAAGATCGCTTCTTCGAAGTCACACAGTTTCACGTGGCCTTCTGCGTCCAGGAGCATGTTTTCAAGCTTGACGTCCCCGTGTATGATGTATTTGTTGTGTAACGCCTCAATAACCTCGACCATTTCTCGTATGATGCGCTTTCGCTGCGTGGGCATCGTGCTCGTGTGTGAAAGCGGAGTTGCGAGGTCCATGAAGTAGCCCTGAAAAGATATCATCCCAGTTGAGGGGATCTTCAAAAGCACTCTCCCGTGTGTCTTGATCCCACAGTCCCCGGCGGCTCTGTGGAGGTCATACCCTCGCTGTTCCCCGCCCATCTTGTACACTTTTGTACCGTCTTTGGTTTTGTACAGTTGCTGCTGATGAACGAGAAATGGGCGACATGGATCCTCAAGAACTTCGTTTGCTTCCATATCCTCGTATGCCATATCCGGAGGCACCGGTGGCCACGGTTCATCTTCGGCGCTGCTCATTGTGAGAACTGAGGGGTAAGTGCTGGATGACAGTTTGCCTTGGATGGAATCTGTAAGAATTCTAAGCTTTAACCAAATGTCCAAGTCAACCCAAGGAAAGGTCCTTCTTCGGATTTCGGGGAGTGTGTTGAAGTGATGCTGCCAGAAGAGGGTTGATGGTCCAGAATGAAACCTGTTGGTGGGGGGCTAAGGGAATCCAGATCCCCAGGGATCATCCATGGAGAAGTGGGGCGGAGGAAGCGTCTCGCCGAGCACAGACCATCCGCAACCAACAACACTCCTCGCCCAAGGCCACTCGAGGCCGCGGAGGTCCAGTTACGCCGCAAGAGGCAGCGGCGCAGGCGAATGTTCACGCCGCTTGACAGAACCAACTGGTCAATTCAAACCAATTTCAAACAGCCCTGACCATTTTTTGAACTAGCGTGCGTTTGCACACCTAATAAGGTGGCGCCATGATTCTATTTACGGATTCCTGGTCTCAACATAGGCCGCCAACATGATGCAACTCCGTACCAACACACTTTTCGGGTTTCTTTTAATCGATGTATCGTGCTCATTCTGTGCCGGAGGTAGCGATGGGTCATTATTCTGGCCTCGATGCATTCAGCGCAACACTATATTTAGAAATCATAACTAGAAAAGGAAAGGTATCACTTCTACAATGCCCAGAGATCAGAGAATAGGAAGTTATATAAGGGCCTACAGTCCAACGAAGGAAGAACGGTCGTCGAAGGACACTAAAAGCCATCCTCAAAAACATCGCTATAGACGATTGCCAGAAACTCATATACGACAGCCAATTTTTTTTTTTCATTGCCTTGTTTACATCATGTGCACGATCACAAGACATCCATACAAAAACTGCAAAAGCTATCATCTGGGACCAGGTGACGGCCTGCATGTCAGCACCAACGTTCGGAAGCACTATTACAGAATGAAGTCAATGTGCAACCCGAAGAGGACGGCTTGGATAGCTCAGGGTGAGGCCATCGCACCAAATGCGAGGTTCTGCAATAACGCCCAGACGCACGACAATCTCTCTACCTCGACCGCGATTGTATGCCCTCACTGCCTTGGACATAAGTTCACTCTGGGTTTTCAGCCTTAGTGTAGGTACAGGCTACATCTTTGTCACGATTTAAAACCTCTCCACTTCTTATTGTGACAATGATAATTTTAGGAGACCATAACGGGACGAAATCATCTCGTGCGTCGAGGCGCCGAAGGCTTGCAGGAATTCTCGGTCTGGCATCGACACAATTGTACGTCGTCCCTTATACAAGGGTGATATCACAAACTTTGGTAGGAGACTGAGGGGACTGAACGGGGTTTGTTGATTAGATGTGTTCCCAAAAATATGGCAAGCACCAGAACCAACAGGAAACAAATACTCGCCTTGCTCCACTAAATATCCAACGAGTTTCCGAGACAAGCTTCATGTGACACGATCGTTTTTGCCCACAATCTCTATAGTATTCAAAAGTAATACCAAGTTTCACCGTAACCTGCAGGCCCGTGTCATTCAGGAAGAATACGATTCTCCTGCGAGCATACCAACGCGGTAGATTTAACGCCACCGCGGCGTCTAGGGGCTCCAAGGTGACCCGTAGATATGAGTGGGCCGAATTGATCTCGAAAAGAAAAAGGAGAGCATAATGGCTAACGTTCGAGTAATCCGGCTTCAAAGTATATCCAGCAACCTGAGTTTTGATCTATGCTCTGTCGATGACTGCCACAAACTTTATCATACTTCCACGATCGGCCCAGAATATACTCTCCTAGCCCAAGTTACGTAGTATACCATGCTGAAGGCGATGACAGAGCCAAAAACCAACACCGCCCAGTTCATGTGTGCAGGCGTGACCTCCCTAGTAGCCGGCCAAAAACTGAAAAAGAAAATAAGCAGTAGATATGAACACGAGAAGGCGTTGTTTGCAATCCCGAAAAGCCCTGGAAGGCGCCAGGGTCCCCATGTCAGAGTGGAGTCGACAGTGTTGACCAGCAGGTCATCCGGACTCGGGTTGCGAATTTGCCCACGCAGCCGTCGGTAGAGCAAGAGTGACGAGGCCATGAGATACGATCCAAAGAGGCCGGCGATCGAAATGGATATGACCCCGTTGAAGGCGGTTGCGTCCCCTATGTTGACCAGAGATAGTATGATGGCGATGATGGTCGTCGTAAGCACGGCATACAGAGGGATGCTGGTGCGTTGACTTGTCCTCATCAGCATCTTCCACCCAGGAAGCCCACGATCGCGAGCGAAGGCCCAATACAACCGTGAGGTAGAAGCCACGCAGCCTGTTGTGGCACTAAACGCCATGACCACAATGACGGAAGCCATCGCCGCCGCGCCCGCCGTGGATCCCACAGCTGTTCGGAAGATTGCCATGAATGGGTAGGACGGGTTCTCTGCCAGGGCTGCATCGATGTCCGAGGCTGCCACGCAGTACAAAGTGACAATAAGCATGGAGAACCCTAGCGCCCCGTTGATGGCCAACCCCGTAAGGAGAGACCGGGGTATTACTACCGCGGCGTTACGGATCTCTTCCGCCATCTGTGCATGAAAGTCAGGAATTGAATCATTGACGTATTGGAGGAGCTGAACTCACATGAATGGCCCCATCAGCCCCAAGAAACGCGAACACATTACCAAGGAGCCCGATGCAAAAAGAGAGACCTTGCGTCTGCCAATCACCGAGGTTATAAAAGTTGTTGAATACTGCCGCAGAGTCCCCATGCTCACTCAGCAAGGCCAAGGGCAACATGATGGCAAAGAACCCGAGAAGATGCAAAACCAGGACGAGACCCTCAAACCTGGCAAGCAGAGACCCAATGGCGCTGTTGATGGCGAAGCCCAGCAGGACGACTCCCCAGAAGAGGAGCGTGCCGTGCCAATTCTGCATTGCGGTGCCGTACTCGGGGTGGGTGAGCAGGATCAGGCCCTGAATCATCGTGCCGGTCACAAAGCCACCGGATGCTACCAGGGCCTGCCAGCCCGTCAGGGCCAGCCATGCGGTCATGTATCCCAGGAACTTGCGCGAGCTGGGCGGCGCGAGCATCGAGACCCAGTGGTACTGTCCGCCAGAGGTCGGCGCCATGGAGACTAACTCGGAGAGAGTTGCGAACACGGAGAGCGTGCCCGCCCAGACGAGGATGAATCCGTAGATGATGCCCGATGGGCCGCCACTTGCGAATGTTAGCAGGACAACGTGATTTGTTGGGCCGATTCAAGAATTGATGTTTACTTTTGAAGTCCTTGCAAGAATGTGCTGAGTCTCGTTAGTCACAAGCAATTGCATAATATGGCAGGGAGACTAACATTAAAGATCCCTCCCATGTGATGAGAATTGTGCAACTAAACCCCAGAATCGTCATGAAGCCAAAGTTCCTCTTAAGCACAGGCTTCTTTCCGAGACGCGTTAAGGCAGCATCATCACGGGAGACAGGACCGCGGACCATTGGTCCAAATGCGCCCATCTCCTCCATGTCTTTCGTGATCTCTTCGGAGGGCATCTTTGGTGGTGTGCAAAGGTCTCAATAGAGTTTGGTACAGGGTGATTTGATTGTGTTAGAGAAGAATCGACTTGACCAGAAATCTTCCAAAACAAACTGTCGATCTGAGAGGTGGTCAGTCTCTGATATCGGTGCCTGGTTTAATGCAGTTGCTGCTAGATAGCCAAATTTGAAGGGCTAATCAGAGACTGTACGCTCTTGCAAAACCTTGAACTAGAAGGAAATTGGTCGCGCGAAGCTTCACGCCCGTAACTTCACTGCGCAACGCGACCTGCAACCCATCGGTCTTCCACATTGGAGATGGGCAATGAAAGAGTGCAGAAGAATTGAAGCTGAACTCGCTTGCTAGTTGACGAATCTGGTTCGCCCGCCGGATCTTGGCCTGTGCTGGTGGGATCGTCTATTGGTGATATGAGCCTGTGGCGTGCGGGAGGAGTCACGTTGCACAGCAGCCCGCGGAGGTCGGCTCGGGGTCAGCTGTGATGGGTGGCTAGACCGGTCTGCAGCTGCATGCGACTATCTCATGCTGCATGATGCACAAAAGTTCTCACTCCGTACCGTGTCGCCGGATGCAGGCAGGCAGTTGAAATCGTCCGATGCGCACCTCTTGTGCCGTGGAGAGGTCTTAACCGACGTCGTCAGCCAAGGCGGACAATTGGCGACTTCACATGCTGCTTCTTATTCGAGACTTGAGGGCGGAGTCAAGCTCACGCGACCCCCGGATTCACTATCAAGATCATATCACATCGGCGTGCTGTGCCTATATTGCATTGAAGGTCTGAAGATTAATTTGTTCTTGATCCTGCTCTAGCAAATGACCTCAATTCTTCCACGTCCTCAGGCACGTGCACAATCCCCGATTCAAGACTTTCCATAAGCGGCCTGAGGTAGGGCAGACAAGCAGTCAAGACACTCAGGAACACAACGATCTGATTACACACAGTCGGCAACCATAAGCTCTCAGTGATATCTGGTTTCATGTATGCAGTCCATAATACTGCAATTTGGGCTGCTGCTGCTCCAATGACACTGGAAAATACGGTATTAGATAACTGGCTGAAGCTGAAGGGTGGGTAAGGCGAGACTCACAATAACCTGGTTAAGAAAACTAGAAGAACGGTTGTCTTTTTCAGGGCCGATATGTGAAGCTTGCCGATGATCCACACGTACAAGAAAACGAATCCAAACTCAGTCACCATGTTCAGTACACTGACATAAGTCCACCAAGCTCGCTTTATAGGTTAGCAGGACGTCTTGAGGGCGTGCAAGGTAGGGGGAGAAGCGTACCCGATCAGTGCAGCCGGTGCGGTCGATGTAGTCCCAGGGCTTTGGTATTGAGCACTGAAATATAGAGACGGCCGTGCCAGACACGAACCATAGGCCTATGGTTGAACGGAAAGCCATGTCTACGTGGCGGTTGACGGCGGTCGGGCTCAAGTGGTTGATAAACACGCAAATCGACCATTTGACTAAAGCCAGCGTCAGAAGCAGAAATGGCGTGCTGGCATATTCAGCCTTGTAAAGAGTTCTGTCAGGCCCCCTTTCGAAAGACATTTTCTGAAGTGAGGAAGAACATCACCTTCAGAAAGCCATCAATTTGGCTTGGAGACAGATCACCCAAAGATGTCCCAAGGCCTGATGTCGCAGCAAATGATATCGCGATGCACTGGGCAAGAGATGTGACCTGAACGCGGTTGCGTAAGTCCAAGATCACGAAGCTGATTTGCGATGAACACGAACCTGAGCAATAAGAATGAGGGCATCGTCCGAGGCCAGTCTCTTAGCCATGGCATATTTCGTGCCCAGGCGGGCGCAGACACTCAGGACCGCGGCCAGATACAGGAACCACACGATCACCAAGCTCACTCGGCTCTTGTCCCCAGCCGCCCCAGACCTCGGGGCGATATCCATGACGCTTGCTTAGCCTGCGGGAGCTAATGCAAAACCGGGTCAGGCATACTTAGTCGTCTTAGGAGGAAGCCACCCGCGCAATAAGAGGCTGACATCTAGGAAGAGTGCGGAATATTCTGCTCTATATGTCTCGCACACCTTCCCAACGAGATTTTAGCATTCTCATTCCAACGGGACGTACGCCACAAAACGTGGCTTCATCGCCGTGAATGCCATGGCTGCATGGGGGTGCTCCGACACACCAACTGACTGAACACGCAGCAGGCTACCTCGGCTACTTCCACTGAGGGTCCTTTAGCCTGCCTGCTTTTGGCCATGTGGCATGGCCAAGCCGATCCATGGGCCTACGGCATGGCCAAGAGGGCACCCACTACCTTTAAATGGTCCAGACCTGCACACCGGATGCATACATCTTTACAAATGTCTCTCGAGATCGTCGGCTCTGGTTGGCGGGCGCAGTGACAGGCCGCACTGATAGGGCCGGATACGGGAGCGAACAGGTGGGTCGGCTGAACCGCACATTGAGTTGCAGCCAAGTGCAGATAGACGGGAAGTAGCCAAGGAAATGCTCTGGGGTGGTGTTACGGTCCGAACCGTTGCAGGCTTGTTTGGGAATGGCGTGAGAAACATTGACAGCTGAAGACCCTTGGCCGGATTGTGAAGAAGCCTAGGCCCGGGCAAAATACGTGCACTGAAGCTTAGACGTCGTCTTTTGGTGCGGCCGTGCAAAGGAGCCCGCAGTTTTTATCTCCCAAGGTGAGGCGGGATCGCAGCGATCATGTCGTATTCTGGCTGCAACTCCTTGGCAATATCTCTAGGAGAGGCTCATTTGATATGCATCTGCGCATGGCCCTGAACACAGCATACACTGGGAGCCAGGCAGCAACGCCAGTAGCAAAAGAGGAGGTGACATCGACTTTCTGACCTATGGGTGAGGAGGTGGGCGTGAACGTATGATATTCTGTACTTTGCCAGGGTCTCAGCCTGTTAGCGGCTTGCGACACAAAAGGACCTTTGCAGAAAGCAAATGCTTCCAGATTTGCCTGTTTTCGAGCGTTGGTTCCGGCAGTCCTGAGTCACTGGACGACCTTACCCATTCTGGTCTGTACCCAGGTATTCTGTGCCACTTAATCTTGAACCCTTGGCCTCAAGCCAACATCCTCCGGCAACTTCCTGAACCTCACTCTCAGTAAACGTATGACCGACGCAACCATGTCTCTTCAACTCCAAGAAATCGACCAAGAGGTCGACTTCCCAGCCCTCGCTCGATGCATGTTCGAGTCCTACGAGGATCCCCCACAGAAGTTCTTCCACGTCTTCTTCCCCACCCACGGCACGGGCAACGAGGCAAGGGAGGCGGCCATCGATGAGGCTGCAACCCGCCTGAAGCTCTGGCACACCCATGACCCGTCCAGCTACTGGCAGAAGGTTGTCGACACTGAGACCGGCAAGGTAGTGGGTGGCTCTTTGTGGAAGATTCACAGGGAGAGCCCGTTTGCCGACCCAACCCCGTCCCAGGCGACTTGGTTCCCAGATGATGGCTCACGCGCGTACGTCGAGAAAGCCCTGATGAACCACGACGCACCGAGAGCTCGAGTGGCCCAGAAACCGCACCTCTGTTAGTAGATCCCATGAAAGCACGTCGTCAAATTCATATCTTGGCTCACCACTGAATCAGACCTCTTCATCATCTTCACCCACCCTGACTACCGGCGGCAAGGCGTTGGACAGCAATTCATGCACTGGGGCTTGGAAAAAGCAAAGGTGCTGGGATATGATTTCTATTTGGACTCTACCCCCTACGGTCGCCCCTTGTACGAGGCAAATGGCTTCAGCTACATTGAGGAGAACATCAATCACCCGCAGATAGACTCTCCGGATGAGGGTTGGAAGAATGTGGAGGAGAAGGTTGGTCCCTTCACCTTTTGGTTGATGTGGAAGGCTACTGGGGACAAGTCGGATGCAGCGGAACCAGCTGTTGTCAGCGAGTGAGCCTGTTGGGTCACTGTGTCGACGATGGAATTTGAAGAAGAGCGGTAGAGATCAGATTTGCATGCCGGTGCACAGGTTCAGAAAACTCTCAACTGGTTACTGTTTTGCATCAAGTGTCCATTCTGAGTTTGCAATTTCCATTTGCACTATGGACAAGCTTTCTGGGGTCTCAACGCTCCGCATGGTGGACCGAATGATAATTCCCAGTACTTCACAGTATTTTGACTTCACAAAATGAATGTATCCACGTCCGCTTAACTCAAATATGAGCATGAACAACAATTTATGTCGATACGAGGGCAATTTTTTGCTGTCCCTAATGATCCAGAATTCCATATCTTGTTTCCTTCCTGGTGTGGTGATTCATCTTGCTTGACACAGGACCTAGGTTATTTTAAGCATGGCTCTGACGGACTCGACTGTCTCGGCCTCGTACGTACCTCACAATCAGATCGGAAATACATTCGTGCGCACAGAGAGCTCAACCATAGGGAAAGCATACATGCGAACATCGACCTCTCCCATTGGGAAGGCATGCTCCCGGACATCAACCCTCCCTCCGAAGTGCTTATTGGCCTCTTCGCCAACGACCTTGTACCATTCATCTTTAGCATTAGAATTGGCTGGTTCAGGTTTGGTCGAGCACTTCCATGGCTGAGTGCGTTTATCATGAGCGGCTTGCTCAGTGATGGCCTGGGCGAAACCCTCGTCATAGCTATTAGACATGTTTGAGAGATAGCCTGGAAGACCGTATGGGTGGATCCTGATAATGAAGAACAGTGAAGCACTGGTTTCTCATGATATGACAACACTGGAGCGAGAGAAGCTCTTTTCTAGGGAGCCCCTGGAGGTTGGTTGGTCCTAACGTGCCGTAGAGACTTGCCGGATGCGCATAACGTTGAAACATTCCCCGCGGAATGGGTCCCGCACACCACCGTTAGCTTCCAAAAGGACCATATCCTGCACATCACCAATAGCCTCCAAGGAAACCAGGTTACATAGGGGAGGCAGGCAGCCAAGAATACTGCCTCTATCGGTGTAACATGAATGGAGCGATCTGCGGCGTCAGATGCCCAACCGTTCGAGAGCAGAATGCTACACGGGATGAGGAATTACGCACGGCATGTGACCGAAAAAACAATCCTGGTACGAGCCCAAATTCAGCGGAAGTCCTGACACATAATTCCGGAAGAGCTTGACAGGACTTCGTGTCAGGTCGTGTTCACAAAACTTTGATCCTTTTCGTATCTAAGCGAACTGCGCGTCTTTCAGCCTACAGTCAGGATCATGAACCAGGCCTCAGTGAAATTCCTCAAATGGACCCCACTCTATGAGGAAGAGAAGCCGTTTCAAATATTTGGCGACCTCCTGGAAGAGTCTGTGGACAAACGCAAAACAAATTTGACTTGGGAGGAAGCACAGATTCAAGTGCAAGACCTTCGAGATGATGCACAAAGTTACCGGCCTGATTCGCATGGCTTCGCTGTGTGTCATTTACCAGGATTCACGCAGCTCTCGGATAGAGCGATTATTTCAGACGAGTACATACCAGTCATCAAAAAGATGCTGAAGGCAGAGCTAGAAGACGTTGGGACAATGTTTGCATTCGGTTGGAGAGTACGTCAAATACGACCTCCCTGCTCAAAGAAAAGGAAAACAGATGGCTTATAACTGGAATTCAGATCAGAGAAAGCAACAGTGAGGTGAAGGCTGGGAGCAGGATCAACTTCGGTGATCAAACGCAGCCCCTCCTCCCGAGTAATTATGCCCACATCGACACGAGTCCGATTTCTGTCATTCAACGCATTCAACAAAGCTTTCCAAACGACGAAGCAAAGATCTTGCGACAGCGCGTCCGGGCCGTGAAGTATGTAATCCAACTGTTCTTTTTTTCCCTCCCCTTTAGCACGATAACATTGTCCTGCAACTCTAAAGGTTGGGGGGTGAAGGTGACTAGAATAAAGGATGAAACACGGTTCTGATTGTATCACAGCGTGTGGAAGCCACTAACCCACCCCGTGGATGAGTGGCCGCTTGCAGTCTGCGACGGCACAACCGACAGCCCCGACGATCTGATCGAGACAGACTCGATCCGCCAGGGGAGCGTGAGCACCCATTACTACGTCAGACACAATCCAGGCCAGAAATGGTATTTCTTGAATCGGCAGACCCCCGAAGAAGCCTTGATATTCAAGCACTTCGACTCGAAGCCTGGTGTTGAAGCTCCATGTATGGATATGGAACCCCAAAAAGCATGATTTCACAGGGCTGACTTGAGTAGATACCATCCACTCCAGCATAAAGCAGCTGTGGCCAGTGGAAAATCCCAGGCCGAGGCAGAGCATTGAGGTCCGCACACTGATCTTTTCGGCGGAAGTCCTTGTTGCTGAAATCCCCTAAGTGCAGTGATAGTATCCCGTTTTAAAATAATTCAGGTCTCTCAGTCATCTTCTGCAAATTCCCCGCAGAGTCACCATACATATCAGCTGCCGAATTCCCTTCGTTTCAGTGCTTACGTGTATGCATGTAGTAATAACTTGGGGCAGTCAACCTGAAAATAGGTGCATCAATCGCCGATATTGACAGCTGCTAGACTAGTTGCAGGGAGCATGTGGTCGCGAGATATCCTGATTTCTATGGACTGCTCGGAAGCCCGGCGTGCGGCTCCCCAAATGGCTTGCGATAAGGTGGTGAGATGTACTTAGCGCCACGCCGTTGGTGGCTGTTAGGCTAATGCAGCCGACACACCACCGTTGCAGGTCTTGGCTAGTTGGGGGACTGTAAATGTACCCATGCAAGGCATGTTTGGAATTGACAAAAGGACCCCGAGCTTGAATTCGAAGTGACCCTAAGCTAGGGTTTGATTGAACAGCGAGGTTTGAAGTGGTTGGCGCATGCTGCGGACACCCCCCTACCAGGAGTAGTCTCGAGCGCTGGAAAATGAACGAGGTGACGTGGGGTGCAGTCAGAAGTCCGCCAATGGCTTTTCTTTGTTCGATGTCTCACCGGCTGGTCCCGCAGATATTCTATCTCAATCTGTGGCACCTTCTGCATCGATTCGACAGGTCCAGCCCCGATGCAGCTAGCCGGCCCAGTGACAGATGCGAATGCTCCCTCTCAATCTCAGAAGGACCAATTTGATTATGCTGTGTCCCCCCATGTCGGACCTGCCACAGGACACGAACCGCAGCTGTGGCCAGGGCTGAAGTTGTAAGATCCCTTCAACGGCAGTGTTCAACCGGTCCTTTAGCGCGGATCCTTTTGACTTGGCCATGGTTGAGACACAGCAACGCCCAGGCGGAATATCAGCGCTTCCTGGTATTTTCGTTTAGCTCCCGCTCCCATCCCTCCCTTGTCTGCCTTCTGCCCTGGCACCAACATAATTTCGAGGGCCAACATCGAGGTGGCTTGCGACCAACAGCACTTGGCAACGTGCCACGAGTGTGACGGGACGTTTTTCACCAGACGGTATCTGCTCGACAGACACAACGTCTTCTCCAACATCGCAGTTCCTTCAGAGAAGAGTCTTAAGAATTTTGGCTACTCCTTGCTGTCTAGCTGCACATTCTTTGGACAATTGTGGGCAAGTTCCCTCGCCATGGAGCCCACGCAGGGAGAGCTAGAGAGCTTGGCCCATGTAGACGACGACAGGCACAAGACACCATTCGAAGCCAAAGATGGGGAAAAGACCAACGAAATCAAATCGGTGAATTTATGCCGCCAACTTCAACTTCAATTGCTTGCAGGACTGACTCATTCACGACCTAGGGTACTGCAGAATCAAGTAGCTCCCCACGTTGGGATCCCAAGAAGTGGGCTCCCGCAAGAAAATGGACGACAACACTCCTCCTATCGGCCTTTGCCTTCTTGCAACCCCTCTCAGAAACCATGCTCTCTCCAGTGGAGAAGAACATCTCCCAAGACCTCCACATCGCACACGCATACGAGTGGCTTCTCGTCAACTCCCTGATCCTGATCGGGATCGGCCTGGCTCCGCTGGTCTTAGCGCCTTTGTCTGAGGTGTACGGGCGGAAGCCAGTCCTCATCGTCGGAAGCATCATCTTCGTCGTTTGGAACACGGGGTGCGGAGCGGCGCGGACGTTGGGCCAGTTGCTGGCCTTCAGGCTTCTCTCCGGGTTCGGGGCATCGGTCGCGGACGCCCTCGCCGGCGGGCTCATGAGCGACCTGTGGCGGGCGGAGGAAAGAGGAAAGGCGTTCGCCGTCTTCATGGCTGCGCCGCTGATGGGGCCTGCTCTCGGGCCCATATGTGGAGCTTTCATATCCGAGGGCATCGACTGGCAATGGGTCTTCTGGATCATCTCCATTGTCTCGGCTGTCACCGTCGCCCTTGCCATCGTATTCCTTCACGAGACGTACGCGCCAAAACTCGAGCAGCGGCGCACCAATAAGGATGCAAAGAAGGAGGGTGGGGGAACGGTGGAAAAGCCAAAGACGAGGGACAAGTTCATCATGGACATGCGCATCAACCTGCAGCGACCGCTTCGAATGCTGGCCACCCAGGTCATCATACAGCTGCTCGCAGGCTACATGGCCATTCTCTACGGTACCATGTTCCTCTTCCTGTTCATGTACCCCACGATGTGGACGACGCAGTACACCCAGACCGTCAGAATCGGAAGCCTGAACTACATCTCCTTCGCCATCGGCCTCATCATCGGCGTGAATATCGCCGGCCGACTCAGCGACCGCGTCTACATCCGCCTCAAGGCCCGCAACGGCGGGATAGGCCGCCCCGAATTCCGCATACCGACCATGGCCATCGGCACGGCCCTCGTGCCGATCGGCCTCCTGTGGTGGGGCTGGTCTGGCGAGACGAGGGTGCACTGGATCGTGCCGAACCTGGGTAGTCTCATCTTCGCGGCGGGCGTCTACATGTGCTCCACCAGCGTCTCGGTCTACACCATCGACGCCTACACGCAGTATGCTGCATCGGCGGTGTCGACGAACCTCGTGGCTCGGAGTCTTTCGGCTGCCTTGTTCCCGCTCTTTGCTCCGTACATGTTTGACGCGCTGGGATTCGGCCTGGGGGCGACGGCACTGGCAGGCGGGTTTGTGGTTATCGGAACAGGTGTTGTTGTTGTCTTGTGGTTTTACGGTGACAGGCTTCGGGCTCGTAGTCCGTACTGTGCGGCTGAGAGGGAGGACTGGATTGAGGGCTAGACAGTAGTGGTCATATAATTATCAAGGCGAGTAGATGATGTAACCACTATTCTCATCGTGGTTATTCGCTCCGATCGATGTGGCATTTCCCAGCCTAGAATCATGACCTAGAGACTCCTTGCAGTCCACTGATATTCATGACTCTAAAGTCTCGTACTTTGATGGGCATATCGCAAGCCATTGTTTGTGTTCATTAAGCCCCCAAAGGTTGCAGCTGTGGCCGCACGCACATTCACTTGGCGACAGACGAAGACACGGGGTGGACAGTTGACAGCTAAAAGCATTGCATGTGTGTATTGCCAATTATCTGGGTATCATGAAGCAAGCAAACCAAAAGAAATCCAAATGTTAAAAGGGGAGGATCTTCCTGGTCCCTTGGGAAATAATCTTTAATCACTTCCCCGGTGTCCTCCGTGGTGGTGATGGCTTAAAGCACTCGGAACTCAACAACGAAGTCGTAATAGAGTCCTGACTCGTCTTGTGGACGGAATTTGAAGCGCGAGATCTTGATTCCAGCCTCCCTCATCGCGGGGTTCTTTGTCTCCATGAGCTTTGCGCACCTGCCAAACGTGGTCTCGTTCCAGGTTAGGTCAAAGGCGGCTTTCTCTCCTCGGCTGCGACTCCTACGTCGGATATCAAGCGCGTACCCCAGCTCGTAACCCATAGGTCTGCATATTATTGGCCTTGTGAGCTTAATTGTGTTCTCGGTGATAATTTGGAAATGCATGGTCCGTAGCCATTTCAATGCAATGTCGATAGCAGAGCTGCGTTTGCGGAAAATGTTCCGTGAAATCCGGCTCGACATCACAGCAATTTGACAAAAGAAATAGATGCATTGAATCGCTATGAATCCACCAGAGCCTCTCAAAAATCCAAAAAGCACACGAGCTCGTCATGATCCTACGTATGAACGCCGAAGCCGGTGCGATCAAATCGAATCATTGACCGCACTCCCGTTCCCGACACGAGTCTAACGATCATACTCGAGCGTGACTACAAGATGAAAGTACTCGCCCCGTGGCCCGTGTGGTACGAATGTGAACCATGCGACTCGGGCGTGGCCCTCCTTCATCTCGATGTATTCCGTGGCAATTGTTCTGCCACATCTGCCGAGTTTGGAACCATCATGTACCCGGTCGAATTCATCTCTCTCGGCCCCTTCGCTGTCACTGCCGAGGTACACAGTTTCCCAGCGGTGCTTGCCGAGAACGGCATAAACGCGTCTTTTGACTTGCTGAGTCTCTGGCTCTTTTACAGTCTGAAAAATGATCTCCCTCAACGCCCTCACGGGTTGCTGAGCGACATACTTCCAGAACGAGAGGAGTAAGTCGGTCGCAAGTGGCCTCCGGACGTCCCCCCGATGATCTCTATCGAGGTACAGCTGGGTGACAACCCTGAGCGGTGGTATATGTTAGCAATAGCTTCAGAATGCGGAATGCAGCACTATTCGGCTCAGTAGAGCTTGCTCTCCATCTGCTGCTTGGGCTTTCAGTGAGTGGTAAAAAATACACCAAGTGACATGAGCGTGTCGGAGAAGCAAACATAGAGCAAGACCTGAGAGGCTCTCGATAGTGGCTTGAAATGGGAGGTAGGACAGTGCATTACAGCGAGCCATAGGACACCCCTAGCGTGGCGATGTCTTGACCGCCCATAAGGTCCAAGACTTGACAAAATGTTATCCTCTCTTGAGTAATCGGGTGACTTCCGACCATCGAGCGGCCGATTCCATATTCAAGTTGTTCCAATGTCTTGACGTTACGCCGGTTGTTCCGGGGCCGTTGGTTGGGTTCGTCTCCAAAACACATGCCGATGGAGAGACTGTACGCTTCTAGTCATGAAGTCTTTATCAGTCGAAGACTCTGGCAGTCGTGTGGAGATATATCTTACTGTACCTTCTCCAAGGTGAATGATGAAAGTGTTATCATCCAGTGGATTATGCTGGTGCTGAACAAGTGATGTATGCCTATGTTGGCAAATCGATCATGGAGATCATGTACTTGGCTTGACGCATTCTACAGTTTGGAAAGCCATGGGAAATTTCGCGTCCATTTTATACAGGGAGATTGGCGACGGTGACTCGTCTCGACGAGCCAGACATTGACAGCGGTTGCTGGAAGTCGAGGAACTGATGAAGAGGTTGCTGACCGGAATTTCCAAATCACCGTACCGTTTGAAGGCATCATGGTATCCTGCTGAAGTGTTATAATCTCATACCAACATGAATTCGGGAGGGTCTGAAGGTCTCACTGGACTTAGAAAGCTGTTCCGATTGAAGAGCACATTGGAACACCTTCAAACTGCGTGAGGACCACGGAATGTAGGGCTGAAAAGCGCCCGACTTCATCGGAGGGGTCATATGGGACTAATGTTACATGAAATTTGTGGAAATACATAGCTTAGCGCATATGCTGATCTAGAGAGGTCTGATATTACTGTTGCACCCGTGGATATGTTGTGCATTGAGAGAATTGGCTTGGGTCAAGATCACACGGTAACTGTTATTCAGCATACGCGGCAGTTTTTGAGGGGCTCGACCTATTCATCTTTTTGAAGGACAAAGCAGTTTCGCTGTCAATATATTGCGGTGATAATTAAATTCAACCAGGTATAAGGATATAATCGAGCTTGGACAATGGTGACATATTCGGATTTCTCACTTTCCCGAGCCCGCCACTGCGTGTGATCGCCGTGACGTTTCCCGTCCAAAATGTTCCGTCCTCCAAGCTTCTACATTCTCCCGGGGCCGCGCCCATCTTGTTCTTCTCAAGCTGAATCCAAGTCCGCTGAGGTCCTGTATAGTCAAACAACTCACCATTGCGTATTCATTACAATAGCGACCTTGGAATACACTGAGATTAAGCAGTTACTGATCTTGTGATGCGCCGGAGATACAACTTCCACAGATTGACTATGGTGCCTACGATACTATGATCTTCCCATTTACTCATTCTTGGGTATCTCTAGCAGTGGTGTTGCAGCACACGACTGGCAATCCCGTTACCTGTTCATCTCAATGTTGCTTTCAATTTGTCTCTGGTCAAGGATCGATAATCAGTGTTCAGTTTTGTTATATAAGTTCGCTCCCTTAATCTAGATAACACCACAGTCTTGATTTGAACCATGCCGTCCACAGCGCACCTGTCGGGCACCAGGGATATTACACAAAGTTACGTCTAGGCAAGAGAGACTATTTTCATGCTGGGTCTAAGTGTCTACAATGAGTTTATTAGAGCTTGCTTTCGATGTCTTCATCGCAGTGGAGACTGACAACGCGCCCTATCTCGGTCATGTTTCCCGCCCCCAGCCCACTCAGACCTTGCGTCAAATGGACAGATTTGCCGGACAAAGTATCTCTCCCGGCACCATCCTACAAAAGCCAGCGCAAAAAAGGAGGGCAAATACTGATCCATTGGACAGCATAACGTCAGTGCGTGACACAAGTAATCTTCAGATGTCAAGCATTAGATAGAATATGCGCTAGTATCAATACTGGTCTCGATCACACAATGGACATACAGGTTCTCTTTGGAGCAGCGGTAGCCATCACGGTCCACACCATATAACTAATACAAATAAGTTATGCACTAGCCTACAGATAAACATGTCTTTCAGTATAACCTCTGGATTGGCGGCAGCCATCACGGTCCACGCCATACAACTAAGACACATAGGTTATATACTAGCCTACAGGTAAACGCGTCTTTTACTATTTAGCCATCGTAGTTTGCAGCGTAAATCATCAGGTCGCCATCAGGGTGCACACCCTCTTGACTGCCCGTATAAATATGTCGGCCCCCCCAGCTCCCAGCTCCCAACTTTCCTTTCGCTTCTTCCTTCTTACCAACCACACACACACACACGCACGCACACAAACACACACAAACTTTCAACCTCATTTCAACTCAGCTCAAGCTATTTCTTCCTACAAGAAGAACAACAACACATCAAGAACAACAACACAACAAGAACAACAACAACAGAGATGCCTTCTAAATCTCAAAAACAAAAGAGAGTCCCTCTCCAGTGGTGGTCGACCGAGGCCCCACAAGGACGGACTCTTGGGAGCCAGCCTGCTCCTCAACCTGGCCCAGCCAGGAACACCAAGTCTCCGTACTTCCTCACCCCATCTGAGTTCCAAAAAGAGCTAACACGACAATGTGATCGGAAGTGACACCCTCTAGTGCTGCTGCTGGCGGGTGCAGCAGGCCAAAGAAAGCCTTGGGCACCGCTCTGGTCCTCGTGTGGCCCGGCGGTTCCTCCAGCGGTTGTCTAGCAGGGTGCCTGATGGGGGTAAGAGCCTGGCAGTGCAGCCGTCCTTCGGGGCGTGGGCGGCTCGGCACGGCTGAGTCTATCTGCTGGGCGACGACTCCCGGGATGTTTGGTTTGGTTTCAGCGGCGCGAGAGGGTAAGAGCCTAGCAGTGCAGCCGTCCTCCGGGGCGTGGGCGGCTCAGCAGGGCTGAGTTTATCTGCCGGGCGACGACTCTCTGGCGTCGCTTCTGTTTTGTTTGCTTTGTTTTGGCGTTTTGGCGTTTTGGCGTTCTGGCGTTTTGGCGTTCTGGCGTTCTGGCGTTTTGGCGTTTTGGCGTTTTGGCGTTTTGGCGTTTTGGCGTTTTGGCGTTTTGGCGTTTTGGCTTTCCCGGGTCAGAGCCTAGCAGTGCAGCCGTCCTTCGGGGCGTGGGCGGCTCAGCAGGGCTGAGCTTATCTGCCGGGCGATGACTCTGGTGTTTGTTTTTGATTTTTACTTTCTGGGGTTCTGGCGTTTTGGCGTTCCCGGGTCAGAGCCTAGCAGTGCAGCCGTCCTTCGGGGCGTGGGCGGCGCAGCAGGGCTGAGCTTATCTGCCGGGCGATGACTCTGGTGTTTGTTTATGATTTTTACTTTCTGGGGTTCTGGCGTTGCTTTTTAATTTTGGCGGTTTGGTGTTTTTGCGTTGGTTTTTTATTTTTCCTTTCTGGCGTTCTGGGGTTTACGGGTCGGAGCCTAGCAGTGCAGCCGTCCTTTGGACGAGGGCGACTCAGCAGGGCTGGGTTTATCTGCCGGGCGACGACTCTTTGCGTTGTTTTTAGGGCGTCGAAGTCGTATTCTGCGCCTCCACGTGGTGACGCCTGGATAGTACCAGAGCAGAAACGCAACAAAAATCAGATAGCTTTTAATAGGTGGCAACGAAATGTAAGACGTCTTGGTGCCTCTGAAGAGATACCGGCATTCTTTTTTTCTCGTGTAGCTCTTGTGATGCTTGTTTCCCAGGCTAAGTAATATATATGAAGCAGTAACGAAGCAGTAACCACGGTGACTCACTATGTCTGGCATGCGATATTTTGGCTGCCTTAGGTTGGGAAAGTTACCGCTTAGCTCGCCGACCGGGTACCGCCTAGGACCTACAAGGCTGCCACTTAGCGCGGTGAGGCTGCACACGATATAGCCAATTACGAAAGCGGCAGCGTGGACCGCTTCACAGGTATTACAGATACACTTTCAACATGTTTTAAATTAATATTCTGCACCTATCAACTCGATGGTCCGCCTAGCGCGGTCCATGGCCAGTCAGCATATCGACAAATGCCAAAGGCTGACCCTATTGCCTGTCCTTGCACGATGTTTGCCAATATCGTTATCGCGGCACGTTGGAGGATAAAATTGTTCCAAGGTTTATCTAGGAGAGTCTGAAATCTGCTCAGGTCATATGTGGTGATCTGATTTGTCGTAAGTTCTTTTAATTAATGCTAGGATTCGCTTGTTCCAAACTCTCATTGGTGTGCCGCATCCACTGCACATCGATTGTTCGTATGGATATCTTGGAGGAGTTTAAACATCCATGCTTGAAAGAAAATAAGCATTGATAAGAGCTTAGGACTGTTACCCACAGGAAGTAAGATTTGTTCTTCTGGGATGAAATCATCTAGGAGGGGTAAGGAAAGATCATTGATTTGGTCTGGTGAAGATTAAAAATTCCCTGCTAACATCCGGGAAGGCTAATTGAACTACTGCAGATGCAATATGAGTTCGGAAAATTCACCCGTATTTATATGCTCACATCTTCTGTGTAGGAAAATGAAACGCTACCCGCCCTGTTGTTTTAATTAGCCCTCTCCCGCACTAAAAACTTAGCTATAAACGCAAAATACGCACCAAAATCATCAAAAACAACCTCATCAACAGTGTATGAGGTTAATTGTAGAACTTTGACATTACTCCAGGAGTCTTGAATGAGATAAGGGTCGTATTGAAGATCGAAGTCCCGTGGATTGGGACGAGCCCAGGCTTACAGCCCAAGAAGGGCAGCGTAGGGGGCAGGACATTCGAGGATTGAATCGATATGATTGCCCCGAATCAGGTAGACAGTTGCCATATTACCTCGAAATTTTTATATGTAGTCCTCGGAAGGCAAGTCCGTCTACTTGGCTAGCGCTGAAGTTGGAAGGGAACATGAGCACTCCAGCACAATACTATGTCGTCGAGGAAATCGAAAATAGAGCCTGCAAACAACTCAAAAAACATACACACTTGCAGAAACATTGAAGGAGATGAACACAACTTGTTACATAAGCCCATGAGCGTGAATACCAACAAAGGTGAAAATGACAGCAAGAGACAGTATAGAAAAGGTGAACAGGACGGCCCTCCACACAGGGCGGTGACGCATGCTGGCCAAAACACTCGTTTCTGTGGGAAATGCGCCAGTCTCCAGACTGGCCAGCTTACGCTGGAGTCCAACCTGGTACGTCGAGTCCATGTCCCGACCAGTAAAGGAGTGACAAGACAATGATACCGGCCCAGCCTCATCAACCTGACTGTTCGAGGGGCTCGCGTCCTTGTCAATAGCAAAGACCTCCGTCTTCAGGAACGTCTCCACGCCGTCTTCCCACTTCACCAGAAGTTGATGAGCTTCTTGCAACATTCAACGGCATTCCGGGCCCCGATGATGGAGTTGAACGAATCCAAATCCTTGGGCACGGGCAGCGACACACCTTCGAGGCCGTCATAGTGCGAGTGTCTATCCTTGTTCTGTCCATCATAGCAATGGAAGTTGGTGACGGCGCCCCAGTCGCCCCACGTTCCAGGCCTGAAGACCATGTAGCCCTTGCTGTCACGGTCCTGGTAGGAGTCGGGGTTCCTGAGCCGGCGCTGGGTATGTCCGACTGCATAGGAGTCCGAGATGAGGTGCAGGCAGACGCCGAGGGCTCGCCATTCAGCGCGCTGCTGGACTCCACTTACACCATCGATGGAAAGGGGAGAGTCACGAAGATTGCAACAATGTCGACTACTGCTCCATATCTAAACATCAACCGCGATCTTGCCTACGACGGCCTCGGGCAAATCACGTACGACAATCGCAGCTCGGGAGCCCCAACCCACACAGCGT
Organism: Diaporthe vaccinii; assembly: GCA_039880775.1. Taxonomy (NCBI): domain Eukaryota; kingdom Fungi; phylum Ascomycota; class Sordariomycetes; order Diaporthales; family Diaporthaceae; genus Diaporthe; species Diaporthe vaccinii. The sequence goes on from JBCEDN010000001.1 coordinate 3,985,059, forward strand.
ATACATACGATGGCAACTCCAACGTGCTTTCCACCACAATTGATGGCCACATGACTAGTATGACGTATAATACCATCGACCAGCGTACCGATTCTGGGTTCAAGTACGACACGCTAGGGCGCCTGCTCACCGATGATCAGGGCCACCAATACGGGTTCGACGGCCGGGACCGTCTTGTCTCAGTTCAGACAACGGGCGCAACGTCGGGCTTCGAGTATCGGGCAGACGACTATCTCGCCCGCCGCAAAGGACCCTCCGACACCGCCGAAATGTACTACAACAGCGGCAAGATCAACTCCATGACCGTCACCAAGGGCGGTGAGCAGGGCAACAAGACGAGTCTCCTCTCCGGCTCCAAGGCCATCATCGCAAGCTACACAGACGAGAAGACGCCGGAATACTTCTTCGACTGCTTGGGCTCCACTGCGCTGGCGGTGGGCCAGGACCACCAGACCGCCATCGCCTACGATGCCTACGGCACGGCCAAGCCCTCGTCACCCGTCGACACGCGGTCGAGCTTCGAGTTTGGACAGGAGTTCACGGACCAGACGAGCGCGCTGGTGTATCTGCGCTCCCGCTACTACAGCCCCAAGATGATGGCATCCACCAGGAGAACCGCTATGCATATTGCGAGGGCGACCCAATCAACAACTTCGACCCCCTGGGCCAGTCATGGGAGACCATCGCCGGCGTCGGCGCCATAGTCGTCGGCGCCGTCGTGGGGGCCATTGCCACCGCTGGCGTGTCACTTGCCGTCGAGGCCAGCCTCGGCGCCGCCGTCGGCCTCTTCGGGCTCAGCGAGGTGGCCGCCGCCACGGCATCGTCCGTCCTCGGGGTTACCTCGGCCGCTATAGGCGGCGCGGCGGGCAACGTCGTCGGGGGTGTGGTCACCGCGCAGATCCAGGGCTCGAGCTACACCGGGACGAACGCCCTCGTCGATGCGCTGACCGGCGCGGTCGGCGGCGCGGCGGGCAAGCTGATGGAGCCCACTGCCAAGGCGTGGGCGGCCGGTGCCAGGTACGGCGGGAAGCCTTTGAGCGCGCTGGCGCGGGAGGCTCTGGCCAGCGGGATTACCGGTGCCGTAAACAACGGCGCCCAGTCTATCGTCCGGCCTGTGCTTCTGGGCGAGCCGGTCAACCCGCTGATGGTCGGCGCAGCCATGCTCAAGGGCTTCGCCGTGGGGACAGCCTGGACCGACGCCTTGGGCAAGGGCAAGGCGCAATACAGAGAGACGTCGCCGCGTGTACGAGCTCGGGCGAGGCAGCTCTTGTCGCGCGTCCGTGGGAGGGCGCAGGCCTACAGGATGAGGCAGATTGATATCTACCATGACAGCGCGGCCGAGCTTGTTGCCTTCAGGGGCCTCTCGGGGGCGAGCTCGGCCATCGAGACGGATGTTTCTGACCTGGCGAACTCTGCACTGAGATCTAGGCTAGGGACTTTGAGCGGCGACCATGAGGACCTGCCTCCACTGATAACCGAGCTCTGAACATTGTCACTAGAAATGCATGTAGGTCCCCACTCCGTCACAATCCCTGCGGCCCCTCCCCTCTCTCCGGCCCCTTGTTGTTGCTTGAACAATTTGAAGCTGATTCGACAAGTGAGCACATCTGGAGGCAAGCAAGGTCCGAGAGCTAGCGGGAGGAGAACGTCCGTCTACTTGGCTATCGCTGAAACGGAAAGTAACAGGCCGCATGGGTGCAATATGTCGTCGAGGAAAGAACTCTTGTCCACGAGATGATGTTGATGCTAGATCTGGCTGACGCTGTGCTAACTCTGCTGGAATTTTGTGTATAGCGCGTAGGATGGAATGAACACGACTCAGTTTATTTGTTAAATTCGCAACATATGCTCTTGATTGTGATATAAATCCTGAGAAAAAGATTATTCCCCGTGATGATTATAGCTCCGCTCCTATGTCTAGGTCGATTCAACACCTTCGGCATAGCAGTTAATTCCTTTCGATGTTTCTTTCAGGCTTATGTCTCTTCTTAACCATTTTGATTTTGGTTTTCCTTGAAGTAAATACTAGATAGATAACCTTAAATAAGTTGCTATTTTTAAATTGAGATAGGCGGCCTCGTAAGAGTAGGCTTTTGATGACTTTCTGTCCGCACCGATGTTTTTCTTTTTCTTAGAAAAGAAAAGGGGAAGGGGGTGAGTTGATGATGATCAGGCGAGGAGGGGTTGAGCTCGCGAAACGGCCCGAGGTAGTGCTGACCGGCTTATAAGGCTTTGTTCTTGTTCGTGAGCATATTGATGCTTGGTTGCCGCCTCAACCAGTATTGCAACGAATTCACGCTGCCTAAATGGTTTAATCTGCTGTCCAATGGCAAGAAGGAGCTGAGCGGAAAAGGCCAAGGAGAACTCCAGCAATACAACCAAAATCCATGAGACAAATTTAAAGTCAATGATTCCACACACTAATTGCAACACTCTTCGCTCAATGTTAATAAAGAATGGCAATGGACTAGATCTTTGCTCAGCTGAGATCGGTTTCGTTGAAACATTTGTTCACACGGCAGGGGTGGGACCTTCTGTCGGCTCAGCTCGTCGAGTTTACGAGATCGACCTTCTCGGCACTGTCAACGTCATTGACGCATTCCTACTCGTGGTACAGGCTGGTTCCAGCCTAGTCTGCATCTCAAGCATGGCAGGTCACCTTTGTTTCCCTTTAGCCCCCGTGTTTGAACGCCATCTCGCTACTGCGCCCCGAGAAGAGGTCTTAAGCCACCCCGATCTGAGGATCAACGACCTCGAAGAAGCCCAGGGTGCTGCAACGGCGTACGGTATTTCCAAGCGAGCAAATCTGGTTCGCGTGCAGGCATCTGCTGTCGTATGGGGACTTAAGGGCGCCAGGATAAATTCCGTGAGTCCTGGCGTTATCTCGACTGAGCTTGGTCAGAAAGAAATCGAGGGACCAGCGGGGAAGAATGTGAAAGCATCACCAGCGGGTAGAGCTGGCGCGCCGCAAGACATAGTTAATGCTGTTGCGTTCCTCGTCAACCCGGCATCCTGCTTTATCACCGGAAACGACCTATTGGTGGATGGCGGCGTTACATCATCGATTAAATAAAGGTCCCGCGACGCTCCCATGAAGTCTACTGATAACTAAGGGACCTAACGAGTCCTGTAGTTGAAATTGCGCGGTTGCTCCTGCAATACGGCGCGGATTTAACGGTCCATGATATTTATACCTAGTTGTTATAGTAATGTGCCATCAATAGCGGGATGCATAGACCATAAAGCTTTACTTATTACACAAACTACAATATCTCGTGGCAATTGCCACGACACGTTATCTAAGCATTTGTTGCCCGTGCAGCCGAGACCTCCACGTTGAGCGGTCCAGAAAGCGGAGCTAGTTAACAACAACCCAACACCTTGCCGATGAAATCCCGGGTCAAGCCTCGTTCCAGCACAACCATCACTGACTCCTTGCGTCGACCGACATCAGGATTTGTGTTCAGTCACATCGCCGCTCACATGACTACCGATATCAAGACGCTTCGGTAGTGGTCAGATGCCGGTGTAGCTGCCATGCCAGCTACGAAAAAAACAGCGGAGCGACACCATTCCGCGCGGGAGCGCGTCTCAAAAGCGTGCGTGGCTATACTTGCCATTGTCTGATGACGTTATTTTATCACGAAAAAACGTCTTTACTGACCGAATCTACACAGGATAGCTGCATTCGATGCCGTGACCAGAAGATCAGGTGCTCCGGCTTCCAGCCATGCCAGCAATGCAGCAAAAGAGAGCTGGCCTAAGCTTGGCATGGAATCAACACAATACCACCTTTTACATGCAGACGATAAAATGAGGATCGTGATCAACAGTAGCCCAATGGTCCTTCACCCTGGAAGATCAACCTTTCTCGCGAGCAGTGTTACCTTCTTGTAGGGCGAGGTTGCTCTCAGCACAAACTACGGCAACTACGAGTGATACTAAGAGACTTCAGGAGTTCATGATATACGAGCTGAAGGAGTCGTGCTTTCCACTTCAAGTGATAAGCTCAAATTAGTGATTGGACTATGTAAGAACCCATGAGCCACCAGACTGTTGCCACTTTCCGGCTCCCAGCAGACAAACTATAGCTGCCGCTAATGCTTCCGCTGTTGCCATCCGTCTCGGCCGGGTTACTGTGGTTGGTAGCAAGAGTATAATTGCCGAAGAATTCAAGGATCATTGGAGTCGCATCGAAGGATGCCGTGAATGAGTCTCCAGTGTCTCTAGCGTTTTGCTTCATCGCTGGCCAAACATGTCCAACGTTATCCCCATCATACACATGGGAGACAAGACCCAAGCTCGACCCCGTGCCAAAGCGGTGCCACGTTGCCGCTTTCGTAATTGACGTCGATTTATTGCTGGTCCCAAGATCGTTACGCTTTGCCCATGTCTGGACCCAGTGCGGTATGGTAGGCAGGCAAGCCTCCCTTTTACCAGCATCGCCGTAGTAGGGGATGACCGTATCACTTCCCCCGTGGAATTCCAGTATTGGGATGTCAGATCGACCGGCAGAGCATGGTAAATCGACCGAGTCGGGTTCACAGTCCCCCTCCGGCATTACGTAGAAAGCACCAGAGACAGGCGCGAACCCAGCAATCCTCGTGGAGAGATTCTGATCGCAGGCTAACATGCCTACCATGCCACCGCCCTGAGATTTCCCCGTAGCATATGTTCGGGACGTATCGATACATAGTGTGGACTCAGTTTCGTCCAGGATATTTGATACGAATCTGAGATCGTCAGAGGCGCTATCGGGGCTAACCTGCCATTGTGTCTGAAAGGGGATTTGTCAGTAGGCAACTACTAGTACGGGTTAGGCATCCTCGCTAACACGCACACATACATCAACTGCCTCTGGATAAATGACGATATACTGGTTTTTGACATTAGGATTGGTCAACTGATCAACGTCGAGCTGGATCGAAGGAGATTGACCACCACCGTGAAATGACAGGATGAGCGGCGTCGGGGTGTCCGATGAATAGTTGAACGGTATCGAAAGTAGATACGAGCGACCGCGGATTGTTTCGTTGCTGATCCCAGGCGAGAGATTCCCGCCACTCTTGGAACAACCGGGCGAAGGGGTATTCTGAGATGCGGTAATCATGTTGGTAGAAAACATTAGAAGTAGGCAGCATGTTCTCGATAGCGACATGGTGCAATCTATGGTCTATTTGGTGTGTAGGAAAGAATTGTAAACGAATACAAGGTGATCAGGAATTATTTTAGGAATAAACCAAGTTAAAAGCCCCTTTGGAGCCTTGCAAGTTATTCGTTTTAAAGCTAAACGCACTCAAAGCTATTTCGCTCGCCTATGGCTGATTCGCACAGCTGAAAGCGAACTTGAGATTCGTAAGCGGCGAAAACCCAACAAATTTATTCTAGGCGGGTAGCACTCGCGTTTTGAATACGCTGGGGCAATCAAACGCCAAGGCTGCAGTGCGTGAACCAAGTACGGGAGATATTCATCCGATTCCTGATCTTGGTCATTGCGGCTGTCTGCACTACTGGGTTCTTAAGGCCATCGAAAATGGCGTAGGCGTCCTTGCCCCCCACCCTGTTTTCTGTTTTCTCTCGCTTGCTCCTATCTTTTTTGCCACTTAACATCAGGTCATCATCCAGGGTTTGGAGTGATGGAGCACGAGTCCTTCTAAGTCAGCAATCATTTCTAAAAAGCGTTACAACACCTGATTGCATCGTTATAATTGTGCTTGGCGAACAGCGAATCACTTAAGCTCGACCAGCGCAAGCCTGTTGCCCGACATGTCCTTGAGGTGTTTGACGCCTACGTCGGCCAGGCCCGCGATGTCGGCGGGCGTCGGGCTGAGCCCGCTGGCGGCGGGGATGTTGTAGTAGACGATGGGCAGACCGCCCGACGCCTTGTGGATCTCGCCGAGGAACTTGTGCAGCTGCTCGACGCAAGGGCGGCACCACTATGAGGTCGCCGACGCCCGCCACCACGGGCACGCGCTCCTTGACCGACTTGACCGTCTGCTCGATCACCTACCTGCGCTCGGCGTCCTTGAACTCGCCCGTGCTGCCGTTGGGCACCAGCCCGTGTGCTGTTGTGATTCAACCACGTTAGCATTCCGCCCCTGCACAATCCGCCAAAGCCGCCTGAGGATGTCGCCTACAGCCAAGCCCCATAGGGGAGTGCCTGACGAAGCACTTAGGATGTGCTGGATTGACACTTATCTAGGACCACCAGACCGAATTGTTTATGATGCCGGCACTAAATTTTCATCTGCTGGGTTCAGAAGCACTGCGAGGATTATGGAAATCACCTGCAAGCAGGTACCTACTGAAGCTCATTGGTCTATCTTTAAAGTTGAACGATTCCATGCTCCCTTGAGAAGGGCCTTTGAGATTATCTACACTGAACCCTCGGGATTATACTCTGAGGGGGCAATCCTTCAGATGGCACTCAAGGCGGTCAACGACACTGTAGGCTCACAGGGCTACATTTTAAATCTGCTTGGTTTTGGCACATCCCCATCTATCTACGTACATACTATTCACATAATATTCATATTTGTTTTAAAATAAAAATTAAATAAAAATATATACTTTTATTAACAGCAATACTTCTCTAGGTTCCTTATATTATATAACTTGGCAGTAATCGCCTAACTAAATGCTTTCCTGATTTCTTGGGCTTTGCATGAAGTATTCCTGCTCTCTTTTCGGCTGTTTGATAAGATGCAATGGGACTCTTCACCTTGGGTGATTAATTGGAAACAATTTCTTGGAAGAAGAGTTTTGAAGGAAGAGAAGAGCACATTATCCGTAATGCTCCGGTACTGGTTCTAGACTCTGCAGCTGCAGGCAGATGAGTGGAGGAGGTACAGGAAGAAGCTTGTGTAGTTTCCAAATATTACGGTTCAGTGACTCAAGTTTAGGTGCGCCAACCACGACGATGCTGCAGAATCCAGAGGGTATAGCACCCCGGGTTGACACAATACCTGCGGGCCTGTGGTTGTCCCTAGATGGTACATTGATGGCCGGTGTCAGAGACGAGTGAATGAATCAGAACAGCCTCGAAAGCCCCAGCCTGTGGTAGGATGGTCTCGCTCAAGGTCCCTGGGCCGATGACGGGCTTCTAGTAATTATTGATAGCCGATGAAATCTTGTTGGTTGTTCGTTCTTTCGACATTCCTTGCCTCACCCCACAATGAAAGGATTCAACATTGTCGTCTATTGACTCCCCAGCGTAGTGTTGGTGGCTCATGCATACAGATATCCACTCCAGGATAAGGGGGCCAAGATGCAACACATAAAGGCCTGGCCTTGCTCCGGGATGGATCTCAAGCACCGCAGACTGCGTGCACAAACTTTCGACTCATCAACTTCCCACAGTATATAACGCATTAGTACTTGAGAACCGTTATTTATTCACATTTCCTTATTCCGCCTTCAAACAACCCTTCAACCTGTCAACGTTAGCACAGGCGTGCATCAAGAGATATCGCTTGAAATGGCCACGGAAAAGTCTCTGCGGTCTATCCTGCTGGGTTCGTGGTTATGGCCTGAAGCAGCAGGAGCTGGAGTTGTTTTCAAAGAGGGCGGCAAAGGAGGGGTAACTCGATCCCACATACTCTTCTTCCCCATTGGTTGTGGTCCGTTTTGACTAATTCGTGTCAAGTTGCTGTGCGGCCACTGGCCAGAGCATTGGCTCGCCGCCGAGTTTGAATGGAAACCTCTCGGGGATTCTGCGTCGACTTTAGACCAGGTAGTGGACTTTGACAAGGATTTCGAAGCCACCTTTGACATCGAGATGACACTTACAAGGCGAGTGATGCCGGAGGCGAGGGAATATGCGCAAGAAGGGTTTAACGAGGTGCACATCACCGATGCTGCGTTCCGGGCCAGGACTTATAAGGTGCAGTTGGCCAAGAAGACATTCGCCATGGCGGATTTGTCCATGTTCGAATGGAGGTCAGCGCCTCCACCCCCTGACGAGAACAGCTGCTTTGGAATGCGCATCGTGTTCGACAAGTCGCCCTACCCACCTGTCGAGGAGTGGCGTCAGGATATGGGTAGTATGTGGATCGGAGCCCAGTCGTATAGTTTTGGGAATTCAGAGACTTTTACCGGGAGACCGAGGAATCCAGGGCACTGGGAATCGACGAGGCCGGAAGGGCAGAGCGGAAACGTAAAGCTCTCGAGAGGTCGGCCCGCTTCCTCCGTGAGCGAGAGTCCGAGTCATTGTAGCTTCCGCAGACCTGGAAGAGTTTGGATGCAAGTCGGATATAAAATAAACAGTTTGGAGAGGGTTTCCAGATGGGATCGGAGGAGGGGGGGGGGCAGAAGGCGCTGGCTAAATCACCATTACATGAATAAGTTCTTCAATACTCAAATGCAGTCAACATAGGGTCTCGTAACTATCCCACCATACGCAGCGGCGAATCTTAACCTCTCCAAAGTCTATTCCCGTTTCTACCATTGAGCAATCCGCCATTTGAATTATAGAGTATGTTTTAAACGCTTACATATTATGTGCAACTCGGCGATTGCCACTAACAGCACCAATTACCGATGTTGCTTGTCTCGTTAATAAGCAAGAATTCAAGCCAGTCAGACCAAAGCCACCCCTTTGAATTATTTTATCAGGCATAATAAAAAGTCCAGGCCAGAGCACCTTCTCACATAGCCCTCCCGGATGTAGTTAAGTCCTATTTTCGCACGACGAATTCTTACTTGAAAAGGTTCCCAGCATTACTCAGCATTGTTAAGAAATATTCAGGCTTGTCTCATAGCTGCATAGAAGCCCTTTTCCAACTTGAACAAGCTCAAATTCATCAAAAGGTCATGGGCGGCCTTCTCTTGCGCACTGAAACGGACTCTATTGCCTTGGGCGTTTGCCATCTCATCCGCGAAGGGTTTGATATCGCCACAAAAAGCTTCAGCAGCCCCGGCCCAGATGAAGATGGGCACTGATGTCGGAAACGGATGGTGGATTGGAGAGATAAAGGCCTCCACATTAGCAGTCAGCCGTCCCATGGAAAGCAGATACGACTCTGCTCCCCATTGCAAGAAGGCCACGTTCAAGATATCCGACTCGTGGTTGCTGCGTCTTTCGAATTCCGCGCCCGCATGCGCCGTGACACTGACCCAGGGCGAAAAGACGATGAAGCCCCCCAGGAGGGGCAGGTCTGGCACCTTCGAGGCCCTGCCAGCCGGTAACGGGCCCACAAGACCGTGGATGCTTTTAGATGCTGGGTACAAATCTCTGGGACGGTGCGTTCCGAGAACCCATCGCCGAACGTGACGACGAAGGTGCAGAGTTAACACAGCCCGAAGGTGCAGAGTTAACACAGCCCGAAGGTGCAGAGTTAACACAGCCCGTAGGAGCGAGGACACCGGAGAAGAATCTTGTTAGCAGTGGCTAAATTTGCACAAATCTTTCCTTTGCTGCCTTTAGATTGTTGCTAGACCGCTGGCAGATTGACAGAGGCAGCACACGAAAGAAATGCACAAGTTCGATCGAAAAGGGGGAGAATGCAGCAGCGGGGGTGTGAACTTGTCCCGATAAGAAATGAATCAAGCCACCTTTGTCGAGGTTTGGACGGCGGCGGGACGCGAGATGCCGGTGACGAGATCCCCTGAAGAAGGTAAAGCGCCAGCAAAGAGGACATGCAACATACTCGAGAACATGACGCGATTGAGTGACAGTGCAATAGTGAAAAAACAAATCCAGCAACGAGCTTGTCAAGCTCATACTAGCATTCCATCCTAGATCGAGTGGCTTTGCGAGGTATTTCAGATAGAGGTATATCGCACGCACGGGAATAGTCAGGAGGAAGTAGGTGGCGTAGACAGCCTTCAGCGGCTGAGTGGCGAGCATTGGAGCCATGTTAGGACCTGCGGGTGGGGAACTTTGTTCACTGTGTAGATGCTTTGCTTTGTTTTCACATCGCGGTTTCAGCAGAGTGAGCGCCAGATTCTCATTCAAACACGTGCCTTGCACCAACTTTGCCTGCCATCCAACTTTCCATCCCCCTTCAGCTCCGTACTTGGCCTGCTGCATGTCTGCAGCGCAGGCAGGGGTTTCCATCGGCTGGGCCGTTTGTGGTTGGTGCTGCGGTGCCGTAAAGGATGTGGAATCTCCAACCAACAATGCAGCGGGATTCGACCACTGGACCACTGGTGCATGCAACCCTTCCTCTGTGCTGCCAATCCCGGCCCTAAGCCCATGTCCCGATTTTACTTCAGGTCCAGTCCGGCTGGCAGTTGGAATTGTTTCCTGGGCCGCAGCCAGGTTGCCAACAAGTCATATTGAGCCCATTGATTCAACCCCCGGCTTTTGAAAGAATGAGAGAATGCTCATTTGCAACGAAAAGATATGCTGTGTTCGGATCGGCTTGCCTCGGTCTCATGTCGCCAGAAATTTGCTGGCCTAGACTACTGTGTTGTTCCTCAAGCAGCATCCGAGTGCGGTCACTCTTAAACTAGCTAGGCAGAATGCTCGGCTCCAAAATACTTACTGTGCAGGGCTGGGGGATCACGCTTCTTTGCTTATCTGCACTTTCAAGACTGGGAAAGGGGTAGGCTGCAAGTGACAATTGGTACCCTGTCGAAAGTCCCAAACGGCTACGACGATGACGCTGTCTACGTCAGCTACTCGCAGGGCGATGAGACTCTCGAGCAGATCTATGGCCGCAGGAAGTTGCCTCGCTTGGCGGCCCTGAAGAAGGACTGGGACCCGAACAACGTCTTCGACTATAATGTCTCCCTGCCTGCTGAATACCATCGCTGAGCCAGCCTTTGGGTTGGGTACGCACATCCCTGGCTTAGTCCAGGAGTAAGAGAAAACGGCAGGGACTGTGTACAAAGAGGATGAGATATTCTATGCCAATCATGATTCTTTATTTGGATAGGTCGTCACCGTCCATGGACAAGGATTGACATCCAACGCATGTTCGACCATTGCAGACGTTTCTACACACCATTTGTGATTCAAGCTATTTAAGCACCAACCACATTCAAAAGCCGTAAATCAAACTCAACAAGCCATACCATCACCTTAAAGACTTTTCTCCAAGTATGTCTGGGGTTCAACTAAGTTGCTGTTTTCCAAGAGACAAGCTCCTATTGCTAAATACTGTCCGGCATCTTCTCCCCCTTACTTTTCCCCTTGTACTGAATAGTGCCCTCAAATGGCTTCTCCCAGCTCTGCTTATCCTTTACAAAGCTTTCCCATTCTGGCTCACTGTGTAAGCCGTAATGACTTGTTAGAAACATGCCACACAATTGCATCGGAGCATTACTAATGAGTGACATGATAAGACGTGACGTAAACTTACGGAACATCCGAATAGATCCCCACTTTGAGTATGATCATGTCTTTATATAGTGGTGTCTGGCTGAAGATAGGACACCCGCATGTCCCGCAGAAGCATCTGTTCAATGGGGTTCCGCTCAAAGTATCTGGGTCCTATATTTTGGTTACTGGAATTAGTGGGAACCTCCAATCTTGATTTCTTCGACAGTGGACATAGTCTCCATACCACATAGACTTTCAATCCGTCCTTCCCGTTCGGGAATTCGACCTTGAATTCCTCTATCAGGAGATTGGCGCCGACTAAGTAGCAGAGGTGACAGTCAGCCTGCGTCTCAAGCCTGGGACTGGGGCCGTACAGATCCCGCCGGCTACTTTGCGGCAGTTTGCGCAGTGGCAGATGTGCCCACGGCGTCTCCCAGAGAAGAGTTCATCGTCCTTGACGCGGACTTTCACCGCTACATTGTGAGGGTAGCCCACCAATTAGCCCGTATCTTTTCTTTTGGAGATGCAGACATACCTTTACAGAGGCACTCGCCTTCCATTTGATTGTGACAGCTGATTTCCAGAAAGCAGTGCAACTGCGGGCTCCATATGTCGCCGTGAGACAAATTAAGTGAGGTGTGGTGACTCTGAATATTTCATAAATGACGGCGTTAAAGCAGAAGATATCGTTTGTTAGAAATATGGACCAAGCTGCGGGGGCCTGACAAAGACCCAAGGCACTATTTCGTAAGACAACATGATCGGCAGCGGGGAATGTTGGTTGCCGCAGACCACATTGCAGCTCCACCCACCTGACTTGCCGTTGATGGAGGGCCAAGGACGGGATTCACTGGTTCGTCTGTGTAACGCCTTGATGAGCGGGGTGGAGGCCTTGGACAAGTCAAGGTGGGGCTGGATGAAAAGGCGGGTGTAAGACTTACGTCCTGGATCGATCAAGCTGGCTGACCTTGCGATCTTGATCCCAATTATCCAGGAATAAACAATATCAAAATGGCCTCAAGCACACGTTTGTACGACCTCGTCGTGGTGGGGAGCGGCTTGTGAGCACTGCCAAGTACTGGATGAAGTCTACCCTACTGACTACGCAATATCTAGTGCCGGTTCCATGACAACGCTTAACTTCCTAGAGGAATGCAAGCGACTGGGCAAGAAGCGCACCGTGGCACTAATCGAAGCTGGCAGAGACGGAGAGCACTGTGGAGCATCGCGCTGGACAATGGCGTACCTCCGGCTCGACAAAGACAACAGATTTGACGACAAATGGAAGGACGAGATGGCCCTTGTCAGCAACGGTCTGGCGGACCAAGACTACTGCCGCAAGATGGAGCAAGAGGTTCCACATACGGCGCAGTACCTCCTCAATCACGGCGTGAAGCTGAACCACTATGACGAACCGAACGTCTTGTTAGAGTTCAACACCAAGCAGCACTTCGTTTCGCCCGAAGGCGGTGGGCGCGCTGTCATCGATGCCCTTTTCAGCCACATCCAGGAGTTTGACAATGTAGACATCATCTGGGAGACAATGGCCGAGAAATTGCTGACCACTGAGGAAGGCGAAGTGTGTGGTGTAAAAGTTAGGAGGCCGGGTGGTAGGATGGGAAACATCCATGGGAAAAGGATTATGCTGGCGTGTGGTGGATTTGAGGGCAACAAAGAGCTGTTCGCTGGCCCACTCATATTTTATATGACTTTAGCATCACGTACTGACGCGGTCCAGACTCGCTCGTTACGTCGGACCCGGGACTGAACACCTCGAGCCCATCGCGCCAGGGCTCAAATACAACACGGGCCGAGGGCTCCAGATGGCCCTCGACATTGGCGCGGCGGTAGCCGGCTCAATGAGTGGCATGCACTGCGAGCTGGTGGACACGCGGGCGAGTAAACCTGACGCTGTCATTTGGGGGCACAACTACGGGATCGTGGTGGACGCGCAGTGCCGTCGCTTCTTCGACGAGGGCAGGCGGCATCTCTTCGCAACCTTCGAGATGATCGCGCTCGAGACGTGGCGTCATCACGACAGCAAGGCGTACTTCATCACCGACGCACCCATCATGAAACGCTTCCGGCCGGGCTGGGTTTATGAAACGACGGACCAGGAGCCCGAGCAGGCGGACACAGTCGAGGGATTGGCTGTAAAGCTAGGGCTAGAGCCGCGGGATTTGAAAGCCACGGTGGACGAGTTCAACGTGGCAGTGGATAGAAACACGCCATTCGAGCTGATGGCGCTGGATGGAAAGGGTACTGCAGGCCTGTCGCCAAACAAGACGAATTGGGCCAATCCTATCGAGACGCCGCCGTTTTACGGATACCCACTGAAGCCGCAGCTTACATTCACGTACGGTGGTCTCAAGTGTGACCTCGAATCGCGGGTGTTGGCTACGAATGAAGCGCCGATACCTAATCTGTATTGTGCGGGAGAGTTATCCGGCCTCTGTAAGTCTTCTTAATTTCAAATTGGGGTACAACGTGACCATGACCACAGACACCAGACAGAAAGTGATTTCGAATCCGTGCTAATATGACTTTTATTAGTCTACAATGAATACCCCCCTGCAACCTCGGTTCTGCGGTCTCTCACGTTTGGGCGTCTAGCTGGCATGGCTGCCGCTAGGGAATTATAATCCAATGAACGGCACGTCACTCGCCCTGGTGTCTAACATGAGATGATGAATGCTATGGATAGGAAACTTTGGAAGGAGATCTATTAATTCAACGGTCGTGGAGGAAAGCTTTTCATTCCAGTCCGGGTCCCGTAAGGCTTGTGCATAACGCTATACTCAAGCCGAACCCACATACTATTACTTCATCACATTTCAAGTTAACACCGGCGTTCCTTCTACTGGTAATGCCGCGGGTTTGAAGGCCACTATCTGGCACCTGCTTTCTATTGATTCCGCAGATATTCCTTCCGGAAACAGCGAAGTTACTATCCTTTCCTCAGAGGGGTGCTTATGATTTTTATTATTATAGCATTTGGCGAGTCTCATAAGATTTAGGATTTGATACTCAGCTCACTTCATCACATAGCTTTTAAGGGGATACCCCCGCTCATCCTCTGTCTGTACAGGAACCTGTCGGGGTTATTGTCATACGTTTGATTTGGATTGAGTAACCCTGAATACCTGCAGATTGGTGAACAGAAACCGCTCTTACATTTTCAAGATGTTCATCGTTTTCGGGAAGAGTGGATAGTGATGCTTAAGTTCGGGCTGTATTCCGATGGCGAGGGGCAGGACTCACCAGTAGACTCATTGGCGAGCGACTCCGGCCGCACGTCAGTCGGACAGCTTAATAACATTATCAATAATACTATGACGGAATGTTTGCAACTGGACATGATCCCTCCTTCCAAGACAGTGCATGGTGTGCAAGACACTTGCGACGTATTTATCCCTATTTGTACGATGTGAGTCAGGCCGAAACCCCTGAGTCGGCTAGGCTATGGATCAGTGTCACCGCACCTCCAATCCCCACAACTCACCTGTCTTATCCGCCCCAACAAACCCACCCATCCACTGTTGCCATATCTTTGCGTTCAGGACGCCCTACGAAACTATGGATTCAACCTCTCAACAAGTTCCGGCAGACCTCAAAACGAAAGTCAAGAAAACATACGACTCCATCGCCTCAGAATACAACGAATGGACCGGGCGCAACGAGACGACGCGCGAGGAATTGCTCGAGGAGCTCTTGAAGCTGCTGCCCGACGGCCAGAGCCGCCAGCTCACAGTGCTGGAGCTCGGTTGCGGCGCAGCTCTCACGTCCACCAGGATGATGCTCTCGCGGCCCGGCATCCATGTCATCGCGAATGACATGTCCGCCGCACAGATCGAAAGCGCCAAGAAAAACCTGTCCGGGTTTGCCGAGGCGGCTGTGGATCGTGTCACCTTCAATGGGGGCGACATGATGCAACTGTCCTTCCCGAGCAGCTCCCTGGATGCCGTGGTGGGCCTGTACAGCCTGATCCACCTCCCGCGGGAGGAGCAGTCAGAGCTGCTGACCAGGATCTCCGGCTGGCTCCGGCCTGGAGGGCACATGCTCGTCAATTTCACGTCGAATAGCCAAGAGGTCAAAGTCAACCCGAACTGGTTGGCTGAGAAAGGGTGGATGCTCTGGAGTGGATGGGGCCCGGAGCGCACAACTGAACTGGTCAAAGGGGCTGGATTTGAGATACTCAAGGCTGAGCTCCGGGGTGACGTTGGAGATGCAGTGTTCTTCTGGGTCATTGCTAGGAAAGATTAGTTTCTCCAAAACTGGTCCTATGCCATCAGAATAGTATGAATGGGGTACAGTCTGGAGTTGGTCTTAAACACGATCGGTGACAACTCACTATGGAACGTTTTGGATGTTCGGGAGCTGGGGGCGCTGAAGATCGCCAGCATATCAATCGGTGGGCGAACAGCAATATTTGAAATGAGTTGAAGCATTGAGATTAGAACCTTGCAGTAATGATTCCCCCGAAAAGAGGCTTGCACATAATGGGTGAACCTAAGTTGACCCTGTCTATCAAATTTCCAGGCGGACACTTGATTCATTGATCCATAGGGCAGGCACGTGCAGAGGTGGAATGGGAGAAATCAAGAATAAAAGAGTGGAGTGTGAGAGAAGATTCTATTGACTTGAAATGAGGTATTGTATGCTGCAGGCTCGAGAAGTGAGTGTTAGGAAAACGACACGATCATGACAAATGTTGCGGTGCAGTGGATTTGGAATTCTCTCCCTATGGTGTAGCACAAATGCATAAACTAGATGGATATAGAAACCTGATCATTCCCACACGACAATGGCACGAACCTCGATACTCTCTCGTGCCGGAATCTCGTCCAAGCCCACCTCAGGGGTTCTGATGGCCGTGTGCCCTGTCGGGAAGCGAGGCCTCGAGCTGTCAGAATCGTAACCACGGAAGATCCACATCTCGTTCGGCTTCTGCTCATAGAGGTAGTACCACTGGTGCTTATCCTCCTCATGAGGATGAGAGAAGTACGTCGAGGCTATGAACTTGCCTGGTAGCAGTTCTCGCTTCTTCAACCGCATGTCAGACGCTTGGACGGTCCGGCAGTCGCACATGGCAAGGGGATCACGATGGACAGTCTTGACGGGCTTCCAGGTGTTGAAGACGCCCCATCTCCGAGCGCCTAGGAGTATTTGTCTTTCATCTGGGTCAAGTTTGGCCGAGGAAAGCTCTCGCATGGTGGACATGTAATCGTCGTTTATGCAGAAGTCGGCGTGAGCATTCGCAGACGGCCCATTTGCGTTGGGGTTTTCTCCATCGGGCTTGGTTTCATTGGTGGTGTCTGGCGCAGCCCGACAGACATGATTCATGACGAATACATGCTTTGCGCCTGTGCTGTTTATGACAAATACCGGTGTTGGTCAACATGGGGGTCCATTGAGCAGAGGCACGGTAGGCACACGACGGCGCCAGGACACTCACACTCTCTTCAGAACTTCCGCAACTTCCTGGTAGTACACCTCCTCGGCCCATTTCTTGTCGAATTCGTGGCGCTCGCGCATGGGGAGGATCGCCACCTGGAAGCCGTTGTCCTGCCAGGTGAACTCGTCCTCGCGGCCTCGAATGTCTAAGATGGACATCTTCCGCGTGTACTCGTCTCCGGTCCCCAGGTACCGCGCCTTAATCTTGCCCTCGACCAGTTCCTCGCCAGTGCCTTCTGGAGGCCAGTAGTTGATGTCAGCCCTGACATTATGGAATCCATGAATCGCCGCCGGGCACATATTCTGGTTATTTATGATCGGGAGCCGTAGGCTTGGTGGCACTGAACGTGTCCGAGGAAAGGAGACAGAGAAAAGGGTCTTAATTTGTTCAAGTAATTTGGAAAGTTGAGGTGCACGAGGTGGTGAATTCAGCACCGTTGGAATGGAATGGAATGGGTAAAGTGTCCATTTATACGAAGTGGTTAGTCTTGCATCTTGTCCCAATAAACATCACGTAGATAAATTCTTGGCTGAGTATGGTCGTTGCATCCTCGTAATCGTATTCCAAACCCCACTGCGCCAAGTAATGGGTCAGCACCTAGGCACCTCTCAACTAAGGTTGGCGCTAATGATTCTTCTTGTAAGGCTCCTAACAACCCGAAAACGAGAACGGTGGTTTCTGCAGTCTGCTAGCGAGACCGAGATATCATGTTCTAGCATGGCCGTCGCCTACAGCTGAACGGCCTACGTACCTCGATATTACTCACCCCAGTAACGCCTGCATTCGAAGTGGTATCCAATTTAATCTGTATTCCAATAATTGACGCTATTAAGCGGAAATCAACGAAATGTGACAGCTTCAAAAATTGTCATCTTGCAAGTTTCATGCTCTATTTTGTGACGCCCTTGGCACTATGTACTCCGCAACTTCTGCACTCTCTTGTTTATTTCTGCGTAGTCGTCTCCAATCTTCTTCATGCCAGCCTGAATGATCGATCCGTCAGCACCACTCAGTGACCACGACGCACCCATCGCGAACCACTTCTCCAACAGATCTTGCCGGCCCCCGATACCTCCGATACCGACAGGTTTCCCCGCCGTTTTCGCCTCGAGTACCACACTGGTGACGGCGTCCTGATAAGGAGGATTATCGTATTGACCGGGTATGCCCAGATCGGCACATAGATCGTTGGACCCGATCAAGAGTCCATCGACGCCATCCAGAGCCAGTATCTCGGCGGCGGCGGCGGCGGCAGCCGGTGTCTCGATCATGGGAATGAGCATGGTCTCACGGTTCAGGGTCTCATTCTGAGCAGCGAAAGGCACATGGCGGAAGTCGAACAAGGGCTGGTTATTTGTAGACCCGCGCTGACCAAGCGGTGCGTACTTGGCGTCACGGACGAGATCTTGCGCCTGGGCTACGCTGTCCACATGGGGCACAACCACGGCAGCGGCGCCAGCGTCCAGTGCACGGCTCAGGTGGAACGGCGACTTGCTGGGGACGCGGACAATGGGGGAAACGCCCACGAAGTTGCAAGCCACTACGAGCTGTGCCACGGCGTGCAGGTCCTGGGTTGAGTGCTCCATGTCGAGGAACATGCCGTGGATCCCGGCTGTCTTGCACATCATGGCCATCTCGTTGGTGAGAAGGAACTTGACGGACATGACAGCGCTGAACTGGCCTGAAAGAATGCGTGTGCGGTATGGGTTCGATATGGACATTGTCGGGCTGCTGGATGTGCCGTTGGTTCCAGTAGAGCCCATTTTGTGTGCGTATTCTTTGGGAGAGAACGAAAAGAGAGAGTGTGTAGCTGATTTGTGCAGATGGGGAAATATTGTTGTTGACGAATAATTGGCCTCCGTGGTTTACCGGAATGCCCTTAAAGCTTTATACTCATGTATCTGTTCGCGGACTTAGGGTCTGCACCCTAGCAGTCCCCTTCTTGCGATGATGAAGACTTGTCGTGTGTAGTCGGCTCGTACAGTGCGCCACAATTCGTCTGGTCCGGAGCCTCGACGTGACGATCAACCTGTTCAAATAAGTTCCGAATAAGTTTTAGTTCCAAACATGTCAGCGTCATTAGGGCACAGGTTTCCCATGACAGACAGCTGTTCTCGTGAACGACTCGAGCTCGTTCAGGTGTGTCGCATCGGCTCCGCGCCGACACCTGGTGAATGCATTTCGGCCCTAATGCCGAGGAGGCCGCGGCGGCCGGACTGAGTCTCGGTTGTTACTCATTCCAGCCGCGTGCATCAGACGGCGCACTGTGTGAACACGGGAACAAGCAATATATCAGCAGAGGTTGTAGAGCTCCGAAGTCGATACGTCTTATTTACAAGCAGTCTCTTGGAGCCTAAGATCCGATGTGATTACCCGATGGGAGGCTCAGAGTAAGAGTACATAGTGACCAACATTTGAACATAACCCAATTGTGCGGAGCCAATGGAACCCACCATCCGGATCATCGTGGCCGATCATGCCCTCTGGTCATTGAAAGAGCGCCATGTTGAAGCCCGCGTCCCCGTACGCGTATTCGCCCAGGCCAGCCTCCATACTCCACAGCGGGTTGTCTTCGGTCAGTGATGCCCAGGGAAACATGGGATATTCATCAGGAGACGTGGTGTCTGCCGAGAGTATGGAAGCAGGCTCCAGACCAGGCTCGGTCCTGTACATGGCAGCGCCCTCCGGGTCGATGCCGCCGAATTGGGGCCAGCTCGCGCCACGCAAAGGGATACCAATCGCTGCTCGAGCCTGGTCTTCTGGATGTATGTCTAGAGGCGGGCCCTGTTGGTCTGCGTGGGATGTCTGACCAGCCTGCGATTGACTGTGCCGTGGTCCGAATACTGGTTCCATGACCTTGTGACTAGCCCCGGTCGCCCCGGTCGTAGTGAAAGTCGTGCTCCGGAGGCCTCCGTTGCTCTTTTGATAGAAACCTTTCGCGACGTTTCGATGAAGCGCCTCGAAAACTGTGACATAAGGCTTGGCGTCCGGCAACTTCTCTCCCAGCCGTCTAAGTGTATCTTCACACGCGGCCAGCGTCTTAGAGGTTGAACCCGTATAATTGCAGTCGTTGGTGGAGTCATCAGAGACGGAGACAGATAGCATGATGGAGAGACCAGCCGTGAAGAGGAACGAAAAGTAGCTCCGAGTATAAGTGATGGCGTTCTCCTCGAAGAGTCCCGAGAATAACTCAATCCCTCGGGCAGCTGTCCTGAGTGATAGGGCTAATAGGTTCTGGGGAGGGACTCCCTTGCGCTTCGGTATGACTTCCATGACTCTTCGGATTAGAAGTAGTTTCTCCCTTGAGTAGAGGAACTCAAAGTACTCGTGTCTCTCGTAGAGGCATTTTGGACTTGTCACCATGGGTGTGGATGTGCGCCAATCTTCAAGCGCACCGGGCAAATCATCAAGAGCACAGAACACGTTGCCCGTTGATAGCAGTTGCAGCTCGTCAGGGGAACGTCGGTTGCTGTGTTTGCCGGTGACTGATACGAGACTTTGTATCCGTGATGTAATTTGACGGAGTAGGACACACGCAAGGAAGACGGTCATCTCGTTTGGGCTGGGGCCGGTGTATCTGGTCTCAAATTTGGCCAAGTCAGGACATAGTGCGCTAGGCCAGGTCGGCGTCATCCACGTGGGCTGGCAGTGGAGTGGCGATATCTTGGTCAGATATCGCGAACGGGCGGTCAAGCGTCGACGAGCTGTAGCGGTCGATCATGTAGCATTCCCAGAATACCCTGCGCTGCAGCTGTTCCTCTAACAACGGTAACTGCCGCCCGGGTGGCTTGTGAAGACCCTGCTCAATGCACATACGGACGCAGAGCTGAACCACATCCCAAATGGAAGTTCCTGAGAGGGAGGCGGCATGGCCCTCGGTCACTAACTGAGCGGAGATGGCGGAAATGGCGATAATAGAGAAAGTTCGTTCCTCAATCGGACTGATCAATGGCGATGGCAATGAGCAAGGTGATATCTGAAGTTGCAAAGGACGAAAACAAGAAAGAATGCATCAACCTGGGTTGCTCTTGCAGACGACAGTGACAATCAAGAGAAATGTAGATTAATGCTCCAGGAGACATCTCTGCTTTATCCCTGTTTACCCCAGACAGATCATGTCCCTTCCGATGTATTTTTACCAGCTTTTCCCGAATTTTCCTAGTGTGCATTCAATTGTCAATGCCACCTAACCCCATTTCCCCCGCGCCTCGGATATTCTCCGAAGGTTGGGACATCAGCCGAACACTCTGGCCGGATTTTGTCTCAACATTCTGACAAAATTTTCAGGCGAAAGCCACGACTCGAGTACGCGTAGCTCCTCGCCTGCCTCTACACCATGTAAATGCGGTGAAGGGTTGAGGCCTTTCTGAGTGACATCAACGTGGGGCCAGTCGCTTCCCCACAGGAGACGGTCGGCAGCCGCCGAGAAAAAGAGCTCTACCACCGGGCGCATACGACGTATGTCCAGCGGCTCTCGACGGTAAAAGGCGCCCAATTTGATGAAGAACCTCGTCGAATTCGTGAAAATATTGACCACTGCGGCAAGCTCAGGGGTTCCAATGTCTGCCGACGCCGCACATGCGTTGTGATCTGCTAGGATTGTGACTGTAGCTAGCTCGTCGTCACCACCACCACCATCGCCATGACGCTCACTCGCCAACAGGCGATCTGCAAGACCGGACCATGTCCTGAGACTGAACGGGCAGAAACTGCCCAACCGAGCTTTTTCACGGGGTAAAGACGGGCAGCTTGGAGCAGCTGGTCGTACGCCCAGTCCAGGTCATTCCCAGAACCCCCATGAGATCCATGCACACGGACGCATCGCACCCCTGCTTCATGCATGTAGGTGAGCTCTGGGCCCGGATGGAGCCCGTCATCTGATAATGTATTGAGGAGGACGATGCCCCTCAGTGTCATTTCGGGGCGGATCCTGCTGGCTGTGGTGAGTTGGCTGATCAGGCCTGAGGGCCCGTCCTCAATGGTAGCTTGTACCAATACAGCTCGTTCCGTGAGGACGCTGTCGAACATCTGTTCTGACCTGGCGGGCTGTGGCGTATATGTGCGCGTTGGTTTGAACGGAAATTCGGCCGGGTCGAAGCACTGGACATGGCAGTCCCACCCCCCAAGCGGCACGCCATTCACCGACGCCATCGGTGCAATGAGTAATGCGGCTAAGTTAGCGGTGGCGACAAGGCTGCCAGATATCGCCAGCCACGAGTACAATTGGTCTTAATTTTCATGTCCTGCGAGGATTGTTGAACCGTGTGAGTTTACTCATTAAGATATCTTGATGATCCCTATGGGCTCGCAGAAAACCTCAGAAAAAATGCATGTGGCGTCCGGCGATTTTCCGATACTAATCGGATTTTCTCCACCGATATGGACCCCCACCGATATGATGTACAGTTTTTGATCCTATAGCCGTCGGAGCCTTCCACAAGTTCACGGCCAGCGCCGAGACGTCCGAACTGCTGAATACAAAATAAGTATGAACTCGGGTATGGCATAGCTGTTTGCCTATTTGAAACACCCCTCGAAGCCGTCTAAGTCGTCGTCTAGATTCATCGTTGTTTGCGTCTCGGTAGTCAATCATGGCGCCTGCTCTGTTGGCTGATCAAGACACTGCAGATCATTCATTGCTTCCCACGGCCGACAAAGACTCCCACAAGCCCACAGTATACGTGATCGATCCGTGGCATCCTCAAGCCATAGATCACGCCAGGACACGGTTCAATGTGGTCCTCAACACCGACCCGGACTTTCAAGGATGGCAACAGAAAGCTACAGCCATCCTCCTGCGAGGTTCGTACTTCCGGAAACAAGAAATTGACCAGTGCCCGAACCTGATCGCCATTGGAAAGCATGGCGTTGGCATTGACAAGATTGACCAGCAGGCTTGCGCCTCCAGGGGAATCAAGACTCTAAACACCCCCGGCGCCAATTCACAGACTGTTGCCGAGCTGGTCCTGGCGCTTGCCATGTCCGTCGCTCGCCAAATACCGTTTATTGTGACCCGGCAATTAAAGCAGCCTATGCAGAAGCAGTCCTGCAATGGGATAACACTGCATGGGAAAACGGTCGGGATAATAGGAATGGGTAGCATCGGCCGCAAGGTGGCAAACATGTTTCGCGGGGCCTTCGACGCTCCGCTTGTGGCTTTCGACCCCTACATGCCTGCTGACGTCTGGGCCGACCTCGAGCACACGCGAGTTCAGTCTTACACCGATATACCCCACACGCCGACATCTTGACCATCCGCGTCCCTCTGACGCCGGAAACGAAGGGAATGATCTCGTACGATGATTTACGCCGCATGAAGCGGACAGCGATCCTGATCAACGCGTCTCGTGGCGGAATAGTGGACGAGACTGACCTGGGGCGCGCTCTATTGGAGGGCCTGATCTGGGGCGCAGGACTGGACGCACATGAGGAGGAGCCGCCAACGATTGAGAAGTATGGGGAGATGTGGAAACTGCCCAACTTTGTCAGCACACCCCGTATCGGCGCGGCTACCGAAGACGCTCAACTCGCATCAGCTTTGGGTGCAGTGGATAATTCATATAAGTACTTAAGCAGCTTGCACTAATTTACCAATCACAGTTACTCATACCCTCAAATTATCCGAGAATTCATAAGCTCTGCTAGTTTATTGCTTCGGTTGGCACCTCGTTCTCGCTGTATTATCATGGGGAAGGAGCACTCTGAAAATTTCTGTCTGCTGGGCGTATTTAGCTCTTAAGATACCTAGGTAGCATCAAAATTCTGAAACCTGTCACAGTTCTGGATAGCGAGGGGCCTCGCTATCTCTCACATTCACTCAGTTCGCGTCAGGTTTGATTGAAGCAGAAAGTGTACATTGACGAGCTTGAAGAGCATGAACTATGAATAGCAACGGACGCCATGATCTGGTTACAAAGGAAATCCCATAACAAGAAATCATCTTCCCAGCCTCCCATTTTGATCTTCAGACACCTGCCGCAACACCGGACTTGTCAGGCGCTTAGCAGCCCTGGTCGTAGGCAACGAAGCTCTGGCCATCGGTGGCGGGAGGCAGCTGAGAGGCCGGGACCTGGAACAGGCGGCACTGAGACGCCCCGTTGAAGGTGCCAAACTCGACGCTGGTAATGGGTTAGCACAGGTCTGTCCCGGGACAGTGTTGGGGATGAACTCACGATTGGCAGCCACTGGTCTGCTTGCAAAGAGCGAGGCAGTCGGCCTGGTTGGCAATAGATGCGTCGGTCTTCAGGGGAGTAGGGGCGGCAGAGGTGGACGGCCCAGTCGGGGCAGATCCGCAGACATCGCGCTTAGCGGCCTTCTGTCCACCATTCTGGCCGGTCTGGGCGGTCTGGCCAGTTTGACCAGTCTGGCCAGTCTGTCCGGTGGAGCCGGTAGAGCCGGTAGAGCCGGTAGAGCCGGTAGAGCCGGTAGAGCCGGTAGAGCCGGTGGAGACTTGACCCTGTGGGTTTGCCTGAGTAGGAGCCGTGGTGGGCACCTGGGAACTGGAGCAAGCGACGTCCCAGACGTTCAGGTTGGTACCCTGGTTAGGAACCTGGGCAGCCGGGACAGAGTAAAGCTCGCAGGTGGGGGCAGAGGCACTGGCAGGGAGGCCGAAGACGAATGACTGGCACGAAGGGTTGGCCTCGCAAGCCTCCTTGCAGAGCTCGGCAGTAGTGACTGAGGGAGAGCTGAGGGGTGTCTGGCTGCCAGAGGCGGACGGGGAGACGTTGCAGCTATCGCGGGCCATGAGAGGGCTGGCAAGAGCAGAGGAGGCCATGGCGGCGAGGATGACGATGTTCTGGACGGAAAACATTTTTGATTTTTGGGTTGGTATTGAAAGTTGTGAGAGTGAATGTGCTAATAGCTTTGAATGAGCGAGAAGACTGATTGCTGAAGATGATTGTGAGAGTGATGGATGCTGATGATGATGATGATGGAGAAGATTGTTGATGTTGGACGTCGGGTCTCAACTTCTTATATAGACATGAGTTTACTGCTCGACGACTACGACAACTGGAGTCCGTCACGTCCTTTACGTGAATGTTCTTACCTGTATCGCGCTTGAGGCTCTACAGATCTCGGTTGGTGGGGTCCTGCGGATGGTTGCATTGCCATGATCTGCACAAGGGTCATACGCATAGCCTCATGGTGGGCCTTTACGTACAATAGGGGGCATTCAGGGTCTGACGCAGCCTGGACCTCCACGGTTCGGTTTGTGGGCACCGGGATCCTAGGTCTGTTGGTTCCGCAGTCAGATCTGAATCGCCTTTTCATAGCGAAAAGTCCGCCTACATATTGATACTCAAGTGAACAGTCTATCAGGCGTCTTCCACACGTCGCTTCGTAGACCTAAGGAAGCTCACATACATGTACATAGATCCAACGGAGTATAGTGCTGAGGCGATGCACGATTCGAATACAAAATTATCTACGAGAATCCTCAAGGCAAGGTGTTTTGCGGGCTCCACCTTACCGGTGCAAGGACTTGAGGAGCGCAACGTGCAATGCTGCGGTGTACTCCGTAGTAGCCGCAAAGCCTTGTCGAGCATGGGGCTACCTAGCTGACACCCGGTTAGGCCCACTCTTTAGAAGCTTCAACTGCTTAGGCTCGAAGCCCTATGCTGGGGTACGCTAGTCGATACTACACTATGTGGTTAGCCGATGGTTTCGGGGAAAGGGGGAGCTTGCCGCAGATCATCATGCAGCCACGACAGCGGGACGTTTCTGATCGAATGACCACGACCGCTAGAACCCACTCAACCTATTAGCTGCAAAGACTCAGCCCCTAGGTGATGAATACAAGATGGTCGGTGCACAACGGTCCATAGCGGGTTGTGTTATTCTTAGCATACCCGCATTACGTATGTCTCTGGAGCTTGACTGGCTCTGCCATGAATCATCCCAAGTATGCTGGAGTGTAAACGTTCTAGAGCCTATCAGATGACTCGGCCCTGGGCCTGGGAAGCTCAGCCCAGAAACATCAGGCCTCGTTGCTTGCGTCGCCTGCTCAGCTGCATTGATGGCCCTTCCGAGTGAGGGAGGGCCACCGACGCCGGCTGATGTCTTTTGCGGTCCCGATCCATCTTTGGTTAGGGGCTGATACCCGACGTTGGGGCTCGGGGGCCCCGATCCATATTCACCTACACAAAAGTCGTCGCGTACTCCTTACAGCATGAATCGTGTGACGTTCTGCGCCCTTTTCCCCCGCAGCATTTGGGAAGAATGTGCGTAATATGACGAGGCTGGAGGAGGATCACGGTGCGAGCCTCGTCGGTTAACCGGCATTCATCGTTGCGGTCATGTTGTCCGCGCTCACCAATGACTTCGAAGCGGTCGCTGTGTGACTACTCCTGTCTACTGAGAGAACCTTGGGGCTCAAATGTGAAGATTACGTTGTGAGAAGACATCATCAAACGTCTCCAAAAATAGGTGCAAAGTTTGCCAAAGGGTAGCCTTTCGAGATCATCCAAGGCGGTACCGTAAAGCCTGATTTCCCGGCGACGAAATGGAGAAGATCTGTCGCTGTCAGGCTTAGCAGATGAGTTGACGGAGAATCACTTCCACAGTAGATCTCAATTCGAAGAATGACCATCATCCTCATTCAAGCCTCTGAAAAAATGAATTTGCACTTCAATGTTGATGCGAACCGTGCGCATCCTCATCCTCATCCTCGTCTCGTCCGTACTCCTCGTCTTGGAAATGGCCCTCCCACTCGGGAAACGCATCTTCAAACCCGCTGGTTAAGCTTTCTTTTGCAGCTTCCAGCTTCTCCATCACGGACCTGAGCTCCGTCTGACTCTTTTCCACCGACCTCATCCTCCGCTTCCAGCGCTTCCACTCGATATCTGTCAGCAGGCAGTCATCCAGGACCTTCTCGATGCCCTTGACATCAAGCTTTTCTCCAATGAGCACGATCTCCTGTCTCCGGTCTCCCCACTCGCCACCGCTGTCCACGTCATACCGGACCTGTTTCATTATCTCCGGGTCGGTCGTGTCTTCATGGTACAGTTGTGATAGCTCTTCCGGAGTGAGAGTGATGTCCCATCTGGTTCCGCCGACCAGTGTGAGCATTGCTCCTGCCTGCGACCAGATTCCGCGGTAGTCAGGCCGAGTTGCAAGCCAATACGTGCCCTTGGACCGGAAGAGGCGAGCAAACAGCGGGTTGGCGCGCTTGTTGGCCAGAACGATGTCACTGGGCGGCGTAGTCAAGTCTTCTGCCTCGGGGTCGATTGAGTCCATGTCAATGTCCCTGCTATCGACGACACTGGCCTCGTGCTTGCTGGCCGTTGGCGATGTCAGGGCCGTCTGAGCAGAGCTCGAAACCTCTGATGTGTCTGAAGTAGAGGCCTCGCCGTCCATATCAGTATCTTGGTCGTCCGAATCTCCGTCTTCTGTCTCTTCCGGGATGTCTCCCATTCCCTCGTTATCGCTTTCACCGCTGTCTTGCCCAATCACAGCAGACTGTCTGCTTGCATTCTCTGATGTTTTAGCAACATCATCTGCATCATCTTCATGGTGCTCGAGCTGCAGGATGAATTTGTCGTGCACCAGTCTCCAGAGCCTCTCTGGGTGGAAGGGACGATCCCGCTTGTAAACGAAGTTGCGCACATTGTACTCCTCCGTCTCTGGCTTGGGAGTGATTGCAGTCTTTCCGTTGACCTGCCGAACAAACCATCAACGGCCACTCATCATCAGTGCCTGGTGAAGAAGAAGCCAACTTACCTCCCTAAGCATCAACTCATGCAAGTCTCGCATCCACCCCGAGCTTGTTTGGGCCTTGTCCAAACTGAACAAGCCCGTGTTGACGAGTTCCCCTACATTAACCTTACCGTAGCTGGCATGCAGGATCTTGGCCTCGCGATTCAAGGTCCGCACAAGGGCCTCGGTCTCGGCCAGGACCGCCTTATCGACTGCATCAATCTTGTTGAGTATAATGACATCGGCGAACTCAATCTGGTCCACCATTAAGTCGGATACCGTTCTCTCGTCTTCTGGCGTCACATCGTTGCGGCGGCTGGAGAGTAAGTCCGCTGTGTTGAAGTCGTTGTACATGGTGAACGTGTCAATGACGGTCACGGTGGTGTCCAGGCGGGCGAATTTTCCCATGCCCGCTTCGCCGGCTTTATGCCTGCAGATGGTCAGTGTTTTCAATATTCTGAATAGTGGCAAGTCCTTCCAACACCTGAGATCCAGCAGATGAAACGCAATCTGTTTCGTAGACTCTATTCTCGACTTGTCAAGCGATAGGTCGGATTCGCTTACAATTTCTTCAAGGCGCCACTCTCATCCAATTGTCCCTCTTCCTTCAAGACCTGGTACATGTGCTCTGTGAGCTTAGAGTCGAAACTCTCGGCGACTTGGCCTGGTTCGCTAACTGTTACTCTTCGTCAGCGTTGCTGTTCACCTTTGTCCGGTCTCCGCGTCAATTAACACGAGTAAAGCTTTAGACTCACTTCCGCTGCTCTCAATGATAACGTAGTCGAAGGCATGTTTCTCTGACAGTTCGACCAGCTCAGACAGCAAATCTTGGCGGAGTGTGCAGCAGATGCAGCCATTCTGTAGCGCGATGACCTTTTCTTCTGTCTTGTGTATGCGGTGGGTGGACTGAATGATCGAAGCGTCGACATTCACGGCTCCAATGTCGTTAACAATTACGGCAATCCTGAGACCGTGGTCACTCTGCAGTATGTGCTGAAGGAGCGTTGTTTTGCCACTCCCCTGTGCAACGCATCATGCGATGATTAGCAGGTCAGTCAGTGAATGGCCAACATGACCCTCGGAAGGGGCCACGAGGAGAGATTCCAACCGTACCAGAAACCCCGATAACAATGTCACAGGGAGCGGTCCCACCCGTTGCTTCGCCTTCTTGGACTTCTTCTCCTGAGGCGAGGTCATAGCCGGCTTTCTCTTGGACGTCATGACGAGAGATGGAACGAAACAATAAGGCCAGCAGGTCGGAGGACGGGGCACAGCTAGGAGAAGCTTGGTCTGACCATTTCGATTCCAGTTCTCGGTTCTTCGTGAACATAGTTCTTTTTATATTGTCCTTTCCCATCGGGTGGACCCGCTATGGCTCGGTTTCGACGTGTGCCACCATGACGGAAGGAGGGTGGCCATCAAGGTTCCCAGGCCGCCCTCAAGGTTCCCATCAATGAGTTCCACAGCTAAAGCGCCGCTAATCACGAGGAGGGAATTTCAAAACCTTAGCACTGGTTCCTTGCTAGAACGGGATACGAGCTGATGATCTATTCGCATGTGACACAGGCATGCTCTAGCCTCCATCTGTGCACACGTGACACAACATTTGAAGACGTCTGCAGGGCCCACACAATGTTTGACAAACAATTGTGTATGTAGGGATACTTGAACGTATATGATGTAATCCACCAGTGTCCATCACGCTCAATTACAAAGTGGTCTGGTTTGTAACCTATACACATATACTTCTTAAGCAGTATACATCCAGTCCCTTTATATAGTAATAAACGCTTAAACACCTAGCATTAAAAAAAATACAATATTAATACCAATAGGTTTTGAACACGATTATAGCTTGTGGCTAATAAAACAATGACGGCCTTGTGACAGCCGTATAGACGAGGCTAGCGAGAACTGCTTCTGGCGGCGCCATAGACTAGAAAGTCGGGCAATCAGTCATAGGGCGAAAACCAGAATAGTCTCACTAGAAAATTAATCCCACAAATGTAGTCCCAGTCGAAAACTTGATCTCTTTCCACCCACATCGACACACATCTTCCCAAGGGATCTCACTTTCAAAAAGCTTAGGTTGAACACCACCTTCAGGTAGAACGGCCGTATCCGTACGTCTCAATTGCTCACCAAGGAAAAGAAACTGATGGCCACCTTTAGACGGGTGATGAATGAGCCCCATCCTATACAATACACCAATGGAATCCATCGTCATGATATACTTGCTCTGCCCATCGATGCTATTATAAGTAATTCATATTCAGACCACACAATGCCTATCTTTGACAAATCCGCCGCAACTGAATACGTTGTACGCATTCGAAGCGTGATCAATAACTTGAACCTCCGTGAGACAAATTCAAAAGGTGGCACCAAGTCCTCAACACGCTGCCCATGAATCATCTATCGCCTCCGAATGATTCTACTGGTCGTTATTTATTTTGGATTACTTAATTATCTCTTATGTTTTCTTACGGGTGTACTACGAAGTGGTCCTAGTCATCCCTTTTCGAGTTCTCCCCCCCCCCCCAATACTATCCTAAATCAAGCTACACTCTTTTAACAATACAGTGGCTGACAATACCTTTTGTGGTTAGAGGCTGACAATGCAGTAGGATAGCAAAAATGTTCTGGAAGACTCAGTATATGGTGGTCCTGATGCTTCTAAGTTCTGTATACCGATTTATTCCCGAGATTTCACATTACCCAACAAGGATTAACCCACCCCCCTGCTTGATTCCTGCTCTACAGAGTTGATAGCAAAACTCCCTAAAGCGGCCAGTGTCCCTAATTTAGATCTCGAACACACGGCATGATCTGTACAAGGCTGCTGATATGTCTGCCGGTGCACTATGGGTGTAGAGGACATTATCTCCGTGGGTCGATCTCCTTTCGGCCACGCCACATCACGACTCGGCCACGCCACGTTTACGACAGCCACGTTTGGTGGTGGCTTAACTACTTGTGGAGTTTATTGAAAGAACCTTCCAAGTCGCGTTAGCTTCCTTGGCCTACGATAAAACCAGAACTTCGTTCGGAGCTGCATGAAAAACATGCTGGCAGTCCCGCCTTGCAGCCCGACAAGTGGAGGAATGCGACTGCGGATCATTGTTCTAAACCCCGGTGAGCCATACATATGCAAATTTCTCCCTATTCCCCCTCTTCGTCCTTACTAATTACTTCTTCGTCTCTCATCTCAATGCGTGCAAGCTGCAACGCATGTGACGGAAGGTCAAACACCACGATGGCCGAAACAACGAACACAGACATCGGCATTCTACCGAGGCTTGGCTTGAATGCTTGCCCATGGCCAGCAGTTGCGGCCAGCCTCCTGGGCTCTGTTCTGGCCCTCATGCTCTACCGCCGGTACCTGACACCTCTTAGTGATGTCCCTGGGCCCTTCTGGGCGTCGGTCGGTCGGATGTGGCACACGAGAATGATCATGAGAGGCAACCAGGGCGAGGACTTGCTTCAGCTGCACCAGGAGTACGGTAGGTGTTTGCACGCATTTGGGCAGTAGTGCACCTTTTCTGACGTCTGAGTCGAAGGCCATTTTGTTCGCATCGCGAACAATGAGGTTAGCGTCTGCCATCCTGAGGTTGTCAAGGAGCTCATCTTGACACCTCTCCGGAAGGATGCATTCTACAAGATCTTTGCCTTCCCAGACTCCAGATATACCAACGGCATGACCGTTCTCGACCCAAAGCAAAAGTCTGAGCACTCCAGAAACTTTGCCCCGGGCTACTCCTTATCCAATATGCTCCATTGTGAGGAACCCATCGACAAAGTGATCGGATTGTTGATGGATTGGATGGACATCTACGCCGACAATGGGCAAGCGATGCATCTTGATCGGTTCTGCACCTTCACCTCGAACGATGTGACGGGCGAGGTCCTCTTCTCCCGGCCATACGGCTTTCTGAGGATGGGCTATGACATTGGAAATGCCATTTCCAACAACCTGCGTCTAGGTCTCTTCGCCGCCGTGGCAGGCCATCATTGGTTGGTACTGATGATCCATGCCATTTTCCTCGCGAACCCCGTCACCACTTGGCTGGGCGTCATACCTACTGGCCACATCCTGAAGGTCACCATGGACTCACTCCATGAACGCGAGAACAGGGAGACAAAAGGTGGCAATCGCTTTGATCTGCTGGAATACTGGCTTAAAACCCTGCGCGACCGCCCAGATCGCCTGGACCTGAACACGGTCCAGGGCCAAACCATCGGCACTGTCGCTGCTGGTGGAGACGCCACGTCAACGGCGCTTCAATCATTTCTGTACCATATGATGAGGCACCCGACAGCCTGGCGCCGACTAAGAGATGAGATCGACGCCGCGAGCCTGCAAGGAAGGTGTCAAGACAGGATCATCAGCTTTGCCGACACCCAGAAACTCCCTTTCCTGCAGATATGTATCAAAGAGGCCATGCGCGTTTTTGCACCGGTTCAACAGGGTCTCCCACGTGTCGCTCCAAAGCACGGTGTTAAATTAGGAGATCGAGAATTTCCAGATGGAACCATCCTTTCTGTCAGCACGTTTGTGCTGCATAGGTCCAAGGAGATCTGGGGATCCCATGCCGACGAGTTCGACCCTGACCGGTGGTCCGCGGCAGACATTTCTTCGAGAGAGAAGTATTTCATACCAGTGAGTAACAATCAAAAAGACTGAACACTGACGTATGGAAGGGCTGCTGACCAGGTGTATCGCGGGTTTTGTGATTACAGTTCAGCGGTGGTTATAATGGTTGTCCCGGACAGCACCTTGCGAAGATGGAGGTCGCTAAGATCTGTGGAACTATAGTCCGCGATTACGACATCAGACAAGTCGAGCCAAAGAAACCGTGGTCGTACAAGGCGTATTTCAATGTGGTTCCGCACTCTTGGCCTGTATTCGTTGCCAAGAGGCGCCGCCGTTAGTTCTTGATTTAGCCGACCACAAGAATTGACCAACTGCGCACCAGGAACAAGAGGACGCTCCATGCTGCAACCAAACCATTCTTTCGAAGGCACCAATCTTCTGTGTACGTTTTTCGATGGACCAGGGAGGTCCAGACGAGGTAAATACACCTCCTATCAATGAGCCTGAAAAGCTCCAAGGGCGCGAGTGTATTTGTTTGACCAGCGCTCACTGGCCATTGTGTTTCTGATTTCGATCAATTTACAACCTTGTCAAGGTATATCTTATCTTGCGCTATTTTGGAATGATGGCAACAGTTAGTTAGAATGAGCTTAAAACAAAATTGAACCTCTTGACGGCGAAGCCAACATCACAGACATGCACTTGTAGCGTTGCTTACGGTGGACGAAACAGCCAGACCGTATCCTCGTGGCCATCAGTGCAACGAATCGTAACAATAGAATGGCATAAAACAAGGCGATAATGAAATTTGGTTCCAGGGGAGGTTCGACATCACACGAGCTGGCAAATCGGGCGACAATATTTAGACCTAGCATGTCATTCGGATGGAATCTATACTCACCTGAAACAAGATCATTGTCACTTCGAGGCATATCATATTGAGACGCTTTGATCATAGATATCTCTGGCATTTGTTCCAATTATCCAGGTGGAGGGTGGAGGCAATCGCTCTTAAACACGTATATTTTAAACCAGAGGGATTATGTATCTGTGGGGGAAGTATGAGGGACCAGAGGAACTCAAGCTGTCACCGGTACCATCAAGCAGATTATCATAGTGAAAGCTTTTCATGACTTCTAATAGCAATGCTCAGTTCAGATTGCAAATGGAAATGGTTTCTTGGTCTGACATGGAATAGCTATCAATGAAGTGGGATTCAATCAATTTACATTCACAGTGCAGTTGGGTAGTTGTAGATCCCTTGATCACTGTCAATGCCTGCGGCTAGTTTGTCTTACTTGACAAGTCCACATCTCACTGGGCTGTTTCTGGGAATTCTGAGCCCGTATAGTTAGGTCTGGAAGCATTGCCTATCACGGCATATCATGGAATTGATGTATAGTTACGACAGCCTGTTTTCCCACTCATTAAATACTTCCCTTGTGAAAGGTGCATTTCACCTTTCTCAGGGAGATTCTGCAAGGCGAATCACCAAATCGAGTTGCCGACTTGGGAGACAACATAATCACCGCTGTGAAAGTGAATTGTCCACACCTACAACTGCTAAAGCACTTAAAAGACCTCGTCCATCTCTATTTTCCCTCATCTTGCTTCCAATCTTCAAACACTCATCAGCTTGATACTTCTGACAGAACCAGCAATACTGTACCAGACAAAACTACTCAACACTCAAGATGCGACCCTTTGCTACCCTCCTGGCCTTCATGGTCATGGCCCTGGCTCTCACCTTCTGCAATGCTGCACCTCATACCAAACCATCTCTCGACATCTCTGGCGATGTGGGCAACCTGATCAATGCTACACTCCCCAACACCATTGCCGGCGACTCTATCACCAACGGCACGGATGGCACCAACGGCACAGATGGCACGAAAACCCAAAACACATGCTACAACTGGGACACGAGCGAGAAGTGGAAGGATGTTGGTGGGCAGAACTCTGATTTCGTCAACCAGGCCGTCTACGATCTTTGCCAGCTGATCGCCATTGAAGCCTACAAGGGCTTCCCATCTGGCAACACCGTAAGATCCATCCTATCGCAACACCCTACACATCAATACCAGTATTTACTTCATGCTAACGGCTACCCACAGATTGCGCACTGCAAGGAGGTCCGCGCGGGAAGTCATGGGAGGGATTACGACCGCAGCATCGGCATAGCTCTCAGGTACACGGGCCCCCAAATGCAGTTCAACCACATCTCTGCAGGATACTGCAGTGATCGCATGGCGAAGCCAATGGCGTGCGGTGCGGGTGGAGAGTTTGACCTACAGGTCTACAACCCAGACTTGCCCAAACCCTGGGTCACTGATCGGTGGCAAGTCAAGGCAGATCCAAACCGGGGCGACTGCCGGTCCAACGGATACAACAGCGATTTGTAACCAATCGGACAGGATTCATGGAAGGGTAGAATTGCGGCCGTTGGCTGGAGATGGTGGATGAGATGGCTTGATCAGGCCACTGCCATGTATGAACCCATGGTTAGTCTCTGATCATTTGTTAGCTGCAGCGGCAGAGCTCCTTTGCAGCATTGAGAAGCATTCAACGACAGATTGTACCATTTTGGTCCTTATTATTTCTTTGTTCTGCAGCAAAAGAGGGTGAGCTGACTTGTCCAAATTTGACAAACTTTCTCTCAACGTTGTCTCCCCCACGCTGACAACACCTAACTACCACCGGGTAATCGGTTTCCGGACAATGGGGTTATACAGGCCTGGATCAATTCGCCGTGATTAACTGCTCTACTTGTAATTGAGTACTCCAATCGCAAATTTTCACCATTTCAAAGAATGGAGCGCTTCTCGTAGTACATGCTGCATAGGATATCTGTTCAACGAGCAATTCGGAGAAAGGGTGTCACGTTGTCGACCGGGATAGATGGTCTGCATGCCCTGTGCTGTCTCAATGACGGCTACGTAGCTAAACAGACTACCACATGAATGCACAAAGTACTCAGTCGAAGATACGTTTGCGTTTCCATGTGCTCACAGACAGTCAGAGATACTTTCCAAACTATTCCTTCAGTCTGAAGACAGTCTGGTGCTTGAGGATATTTCAGGTGGAGTTAACATATGTTTTGCTTACCAACACTCCACGAATTATATTGAGAAACATCATTCTTAGTATTCTACTGTGCTGATGATAAACGAAGAGGTCAATTGGAGCTTTCTCGCAAGGTTTAACACCCAACGGTGCCCCCCCCCGACCTCCACTACCGTCCCACCAGAAAACCCTAGCCCTCATCTCCTGCTCACCCACCAAACTGAAGTGTAATCTAAGTGGACAGGGGTTTTCTACCAGGTCGTACGGCACGGAAGCCTTCAGTCCCGGGTCGAGCTTGTTGACTCGGCCGCGATTACTCCTATTGAATTAATTCAAAAGGGCGACGTGTGCTTTCGCGAGGATGTCTACTTGTCACCCAATTCCCACAAGTTGTACTTCCAGGGTCATCACGCCGTTGGTAGGCAATTATTGACGCGTTTCAGCCTCATAAAGTCCCAAAGTCCCAACAGCTGACACTGTTCCCGGGTACTGCTCGACTGGGCGCACACCAACAGCATGGCACCTAGCAAAAAGCCACAGTATGAATTCGGCGGCCCGTAAGTGATTCCACCCCTTACGTGCCGTTCTACCACCTGCTTACGAGGTCACTGGACAGCATCGGTGCCGCTGCCATCGTGTTTGGCCTCCCTGTTCTGCTCAATGTCTGGTATCTCGC
Source organism: Diaporthe vaccinii (assembly GCA_039880775.1). Lineage (NCBI taxonomy): Eukaryota > Fungi > Ascomycota > Sordariomycetes > Diaporthales > Diaporthaceae > Diaporthe > Diaporthe vaccinii. The sequence continues at coordinate 4,020,808 of JBCEDN010000001.1, forward strand.
CTGCAACGGCGTCTCGGGTTGTCCAGCTCCCGCCCTGCTGCAGCCCAGCACGCTGACCTGGGAGGCTCTCCGGGCCCAGATCCCATGGCCCGAGCACGGCATATGGGGCTTTGCTAGCTGGGAGGCGACGGGCTGGACACTGCTGTACTACATTCTGAGCCTGGTCCTCTACCGAGTGCTGCCGGCTCAGGAAGTCCACGGGACAAAGCTTCGGGAATCGGGCCGGCCCCTGCTCTACCGCTTCAACGCATTCAACGCCTCGGTCGCTCAGCTGGCGGCATGCGCGGTGGGCACGTATCTGTACGGGGCTGACTGGGCGCTGTGGACCTTCATCAGCGAGAACTACCTGCAGCTCCTCACTGTCAACATCATCCTCGCGTTTGCCATCTCGGTTTATGCCTATGCTCGGAGCTTTGAGGTCGTCACTGGAAACAGCGAGCTGCGGGAGCTCGCCGTAGGGGGCCACACCGGCAGCGTCATCTACGACTTTTACATCGGCCGCGAGCTGAACCCCCGTGTCACGTTGCCCCTGTTTGGCGAGCTCGACCTCAAGGCCTGGCTGGAGATGCGCCCTGGCCTCACGGGCTGGATCATCCTCGACCTGGCCTTTGTCGCCCAGCAGTACCGCACCTACGGCCACGTCTCGGACAGCATCGCCCTCACGGCGGCGGTCCAGACCTTCTATGTCCTGTACGGGCAGTATGCCGAGGAAAGGCTCCTGTCCATGATGGACATCATCACCGACGGGCTGGGGTTCATGCTCACGTTTGGGGACATCGTCTGGGTGCCGTTCCTTTATTCGACACAGTGCCGCTACCTCGCCGTCCACCCGGTGCACCTGGGCGGGGCGGGGGTGGCCGCGGCGATCGTGGTGTTCGCGCTGGGCCTGTACATCTTCCGGGCCTCGAACCTGCAAAAGAACGTGTTCAGGAAGAACCCAGAGGACCCATCTGTGAGAGGAATGTCGTACATCCAGACCAAGCGGGGCACGCGCCTGCTGGCAGCCGGGTGGTGGGGCATGAGCCGGCACATCAACTATTTTGGGGACTGGCTCCAGGCGCTGCCCTTCAGTCTTCCCACCGGCACCGCAGGATACGTCATTCTGCCTGCAGGAAGCGTTGTCGCAGGTGGGCTGTCTGGCTCCGGCGAGGCGGCTAGCGCCATGCTCGACGGGCGACAGGTCATCCAGGGTGCAGCCAAGGGCTGGGGCATGGTGTTCACGTACTTTTACGTCCTGTACTTTGCCATCCTGCTCGTCCACCGCGAGGGGAGGGACGACAAGGCCTGTTCGGAGAAGTATGGCGAGGACTGGGATAAGTACAGGAGGACCGTGAGGTGGCGGATTCTGCCATATGTGTACTGATTGATATAATGGAAATACCAACGATGAATGTACTGTACTAGACATTCTAGACTGGATGCATCCGGGCCGGGATGACGATGCGGTCAGAGGCAGGCAGGGCGGGCAGTCAGCCTGTCAGCCTGTCAGTCTGTCGGTCTGTGTGTCGGTAGCTCGGTCGGTTCATGCATGGTGGCGACAAGGACCAAGGGCCGACAACGAGAAGCCCGGACCGGTTCGCATTTCACAAGCCGTCAAATGCGGGTGCGGTGCGGAGAAGAAATGGACGAGGCCAGCAATGAGACCAGTGCCAGTGCAGTGCATTGCATTGCATGAGACGGGGAGTCATGGTCAGTCATAGCAGTCATTGGAGTCATCGATCAGTCATTCACCAGACCAACGAGTAGCAGCAGCAGCAGCTACCAAGAAGAATCATCATCGTCTTCTCAGGCCGCACAGCAGTGCATGCACGATGGGGAATGGCTGGATCCCTGTGGCCTCACCGTCTCTTGTCAAACGTGCACGCTGGCAGGATCCACCGGCCCACTGGGCCCAGTCTTACCCGGCGCGTGTGCCAAAGAAAAAAAAAGAGAGAAAAGAGAGAGGCTGTTAGAAGCCCTGCCAGCCCGCCCGCCTGCAGGCGGCTGCTCTTCTCGCACGAGGGCCGGGGCACTGGACAAGGGCAGAAAGGCAGAAGGGGGGCCGCTGGGGTACTTCTCGGAGGACAGGGAAGGCAAAAAACTCTGCACCCTCCCGGCTCGCTCCACTCTTGCGCCAGCCAAAAATTGCATCTGTCAATTTGCAGCAATTTGAATGGCCCGGGAACATGGGCCCCTGCTCACCGTCTCCCCCCGTCGCCGTTGCCAGCAGCCCATCAGGAGGTGTGACTCCTCGATGCTCGACTCTTCGTTGCTGGTGCCCGAGGGGGACTGTGAAACAGCTTCACTGCCCCGGGAGCGCCAAAATGGCGCCCGTCGTGCCAGTCGGTGCCAGTCGGTGCTGTCATTGGCAATCTTGACAGGCCCTCACCGAGTCGCAAGCGGATCCCTCGACTCGGTACAGACCTCCAGAACAGGGCATCATTTCATGGCAATGTGAAGATCGCACGTGCCCACGCTCCACCCTCGCTCCACCCGCCCCGTTCTGCACACGCGAGCTGGCCCGGCTGGCCCAGAACTGCGTTAAGGGCCCCATCCCATCCTGCGCGTTCGCAAGCTCCGTCTGCCTCCAGTCACCGCCAGGGTGGTTCGTCCAGGGTTTTCCGTTCGTCTTTGTTGAAAATTGTGAGAGAGAGCATGGGGGGGCACAGACGCCCCGAGTTCATGATTCACGGATATATAACCGCAGGGTGTCATGCTCGAGGGCACTCGATCCCTCGGCCTCTATTGTTCACTATCTTGGCGCTTTTGACTTGTTTTCTACCTGTTTTTTCCGTCTGGGCCTGTTTCTTGTCTTATTTCCACATCACGACGGACTTCCATCCCGATCACGACCACGTCCACGACCACGAACTTTCCAACGGACACCGAAACTCACCAGAGAAGAGGAACCCAGCCAGCACCTCACTGAATCACACAAGGAAAGGGGCATATCACAAATACGCCCATCTTCCACATCTCACAAACCACACACAAGATGTTCGGCCGATCGAGGAAGGCGAGCGTCTCGCAGACCACCACAAAATCGAAGCCTCCATCCACGGCTGTGACACGGGACTCGGGCGTCTCCAAGCGTCGACCCTCCACTGCCAGTACTTCTCGCCGCCGCCCATCCAACGCCTGCTCCGCTCAGAGCCTGGTGGATCCTTCTGGAAAGTGGGTAACATCCTGAGGCTCAACTGCATGCATAGTTCCATGACATACTGACATCGTCGCCTCATAGCAACTCACCCATCATCACCCTGGTTGTCGGCCGCGAGGCACGCATCTTTGCCGCCCATGAGGAGGTCCTGACCAAGTCGCCCGTCCTGGCTGCCGCCCTGCGCTCGCAGTACATGGAGCCCACGGGCAAGCGCATCACCCTGCCGGATGAGGAGCCCGAGGTCCTCTCTCCCATCCTCGAGTACCTATACAAGGGCGACTACTCTCCCAGACTCGTCCACAACAAGCGCCGAGACACATGGGAGATCGAGAGCAACGACGAGGCCACCATCTTCCACCAGGCCACCGGCGCCGAGATCCTCAAGGACACCGTCATCTACTGCGCCGCCGAGAAGTACAAGCTGGATGAGCTGAAGCGCATCGCTCTGCGCAAGCAGGGGCTCCGTAAGTTGCACTCCCGCCAGTGACCTTCAGCTCCGCCTTCACTTCCTTACTGACATCAGGCCCGCTAGGCACCGGCATCCCCTGCGGCATCATCCTGTCCTCGGCCCGCTTCGCCTACGCCAACACGTCCGACTCGGACTCCAAGCTCAGGGCTCACTACCTCGCCCTCATCATCCGCAGCCGCTCCACCTTCAAGCGCAGCGGAACCATGCAGCAGGAGATGTTCAATGGCGGCTCCCAGCTCTTCTTCGACTTGTTCGTCGCACTGGCCAACCACGTCGATGACATCCAGAGCCCCCGGGGCACGCCTCGCAGCGGCACCCCCAAGAACGGCTTCTTCTAAAAGAAGCACACATCGGTGGTTTTTCTCATCACCATCTGTCCACTTTTCCTGTTCGCGGCTTTTCACCGCGCTCTCCTCTCATCTCTCTGTTCAGCTTTTCCTTTTCGTGTGCTGGAAATACCCCTCTACGCATCTTGTCTCGTTGCTTTCTGACTTATGCACTGGAATTATCTGTCTCTTTTCTCGTCAACGTTACTGTTCATGCTCTTCATGCTCTTGATGATTTTCTGTCTTTGTTTCACACCTGTCTTGCTTTCTCAGTTCTGCCTCGCGGGTTTACGGCACTGCTTGATGGATCTCGGGGCATCTACAGGCGTTTCTGCTTTTCTCATGGTCTGCGGCATCATACCACATACCCTTTATACCCAGTCGTTCGCATTTTTTTGCACTTGGTTCAATATTTCTAGACCAGAACACTGTATCACCACCTTTTTCACACTTCGGTCGGGGGGGCGGGGCTTGGGGAAAAAAAAAAGACTTCTTGGTTCACATCGACCTCTTTTCTTTTTCTTACGAAGCACGGTTTCACGAATGGGATTTCTGGACGACCACAAAAAACGGGAGGGTTTTGGCGGGTGAGGAGCTACGTGGATCACATGTAATAATAATGATACCCTTTCATGCCACTAGCTAGAGAAGGCGGTGCTCTGGTAGCACGTCTGTTGTTGATGAATTGTATCGCGTTTCCTTAAATACAGGACTATTTTTCCTACGTGCACATGAAGCTCATGGCCATGCCAGCTGATCAAACTCGCGTCTGGACCTTGTGTGTGCATGCTGTCATCAGCCGACAACGCCTACAGGCCTCCTACACCGAAGCCAGCGTTAGGTAATAGAGGATAATCCAAGGTGCGGCACGCAGCATGGTAGACTGGGAGGTCAAGGGTCCGGGGTCAGCACGGTGAGCCCCAAGGGTCGCGAAGTCCCGGGACACAAGTGGTGGTGGCAATGAGCCTCGGTGAGGCTCGGTCTGCACCCGGGGGCAGAACTTTGGGAGGTCCCCTGAGAACCAGGCTTCCGGGCCCCTATCCTCCTCCTGAGGACAGCACCCTAGCAGTCTGGCAGGCCGGAAAGATATTCTGTCGTCCCCTTCTCATTTCCAAACTTTTCCGCATCCTTGTCGGGCGAAGATTGTACGCCCGTTGAACCTTGGGATTGTGCCCGGCATCCGGGTTCCGGGAACCCTTTCTGGGCTGGTTTCACCCCGGACCCTGGCACACGGTAATCCCGAGCGAGCGTTCAATGATCTGCAAATTGATTAGTCCAGTCTAGGTGAGGTAACCAGGGGGGGGCCGGCAGCCCTTCACCGAGGGCCCTGAGTCGAGCTGCGAGACTGCCGATGACTAAATACTGAGAAATTTTCTTCTCGTGTGCGTGCCCGTGAATATCGAATTCTCTTCTAGGTTGGGTTGGGTCACGAGAAATATCCGGCACATCCGCTCACAAGCGAGTACGCTCACAAACCTTGTCAGCGTGTCCGCCTGTGCGGGACAGGGAACATACCCTTCCCACGCCCCAGTCAGTCAGCGAGCCTTCTTCCCCCACGCGCCACGGATGCAAGCACACACACAAGAAAAGTCCGTGTCACCGCTGCCACGACATCCATGTCCGTACCCACACCCTTGCATGAACCCACCGCGAGCTCTAGGGCCCACCTGGATGGGTCATCGGGGAACTCCTGGGGGGCTCCCGCCGGGCGTGGCGCCGAATATCTATTGTGGAGCGTATTCCGTATTCCGACTTCCTTTTGTAGATGTTGCCCTGAGCCTCGGGCCGTGATTCTCGAAAGAACATTCCGCGACCCTTCAAATGGCAATACGACCGCGGGCGCGGGCTCCGGCGGCGAAAGCGAGGGCGAGCACCACCCCCAGGCCCCTTTGAGAAAAAATGACGAGGGCCCTGTCGCACACAGAAAAAGCAGCTCCCTCCCAGATTTCAGGGACCACAGTAATGTATGGGCAATAAGCAATATACAACACGGTAAATGAATGATCGCCCTATTTGCCATATTATTGGTAATTACATCGCCACTGGTAACTAATCGCCGCTTAGAGGATGAGGCTGTACGGAGTACACGCACTGGAAACCGAGCCAAGTCGGTCGCAGTCGGTCACACTTTCCCCCCCAGGCAGACGCCCACTGACGCCGCCGGCCTCCGTTTCCTTCCGCGCACGCTCTGGGGCGAATTCTTCCGGATCAATAATAAGCTCATCACTGCCTGTCAGATTTTCCGTAGGCTTGAGTCATTGCGGCTGGACCTCGGCAGGGCTTGTTCTGATACGGGGCTGTCCCACTTGTCCATCCCTTGTTAGCCCGTGTCGTGGTCGGACATACTCGCTGCACACGGCTGCCAGACAGGGCTGACGCGTTTATACTACTGCGGAAGATTGAAGGCTGCTTCGTTAATTCTCGGTTGTTCATACACCAAAGGTCACCAGGCAGACCCATGAAATTGGCACTGTCCCCTAGAAACGACAATTGTGAAATTGCCAGGGCGTCACGGATGGTTTTTGTGTTCGTATGCCGTTGCCTGGACGGACGAGGCTACTACTCCCTTACATCCTATTCAACGATTACTCATCCCATGTAGCCATGGCTGTTCCCAATCTCGCACATAGAACACGTTGCAAACATTGATGAGCATGGTTGCTGCAGCGGAAGTGATTCAAATGGCGTAGTAGATCGCAACAGACTACCCACCACCCAGCCCATTTGGTGTTGGTCCTGTTTGTTTCTCAGGTTCTGCTCTTGTGTCTTTTAGTGGAAGTTCCACCCGGTGAGCCCAGGATGTCTTGTTTATATAGCTCCAGCAGGAGAAGTGCCTCACAAGGCCGGTGCTTCCGTTCTCATGAGGATTGAGATTATACAAGGGGGAAACGGTATGATAGAATCTGTGCAGCTAGTAAGATCTGCTACTCAAGACACTTGTCCTCCACTCCCTTTATTGGCATGTCTTAGGGAAATTGTATAGAAAGTTGTACAAACTTGATAGGCTCATTCACCGAGCGACCGATGAGTTTAGACTTGTCCATAGAGATATCATGTTGAGGAATATTGATAGATATGGTGTGTTACTCAAAAATAATTGAGACCCTAACTATACCACAAACATGAATGAATAGCATCAAGAAAAGAACCGAAACCAAAGATGTCATGCCAGGTTTGGCTGATTTCAATTTCAATCATTGCTCCCAGTTTGATCACTGACTCAGGTGGTAAAGGTTCATTCCATGTATCTATGTCGGTTCTCTAGGGATATAGTTGTAGCAGACGTAAGTTAGAAATACCTAGGGGTGTTCTCTCGCCTTTTCCAACGGGGGCGGCGTCCACTTACCCCTGGTTTTACGTCCACCTACCTGCGCTTTTCTGGTCGCCCACCTATATACTTTAAATTGGCTGTTTATTCCACTTAAAAAGAAATATTTATTAAAATTATTTTACTATTTTAGATTTATATTTTTACGCCTTTAGCTTTATAACTTTTATAATCTTTATACTTTTTTTAGCCTTTGTATTTTCTATAGCTTTTTACAGCTTCTGTAGTTTTTATAGCCTTTATAGTTTCTACAGCTTATAAAAGGCTGTAAAGGCTGTAAAGGCTGTAAAGGCTGTAAAGGCTGTAAAGGCTGTAAAGGCTGTAAAGGCTGTAAAGGCTGTAAAGGCTGTAAAGGCTGTAAAGGCTGTAAAGGCTGTATAAAGGCTGCAGAGGTTGCAGAGGCTTTGTAGAGGTTGCAAAAGCTGCAGAGGCTGCAGAGGCTCCGCAGAGGCTGTAAGAGCTACGGAGGCTGCAGAAGCTGCAGAGGGCTGCAAAGGGCTGCAGAAGTTGCAGAGGGCTGCAGAGGGCGCAGAGGCTGTAAAAGCTGTAAGGGCTGTAAGAAGCTACAGAGGGTATATATATATGACTTTTTTTTAGATTAGCATTAAGATAGTTTAAGTTTTAAACCCCGCAGAACTTCTTTTTTGATATAATATATAGCTAATTTGAAGTATATAGGTAGGCGGATGGAAAAGCGCAGGTAGGTGGACGTAAAACCGGGGGTAGGTGGACGCTGCCCCTTTTCCAACCCAGGCAGAATCTCGTCGTTGGCAATCAGAATCTAGGGCTGGCCAGGCAAAATTCAAGACTGAGAATGTTGGAGGTTACGGGACACCACCCACGAATTGCAATCCGCGCCAAGGACATTTACTCGTCCCACTGAACCTTCAACGTGCTAGGAAGCGGCCAGAAAGAACTCTGGTCAGCCGTCATGTAGGTTCTGAGGCCCGTCCATCCCGCATCAGGGTTCCGTATGCTGCCGACCTGTCCGTTCCAAAACGCGGCAGGAAATGACTTGACCTCCCCCTTCCTACCCGGGGCGCGCCGCAGGTTCCTCAGGCCGACAATCTTCTTGAAGACGACGGCCAGCCCACTTATGCTCATGTCCTGTCCCAGACACAAGTGCGGGCCCCAGCCGAAGTGGATGTAGCTCTTGATCGGCCGGTCCAGGCGCACGGCCTCCGGTTCAGGGAAGACTGTGCCATCGTGATTCGCCGCGGTCAGGTCCAAAAGGAGCCGCGTGCCTGCTTTGAGCATATGGGTGGTGCCACTGCCGCCCGGGTCCGCATTGGGCAGTGGGTTCAGACCACCAGGATCGGCCGGGTCAGGTTGCGACGGAGAAAAGTCTCGGACGGCCTGGTCTTTCACCACTTCTCTGGTTATGGCTACTTCTCCACGAAGACGAACGCCTTCGAGCATGCTGCGCGGCAGTCAGGACAAGACATTCGGCTCGGGGCAGGACTTGGATGGGACAGTCAACTTACTACTTCTTCAATTTCTCATTGGCATCTTCCGTGTCCAGTCGTGCAAGGGCGTACATGGCAGGCAGGTGCTCCTTTCCGTCACCAAGGTAGTAGTCGATGGCTTGGCTCAATACTTGGGTCTGGTTTGCGCAGGCGGCCACCGACGCAGGCAGGACTGAGCCCCATACAGCGTCCTCCGGCGTGGCTCCGCTCTCGCTAAGCATGCGCTTAATCATGCGGTCGCCGTAGAGTGCGAGGACAGGCCATTCAGGCTCCGGGCTTGAGTTCGCCTTCCAGGTCCCGTTGCCATTGACAATGTGCCCGATGGCGGCGAGACTCTCTTTGACTGTGTCCAACACCGCGGCAACAATCCCATCCCCGGTGTCCAACAGCTTAGCCTTCACCGCCATCAACTTACCGAGTTGCTGTGCCAACACGCGGGCCTGTGAACGCAACTTGTACGAGTTGGCGATGTCTGCATCGAAGAATATGGCTGCAAACCCAGCCAGCAGCACGTTGTAGAGCTGGTGCTCGGTGTATATACCGTGAGGATGAGCCTCCGTCTTGATGGGTAGAGACCACAAGGCAGCGCTGAATTGTGTTGTTGCCAAAGAGATGACGTCCCGCACAATATCAACCTCGTATGTGCGCCCTTCGGGCGACTCCGAGACAGAATAACCGTTCTCCCTCAGGAGCCGAGTTGATGTGGCGGCGAAGAAGGCCTTTACGTCATCTTCCCATTTGGTGGGATAGAGGCATTTCTGGATATAAACACGGTTGGACCTGTTGGCATTCCGATCACCACTGAGGCAGAAATCCGCACTAACTCCTGGGGCATCGTTGTTCTGTGTCAAGGAGGTGATAGCTTCTCCCCACATTACCTTGAAGTTCGTGTTGTCGTTCAGAATCTGTGTGCAGGCCTTGTAGGATTTGATCATGACCGGGGGTTGGTGTGCGCGTGGCGCCTCCCAACTGTATTGACTCCGTGTTCCCAGACTCTCATGAATCTTCTTGTTTTCGGAGGGGGTGACCAGAGGGAAGTGTGCGTATACGCTGTTGTTCACGAAGTGATTTGGGAAAGCCCTGAATATGAGCTTGTGCAGGACTTGGCCGCCGTCGACGGCAGTGTCATAGTTCGCTTCGTTGAATCCCCAGTTGGTGAGAGCCTTGGGCGTGTAGTCGACTGTGTAGAACCGGTCTCCGCGTACCAACGCCACAGCATCAGACAGGATCGCCGTTGTCATGGTGACATTTCCGCACAGCCCACTGCCTGGAGTTATTGGGGGCTTTGCCTTCTCGGCCACTATGCCAGGGTACATCTCAACGCTGTCGGGATGATCGTACAGCTGTTTCAAATGTGCCGCCACGGCCGGATCCGGATTGATGTCTTCAAAGCTGGCGTGCTTCGTAAGCCCCACGAACTCTCTGAACTCGTTCAAGGTGCCCATGTTCCAGTGGCGTGCTTGTATGATCCCGAGCATCTCGATAGCCTTCATACAGCGTGGGACCCTGTTGGCCCCGTAAGATCCAGCAACATCCTCGATCGATTCGGTCAAAATCTTGGCCATCTCATCATCGGGAAAGGTTCCATCTGGGAGCCTTGTAAGATTCTCGAATGTCCGGGCTTCTGGCTGTGAGGGTATGCCGGCCTGCCACTCCCCCAGAGCTCGCAGGACCTCTTCCACGCTGGCTGTCTCGGGATCTTTATCTTTCAGGATTCGCTTCATCTCCGCGATGGACCACTGCTCGTCCCTCAGAGAGATGGTGCTGTGCCAACGGTAGATGAGGTTGAACTCGGCTGACACCTGGTTCCCAACCCCTTCCGGCACGGGCTTGCTGAACAAATCCTTACCCTCCTTTGTCCGAGGATCAAGGGACCAGCTCGAATTTGTCCGATTCAAGGCCAAGATCGTGCGCACATAATCCTTCAATATAATGTTGACGTACAATCCACATGTGACCAGCCTGCTTGTTTGGAAAAGGTCCTCGTCATATTTTGCCCAAGCTGCCTTGTCCCCAGTGCTGGGCTTGTTAAAGCGGCCGGCTTCGTTGATTCTAGTGGAATAATTTCACATCAGATCTGCGATGCTCCACATAATGACTTGTAGGATAACTTGGACTCCTGCAATACAACCCCCCCCCATTCTCTAATGGGAGACGAGAATCATAAAATAATGCAGGGGACGATGATGAGAACATTACTTACAATGCTAACTGCGTGGCGACATAGTTGTGGAAACGGTTGAACATGCACAGGAACACACCGCAGCCCGGTGGGAATCCCAGAATCCGAGCTGAACTGAAACAGTCCGGCTTCAAGAGGCCATCCTGGAAAGTCCTCATCATTTTGACCTCGTCCACATTCCGCCCGTATAGTGGCGACAGGTCCAGGTAAGACGAAGCAAGGTTGACGTTGTAGTCTGTGTGAGAAGTCTGGAATATGTCGTGGATGATAATTGTGGCGAGATAGAACAGCATGCTGGAAATACCTTGGGGGTGGGGCTCAAATTTGGAACCACGTGCCACTGTCTTCGAATTAGCGACCTGGAATACTTTGGGTAGTTGCCAAGTCTACAAGAGGGCCGGGGGAGGGAAGGGGATCCTCACTGAGCCTCTCAAAGACAATGTCTGGTTCGGGTAGGTCCGGATTCTGGAAGACTGCAGGTTTCACCGACCTCGCGTAGGGCGTGTTGGCAGCGCCGAGCTGGGGAGAATAAATGTTGTTGTAGGACCCGTCCGCCCGGCGATACTTGTACTGGTCCCCCAGCGAGGAGACCGGGGGGTGATCAAGTGTTGTCCAGAGCTGGTTGATGAAGCCATCACTGAGCCCTTTCATCTGCTTAGAGTGAGGCGGCAGTTTGGCGAGGAGCTGAACAAGCCGCTCAAGGAGGAGGTGGTTGTCGTCGTTGGTGCCCGTGACAGACGCGTTGAGAAATTGCACAAGTGTTCCGTAGTCTTTGAACCCCAGGGCCTGAATATCTGCGACGAGTCCTGTCTGCGAAACGTTGTCGTCGTTCCCCGGTGCACTGGAACTCTTGTCGAGTGGAGCAAGAGAAGCCCGCACCGTCTCGATGAGCGAGGACAGCCTGCTATCAGCAGGGGAAGACATGATTGGCAACAGCTAGGGTGCTCGATGCTGAAAAGTCAATACGAAGTACATGTGTTCACAGTAGAGGGGGTTTCATGAGAGGCTCGAGACCAGGAAGGCCTTGAGGTTTTGTTATTCTTTCCTCGCAATCCTGTTCAGGGAATCTCTACTAAGCCTTACACCGGACCCACATCAACAGGATGGGATCGCTCCTGCATGTGAACATTGAGCACTTCGCCCCTGCCCGCTGGCTTGAACAGGGAAACGGCCAGGGTCACCAGCGTGATGGAAGCCACAGCCCGGTCTAGCCATGAATGTAGACAGTCTAGACTATTACAAGATGGCAGCTCCGCCTGACAGCCTTGCAACAAAGGCAGCCTAGAGGTACGCTCGGTTTGGGAGTACACCCTACATTATGTATTCCGAGCTATGGCAGAATTTCTTCACCAGACCCCCATCAGCTGACTGGCAGGCCGTGGCGAGCCAGTGACCCCCATGTGTGAGTGACTGGCATACTGAAAGCCACGGTAGGGTCGCAACGGCCCGCATCATGCGGGTTCGCCGCCTCGCGAATGTGGTTTCTGCCCAATCAAGGACCAGATGATCAAATCTGGTGGAACCTTGTCTCACATCGATGCAGATTGCTGACCTTGAGGTAACACTTCAGCTGCACTTTTCCGGGGGCGTTTACTCGATATGGCAGGATGGTCATCTTTTCAGCAGAGGATCCAAGACTATCTGGAACAAGTCAAGTCAAGTGATGGAGCTCCAGTGAATCCAGCCTTCTAATTTGGGGCTGAGATGAGGCCGACAAGCCTCCAGGCAGACACGACCCACGCATGAACAAGAATCCCCCACCATGTGCTAGCTGCACCGTTTTCGTAGCTGGTCTGCCTTCACACATGAATCCGCCTGCGAGAGGTGAGAAAGCACGAAGGAGTACGCCGCGGCGACAAGTGGAGTGCACCCCGAGAGCGTGCATCCGGACCAAGCCACTCGCATCCAACAGGAGAGCTAGCTGGACAAAGAGGCTGCCTTGCGGCCGCTTGAGACTTGGCGATCAAATGGCGGTCTCGCCAGGAGCTAAAAGTTGTCGATCCTATTTGGCATATGTGGTATTGCCTTCGCGCCGCTCGTTCAGCACGAGGCGCGTGACCTGCCGCTGTGACACCTTGCGGCGACCTGCACAGCAGACCGAGGCGTTCACGACGAGGGAGCAGTGCTTGGCCGCTGCCTGGCGACCATGGGCGACGACTCCATGCCCTTCCCGACAGTCAGCACGCCTGCCTTACGCAGGGTGGCGACGGTGCTGTCGACCACGCTCAAGTCCACGCCCTCGGTGCGGGTGGGAAACCTGACCGTCTTCAGCCACTCCCTGGCGTCCTCCTCGGAGTAGTCCAGCTCGGTGCTGATGTACTTGACGGCCTCTTCGTGGTTTTCGTTGAAGTGTTGGATGCCCTTGTCGAGCTTCTCGAACAGGTTGTGCAGCCTGAGGTCGAGCTGGCCGTCGCGGACCAGCTTGGTGCCCGCGACGATCTTCCAGCTGCTCCAGGGGGTGTATATCTCGCCGACCTTGCGGATCTCGCCCGAGTCGTAGTATCGCTTGGACGTGAAGTGCTCCCACATGAAAAAGTCTGCCTCGCCCGAGTTGACTGCCTTGCGCAGGTTCTCGAAGGTGTTGAGGATGACAAAGTCGGAGTAGGGGGAGGAGGACGACGTCGAGGATTCCGCGGGTTTCTGAGTCAGCCATCCCTGTTGGTCGGCGAGGACGAAGCCCATCACGTAGGAGCCGGAGCCCAGGCGGGAGACACCGATCTTGCGGCCGTTGAGGGATTCGATGCTCGAGATTTCGGGCCGCGCTGCTCCCGTGGATACCGCCCAGCCTGTCGGGCCCGGTTACGTTAGCCAGCCGGTCGTCACATGTGTGACATGCCTCCGAGTGACCGAGATAATATATTGGTATTGCAGTGCAGGTGAGATTCGACGGACGACATACACAAAGGCGTCTCGACGTAGGTGCCCACCAGTCGGTAGCCGCCGTCCCCTTGGACGTCCTCCTTCCCCAGGCCGGCGACCCACCCCTCGGTCAAGCCGATGCCGACATCGATCTCGTTGGAGCGGAGGGCCGTGATCATGTGGCCAGTGCCGGAGGGAAAGGGGACCAGCTTGGCATCAAGGCCGAAGTGCTTGCTGGCGAAGTGGATCGGGGTGGAAAAATGCTCGGGCACGTAGCCGACACGGAGCGGGGCAGAGGCCATGGCGGATGCGGATGCTTTGCCTGCGGGTGCGGATGCGGATGCTGGTGCGGATATTTTCGTCCAGCTGTATGTGTTTGTGTCTAAGCTATTTCTGACGAAGGAGTCGGTGAAGATCTCGGACCGGGAGGGCGGATGTGTCGGGCCCAGTGTGGGCCAGCAGGTGCTGAAGAGTCTGGGAGCTTGAAGCTCAATTCAGGTACGTAAACAGCGAGCTGTCTTGCCGTGGAAGTTTTGGAAGGGATCACCCCTGTGGCAAGGACCTCGGGAAGCTCGGCAGCCACGGGAGAGGACCAGGCCTGCAAGCTAAGCTCGCCAATGACGCCGACACTTGTACTGTACTGTACTACGTACGGTACATACTGGAGATATCTACAGTGGACTACTAGCACCGCATACTGGAGTTTAGTGGGTGACAGCAGGGACGGCCCACCCGAGCCAGCCGCATGTGGGGGCCTCAGCCCTATTACCTCGCTATAGATTACGCTCTGTACACTCTTTCATCCCTCATAGTTACAGACAGCTAGTTCCCTGAGACGATGTCAAGCCGAGAAGTTCTTGACATTACCTAGGCAGTTCCTCAAGATTACGTTCACGCATCACCACATGGGAACATTCATATTCAAAAGTTGTTTTGTTCCATCTAGCACTACCAGGCACAAGCTTCGCCGCTGTATTCAGGCCATTTGGCGTGCAGTCGGATACCTCTCAAAGGCGGCCCAGTGCACCCGCCAGGGAAAACCCATATGGACGGGAAAACCTGGCGGCATTTGAATAAAACAAAACAATAATATCTAACCCACATCGAGAACAATTGCTTATTCCCAGAATGCGTCCATCCATGACTCCGGCCATTCGATTATGAAATGATAGGAATCCCTCAGCCCCTCTAATGTCTCACACACAAAGTTGTTCAGATGAGGTATGTCGCTAGCCACCAGCTCGGCAGCAACCTCGTCCACCCCAGTCGCTAATCCGATTCGGGTGAGCGGCCCCAATCCCATCGAGGCGGCGACCATAGACATGCCGGCGGGCTCTAGTGTTCTTCGGCGGTAGTGGTTCCACCTCGGCATCCCGCTCCGCAGATAACGCTGCCGCAAGACCTCCTTCCACTCCCTGTTGTTCCTGCTGACTTGGAAGAATCTGCGAAACTCCCAGGCCACCACAACGAAGACAACGTGAAATTCGTTATTCTCCACCACGTCGTAACGGCTGAAGAAGTCTGTCGCCATCGCCAGGCGGTGGCTCTGTCCAAGGTCGATAAATCCTTCGTCCTCCGGGGTCGCCCTCGGTGCGTACAGTCGGCTGCATATCTCGAACCGGTAAAGCGTCTGCATGATTCGCTGCCATTCGGTGATGGTGAGGCTACGGGCTTCGGAACGTAAGTACAACTCGATGCCGTGCGTCCAGTCTGGGAAAGCTTCGGCGAACAGTCCCGGTAGCGGTCGGACCACTTGGGTGTGGAACGACAAGATTCGTGAGAAATCCTCCACCGTCAGGAGGCCCTGCAAGTATTTGAATTGATCTTCTGTGTCGGCCAAGGCCAGCTTGTCGTAGTCGTGAAGAAATTTGAGCTGGATGTGCCGATAGGGTCCTCTGGGCCATGGCTGCGCGTCGACGGCGTCTCTGGTCTCGACTTCGGCGTCTATGGGTTGGTGGTTGCCGAGTTGGCTTTGCCACTGAAGCAGCTCAGAGCTTTCGATATCATCTTGGTCTTCTGTGTAGTTGTTGATATTGTGTTCCCAGTGGTGCAGCATGCAGGCGTCCACAAACAGGTCGCCCAGTGTGGCTTGAGTCACCTCGGAAAGGACGAGCTTCTTGTGTCTGAGGTATGTCGCGTGATAGGACCGGGATGCGATGGTCAGTGATGTCAGGTCCTCACAGCTTGCGAGGTTTTCGAGGATAGTCAGCTGAAGCTCGACCGGCAGCAGCTCGAGCCTGAACTGCCTTTGCTTCTGCTTCTGCTCCTGTCTTGTCCTTGCCATGGCCGTTCTGTTAAAGATTCGATCTTGGCAGTTGATGTTGGCAAGTCGGTGTTGACAAGTCGATGTTGACAAGTCGATGTTGATAGAGCTGAAAGTTGGTGAGAGAGGTAGAGAGAAGTTGTTTGAGAATAGTTATGTGAGAAAATTTGTGTTTTTCTTGTTTTGAAGCAGAACATTTAAATGAGGTGGATTGTGGGAGAGAGAAAGAGAGAGATTCGAGATGCGCCGGGGGGTCGTGACTATTTATATGTTATTTACGAGAACCTACATGTCCAATTGAGTCAACTATGAAGGAACTACCTAGGTAGCTGACTGTCTAGGGCACTTGCGAACCTTGAAGTCTTGAATCAAAGTCCATCAATGTTCACGAGTCTTCGTGGGAATAAACGACTAGAGGATTCTACGATTTCCACTCCAGACAAGGTCATAGGTTTTCTTATCCAAGAGCGATAGACTTCGAAAATGAAAGGTCGAAGGCGTATCATCGACGCAAACGCTCTTCATATGTTGGATAAAGTTTTATTCTCACATTTGCAACCACTGGCTAATACTGATCATCCGAGCACAAGCATATCGCGTCGCGGACCTTGAAGGTTTTGGGCTACATGGACCAGTAGCGCGGGCCTGTAAATAAACAAAATATTTACCTAGTCAGGGCTTAGTCGGAAATGGTTGGAATTATTTCTAGACGGATCATCCATTTGTGTACCTTGTTGAGCAAACATTACCATGATGTGGGTATACTAATGTCTTGATAAGAGAAGACGGGTGGCCACAGCGCACCTGCAAATTACGGCGAGATGCTAAAACGCCAGGCCTGACAACACTGAAGTAGAAATGCATCAATTTGAGAAACTCATCATTTCATTGCGGCTGTACGAGAAGAAGCCTTTGAGAAAAGAATTAACTTTTGGGAAATAAATGAGGACTATTTTCTAGCTTGACGCTAGTGCACATATATTCTGTAAGCTTGTGAGAAAGTAACCATACTAGGGTTGTTACGGTGTTTCCGAAGTCTCACGACGTCAACAGGCATCACTGTGGCAACCTGGTTGAAAGACATGTCCAACTTCAGGATACGGAAAAATCCTTTCCTATGGAGTCGGTCTTGACACTATACTGCACGATCCACTTTGCCATATTACGCGTATCCGATCGAACCAACCGGCGAGATGCCATAGCGCAGACCAGAGACTGGGTCAGTGCGGAGTCAACAACCAGAATTCGAACCAGTCAACTATTGCTCGTAGGCTTTGCTCCTTGCACCATCCTGAAGAAATGTCAGCAAGTCCAGGATATCCCGGCGCTGTATCAAAGCTGGGCCACACGCTGGTAAGGGTCGGCTGGATCGCCTCTGACTGCGAAACCATGCGCCACGCCCTGGAACAGCTGCATGTGGTACCTCTTTTTCTCTCGCTGGAGGATGTCAAGAGCCTTCCTCCTCGAGCCAGTATCGAACGCGTGGTCGTTCTCGGCACAAGACAGGAGAAGCGGTTCTGCACGCATCAGCACTCGGCCAGAAGCCCCGCTAAGCCTGAGAAGCAACGAGTCGGGCCGTACTCACGCCTCAAGCCCAAGAAATGTTCTTCCTTCAACGACGTTGGGTGTGCGAATGCGCCGGCTGAGATGCTGTCACCGGCGAGCAAGTTGCATACGAAAGGAGCCCCGAAGCAGTAGCCTGTGCATGCATACTTGGTCGTTTCGTTGCCGAACTTGGCCCTGACAGCATCAAACCACATGGGGACATTTTCGTTTGCAAAGTTCCAATGCTTTTCGCGCCAGGCGGCGCGGTCGAAGCCTTCTGGGGCGGGGTCACTCATCGACTGGCGGTACTTGGACATTGGATCCTGGGAGGCAGGAGGTCAGTATATCATAAGCTTGGACTGCTTCACAGGTTACCGCATAAACTATCATGGGCTCCTTGCCAAGATCATCATAGGGCATTATGTCAGGATGGCATCGCCGCGCTGGTTAATACGCACGCCCCTGAAGTAATCCATTCCCAGGGTCAAGAAGCCGGTATCCGCGAAGGCGTCCATCAGCAGCTGGGCGTTATTAGACATGCCCCATACATCCGGGAAGTACAGGATAATGTGGCCGTTTGCCCTTTCTGGCGTAGGCCTTGAGACGTATGTGGGGACATCGAGGATCGTCTCCAGGTTGCCACGCGGCGTCCCCTCGTGGATCGTGCCGAGCCAGCAGGATGACGATGCCGGCTGGGCGAGGTATGTATCTTGTACTTCGGATTGCTTGGCTGCCATTGTTCGTTACGAGTGTCTGTCTTGAGAAAATGTGTTGGTGATCTCTGCACTGCGGCACCGAGCGGGGTTGAATGATGCATTAGGTAGATTCAGGAGGAGCGCAACACCATATTGGTGGGGGCGCTGGGCTTCTCTCCGTGCCGTGGTCCCTGGTCCGTTAGGCTCTGTTTGCGCGGTGGGAGTGGATCGGGTGTGTGAACTATCGCCTGAGAGAGTGGAACCTAGAATCTACAACAGGAGTTGGTAGGAACCATGTTGCAGCCTGCAGGCACCAGTCAAATCGACCCCAGTTTGCTTCACCGACGCGCATTTTATTCCAGCTGCCTCCCAACGTCGTAGCCGTAAATCATTCCCCGTGTAGCTGTCTGCATCGGTATTCTTTAGGTCCCGACTTCGATATCCGGCCACGACGATACCCGGAACATGTCTGATGTAGACAACGCCGGGTACCGGCTTTTGTCCTTCAAGTACCCTCCGACGAAGCCTGTAAAAAGAGACGACCAGGCAGGTGCTGACGACAAATCTGGTCACCACAACCACAACAAGGCCCGCACTCCACCGCTACCAACAACCAGGGAATCAGAATTGCCTTCGCTCTCGTCTCTCGCGGAGGCACTGCCAGTTGTCGGCGACACATCCTTATCAAAAATCCAGGATGGGCCCAGCGTGGCGGACACGGATACGGATGCAGAAACAGCAACAGATGCAGAGGGAAACAGGGTACCTGGCCCAGGTCCTCCAGTCCCCAGATTCCACTTGTTCGGAGAACTGCCCCCGGAGCTTCGCATCAGGATATGGCACCTGACCTTCCTGCCTCGCGTCGTCGAGCTGCATCCCACCAGGCCAAACTACGCCCGTGACATTGGCCGCCAGCAGCAGTGGCAGTCCGGCTGCAGCAACCCAGCCGCCTTGTCCGTCTGCTCCGAGGCCCGTCAGATCGCCCTGGGCCACTTCCGCATCGCCTACCCTCTCGCCGCCATCACATCCCAGCAGGAGGAGACGCAGGACCCGTTCGCCAGGTACGTCGCGGAGATCGGCACGTACAACTTTTCCGGCGCCAGCACCAATGGGAAGGCCAGCCTCCGCCGGCGCACCCTGCGCATCTCGCCCGACAACGACACGGTCGCGCTGCTTGGCCAGGACACCGACTTCGCCAAGCTGTCCAGGCTGCTCGACTCGTTCCGTGACGCCGACCCACAAGGGCTCGGCATAGGCAGCCTGGCGCTGAGCACCAGGGGCTGGGGCTACGGTGGATCAGCCGCCATGATGAGGAGCCTGGACCGAAGTCTCTTGAGGGACCTGGACCAGTTGACACTTTTCATGTATGGAGAGCCACTGCCGCCCTCCGAGTGGAAAGTCAAAGGGGCGAGCCTAGACGAGGAGTCTTTGAGGCGGTTCAGGGAGGCCGGGGATCGGTGCGAGCTAGTCCCCTGCGAAGGCAGCAATGCTTGGTATGCATATAGGCTGTGGAGCGGTGGGAAGGGCCGACAGTTCTGGGACAATGATGGAAAGATCATGCGGGTGGGAAGGAACGAGTTGAAAATCATGGACCTGAAGTTCTCAGACGGGTGGTGATCACGGGCACTTGACGGGCTTATTTTTATCTGCCTGGGCTCGACTGGTGCTTGTCTGTGCCCATTCAACGGCAGATCCCAGCGCGACTTTCAGTCCAGCTACATAGGTCCCTGGGCCTGTATGAGCTGACCGGCAATGCTGGATATATGTCCATGCACACTGCGAAGAGGTATGGGTGCTGCCTCTATTGGTTTGACATGCGTGCAGGCGGAATCACGGTCAACTGGTGCCAGTGGTCTTCCTTGACTCCCCACGCCACTATAACTCTCGCGTACAATTCCACATGGAAAGAAGCCTCAATTCCCATACCCGAGGTTCGAAGGTGCTCTTCGGTTCGTTCAATAATTTATCACAGATGGACAGCAGCTGGATGGACTGGTGTTTCGAGATCATGAGCGTCTGTTTATTAATTACACGGTCACAAGGAAATACCACATCTAACTTTAACACCAAAATTGAATGCCAAGAGTCCAAACACAACTCCGTGCCCCAAAAGTCCATGCATTTCCAAGTTGGAAAACCAAACAGACCATCTTTCTAATCACGCAGCAGCACCACCGGTAATGGCCGCGGTGTTCAACCGCTTCCACTTTGAGAACAGCACAACCACCAGAGCCATCGCGGTAGACGCAAGTGCGACCGCAAAGGAGATCTTCAACCCATGCATGTATGCCACCAATATACCAGGCAGCTCCTCGGGGGTGAATGCGTTTCGTAGCTCAGTCGCGCCCGTTGCAATGAGTCTCAGGGGGTCCACGCCAGGTGCCGAGTAGGGTATCGTCTTGATCAGCACATTAACGAAGGCAGATTGCGAGGCGGAGACTAGAAACGCGCCGCCGACGGTTTGAAAGAACAGAATAATCGCTGTTACTTCGGCCAGATCTTCTGGTGGGGCGGAGGCTTGCCCGGTGATAATGGGAACCTGGAAGGCAAGCCCCCAGCCGATACCTCCCAGGATTTGGTATCCAATCCACTTCCCAGAAGGAGTTCCGATGTCAAAGGTGTAGATCAATCCCGCTGCAATCGTCGCCAGAACAGAGCCAAAGACCGCGACAGGAGTGGCGATACCCGTCGCGGAGATGAAGGAACCACTGATGACGGTCGACACCGTGACAGCCAGGATCAGGGGCAGATTACGGACGCCGCTGTCAGTAGGGCTGACATTGTCGATGCTCTGGAAGTAGATGGGCAGGTAGTAGATGATCAGGAAGTAAGCACCGGCGAAGAAGAAGGCGTACAAGGACGACACGATGTACACCCTGTTGCTGATGAGGCGGCGTGGCATCATTGCACGGTCGTTCTGGAACCACTCCCACGCGGCAAAGGCGGCAACGATGACCACGAATCCAACAAGGAGGCCCACCACGATGGATGAGCTCCATGCGTACGTGGTGCCACCATATTGCAGGGCGAGGATGTAGCTGATGACGGCGCCCATGATGAGGACCACGCCGACAATATCCATCTGCAAAAGCTTCTCGCGGAGGGGCGCAGCGACGGGCTTCGCCGCGCTCGGGGTGGTGAAGAAGAACAAGATGATCAAGCCAGAAAGGCCACCAATGGGCAAGTTGATGTAGAAGCACCATCTCCAGCTCACCTTGTCCGCAAAGGCACCACCGATCAGGGGCCCGATGACGGACGCGATCCCGTAGCTGGCGCCGATGATGCCGGTGAACATGGGCCGCTTCTTGGGCTCGGCCGAGAAGGCGATGATCGTGTAGGCGCCGGTGGCGATGCCCGCGGCCCCGACGCCGGCAATGGCCCGGCCGACAATGAGAGCCTCGCTTGTCGGCGCGACCCCACAGATCAAGGAGCCCAGTTCGAAGATAAAGATGGATAGCAGGAAGCTGATCTTGAGAGGAAAGTATTTGTAGGCCTTGCCCCACGCAGACTGGAAGCCGCCGAGAGTCATGAAGAAGGCGGAGCTATACCATGAGACGTCGTCAAGGCCATGAAATTCGTCCGTGATTTTCGGTATGGCTGTTGCAACAATTGTCTGAGAGGTATTCTGTCAGTCTATATGTACATTGAAGGAGGGGGCTTCTTGTTGCCGTGACAGCAAGACGTACCATGTCAAGTGAGACCAAGAAGATGCTTAGGACCAAGGCGACGACAATAAACAGAAGCCTTGCTCCCGTCGGATACTCGCCAGGGCTGGCTTCGGCGGGTTCGAGCCCTGCCGTCCGTGCTTCTCGCGTCTCCTCATCAGTAGTATTACCCGTGCCCTCCTTCTTCTCCTCATAGTCAACGTCCGGAGCTGTCGACGGAGCACGTGTCGAAGCTTGCTCAAAGTCACTTTGTTCGCTCTTGGGGTCCAGGAACCCAGATGATGATGATTTCTGGTTGGGCTTTTCGCCATCAACCAAGGTATGTGTCGAGGCCATGGCCAAGTATGTTGTGCTCGATCCGTTGGAACAAGTCGACTACCCTACAATATCCAAGACGTGAAGCACAATGTGCTCTTGTTGTCGACAACCAATTGAGGGAGGAGTTCGGTATGTGCAGGGGTTTCGACTCGGGCGAGTTGCTCAGCGAAGAAGAGCGAAAAGGGATATGCGCCACTCTATGATGATAGACTACATGGCAGACACCGGATCCAAGGGTAGGCAATACAGACAATTAAATATAAGAAAAACCAACAACAGCGACATCCGGGGATACGTGGACATTACGGCGTGTAGAGCAGTCGCGTGGCCCCTACCCGGATAGTCGACACCCTACGGCTTACATGATGCCCGGATCTGTTGACAGCGGGCTCTGCGCAAGGATGTGAGGCTCGGCCTGGGAGTCAGCCCGTTCAATACTAAGCAACCTCAAACGCGCAGGCTGCGGAGCAAGTCGAGTCGGCAAGTGCGAGCAATGCGGCCGATACGGCCTCCTCCCGTCATTTACCCTCGTCATGACGGCCACGGCAGAGCGTGTAGATCCGTCCAATAGGAGACTTTTATCAATCGAGGATTAGCAATCCACAGAGGCTTGCTTCAGCCCTAGGGGGGGACCAGACGCTGTTGGGGGCCAACCACAGAGCTGGGACCCAATCACAAGACGGAGAGAAGGGCACTAAGCTGACGCAGATAACGGCATGCCAGATCGAGTTTACGGCCCGGACACAAAAAATCTCATCTCAGGCACCCTGCTTTGTCAGATCCAAGATTACAGGCCGGTGGTGTGGTGGGAAAAGGGACGGACCAGTGAAAATGTGTCCGGCACTAAGAAATCTAGCGTACTCCCTAGGGATGTTAGTCTGTATTTTGGCCCCATGGCTTTCAAATCCGCAGCTGTCATCCAGGAGGCTTCTGAAAGCTGGCAATGTCGTGTAACGTGATGTGGGCAGGAGATTTCGCAATCCTGTTCAGCATATTGCTTCCTCATTTGACGCTGAATACGCTCAAATCTCCTTATTTGCCTCGCTCCAACCGTACCGCTCCGCCGAGAATAACCAGTCTGTCAGAAAGCCACGGCGCGGACTGTTTAACGTCCGAAGCTAAGGTGCCTTGACAGCGAGCTGACCCCTGTTCTAATTTCAAACCACGTCTTTAGTGCGACTGAGTCATAATGACACTGAGCGAGTCCCAGAGGCGTTTGGCGTGTACGGTTGTGCAGCGTGAGTCTCGGTCCGATGGCGTGAGGAACTTAAGAAACTTGCGCTATATGCGGCCGCATTCCCCCGGAGTCTTATGTCCATTAAATCCAGCCTCCACCAGTCAACGGTACACCAATCTTAGCCTCGATCTAGTCAAGTTGGGCAGCACCTGACGCAGAAAGAGAGTCGGGATGCGAGGAGACCTTGATACCACGCGTCCATGAATGCACCTTGGGAATCACCGCCCTGGGGGTCGCTGACTTCCTTGAGATTAAAACGGAAAGAAAGATAAGGCCCACACAGCATGCATGCAGCTTATTTCTTCTGTTAGAAAGGCATATATTTGGGTGAATAACTAGTGAGTAATTCTCTGGTTAGACATAGACAGCATGAAATCAGACTGTACTTGAATCCGAAGGAAAACGAACTCTGAATCAGCCAGACGAAGTAGGAGATTGAGAAGTTTACTCTGCGCTTCAAATGGTGCTCTTCATAGTTATACCAGACCCATAGCTAAGGAATGTAAATTACCCGTCGCTCAACCATCAACAGAGATCAGGCTCAGGGTTGATCCAGAACACAACACTCTGCCGAGACCTGTAAAACAGCACAGGCTTCGAAATAACAACATAGTGACGACGCCGAACTAGACATGGAGATCATGACCCCAGACTCTGACGGGACACACAATAAACGACTCTGCTTCTTCCACGCCACTCTTAGCATCGTAGCTGAAGTCAACTCCATTCTTGAGTTATTCTCTATATGGCAGAGCTATCTAGAACTCCTCTCAGATACCAGTACGGGACTAGATACCACTGTCATCTTGGCTATTGGATGTCAGTGACATTGATTGTAATGGACACTGAAACTTGAAAGGCAAAGGCACGTTGCGTGCGGATGACACAAGCATGGTGCAACCCAGTCAAGGTCGAGAGGAGAGGGGATAAGGGACGTACAAGACATGCGCACTGGTGCAACCGGACCACCAGTTGTTGCAGTCGCCGAACCATTTGTCCCAGTTTGCGCAGACGCGCTCGGTCTCCTGGGTGATTGATGAGGAAGGCGAGTTGAAGAGCGCATTGGCCTCGGCCTGCCTCTCCAGAATCTGCAGGGCAAGACCCTCACTTGCGTGGAAAGCTGTGTACGTCGTCGTGTCAATACATGCAACGGCCATGTGGGATAATGATACATGATATCTTACCAATGTGGCAATGCATCAACCACGTTCCGGGGTTGTCTGACTTGAAAGCAATGACAAGAAAGCCGTTGGCGGGCAGAAGAGCAACATCCCGCCGAGGAGGATTGGACAGTGTCAAATTAAGTTTGTCTGGCGAGTATGTTTGGTTGGATTGTTGAAGGATTGCAAAGTCATGGCCGTGAAGATGTATCTGGCCGCGAATGTCAGCCAAGATCCGAGCAGACTGAGGAGCGTGGGAAAGTGATCCTCAATGCCAAGAAAAACTTACAGGATGTGCACCGATGGTTGTTCCACTCAACCTATTACCCCTGAGGACGAGGTACACCTAATGAACAACGCGTTTTAGCACTCAGCCTGTTCCTCTCGAACATGTGGACAAAAGGCAGAGTATCAGCCACATACCCAGCTGGTGCTGTTGAAGTTCTCGGGGATGACGACCCACTGCTGGGGCCAGCTTCCACTGAAGTTATCGAGCTCCTGGATGATAGGGTGACTGTAGTTGATCTGTAGTGGCCTGAACACAGACGAGGTCTCAGGGTCCAAGGAGAATTGGGCGAGAGGGAATGGCTTGTTTCCTGGCTGGACGCCCGTGACGTTAGACTCGACAGTGAATGCCTCCCCGTCCTCTGTGTTGGCGGCGGGCCCTACGAACCAGGGTAACTTCGGCTTCAGAGACGTGTAAGGCTCGTCCGAGCAGGCCAAGGAGATGTTGGGCCACGGCTTGGAAGTTGGGTCCGACGTACTCGCCGCGTCATAACGAAGGATGCCCGTGCGTTCATAGCCATCCTGTCCTGGCTGGCTACAGGTGGTGGCCCCCCATGTTCGGATCCAGAAATTGCCATCCTGGGGCACGGGGTTGGAACCATCATCAGCATCATCGGGGCGAGCCTCGACAATGACTCGGTACCTTTGGCCGATGCCGATGAGGACAGATGTGGTAAAGTACGGCTCAATAGGAACGAAATCAGTGTCGATGACTTGGAGAACGTGATTATCAATGCTGAAGACGAACGTGTTCCGGAACGAAGTGTTGATCAGACGCAGCATGTACCTTTTCGCCCACCCGTTCTGGCCAATCTGTCGCTTTTCGAACTTCAAGACGAACTCCTCTGGGATGGGTGAGTCGGGTGGCGGGTTTGCTGCACTGAACCTGGTGACGTTTCCACGGCCGTTCAAGAGAATGCTGGGATTTTTCAAAGTGGGATTCTGTGTGTAGATCGATTGGAAAGCACTATCGTGGCCCCAGTCCGTCATGAGGATGGGTTGCTTTGGTTCATCAAAGTCGGCCGTGTCCGGTCCGTGGATTGTCTGTCCATCAGGTCAGCAAGACGTCTATCAGATAGGCAGTGGCTTCGGTATGCATACCAGAGGGCCCTGAAGTCCGTCGGCGTCTAGATGAATCAGAGTTAGCTATCACAGCATCAGTTCATAGGTCCCAGATTGACCTCTGATAAAGTGAGACACCATGTGCAAGTAACCTGCCTTAGAGGCAGCAACCCAACACAGGGCTTCAGCTCCGGAAGCATAACAAGCGATAGTATGGCAGGTATATCTTCTCAACGAAATCAAGGACTGTTTCCAGAAGCTACTTACACTGCACTGAGTAATGAGAGTGATACCAGGAACTGCCATATTGGACAGCCTTGAAGCTGTATGTATATGAATCACCTGGAGAACACCAGTCAATAAGCCAAGATTCCTGATTCCTGTCAACGAGAACACCTACCAGGGGCAATTGGACACTGTGTTACGCCATTGACGCCATCTGCCTGCGCAGTCCCGTTCTGTCTTATTCCGTGCCAATGAATCGAGGTTCCGTTGTGTAACATGTTGTTGATGACCTTGATGTTGACTGTGTCACCCCAGCATGCTTGGATCCACGGCCCAGGGTAAGTGTTGTTGAAGATCTTGGCCTCGGTAAAGTTCCGACCGTCCGCGTTGATCCAGCCATCGTTCACAACCAATGTGTAGTTCCTGAGGACTCCGATGGGCGCTTCTTGCTCGTAGTCAGTCATGATGTTGAACTCCCGACCATCTGGATGGCGGAGCCAGCATTCACGGTTGGAAGGTGTGGAGCAGGGACGCCATCCTTTCATGGCTCTGTAATCACATCGGAACTGTGTGTCTTCAGGACGACCTGTCGGGGGCTTGAAGATAGGGTCACCAGGGTTACCATCGCCGATATGGGGCTTAGTTGACGTGGTTGCTCCGGTGTCAAAGGTGCTGGGGCCAACCGACCATTCGAGGGAGTCAAGCAGAGGCATCTGAAGACCCCCGAATTCATTGAAGGGGTCGAAGTTGGTGGGGGAGATCCAGGTGAGCACCTCCGCGAGGGCCACCCAAACCCGCTCAGTAAGACGCATTTTACACAATGTACTGTCAGGATAGTATAGAAGCGTTCTGGTGTGTATTTCTGAGACGTTGGACAAAATTGAGCGGAAAGTAGGAGAGAGACCGCTTGCTGCAGCAAGAGAAACGCGGATTCCAGGGTACATCATATTTAAATGGTAGCTAGACCTCTGCTAAAAGGGGAGCTTGCCACCTGATACCATCTTTCTACCTCCTTCGCCCGGTGAGCAGCCATTGGCCGCATTCAGCCATGTGGTCGTAGAACACCCACACAGGACTTGTCATTCCCAAGGTAGGTAGTTGGTGTGCACCACGAAATCACCGTCAGATGAACCATCAGACCTGAGATAATCGCAGGGGGTGTGTATAAGCCTCCTTCCGCTAACTCCTCGTCCTCCTGGGATCCTCCGTTCCGAAGCCTGATATCATTCGTTGTCGTTCACGAAGCCGACGCGCTTCTTATACCCCAAAGAGCGCTAGACAAATCATTAGGGCGCCAATCGAGCACCCTTCACGTCGCCGAGTCGTCGTGATGGTGGCCGAGAGACGGTCATACAAACGCATGGCGTCGGGCAAAATAAGCTGTTACGTTCGAGCTGAAGCTTGGCGCCGGTTGTCTGAGGTGAGACCGAGCAATCCGGTGAGGCGGATGTAGTTGTGCGGCTGGAAGTGGCGCCTCATTTGCCAAGCATTTCAGGGCTGATGTTTGGATGATAAAGTCTGCACCGTCACTGTCTAGTGCCATGTGTCATTCAATCACATTGGTTTTTATATAGCTTGATATAGGTCAATCGGCACCAGTTGACATTTAGTGGGCAAAAACGGACCCCACGACCCAACTTCTGCGGCCCTCCGCGGGGAGAGCCTTGTTGCTCTCTTGCGCGGGAACAGCAACCGATAACTAGATCATCTACCCAAGTGCATGGATGGCTGTAGAATACTTTCCCCGCAAGTGTGCTACAGTCATGTTCAGTCATCTGAAGGCTTGGTGCTGATGTAGCTGGGGAGGTTTCTCGTCGAGAAATCTAGCCAAAATCATACTTTGGTTCCTACCCGTCGTGTGGTGACGCCACATACAATTGTGTAAGCTTAGTCGCGTGGCCTGCGCATGACGAATAGTCATTGCACGGCATGTCTCGGGCCTTGCCGATTGCCACCCGATTGCTTGCTTTCGATGCATTGTTAATGACTGGTCCGTTCCTGACGGCCACACGAAGACATGCAGCACTTTCCCAGCCACTCAGCACAGAGCTACGCCCTCAACCACAATCACCTGCCAAATTCGTGGAGTGGGATCAAGTAAGTTTGACAGCATGGATTAAGCTGAAACCCATACTCACAGTGCTGGAAGACCCCGTGGCTCATAAAGCACTAACGAATCTTGCTATAGATCGATCTTGGAGCCACTTAGTCATTTCCACATTGTTGAGCCCTCTAGCATGCAGGTCCATGGCTAGCAGGATAGCCGGCGCCAATTCTGTTTGGTGGGCGTTGCTTGACAACGCTGATCAAATGTATGGGATGCCCGAACTGCACCCAGTCCACACGCAGCAATAATTCCGCGAGTGAATGGCACTCCGCGGATGGGGATAGACCCGCCACTCAGTCGGGATGTTGACCACTGGGGTGGCTTCATGATTATCGAGCGAAAACATTCTCGGTGTAAGACCTAATGCATTGCTCCAAGCCCTTTTGGGCCGGTTGGGGAACTTCCGCGTCCGTTGTGGAACGGGTAATACGGCGAGTCCTTAGGGCAGCAAGACCAACACAGAAATCACACCGGTGTGGGCCACAGCAGAAGAGCGCAGACTAGTGGTCATGATGGAACTCAACGATAAACCAGTGAACAAAACGGGTCTCACGGCTTTTTGAGCATCACAAGACATTTTCGTGCCTCTGACAATGCGACCATTCGCGGATGTGGTATCACAAACCAAGACCCGCTACTGATCCATGAGAAGCACAAAGCTAAGCCTGGTTCATTGCAAAGATTACACAGATCCAAGAAAATCCGTCTTCTACCCTTGTAAGTGGCTTGCTCATGGGGACATTGTTGGCAGCGCCACCATTTGTAAAACACAGTCTGCCATCCAATGTTGTCCATGAAGGTGGTCACCCTTTTAGACTCCTTGAAGAGCTTGCAGAGTTGTCTGCGAGACAACTTGCCCTTCGCTACTGCTTCCCCAGGGTCCTTCCACATGCCCTTCATATGCTGATATACAGCAAAGTCCCCCTCCACCCTCAGGCAGCCATGTACATGTCGTCGTAAAAGGGTACGCGTTCCCACACCACCTTTCACGCCCAGTCCAAGAGTTCTGGAAGATGCACAAGCCACTGATACTTGTTGTTTCAATAGCAGATTGTAGATACTATAGTCTAGATGACTGCAACGATAGCAGCCACGGCGTAGACCAAAGATGAGATCACAGTGACACTGGACCCGAAGGCGAGTGCCGCTGCACTGCTGCTTTCGACGGTGGTGGTTGCTGAAGCAGAGCTTCCTGAAGTGCCTGAAGCAGAGCTAGAGGGAGGTGTGGCAGAGGCAGTACCGTTCGAAGGCACATTTGAGGAGCTGGCAATTGCCGTGGCAGAGGTGGTTGAAGAGGCTGTATCGGATGACGTCGATGTTGTATTTGTCGCATTAGATGTATCGAAGTCGGATGCGTCGAAGGTGCCTACAGAGTAGTACCCAGGCTTACCACCACCTAAACGTTTCGATGTGTCAGTATCGGATCATTTACGTCTCTTGGAAGAGCGCCAGACTTGGTCAAACACAACTCACAGGTATTAAGGGCATAGCCGGGGCAAGGCTCAGTGCACTCGGACGCGTCTACTTTCTTGTCGTCCGGTGGCAGGCTGTCAAGGCAGAAGCAGCCTGATTCCCGCATTGCGATCACAAATTGATCCGATTGCAAACACTCCTCGGCACACGCGCTAAAAGTGTTGAATGCCAAAGTGTGCTCGTTGTCGACAGCGTCGAAGACGTAGCATTGGGTTTCGGATCCATCCTTCCTAACATCCAGGGTTTGACCGGCTGCCGCGAGCTGGCCGAGGGATAACAAGAGGCTGATGTTAAGCTTCATTGTAGAGGTAGAGTTGCCGTGAATATGAGTGGTCGGGTTGTGTGTATGCCAGAGATGCTTGAGCGGGAGACGGTGGTGCAGTCGCGTGAGCTAAACGGTGGTGTTCACAACGCCCGCCCGCGTGAATACATATATGTCGCCACCCCCTGATCCTTGCTCATGCAGGCGGTGTCCTACAGCAATTACATCTAGCAGCGAAGGATGGCT
This sequence comes from Diaporthe vaccinii, assembly GCA_039880775.1. Lineage (NCBI taxonomy): Eukaryota > Fungi > Ascomycota > Sordariomycetes > Diaporthales > Diaporthaceae > Diaporthe > Diaporthe vaccinii. Next base: position 4,051,120 of record JBCEDN010000001.1, read on the forward strand.
GAAGGATCAAGCCAACCATAAAAGCGGGCCAGGAAAACGAGACCGTGATCGTGTTGCGGCTAGCCCCTGCCGACCTGACTGCGTTGGCACCGCCGTGTCGTCTCCACTCTCCCAGAATCCATAATGAAGAGCTCTCTGGACATAAGCCAAGTCGTGAGCACTTGGTTGTTGAAGAAATCCATGCACACCGAGCTGAAGTCGGTGTACATAGTTTATCTATGAGCTTAAAACAACTGCGTAATTTGAATACGGCCTGATGATTTTGGGCCCTGCTTTTCCTACCTCCTTATTTTGCCACTGCTAGCCCTCGCATGACTTCATCTTCCGGATGCATTCCGAGAAGGAACAGTGGGCGGGGCCTGGGCGCAGGCAGCAACTTATCATCACACTTGCTGCTGTTTCGGGAGCGGCACCCGTTTCCGTGCTTCTTGTTCACATATTTGGAACTAAAACATTCCTAAACCCATTCGGTTTTCATTGCTTGCCGTAATGCCAATATGACTGCTTAAAGGTACAACAGCCCGCAGCGGGCCTGCTACGTAAGGGTTAAATCCAGTATATACGGCAGACTGCCAACTAAACACACAAATTCCTCCAAAAGCAGCTCTCATATGATTTTACCATGTCTTTACTGTAGGTGATTGTGATATAAGTGGCTGAGTTGGGTGAGTTTGTACATAAAAAGTGCACGATTGAGGATATGGGTATCCACATACCTTCCCGGTGCCGCCGCTTCGGCAGGCCGCCGTCCATACAGGAGCAAAGATGCAGTAACGGGAGACATCTAAATTAGAGAGCGGATATTTGCACCAATCAAACCGGATGGTACACCGGTACTTACAGCCCACGCTCATTATACTTACACCCCAATTCACATGCCTAATTTGCATTAAATATATAATCTGGGTGTATATAAGCATTGGTATGTGATTAGGGGGTGTATGGGTATTGGGTGTTTGGATTTGTGGTGTATGGGTATTGGGCATGCAAGTTGGGATTGGGCGTTGATTTAATACTGGTGATGTATCGGTGTACTATCTGAGACGAATCTGCTAGCTCCTGCCATAGTAGACTGCTCGGCCAAAAGACCAGTAATTTCCAATCGCAATTGGAAATACCCAGCAGCATATAAGTGCCGTACCGTCACACTATCCGTTTCGACCGGTGCGAATATCCACTCTCCTACATTATGTTTTGATAGGTCCTTTCGTCTTTCCTTTGGATCTCAGTGTGGCAACTCTTTCATTATGGAGTGCCGTCATGAGGCAGACAATTGTCTATCGAATATGGCAAGAACCGGTATTGATGTTTGTTGCTTCGGGAATGGCATTTTAAGCAGAGGATCAATTGCTTCCCAGGTCTCGAGCTCGCCCTCTCCTTTATCAGGGCTTGCTTCTCCGGAACCAAGTTTCTCGTTAATCGGGAGAAGTGCCTCGAAAAGCAGTAGCGGGTATGACGGTGACACGGTACTGCACTGGGTTGCTAGGGCATCAGCCTAACCAGTCGTGCTGACACATAAACAATGCGATCACAAAGCACCAACAAGTGGATGGTGTTACCGAACGGCAAAGCTTTGGTCTTGAGCTACAGACCCACGGTTTACTAGGTACACACAGACTGTACATCACGAACTTCTCTTTTCCAGCACTACCTAAGCCTTGACCAAAGGCTTTTCACCCTCACCCCTATACGCCGGGTGCTTTGCCAATGCCCCGAATAGCACGTGCGCAATGCTGTCTCCAGCCTCGTTATTCTTTCCTTCATTGACAGCCTGGGATTCAACCCAGTCCTCACGCCCTTCGACAGGATGCTGTATCTCGTCTTTAAGCGATTTGCAGCGGTATCCCTCTCGCGACTTGCGCATCATGATGGAGAAATTGAATGCCTCTTTGCACAAATCCAACTTCCCGTCCCACAGCTGCTTCTCAGCCTGCACCGGGCCGCATTTATTGAGGATTGGCGCGAGGAAAATGAAGAGCTCGTTGGCGACAAACTCGCTGTAGCACTGCTGGATCTCGAGAGCCTCGACACACTCCAGCGTGGCAAGCCGCCAGTTGGTTAGCACCCATGGCGATACTGGTGTGGTTGTTAGAACATGATTCATATTACCCCGACTACTACTCGTTTTGATTCTCAGGGGTGAGATCTGATCGTTTCCCTGGAGTCGGCCTTGATGACTTTCTCACTTGAGATCGATGGCAAACAGTTGGGAACAGTGCAAGCGAAGTTCTGAAGCATACCCAAACCGAAGTATCCACAGTCTTGGACACCAGATGAAGGAGATACTCGGCGACGGGCAGTCTAGATGACGTTGTAAATTGGAGTTCGGTAAGGCTTTCTTGGGTTCAGTGGTAGACGACTCTATAATAATTCAGAACGTGTTAGAACTTTCCCAATCTTGAGGACTGTCGCATCGAAAAGACTATCGGAGTCATGCTGCATTGGCAGATTGGAACATAGTGCCTGTCAAGGCAGAGATGTTGACTTGAGCAAAATAACATTGACAAAACAGCCCTATGCTCTTAGAAGAAAACGCAATCAATTACACTCAGTTAATATTAGTATTACTATAGTCAGAAGCGTACTTTCCATCATCTTCAAGAAGTTTTCTTGATGACTGATCTCAATACTCTAGGCCGATAGAACAACCTGGAGTTTTTAGTCCTATTCCATGACAATGCACCTGGTATATCACGTGGCTAACATTTGAGACATCGCAAGCTGCCGGGCTGAATGCAGAGAAAATAGTCAACCATTCCCAACCGCTGTACTAGTGATGAAACCAGTTTGGCCTTACCTACTTGGTTGCTCTATAATACCACGACTCGGATGTCGACATGTGGTTTGTTAGCGCCATAGTCGTGGAAGAGGCCAAAGGAGTTCCCAAGTGTTCTACTGGCCGTCTCTGAGAATGGCTCGGTTCGTTCAAACAACGACGAGAGACTGCGGGAGTCGAGACCTTGTTTCTTTCTTTCAGCTGGGCCGATGATGCTCATTGACTGTAGATTCAATCACATTGCAACTCTCCGGCTCCTCAATTATCTCTAATATGTCAAGAAGGTCCAGGGTCAATGCCGTGTCAATCAGTGAAATCGATAGTAAAGCATTGGCGAAGCTGGATTGTCCCGTACAAATTCCAGGGACAACCAACCAATGGTTAATTGCAGGCGAAGTCAGGCGTTGGCGTTTGAGAGTCTAAAATAAGCACCGCATACAGTTAGCTAACTTCCATGCCAATACATCGTGGGATTCGCTAGTGTAAATGGCAAGGCGGCTGCGCATTTTTCTGCAGGCGTCATTTGGTAAAAGGCCAATACCAAGGGAGGCGGAGTATCATTCCCCACTCAGGAAGCAAATGCAGGCCAGGAAGATGCGACTATAAAAGCCAGTGCTTCCTTCTCGAAGCCATCGGTGGCGGAGAGTAACCCGGGAGTTGGGTAACAATTGATCCCCCTTGAATACTCCTTAACCATGTCTGTTCCAGCTCTTCCCTTCGTTATGGTGGCTCTCCTTGTGGGGGCCGCCATCTCCCACGAAGGCCACGGAGGTACCTGTGGCCCATTTCAACTGACCACGACTTCGGGCACATTGTACTCTGCGTCGAATGGCACGCAATTTCCCGGGTCAACCGAGACCGAACTGGAGCCGGCCGAGTACCTCATCTCTGATAATGGGACACTCACAACCCACGATGGTTCTCTCTGCGAATTCCGACGTCAGTTTCCCACCGTAGCAAGAGGGGTTAGCTATCCCCAAGCTGTCACTCAGACTGATTCATGGCCAACAGCATACCTGATATGTCTCCCGAACAATACTCACTCAGAAGGAGATGGCGCCTTTGTCATCGGCGAATTTGGACGTCTTTCCTACTCTAATAACGACAACTTCAACGGTTGCAGTCCGGTGGTGGAAGACGGATCAACTTTCGAAGACATGCGTATATTCCCCGGCAATACTTCCTCAGGTGATGGCTCGGGGATTGCATCATGTGGCTCTCTTGCTATGCAGGCCTCACGCTGTCACCCTGGTGATAATGACACAGGATCCAACGCCAACGCCAATGTCAATGTAACAGGAGGAACGAATGGTGCAAACAGTACTGAAGACGCTACAACCACAAGTGGCACAGCAAGATTGATGATGGGTTTGAGCACTTCCATTTACGGTCTGTTCCTAGCTTTCGGGCTTTCTTTGTCGTAATTAGCTGGGCATCTTCATTCTTCACTGCCGACGTTAGAAGCGTGCCCTTGCATGTCTACTGTTGGTGGTTGGTCGTATATCTTCGGTGTCTGCGGTATAGGCATCGAGGACGTGATCTACTCTGTACCTATGTGTGACCTCCTATAGAATACATCGAGTCACTGTATATGTATTGTCGCATATTCAGGTGATCCCGACGTGCAAGCCAGCACAGCGGCGAACCTGTTCCAGCACATTACTGTGTTTTGGTTGCTTCTTCGCCCCGGTCCGTGGGAATCGCATCAAAGACGCACACTTGATGGAATATGGAATGGCGCACTGTAGGATTTCCTAGTCTGGTCCGGTGGAGATACCTGTGCCAGCCTGTTCTGAGACTGTGGGTGGCCTGGTTCATCGTTGCACACCCAGGGGCTGGGGGCAAAAAACCGCTATCGCTATACTCATCCCTTCCCGTAGACTTAATTTTAATGTCAAATACAAGCCAGAAAGCATCTTCGATTAACTTATCCATTCGCGAAATTAATCCTACAGGTGGCCAGGTGGTAGCTTGGAATAGCATCATGATGCTGAATAATTCAGGGTGGCTGTGTGCTAGTCTACATACATCAACCAAAGAAGGTACAGAGGTACAAAGCCACCGACGTGTGGAGCTGCGGGGTTACAGAGACACAACGACATCTAGTGCCAAGCTTTTCAGGGACCCTGGCTGATTAGATAGTGGACTTGTCTGCCCAACACCGCCAAAAATTTCCTCGGCAGAATAGCGGAATTCACTACCTGCTCTACTACAACCGCCTCAACATCAGCATTCCTGCAGCTTAACCGACAACCCATCCCGCACACCAACTGTATCTCACCATGGCTGGAACCACATATAAGAAACGATCGCGAGACGAGGCGTCAAGGTCCAAAGCAGCACCGCCACTGAAAAAGCAGAAGAAGAAGCCGCAAGCGCCCAGCCACAACGACGAATCCGACGACGCGCAAGAGTTCCAGGCCGTCAACCTGCTCGACTCGGACGATGATGACATTCAAAATGCAGAAGTAGATGATGGCGGAGATTCGGGATCTGACGTCGACTCCATTGGCTCATCGTCGGGCTCAGAGGACGAAAGACCAAGAAAAACAAGAACAAAGCCCACAAGGCCACAGCCAATAGCAAGGGACGTGCCGGCGAACAGCCTGGCAAAAGACGCGCCGGGCTCAAAATCCAGGTCCAGCTGGGACGAGAAACAAGACCAGAGCGAGGACGAGGATGAGGGCGACAATGACGAGTACTCCGACCTAGACGAGGCGCTCAGCTCTGACGAGGCTGGCGGGCAGAACGAGGACGCACAGGACGGCTCCACGAAAGCCAAGCGCACGTCAAAATCCAAGCGCAACGACCCGGAGGCCTTCTCGACGTCCATCTCCAAGATCCTGGGGACCAAGATCTCGGGCAAGAACAGGGCCGACCCTGTGCTCGCCCGGAGCGCCGACGCGCGCGAGCGCGTCCGGCAGGTGCTGGACGAGGACCTCGACCGCAAGGCGCGGCGGAAGATGCGCGAGCAGAAGCAGCGGGCGATGGAGAAGGGCCGGGTGCGGGACGTGCTGGTGGCGACCAACGGCACCTTCAGCAACGTCAACCCGGTGACGGGCAAGGTGGTCAGCGACACGGACGGGGAGACGACGGCCGAGGTCCTGGCGACGGAGCGGAGGCTGCGCAAGGTCGCGCAGAGGGGTGTGGTGCAGCTTTTCAACGCGTTCCGGACGGCCCAAGTCAAGGCCGCCGAGGCGGAGCGGGTGGCGCGGAAGCAAGGGGTCATCGGCATGGACAGGAAGAAGGACAAGGTCACCGAGATGAGCAAGAAGGGCTTCCTGGACCTGATTGCGTCCGGGGGCGGCGGGCTCAAAAAGGGACCCATCGAGGAGGCTTGATCCCGTGGGGGTTGGGATTTGCACTCCTGGCACCAAAGACCCGGGTTTTGCACGGAAGCCAATCCATATCATTTTGTCTTTGAGTAGGGTTCTCCAATTCGAGACATCCTGTGTGTCATATGCACACCCAGCAGGCCCGATCTTGCCGGCGCATAGCACGGCATCCTGACAATACATGTACATACATATACAGATTAGCCCCCTCCCGAAATGGGGGCTCGTTAGATGATTGTGGACAGCGTGCCTCTGCCCAATAGACCATCGTGCTCACGGCTGGCCAGTGTCGTCCACGGCAGGTGGCCAGGCGTGTTCTAGGACTGCATCCAGTCCCTGTCACTCGGATGGCCCGAAGCGACCCGTCTTTCGGGATCATGCTGTGTCTATCCGTGTCTTTTCCCTATTTGAAATCGCTAGCCTGCAGGTTCCTAGTCATGGACGGCAGCTTCACCACCAAGCCATCCAGCTCTGGGGCCATGACGACCTGGCATCCCAGACGACTGGTCTCGGTCAGGCCGAAGGCCAGATCCAGCATGTCGTTCTCGTCGTCGTCAGGCTCTGGCATCTTGTCGTATAGGTCCTCGTTTTGTACGATGACATGGCACGTTGAGCAAGCGCAAGACCCACCGCATGCGCCTGGAATGGAAAGAAAGTGTCAGCTCCACGAGAAAGCAAGGCTCAGCGTAGGTGGGAGAAGAGATGGCCGAGGGGCCTGGAGGGCGCTTGCGACCGCGTACCTTCCATCTCGAGGTCATGGGCCTGGGCTATGTCGAGCAGGTTATCGCCCTTTGACACGGCCACCTTGTGTTCCTGGCCGTCCTTGTCAATGAAGGTGACCCATAGCTCCTCGCCTGGCTTCGGCGGCTCGACGTGGCCATGCCTTGTGGACGGGGTCGAGGAGAACGATCGCACTGATTCCGAAGGGGCAGGTCGGATCAATCGGGTGAAGACCCGGAAGTTCGGCGAAGTGGCGAGGGCTTTGGATATTGTAACGGGCGTGGTACTTGTGCTTCCGAAGCGGCGAAGACATGTTGGTGAGGGCTTTTGCGATGAGGAGGGCCGGAGGCGCGTCAAAGCCCGCGCAAATGTTCGCGGAGTCGCCATGGCTGTGAGAGGCAAGGGACGTGGCGTTGGAGAGGGACAGGGGGAGGAGAGAGGGGGAGGAGGAGGAAAAGGTTCGAAAGAGGACGGAGGGTTGGTGGGGTCCTGGTGTCTTGATATTGGTATCGGGACGGGGCTCGATATTGTTCTGCCTCGCCAACAGAGCAGCCTAGGCTGAAGGCTGCCAATGCGCGAGTGTGTGCGAGAGGTGTGGTGAGTGCAAGCAATGCGCTGAGGTGAAATGTGACGGGCTCTATGGCATGGCTGTCAATGCATGTTGGCTGCGGTTGGCATACAGGCGCAAGTGTATGGCCCGCTTGGAGGTGTGAGTCGAATCTTCCGTATGTGTTGGGCCGGACCTGACGTGCGCACCCGCTTGCCGTCCTGTCCAACGCCAATGCAAGAGCTCCGGATCGTCAGCAAAATTCGAGACAGGGATTGATTTGATCTTATCGATAACGAATTACAGGTGCCCGTCTTCATTATGTAATCCACCCGTCCCACGATCACCTTGGAGGGGTGTGCAGTGGAGAGCACTAACAGAAAGCTCATGGTAGCATGTAGGACTCATAAGAGGGACGGGAAGATAAGGTGAGGGAGTGGTGTAGTACGGTATGATGAGACTTCATGCACTTCAACTTCAACCCGACGGGTGCATGACGCGCTTCCAAGTCGGAGCTTGTTTACCTCTCTTATCGATCCATCAGGACTCGACAGGCGCATCCTCTCCCAATCCCAAAAGTGGGCAGCACACCCATGCAGCTGCCACTCTGATCTGAAAGCTCTTCTCTGCTTTTCCCCGCCGCGAGACCCATATCGCATCGCATCGCATCGAATCGCATCATCCAACCATCACCCACCTTCGATTCAGAACATCACGACCACAACAAGATCACCACCTCATCTCGACCACACCCAGAACCACGACTTCGACCACGATCACGAATTGAGAACGACTGCACGAGATGATGACCACCATCGCACCTACACAATAAACAAAAAGACGTGCATACCCGCCTCCATCCGGCTGCATCAATTCGCCGCCCCAGAACAGCATGTCCATCAACGGCAACGGCTCCAGCAGCCGTCAAGGAGTCAACCCCCTCCGGCCATACTACATCCCTCCCACCATCGGCGACCAGGCTGCCCACACATCCAACATCCCCGGCCCCAATGCCTTCTCCCGCACCGCGCCCTCGACGTCGTCCTCCGCGCCGTCGCCGTCACATGCCAGCCCTCCCGGCCAGTACGCGTCCAAGGCACGCGACATCTTCTCCGACCTCGACTATAAAGACTACATTTCCGATCCCTCGCCCTCGGTCGTCCGCTCCGTCAAGGATCTCGTCGACGAGCTGATCTGGAAGTACTCCTCTGTCTTCCTGGCCCAGCCCTTCGAGGCCGCCAAGCTCCTCCTTCAAGTCCGCGCCCAGGATGATCTCGGCGGGCTGGCAACAGCCTCGCCTCCAGTCACGCCAGCCGCAGTTTCCACAAAGGCGAGCTTCAAGAGCCCGTGGAACGAGGATGTACGTGCTGCTCTGCGTGCTTGTGAAACCCGTTAAATGTTCCGACCCCCAACTCCCAACTGCCAGCCCAGTGGGCCTTGTCTTGCCCCTCGTCCACGAGCTGGCCTTCGTGTACCCGTGCGGATCGCTGACTTGGCAACATAGATCCCCGATTCCGACTCCGAGGGCGACGAGCCAGCCTACTTCACCTCTAACGCCCCCACTACGCCTTCGCCAGCACGCACAAGGAGGAGGAGATCCTTAACGCCCCCACCAGACTCACCCCAGCCGACTAAAAAGCCAGAAGTGCCACCCCACATCCTCAACATCAGCCGGCCTGATTCCATAAGCGAAGTCCTATCACAGCTATGGCAGAGAGAAGGAGCCTGGGGAACGTGGAAGGGCACCAATGCTACATTTGTATATTCCGTCCTTCAGTCGCTACTGGAGAACTGGTCCCGCAGTCTGCTGAGTGCACTCTTTGACGTGCCGGACCTGGGCTTGAAGACCGATCTAGACAGGCTTGTCGATATCGCATCGCCCTATCCATGGGCATCCCTCGGCGTGGCGGCAGCTGCTGCAGTTGTTACAAGTCTCGTCCTCTCGCCGCTTGACCTTGTTCGAACGAGGTGAGTCTCCTTGGGATTTACCTGTTCAACGATCTGGACCAAGCTGACCCTGCCAGGCTGATAATCACGCCTACAACACGTGGTCCGCGACGAACAATCGCCCTTCTCCGTTCTCTTCCTTCCTACCTGTGTCCCTCGAGCCTCTTCCTGCCGACTGTCCTACACTCCCTGGTGCATCCCGTGCTCGCCCTTTCCACGCCGTTGGTCTTGCGCACCAAATTCTTAATCGATAGCGAGTTGTCACCGGCCACCTTCTCGGTCGCCAAATTCTGCTCCTCAGCCGCGGCTCTCCTCATTAAATTGCCTCTGGAGACCGTCCTGCGGCGCGGCCAAGTCGCCGTTCTCAGCCAACCCAGCTACACCCAAGCCGCCGAGGGAGCGGCCAGTCCGCCCACATCATCCAAGACCGGGAAGCATTCCGGCGGGGCCAAGACTGCCACATCCGCACCCCTGGAGGCAATCGTACACCCTGGCAGATACCAAGGCGTAGTCGGCACCATGTACGCAATCGTCAACGAGGAAGGATCCCGAGCCGTGCACGCAGCACCGCCAGCAGCCACCAAGGGAAAGGCCGCCTCTAAGAAGGGCAAGAAAACAGTCGCCGAGGCTGTTTATCGACGTGGGCAAGGACTGGATGGCTTGTGGCGGGGGTGGAAGGTTAATACATGGGGTCTGGTCGGGCTATGGATGGCTTCCGTGGCTGGTGGAGGCGGTGACGGGGAATTCTGAGCAGCGCGTTGCATCGCATCATCTCAAACTCGCAATGAGACGGTGTCTCTATTGCAATTGGGCTCTGAGCCAGGCTAAGTATCCGGCCACCGGCTTCCGACTCAAATGGTAGCCCCGGAAGTTGACTCATGGAAGACGCAAGCCCTAGCTAGAGCGGGGCAAGGTTTACTATTCATCAAGGCAGCGGGAGTTTGGCGGCGGCTTGGATGGGGCGGGTGCACTCTACTCATGAACATCGTATGATATCCCCCTCGTTGAGCTTGATATACATTGGCATAGAGGCCACCCAGTGTGTGAATACGATCCTCTCGCAAGTTACCGTGGCGGAGCAGTTGCAAAATGTTAAACAAGACCCAGTTGGACATGTTAACGAAAGACCAGGTCGAGTGTTCCTGGCCGGTAATTTGGGAGCGCTCCTGGCTCCTTCGAGGTGACCTAGCCTAGCATGCAGGCTATTGTGAGGCACACCTGTGTACTAGAGACAGTAATCGCCCAGCTTGTCAGCTGTTCGATACGGCTATACCGGCACCGCCTTCTCTGATTGACCTTGTCGCCCGCGATTCGAAGACCCGGAGTCCAGAGCGCGCGCCCCTAATCTGGGGATCAGCAAAGAGCCTCCTTCCTTGGCACAATATGCAGCACGTGGTAGCTTCCTGTCAGATGCTGCTAATCTTGGTCGCATCCCTCGTTTGCTCCCGGCGCAAATTGAGTCTTGACAGGAGCGTTCGGCCGAGAATTGTTCATGCTTGGGCCGGCTTACTGGTGGAGGAATTCGGTGCTTTCCGGGGGAGCTGTGCGTGCGCGGCCACCTAGGAAGGTTGTGACCACAACACACGTACCCCTGGAGCAGGATTGCGCAATCGAGCTTTCCTTGATGGGATGCCCGTATTGGAAGCAAAGTCGCCCGAGACATCTCGACCATCATTCACCATGGCCCACTATGTCTGCGAGGGATGCAACAAGCCGGGTTCACTACAATATGGCCCTTCCCATTCGGCACCGTTTCCCTGCTGCATTCTCTGCTCTCAGATCACTGCATGGATCAGACGAGTTATGACCATCAACTATTTGCCTCGACTAGCATTTCCTTCTACACGAAGAAAACTTGCCTCGATATCCACCTATGACTAGGTGTGACTAGGTAGTCACAAGTCGATGTTACGCCAGGGGCTTATGCACCCCAGGTCTTGGCGGGACGTGATATGCGGCGGGAGACAGGCCCCCGAGATTGCCTGTTACGGAAAGCATAAGGCTGACGATGCCTGCTGCTCGTCGACACGATGGAGGCTCGAGATCTGATCACAGGTCAGAACGGGCACACCGCTCGGGCCAAGTGGTTGCCCCAGACTTGGATGTTGCATGGCGTGAAGCTGCATGCTGATGGTTGTTGATGGTTGACGACCGCCTTCTGAGGCCATCCATTGGTGGACCACAGTTTATTTGAGAGGACGGCTGTTCCCTTCCATGGGTGCATCCATCTTGCAGATATCCAGTCGCGAGACAGATGGCTACCAAGGATAGGACATCTTGGGCCTCAAAACATTTCCAATTGCGGTGCTCACGGAGGTTTCTTGGATGGGTTTCTGAGCATCGCGGAGGTCAAAGTTGAGCAGAAGCTTCCGGGATTGGGCATATCGCCGATCATGTTGGCAGCATGGTCGGCTTCTCGGCTTCTATTGACGGAAGACTCTCGTCTGGTTACAGTCGCTATGTTGGTAGACACCGGGAACGCGACAGCAGTGGTGCCGCTTTTCCACCTGGTTCCACGAATATATCTATGTAAAAGACTAGCTATCTCTCTCACTGCGTATTTCGTGAATTCCACAGATGGCTTAGGTTATAAAGCCATACTAGTACAGAAGACAATTGATCGCAAGATGGCCATCACCTCAAAGCAAATCATCAGCCTCATCGCAGGAGCTGCAACCGTTGTAGCTCATGGACATGTCAACAATGTGGTCATCAATGGGGTTTACTACCAGGGTTATGACCCGGGCAGTTTTCCTTACATCCCGAATCCTCCCATCGTGGCGGCCTGGGCAGCCTCCAATCTGGACAATGGCTTCATTGCTCCCGACGCCTTCCAGACATCAGACATAATCTGCCACAAGAATTCGACCAACGGCGGTGCCCACATCCCAGTGAAGGCGGGGGGCTCCATCTCCCTCCAGTGGACGCCCACCTGGCCCTCAAGCCACCACGGGCCGGTCATCGACTATCTCGCCAGCTGCGGGGCCTCGTGCAAGACGGTGGACAAGACGACGCTCAAGTTCTTCAAGGTCGACGGCGTCGGCTACATCAGCGGGTCCGGCATTGGCACGTGGGCCGCCGACGTCCTCATCGAGAACAACTCGACCTGGCTGGTCAAGATCCCCGCCGACCTCGCCAGCGGGAACTACGTCCTGCGGCACGAGATCATCGCCCTGCACTCCGCGGGCAGCGTGGACGGCGCGCAGAGCTACCCGCAGTGCTTCAACCTCGCCGTCACCGGCACGGGGAGTGTGCAGCCGAGCGGCGTCTTGGGTACCGCGCTGTACAAGTCGGACGACCCTGGCATCCTGTACGACCTGTACGGGACCACTCAGAGCTACGTTGTGCCTGGGCCGACGCAATATACGGGGTTCCCGAGCTCGGTCGTCCAGACCAGCTCCGTCGCGACGACCACGAGCACAGCTATCCCGGGGTAGAGGTCCATAATATGATGTCTAATTTTGACACGGTGGCAGGTTGATAGGCAAGTACTGTGCTGGGATTGTGGACTCAACATTAGTTGAAGACATGATGCATATGTCGCAGGGAAGCCATTTGGTGGGACGCTTTTCTTGGGATCCTTGGATCGGATCGCCCAGTTGTAGCCGTAGCTATTACGAATATTATTGAAACTGATTCAAGAACGAAATTGTCTCTGGTATTCTCTTGTCGTACGGGTGACAATCTCAGAGGCCTGTCACAGAGGATTTATAATGGACATGAAGTTATTACTTATCTTGGTCTGACAGCGTGGATAGCCGGACGGACCCATGAGCGAGCATGCCCACGTGCCAGATTATGGTGATGGCATCTCGAGTCGGCCATGACAACCATACTGTAAATCTTTTGTCTGTACCTGCATTCCGGCCCCATATAAACAAATGATAATACAAATCAGATCTGGTCACGGACTCTGTACTCATTGATGTAGAGGCAACTTGCTGCAAGACCAATACGTCGAGAAAGGCAGGGCCAGTTCGCCTTCAAGGCTTTAATCAGATACGTATTACGAAGCGAATAGAGCCAACTAGACAGCAAGAACAAAGGGCTCGGTTGAGGCAGCATTGTGTGCCAGTCAGCCAGTCAGTGTTTGTACTGTAAACAGTCTAGGAGTCACCGACAACCCACAGCTTTCACGTGAGGGATCAAGGAGAATGTGGAATCGGTGATTCGCTCGGGTCGCCTATTCGGATGCAGCTCGGGAGACGAATGCAGAATCAAGGCGAGGCGAGGGAAAGGTTTCCCCGGAGAAGCCGGGATACACTCAGAACACATGGCTCTGGGTCGACCGAGGTCAAAAAGACCAACCAGCTTCCCCAGCTGAGTGTACATACAAGACGATTGATGTGGGCGTTGTTGGAAGTCCCTTCCGGATCAGTCTCTGTTGACGGACTGTGTCCGTTTCGATAATCTGCGGCCTGCACTTTTTTCTGTTTTTTTGTGGCGACTGTCCGGGGTGCTGCAGCATGTACGTACTTGGTACTACTGTATGTGCATGGATGCACATTGATCAATGGTGTGGTTCAAAGAAGCTTTCTAGCCAAGGATTGTCCGTCGGTGGGGTCACAGGGCTTGAGACCGACTTCCTGATGGACCAGATAGCCCTCGACGGACAGCTGGACCGGCAGTGTGACCCGTCATCTTCACCGCGCGGTCTCACATATGAACCATGCCGTAGCGGAAGAGATGTGCGCCTGAGAAAAGCTCGTTGAAGAAATGATAGGTCGCGATGACGAAACCTCGTTACATCGTGAAGTGGATATATACCAAGTCAGTAAACCAGCCCAGATATCCCGAACGATCAGCGATGAGATTTTGGGTTTGCCGAGCCCGGACCGATTCGCCGATGCGCGTACATGGACAAATCCTCGCACTGGGATTTGCCCGAGATCCTGGGAGGTCCGTGGCGATCTGCAGGCGTTTTTGAGCCTCAAAACTCTGCCCTTTTCAAGTCGGATTGCAGGTCAAGCACATGCATGGGCCGAGACGCGAGGGAGATGCAGGGCTGTCTTGACTTGTCTGCAGACATGAATCTCGACAAGTGGTCCATGCAATTTAACCATGACCAGTGTCCCCAGAATAAAACGTCCTGCGAGGCTCCGCGGAAGCCTGCCAAAAACCCACATCATGACGGCATGCTGGGGGCGTCTTAGCCCCACTCTCTCGTGTGGTCTTCGCACACTCGCGAAGATCAGAGGCGATCAGATACGGAAGCCCCGGCTTTGCTGCCCTGCCGGCTCTGCCACGTCTGCCAGGCAGTGCCAGCTTTCCCTTTGCGGACAAATTGCCATCCCAGCAGCCATGCCGTCCTTTTGCACGCTTTGCGGTCTGCCTGTCTGCGTACAGTAGCGCCACAGGAAGCAAAGGAATTCCACGCCCACCGGCACAAGGAAACGATCAGCGAATCACAAGACATCCGACGGGCACGACAACAAAATGCCGCACGCCGGATGTCCAACTTGTCCATGTCATTTGCTAATGACCTCACATGTTCCTTGGGTTTCTATCATGTGGGCCCCCTCTTGCGCGACTTAGACCCTCCGGCCCTGCGAGGGCAGATGATGCCAGCGTGATGTGATGGACGGACGTGCAGCTGGGCGAGGCCGAAGGGGCGAGCCGGATCAGACGGCCGGTGAGAGAAAAAGTGCCGCAGGAGAGATAAAATGTCTCACGAGAATTCATTCAAAGAGAAGCTCCTCGGGTCTTGGATTTCAGTCGTTTGGATTTCCATTGGTTCCCTTTTCCGGTCCCTAGTTCTCCTACAATCCGCACACACTACTTCCGGTAGCAGGCGGTCGTGTCTCCAGTAGTAGGCGTTCTCAGGTGACCGTTCTTGGTGCTACTCCCTTGAATCCACCACGACAACGGCGAAGATGGCGTTCGGACACCACAAAGATAACAATGCTGCGCCTGCCGACGACGTAGAGGCTACGGCGGCAGACCGTACCGACGGAGGTCTTAGCCATGACGTCGATGACAGCGAACTGCCCGAGTATGAGGCTCTAGACCGGTTTATCACCAAATACGATGCCAGCGGCCAGCAGAAGGCGGCCGAGGAAGAGGAGGCCGAGAAGAAGAGGAAGCCCCCATCACTTCTCAAGCTGTTGTTCAGTGGCGACCTTGAAGTCGAGCAAAACCAGAACATTGTCGCCCCCGATGCATGGCTCGACACCGATATGCGAAAGGGCATCAGCGATCACGACGTCGAAGAACGCCGCCGACGTTTCGGTTGGAATGAGCTCACCGCCGAGAAGGAGAACCAGCTGAGGAAATTCATGGGCTTCTTCCAAGGCCCAATTCTGTACGGTGAGTGTTCACATCCTTGATAGATCTTATAAGACTATCAAGACCCCGTCGTGAGTATGAGAGTGGGATCTGACGTGCACTCTCTAGTCATGGAAATCGCCGCGCTTCTCGCCGTGGGTTTGAAAGACTGGATCGACTTTGGTGTCATTGTTGGCATTCTTTTCCTCAACGCCGCCGTCGGATGGTATCAAGAGAAGCAGGCAGCCGATGTTGTCGCCAGTCTTAAGGGCGACATCGCCATGAGGGCCACTGTCATCCGCAACGGCACGGAGCAAGAGATTCTTGCACGGGAGCTCGTCCCCGGCGACATTGTCATCCTCCAGGAAGGCCGGAGTATCCCCGCTGACTGTCAATTGATCTGTGACTACACCCACCCCGAGGATTTCAACGAGTTCAAGAAGCTCAGGAACGAGGACAAGTTCAACGGAGAATCCACCGACTCCGGGGATGAGAGTGCCAGCAACGAGAAAGGTGCAGGCAAGGAGCACTCTGAGGACCGTGACGACGACGACGACGCAAGGTCTATTCACTACGGCCTGCCCCTGGTTGCCTGTGATCAGTCCGCGATTACCGGTGAGTCGCTTGCTGTGGATCGCTATATGGGAGACGTGGTATTCTACACCACTGGCTGCAAGCGAGGCAAGGCCTACGCCATTGTCAAGACCTCGGCGCGCTACTCCTTCGTGGGTAAGACCGCCACCTTGGTCCAGGGCACACAGGATCGCGGACACTTCAAGGAGGTCATGGACAGCATTGGAACGTCCTTGCTTGTCCTCGTCATGTTCTGGATCTTGGCGGCCTGGATTGGAGGCTTCTTCCGGCACATCCCCATCGCGTCCCCCGGTGTTCAGACGCTTCTGCATTATGCCCTCATCCTGTTCATCATCGGTGTGCCCGTTGGTCTTCCTGTTGTCACAACCACCACCTTGGCTGTAGGAGCTGCATATCTGGCCAAGCAGAAAGCCATTGTTCAGAAGCTGACTGCCATTGAGTCACTTGCTGTAAGTTTTCTGGACCCCAACTCTCATGAATCCACCAACTGAATACTAATGCGGTTACCCGCCAGGGCGTCGATGTCCTCTGCTCCGACAAGACAGGCACACTGACCGCCAACAAGCTGAGTATTCGAGAGCCATACGTGGCCGAGGGCCAAGATGTCAACTGGATGATGGCTGTCGCCGCCCTGGCCAGCTCTCACAACATCCAATCCCTGGACCCCATCGACAAGATCACCATTCTGACTCTCAAGCGTTATCCCAAGGCGCGTGAGATTCTTCGCCAAGGATGGATCACTGACAAGTTCACTCCCTTCGACCCCGTCTCAAAGCGTATCACTTGCGAGTGCCGACTGGGCAAGGACCGGTACATCTGCGCAAAGGGTGCTCCCCGGGCTGTCGTAGACCTGGCCAACTGTTCAGCCGAGACCAAGAGCCTCTACAACCAGAAGGCCAAGGAGTTTGCCAGCCGTGGATTCCGTTCTCTCGGTGTCGCGGTCAAGAGGAACAACGAGGACTGGCAGCTTCTTGGCATGATCTCCATGTTCGACCCGCCGCGGGAGGACACTGGCCAGACAATCATTGAAGCCCAGGCTCTTGGTAAGTTACGATTCCAATCTTCCAACTGTCAATATGCTAATGCTAATATTCTGTTCAGGTGTGCCTGTCAAGATGCTTACTGGTGACGCTATTGCTATCGCGAAGGAAACCTGCAAGATGTTGAGTCTCGGCACCAAGGTCTACAACGCAAACAAGCTCTTCAACAGTGGACTGTCCGGCAGCTTGCAACATGACCTCATTGATCGCGCAGATGGTTTCGCCGAAGTCTTCCCCGAGCACAAATACCAGGTCGTCGAGATGCTTCAGCAGAGAGGATCTCTCACTGCTATGACTGGTGATGGTAAGCTTTGCCTCTTTCACAGCGCCCATCTCTATGGCACCGAAACAAGAGTTTCGTGCTGACATTAACAATCGCAGGTGTCAACGACGCCCCTTCGCTGAAGAAGGCTGATTGTGGTATTGCCGTGGAGGGTTCTTCCGAGGCCGCACAAGCCGCAGCAGACATCGTCTTCCTCGCACCCGGTCTCAGCACTATCATTCTCTCAATCAAGACGGCGCGACAGATCTTCCAGCGGATGAAGGCCTATGTGGAGTACCGAATTGCACTGTGCATCCACCTCGAGATCTACCTGACTCTCTCGATGATCATCCTCAACGAGACCATTCGCCCCGATCTCATCGTCTTCATTGCACTGTTCGCCGATTTGGCTACTGTGGCTGTTGCTTATGACAATGCCCATGTTGAACCCCGGCCCGTCGAGTGGCAGTTGCCCAAGATCTGGGTCGTCAGTCTCGTCCTCGGAACGCTGCTGGCCATTGCCACTTGGATCGTCCGGGCGACAATGTTCCTGGAGAATGGTGGTATCATTCAAAACTTCGGCTCGGTCCAAGAAGTTCTCTTCCTCGAGGTCTCCCTGACCGAGAACTGGCTCATCTTCGTCACTCGAGGCGGCAAGACCTGGCCCTCGTGGCAGCTCGTCGGTGCCATCTTCGTCGTGGATGTCCTCGCGACCATCTTCGCCTTGTTCGGATGGCTGTCCGGTTCGGGCGGTGGTGTCATGCGGACTACTCCTGAGACCATCTTCCAGAACTCGGACAACGGCTGGACGGACATCGTCACCGTGGTCCTCGTGTGGGCGTACTCGATCGGCGTCACCATCTTCATCGCCATCGTCTACTACCTGCTCAACAAGAACTCGTGGCTGAACGACCTCGGCCGCAAGAACAGGCACCACAAGGACACCATGATGGAGAACGCCCTGTTGCAGCTGAACAAGATCGCTATCGAGCACGATCAGAACCCTGAAACAGGCTCAGACAGGTACTACCTCGTCGAGAAGGCAGCTGCGGAGGATGATGATTAGACGTAATAGACCTACAATCTACCGTGACTGGGTGGAAGGAGTGGTCTTTATTTACAACTTAATTCGTTATATAACAAAAGCAGATTGCTTTTGATGTTAATGAGAACAAATATCAATATAGAAGTATAGAAGTTGATTGTGACTGGCAGTTGGGCAAATTGAATTGTTTGTGACCTAGGAGCTCTGCGAGAATGAATTCTTGAACGAAAAACCTGTCAGCCACATTTGGAAGAAGTGGACTCAAGACACAATCGTATCTGGGTGGGCAGGGTCTCGCAAGCTGCACGTGTGTGGATCTTAGGCTTTCTTTGCTTGGAGTGGTTATAGAGGGTACAGATGGATCTCCACAGGTTATCTGCATGTTATTCTTAGAATTCTCTTCAGACTTCTGGTTCCACCCACACAGTCTTCCACCGCTCACGATGCCCCAGAAAGACATGAAACGGCTGTCCGGTAGTAGCCCTCACGAGTTGGGCGTACACATTGTAGATCACGGCCGTATTTTCCACAAGACTCAGAATTAACCGTGGTGTCCAAGGCATCAGCCAATCCTCGTTGTTGGACCCCCGCGTTGCGCGATTACACAAGACATGGTGTGCCACCAAAATCTTGCAATGAATCAGAATTCCCCATCGCCTATCCCTCCATCACTAACCAGTCTAGATAACAGAGTCAGTTCACTTTGTTTCGGATATAATGCATTGGTGCAATCGTATGCGGATTCGCAGGGAGAAGGGGGAATGTCACAAATGTCAGATTCGGCCTTGCCGCGCATGGCGAATATACTATTGTATCCCAAAAAAAACGAGTGCAGTGCCATTCCTCAAACACATGAAATGACGCCTTGAAGCCTCGAGACGCTGACGAGGGGGATCTTCTCTCACCCATCCGAGTCATTCTATTCCATCGAGACTTGGCATGTCTGAGACGCGGTATCTACTCACGTCCAATCAACTCGGTCCATCCAATACCGTGGTGGCCCTCATTTAACTAAGCGGGTCGATCCGTTCCTGACGGTTGTGTCTACCCACGCACGCCGAAATGTCTCAGACATCGAGACGTTGAGGGCGTAACTCGTACCCACAAAAAAAGGTGCTGGTGATTGTCCAGAGACATGGTACCTGCTGGTTGAAGCTGGAGCCGGCCGACTGCGAATCTTTTCCCTGGAAGGCGAGCCTGAATCGTTTTGGAACCGTCGATCAGGAATTCCAGGCATGTACAGAGCGACCTGAGAAACCAGGGAACCTTAGAATCTATAACTGTAATGCTGCTTGCTATGTTGTCAGCAATATTTCCCTCAGTCATCCTCCTTCGAATGCCTCGCCCCAGCCATCCAGACCAATCGCGTTAAATAAGCGATTCGAGCTGAAATGGTGCTGCAAAAAGTTCTGCCTGCTCTGGGTTTCTCCCAAGGCGCGTATACGCGGCTCTGGAACCTCGACGAAAACGATGAGGTTGAGCATGAACGGGAATTGGAGGAGAAGCAAGCAACGGTCGGCAGCAACGAGCCTGCCTCCCGGCTGAACACCGGTGCGAGGCAGTGGATCTTTTTTCTGGCACGACTCCTCCTGCCATCCTTTTTGACCAACAGACTCTACGGCAGATCCAGGGCGAAGAACTCAGCACCTCGTCGACCGACGGCGTATTTCGACGGGCTTCGTGGAGTCGCCGCGCTGATTGTATACATATTCCACTACACCTACTTATGGTTTCCAAACCTGGGCGCCGGGTACGGTTCGAATGAAGGAAACCACTGGTTCTGGCAACTACCTATCCTGAGGATTGTACATTCCGGAAGAGCAAGCGTGTCCATATTCTTCGTGATTTCCGGTTTTGTCTTGTCCATCAAGACAGTATCGATCATCAAGGCGAGAGGCGGTAAGCTTGACAGCGAAAAGGCTCTTGATTCAATCTCGGGGTCCGTCTTTCGGAGGCCTTTCCGCCTCTACCCTTCGATTGTTGTCCAAACAGCTATCATCTCAGTGCTGGCTCGCTGGCCTAACCTGCACCTACCCACCGTCGACAACAACCCACACACCGTTCCACCGACACTGCCCACCGCGACTGATCAATTCTGGGGCTGGCTGAATGTGCTATCCGGGCAGTTCAACCCGTTCCAGTTTGTCCCCGGCCGCACGGTGCAATACCCGAATCCTTTTGATGGCCATCTATGGACTATTCCGGTGGAATGGAACGGGTCGATGATGATCTTCCTGTACCTGACTGCCTTTGTGCACTCGAAAGCTTGGGTCAGGACCTCGGTACTCATGCTCCTCATAGTCTGGGCGTACCGGTCTGGCTACGCTGACCAGGCGATCTTCCTCGCTGGCCCGCTACTTGCCGAAGCGTCACTCACATGGCCTCCATACCACACGTACGGCACCTCTGACGATAAGATTGCAATTGGAGATGTCGAAAATTCCGGCCGGAAACAATGGCACAGCTACAGGATGGCTCACCTTATCAGCCACTCAACCACAATCTTCTGGTTCCTGCTCGGATGCCACCTCTGCTCCTGGCCGGAGCAGCTGGGCCCGCAGACCCCGGGCTACCGGACGCTCGCCTCAAAGTACACGCCCGTGGCATACGTCGGCAACGAGCTCGCGATGCAGGTGTTCTGGCTGTCCTGCGGCGGCATCCTCATCATGATGGGGCTGATATACTCGCCGCCGCTCCGGCTCAACGGCGACGACGAGCCGCTGCTGCAGCGGCCCTTCACAACCCGCTTCGCCACGTACCTCGGCGAGATCAGCTACTCCATGTACCTCTGTCACGGCAGCCTCAACGAGATCGTCGGCATGCGGTTCCTCCGCCCCGCCTGGTATGCATATGGAGCTGTCGCCGCGGAGGCGCAAGCCCTGATGAAGGATAGTTCGGAAGATGCTGCGGCGATGTTGGATGCGGCAACTTCAACGTACATTAAGAAGTTTGTTTTGGGCATGTTTGTGAACACATTGGTACTCTTCTGGGTGAGCGATTTGTTCAACAGGGCGGTGGATGCGAGATCCGTCAGATTTACGAAGAAGGTCAGTGAGTGGGCAAGGAAGAAGTGTTAGATGGGGATAGCCTAGAGCATTTGTATCATCATTGGCTTAGCTGTTGACGCATAAAGTGATTTTTCCGTTGGTCAAGATATCCAGTACTATCGGTGGAAAGACGGGTCTTGGTTGTCATTCTGGGCGTTCCCGATAAATGAGACAGATCATGATGGTAAACAAATGTCAGCGGTGGCGAGCATAGTCAAAGTTTGTAATACGAATCGAGCTTTATGATAAATTTGAACCATTTTAGATTATTGTCGATGCACACTGCTTAAGAAGCATATGTGTACAGATTAAAAACGAGACCACTTAGATTATTGTGCAGTCTTTGGGAGCTCCTATTTTGAACTATATGCTCCTGCCTGGTTTGTGGAGTTCTGGTATGAGGATGGTTGCTTCAACATCAACTGCTTGTTCATCATATCTCCGACATAATTATTGGCCCGAAGGTGAAATATTGATACGTAGATAGGTGCTCATACCTCCCCCGGCAACCGTTTTGATACGAGCTTCTCATTCTAGTCTGATAATAGCTCTTGGACACACTTGGTCAAGTCCCATCCCTGCACGTCGTGTCCGCTCCTGCCTTCGATCCTTTTCTGTCCTCAGGAGCTCTTTCAGGATTTCAAGGTATGATTTACTGCGAACCCCACCAATGTTCTGCCTTTGCCTGGTGTCCTTAGGACCGTACATGCAGAGAACGACATGATCTGCTGCATTTTCGTATTGTGAAACGGTGATTATATCGGAGTCCTTTGAGGTATTTGGAACCGTCAAATTGCCCACAGGACTTTCAGTACCGAGGTATTTTTCACCGAAAGTGATGTGTTGTTCCAGAGAACTCGCCAGGAAGTCGTTTCCCTCGAGAATGTAATCGTACTGTCGACCAAGGTGCAGGAGACTCGTCCAGAATATGCCAACGCGATGATATGTCTGCTCTCCAGGAGAACAGCGAACCACAAGGGCCTGGACATCAACTCCGTATCCTTCTGCGCCATGCAAGCTGGTACGAAGCTCAAGTGGAAGGGCAAACACTCGATCGCCCTCCACGACAGGCCTGCGGCCCGAGGAATCCGAGGACCACTCGAAGTCCTTACGGGGGCAGTATTGTATTCTGGGGTTCTCGTCGATCGTAATTCCCAGACTGGTGACTCGCGCGGGGAGCAAGCAACCAGAGAGGATGGCATGCCCTCCGAGCTGGACGCCCAGGAAAGAATCTCCAGAAATAGCATCTGGTGCGCAGACACCCTCGACTAGGTCGCATAGCTGGGCTAGACTCTGGCCACCCCGAGTCACAAAAGACTTGGGCATATCATCTCGTGCCCATGACCAAGAGGGCACATTCTTGTTGACTCGGTCCACAGCTCCGACACTGCGTTCTCTCTGCCACATCATATCCTCTACGAAGGTTTGCCTCCACAGGCCTGCGAGGTAGTCAGCTTCTGACCTCCCAGTGAGTTCCATGGTCTTCTTTGCCAAGCCAGCCATCGCAGGTAGAGTATCTTCATTGCGGGTCAACTGCAGGTGAGTGAAGTCCTCGACTAGGCTCCTCCACATCTTCATTGATGAGGCCAGATCTGGTGTCGAGGGTCCCGTATCTTCTGTCTCGGGCTTGTTGAGTCCGCTCATCATGTGCTTGACCGCAGAGTTGACCCAGCAAAAATCAGACTCTGTCTTGTTGCCGGAACAGCATTCAAATACCAGCTCAAGTGTTGTGAAATGCAGCAGACGCCGGGAGATGAGACGTTCTTGCAGCACCCAAGCCCGTCTCAAAAGGGGCGCGACACGGTCCAAGAAAGCTGGGTTCCTTGTATATTGGTGTTCGAAGAAGATAGGATCTGCACATCTTCGCAGGCAGGTGTCCCGTTCTAAGCACCAACTGGGCACCGATGTTCGATACAGGCCCTCTTGGCTGCTGGAAGATGTCGCGGCAGCAATGGTGAGGGTTGCGTTCTCATATGTCATGGCCATTCTGCCCGCCTCTCTGAACCAGTCATCTGCATCATTCTGGATGATGCACAAGGAATCGATCCAAAGATATCGAATTCCGAGCTTGCGTGTGAACACCATGGCCTCTTGAAAGGTCTTTGGCAGCTCAGACCAGGGGATGCCGTCTGTCTGGTATGTGTCCACTGTCTCCGTTGTTGAGTCCAGTGGCTTTGCTTCCGGCGGCCCCCAACAGTGGCTCAGACAAGCATATTCGCCTCGCATATCGCCCTTGGTGACCAAGAGCATTGGGGATTGAAAGGAACATCCCTCGAAATCCATATCTCCGAGGTCTAGAATTCTAGTAGGGAGGAATGGGAGTCCAATGGTACAATTTGAGCGACATGCTGGGTGTTGTGATTTGCACTCATGAAGTCTCGATTTCGCCCATGCAACTGCTTCGTCAGAGCCTGTATTCCCGCATCTTTGAGACCGTTTTCGGATCGCTGTCCCAATTGGGTCAAAGCTCTCGTCATCGTGGAATAGTTCATAGAGAGGCGATGATATCTTCCACTCTCTCGGTCTTTCGGGCGTACGGGTGCTGGGTCCAGTCACAAAATCCGTTGTGAGGCTCGGTTGATTCTGGGCTTTCTCCCAATCAGTTTGACTGGCGTAGGAGGGATAAAGTGTAGTAAGTCTAATGCAAAGCCCCTGTATTCCGCGAGTCTCGTCGTAGAACTCCAACTGCGCGTTTGTGAATTGCAGATCGACGTCCTTGCTGATCAACTCAACCGCTGTCGAGAGAAGTTGGCAGCCTCGACAGAAACCAGTCTCCGCATTTTCAGCCAGCTTCTTCAGTGTGAAGCCATAGCGGGTATCGATGGAAGGGAGCTTCCCGAACCGTCGCCACTGCCTGCGCAGGAAATCTGCGTTGAGGTCCAGACACAAGGTGCAATCAGCGACGGTGTCGAGAAAAGGGTCTTTCGCTGTTCCCGCCATTCTGTGTCTGTTTCCTGGCACTGTCCAGAAAGATTTGATGATGTACCAATTCGGGTATTTGTTCGTCTCCACGAGACGTACTTTTGAATAGCTGCCTAATTTTCTGTGTCAACCTGGATTGCTGTCGTACCTGGAAAATGCGCTGTCTTGCTCCGCCCCCGAGGCGAATCCTTCTAACCGCACTAATTTGACCCGTGCACCGCAGCTGAGTGGGCACCTTTACTGTCCACCTGTCAATCAGCCTCACGGTTCTCTGTCACTCAAAAACTTCGGAGCGTTCAAGATCTTTCAAGCAACAGATTTGCCGAGAAGTTCTGTTTTTTTGTTGCAAAATCAGATCAGACTGGGCGAGACCCATCTCTAGGGAACTTCTCCTGCCGTGCCGAACCGGGTGATGGCTCATGCAAGCCAGCTGGGTCGACTGGCCTACCTTTTTGACGACGGCACTCACTCAAGTGGGACACCAAGCTCAGGAAACACGGCCTTGCCGCCAGCAGATGCCATTAAACAAGCAATCCATGCTCTGCAAGCCTTTCAGAAAACCAAGAACAGAGACTACATAAATGAGGCAGTAGAGTTGGCGCAGCATGCAGCCGATTCTACGCCAAGTGGGGACGAAAACCTGGCGGGATATCTGACAACACTGGGTGCAATGCATCAACATCATTACAAGGCCGTCGGAGACAGGTCAAACATCGATTGTGTTGTCGTGGCCGCGAGAAGGGCCGTGGAAGTATCGAGGGATGACGACGACAACCAAGATCTGTACATTCGGAACCTTTCTGCTGCCCTAGGATACCGGTACAGTGAAAACGGCGACAAGAAACATCTTGACGAAGCGATATTCACCATGAAACAGATGGAAGACTCCTTGGGTTCGAAAAACAGAAACCGGGTCCTGAGGTCGCTCCTTGGATTTCAAAAATTGTCTTTCGAAAAGACCTCAGACACGAGGCACCTTGACGAGGCAATCTCTACAACAAATCTTCTCCTAGACCGGGTCCAAGGATCTGGTCGAATAGAGCTACTTTACAACCTATGTGATCTTTACGATATGTATCTAGACCAATCGCCAACCGCAGAACACTTGAAAGACTGCATCAGGGTCTGCTGCGATATCATGGAAGCAATACCACCAGAAGACGATAGGAGACCCGCCATTATGCACAATATCAGCGTCTACTACACTAGGCTATATTCTCAAGATGGTCATCTTGAGGACCTCAGACGGGCCATCGAATTTAATCAGATGGCCAGTACAAACACAGAAATAAAGCTTGTGCAAAGACGAACGTCCCTTCTCGAGGGCCTGGCCCAGAAATTCATGCTCTGGTACGAGAAAGAAGGGGGTTTTCCTGCGTTGGATGAGAGCATTTTGGATCGACACCTGGACGGGAACAAAACCGATGCCAAGGATCAGCCCGAAAAGGCAACCTGGCTGTTCATGCTGTCACGACATCTCGAGGAGAAAGTCAGAAGCGCAGAGCCGTCTAACGATATTCTGGATGACTTGGAGCTGTCAATATTCATGGTCTACGAGGCGCTAGAAGCAACTGCCGTCCATCATCCTAACTGAGAAGATATGGTCAATGCTCTCCGGAAGCGGCAGCGTCTGTGGTCAGAGTGTACGGGCAAGATACCCGACACGCGTGAGATAGCCACGTTGCTATTTCGCAAGGGAGGACGGTGGATAGCCCTGGAGCTTGCAGAGGACCATGATTTGCACGATGTGCCGTACTGCATCATGATCGGCGACTTGGATGCAACCGGGGATGAGGCGGGCAAGCAGCCGGTCGTGCAGTGCCTCACAGCTCCTTCTGAAGTCAAGAGGGACCAGAGACACACGTTGGTACAGATCTAATTACAGCATGAGTGGCATTACTGGGGTGAGGACTGTATCTATGCCATACTTTTGGCTATCCCAGCATACCAGTGCTATTTTTATGCATTAATGCGACCCAGGACTCCCTGTTCCTTTTGAGGTTGGCCCGGGCCGCCCCGTCCCCATCACCAGGACCCCAGACCTTAATAATGCATTCCCGCCGAGACTCCAAGCCACCTACACGTGTATGAGCGCCACATGTCCCGCTTCCAACAATCTTGACATTGCTTCGTATGATACAATGTGTCTAACGCCCAGATTGTCGTATATCCGTTACAGTGATCTGAAAGATCAGAGCCACAAAGGCGAATATCAGTGTCGTCAACCATCAGCCAAATCTGCTGCAGATGATTTGCTTCCTCGCTTAGCTTGGTGATGGCGTCATCGTTTCATGACCTTTGCACCAGGGCAATAGTGCATCCAGCCTTCAAGCAACAATTGGGTTCCAGTGTCCACCAGCACCTGTATCGTGTAAAATGTGCTGCTTCCCTATTTTCGACTGGCAGGAAGCATGCCCCAAAGCGAGGCGATGTCCAGCAGCGAAGTCCACAGTGTACGGGGACTCGCGATGGATGGTATTCTCCGTCCTCCAGATAGCCATCTGCCATATTATCATGCAAAATCTTGGGCGCGCAAAGCCATCAGGCCGGTTCTTCCTGTATCCTCCTCCTGTTCTTCCGGCGCTCGGCCACCTGCCGGCCGTGGACGCCCGCAAGGTCGCCCATGAACCGCGCCCAGCTCATGCCGCCCCTCTCGAGCTGCTGGCCGAGCGCCATGCTCAGGTCCTCGTACTTGGCGTCGCGGCCGAGCCCCAGTATGGCCATGACCAGCACCAGGTTGTCGTTGGGCTGGGGCTCGGCGACGCACAGCCTCCTGCGGAGGTAGGCCAGCCGCAGGCAGTACTCCCTCAGGCTGCCGCCGAAGCGCGGCTCGGCGGGCGAGATGGAGTTGAGCTCGCGCAGCCACGAGGACACGTCCTCGCCGGCGGCCTTGGGGAGGGCCTCCTGGACGAGGTCGTAGATGAGCTTCGGGTTCGTCTCGGAGGGGTCGTAGCCGCATGCGAGGAGCGTGTCGCGGACGTCGAGGCTGAAGGAGCCGGTGATCAGCAGGCACACGAGGGCGCGGTCGCGCTCCCACTGCTCGTGGGTCGGGCCGGTGGGATTCCCGCCGGAGCCGAGGTACTTGGACGGCGCCCACGGCGTCCAGCTCGGCGGCTCCGGCACGCCCGGGTAAGGCGTCGTGACGTAGTCCGCGAGACCGTGGAGTCGTAGGGTTCTGACCAGAATATCGTCCCACTCGTCCAGGTTCTCGTTGCCCAGCAGCCGCGGAAGGGGAGGCAGGTCTAGTGATGGCATTTGCTGCCGCGTGTTGGGACTTGGTGAGCCCAGATCGTCTGCGAATGCCGGAGGCGGCGGGAGGGGCAATTTGCTCGCTGTGGTGAAGTGCTCATACTGGTGGAGCCCGTGATACTTGCCGTACTGCTGGGCACTCGCGTTGGAATCCTTGCGGTGGTAGAGCATGCCCGTGAGGATATTCTGACCCGTGGCCCAGGTTGCCGACGCCCATGTTTGTCTCCGGGCAGCAGTCTGGCTGTATTGACTCGTGCTGGCGCAGGCCGTTGATGAATTGGACGTCCATCGAGAAAGTGGGCCTCCTTTGCCAGATGACGACATACTTGCTTCCTGATGATCTGGAGCTGCAGATGGATGTGCTGAGCAGCGACTTGTGCCCGGCAGGCCAACAATTGGGAGTGAAGACGATGTTGAGGCTGCTGGGTTCGAGGGATTATCAAGTCTCAATCCTTTTCTCTGTGGCTGATGAAGGTGTTTGGCTAATGGCGTCTGACTACCATTGGAAATCAAGTCGGAAGTCTGAAAGCACGCCCACGCATCGATCAAGTGGTCAAGCGACAGTGAAACGGGTTACGGGGCAAGTCCGAGCTGCAGCTGCTGTTATTGCATCACTCAGAACCAGTTGACCAGTTGACAACCAAGGACGCGTCTCCACAACCTGCACATCGATTGGCAAATCAGCCTGCTTCTCGTTTGCAGGTCGAGCGTCTCGGCCAACGCCACAGTGGAATCTGATGATGGCGTGGGTGCTTGCCCGAGCTGCCGAGTGGGCATGGCTAAAAAAAGGCTGGGCGGACCGTCCTGCACGAAACATTGGTGGGCAGCTCATAAACCCTGCAACGATCGCTGCGCCCCTTGCGTTGGCACGGCGCCAACGCTTCAGCTCGGAAAGAAATGTCCTAGCTTGAGTGGATGAGATAAAGACAAGCCAATTCTTCTGCTCTGCTGCTCGCGCCCGAAAACATTCTAGATCTGTGAGTAGATGAGTGCATGGGAAGTGCAAGTAATGAACTTTCTCCCATGCTGCAATCCATGCAAACGGGCAGCCGGATACGAGTTCCCGGTGGCCCGGTGGCGCATCTCGAGCTTGGCATGCCTCCGATGACATATTCCTTCTTTTCCCCTCCTCGGTTGCCGATATGATTTGAAAATGATGATTATGTGATGGCATTTCGTCGAGAACTTTAACCCTGACGGCTTTAATCAGGAGTATCCAGGACTCACTATTTTTGAGCGGTCGTTAGTGGTTGCGCGTTGTGATATAATCATGATTTGTTCGACCAGCAGTGCTGCTCATACGGGCTTGATAAAATCGACCCTTCTTGCTGATATCGTTGGCATCGGTGTAAAGACTATCCTTATGGAGTCTGGTTGCTCGGAGACCTGCTTAAATAGAGCATTCTAATTTCTCAAAATCCTAAGCCAGGACACAGAGAGCCTCAACGACTGGTCCTCTCGCCGGTATCATTAGAGAATGGTGACAATTTATATCATTGGTTTTCTCCTTTTGAGCTTGAGCAGCTGGCCCTGGAAACATAACAGGATGACATACATGGATGTCAACTCTTGGAGCCAGCTGGCACCTAGAAGTCCTAGGTAAGAGTTATTTAATATTCACAACAATATACATCTCATCGAGAATAGATTGCACAAGAAAGCGCCTGAAGCCTAGAAGGTCTTGCGATATTCTCCTGGCGAAAAAGATATCAAGTAAAGAAGTTCAGTGGCCGAGATTCGGATTCGTGCGTCAATTTGGTTAGGAAACAGCAGGTTTTTCATCTTCCCCAAGCCGAAGCCTACAGGATCAATTGATTGTTGAATAACTCGTCAATGTCCTTGGCTATAGCGGATTTATGGGCGGCGTATCTTGATTTACGAGGTCATCAAAAATATCCTCTGAGACCATTTAGTGTTTAGATGTACCATATCTTCAAATATCAGGCAAGGATATTATTAGAAAAGAAAGTATTCATTTTCTGCGTTGCGGTCTAATGGCCAAAGGAGATATATCAAACGTCAAGTGACACCAAGTACGAAAAGTGCCGTGGACCACAGATCAAGCACCTTTCGGATCAACTCAAAAATCTTGAAAAAGTGTGCTCCCCCGTAGCAATGGTTTCTCCCCTACTTCAATGGTGTATTGGCTGTTGTGATTAACTCGACTTTGCTTGCCTCTAATTCTGCAAATGCAACTCTTTCATACCGGCCTGGCTGCGTCCCCAAAATTCTAGTCATGGAAGCAGCTGTTACTCTTGGAATATCTTCTAACCCCCAAGTAGCTGACCTAAATCCACCCTTGCTTTGACGGGTCTGGCTTCTCCACTCAGTGTGAACGGCCGCAGACCGTGCTACTGACAGGATTCCACTCGTCGTTTATGGAACAGTGCAGCTTGATTGGACTCTTGGGCTCACTTTCCAAACGTGCTTCCGCTCAACCGTCAGCTTTCTGATGCGAACTTAGTACCTAGCGAGAGAAAGGGCGAGTCTTCTCAGCCAAGATCAAATAGGCTGAGGCCTCTCAGAAAACTCGAGAATAAATGGCAGTCACTCGCACCTCTATCTGTCCGCCACACCTTCCGGTCTCATAAATCTACCAGATATGATGACTGTGAGCCGGAACTCAGTATCCGAATGGACCTGTGGCAAGACGAGACTCGCAGCTTGGGAAAGAACTCCTTCGCCCTGTCGCCACAGGCACCAGCCACGCCACCCGGCCACTGTGGCGGGCAGCCACGACTGTACGGAGGTACCTCGAGCGGGCCAGAAGCTCCGGGTGGCCTTGGTGATTCGCCAGCGTGCAGTTAAGCTTCTGCCAAGAATGGGGAGAGCCGGTGGGCAGGGATGCCAAGTTTTTGAGCTGGGTGATGTGTGCCAAGACCTGCACCAACACGCTTGACACAGGCAAACTGACAGAAAGAGCGAACTTGATCATCATGGATTGAGAGTCTGGATCATCCACAATGTACATCCTGCCTCCCTACCCTGGTCGTACCTGGCTCCCTTGCCCCTCCCGGGCCGGAGCTTGCCCATGTTTCACAGTCATCAGCCGTCACTCGAGGCTCATCCCGCATGTTAATGCCCCATCTTGCCCGTCTGGGCGTCGAAGTTATGAGAGGTGGGATGGTTTTATGCTGGTCCGGCCCTGAGGTCATGGTGTGCTCGTAGGTGGTCTTGATTTTTCTATTGGGCCACCGTATTGTGGTGATGGATCAACATTCATTCCTTCACACGTGCCGCCTCCCCGGTCCGTCAGTCTTCCGCCAAGGTCGTGCCGTGCTGTGATGGGTACAGTACGTGCAGGCGTGCTCCATTGGCCAACGTGACATTAGCCATGTACATGTATCACAACTCAACCCCCTTTGATTTCATGTGACGTCAATTTCTCTCCCGTTGCCCATGTCGTGTTTTGACCCTCCCGTTCGTGACACTTATTATAGATGCCCCTTGGGTGCCTTTCCCATACCGTCCATCAGTGTTCTGCTTCTTGTCTTCAGTCAACCCCAGGACAGCTGCAGCATAATAGCCTCAGCGCGAGGCATCGATACCCCTGGCTCTGTACTGAGCTCCCGTCCTCGATTGACCAGCCTCGCCCAGCCCATCAGTGAAGCTTCGTGCAGTGCCAAATTTTCCAACCGTCTGGCCCAATCCACATCACCGCCAACATGGGTATCTTCAGCCGCAAACCTCGCGACGGCCCAGGAGCACATGCAGCCACCACCACCCAGCCCAAACACCACAATGACAAGGGCACGCCGTACTACTCCATGAGCACGCGGCCCAAGTTCGGTCAGTGGCTCAAGCACACCTGGCTCGACATTGTCACGATGGTTATCATGGGCGTCATTGGCCTTGGTGTAAGTGAAATAACTCACTTTCCTTATTCTTGCGTAAACCAGTAACTGACGCCCCAGCATTAGGTCTACGAAGCTCACCCAGCACCAACCCGCTCGTTCCCCGTCCTCTTCTCGGACGGCGAGGTCGTCTACCCCGAGTTCGCCTACCCCCTCCGCAAGGAGATCGTTCCCATCTGGGCCGCTGCACTCCTCGCAGCTCTCGTCCCCATTTTCGTCTTCCTGGTCATGCAGATCCGCATCCGCTCCTTCTGGGACGTCAACAATGCTGTCATCGGCCTTCTCTACGCTCTGATCACTGCCGCCGTCTTTCAGGTCTTCGTCAAGTGGCTGATCGGGGGTCTACGCCCGCATTTCTTGACCGTATGCCAGCCTGACATCTCCCTCGCCTCTAACAACCCCGGCGACAAGGGTGCTGGCTACAACGCAGCCGGGTTCAAGCAGATCTACTACACCTCCGAGATCTGCACCGGCGACCGGAACACTATCGACGACAGCCTCGAGTCCATGCCGTCCGGCCACACAACCGCCGCCTTCGCTGGCTTCGTCTATTTGTACCTCTACCTCAACGCCAAGCTCAAGGTCTTCTCCAACTATCATCCCGCTATGTGGAAGCTGATCGCCATCTACGCCCCAATCCTCGGCGCATGCCTCATTGGCGGTGCCCTGACAATTGACGAGTTTCACAACTGGTGAGCTGAGCCAAAGATTGCCTCCCTTGGTCCTCCGGCATTTTTGCTAACGGCGATTCAGGTATGATATCCTTGCTGGCGCAATTATCGGAACGGTCATGGCCTTCTCGGCCTACAGAATGACATACGCGGCCATCTGGGACTGGCGCATCAACCACATTCCCCTCAACAGGGGTGTGCCATTTGACTTTGCCAACCCCGAGCTCACGCATGCTACATTCACGAGGAAGGTCGGCTGGGGTGCTTCGACCGGTGGTGTCGGTGAGCACAACGGGCACCACGGCTATGGCCATAACCACAGCGCGTCCATTGGCACGAGTGGCGTGTCGAGGAAGCCTGTTGGCTCCGGCCGGGCTCCCGAGACCATGGTCTAATACGCGAACGAGGGTACAAACCATGGTGAAGATGCCGCAGAATGGGCAGTAGGCCAAGACAGGTTTAGGGGAGGAAGAACGGCTTTGATTACGATGCCTGTCCATCGTTTCGATTAAGGGCAGTACGCGTCGGGGATTTTCCGGCCTCGATGCTCGCCCCTTTCAGGTTTGACGGTTAATATCGCCCGCTTTCGACGAAGCTGGCGGATACACGATACCCATATGAGTTATGCGAGCCAATTAATTCGATTAATATTCAAAACTGTGAGCACGCAGTGAAATAATTGGTGACAATCTCCACGGGTATCATACCATCCAGAAACACCCCAGTCGCCGCCAAAAACAGACCAGAAATTCCACGCGTAACACCAAATAACATCGCTGCACTCGGGCTAGAACACTGTGCCTCCTGGGCCTTACTTCTTCCGAAGTATTTTTCCAATCAGACTCTTCCTGCGGGCAGGCCTCTCCGGTAGAGATGCCTCCTCTTCCACAGTCACAGCACCGACGCTCTTCTTCCTGCCTGGTGCGCTCGCCTCGGACTTGGAGCCCTTCCTGGGCGGGACGTCGCTCTTCGAGTTCTTCCTCGGCTGGCTCTCCTCGCCGCGGGCCCTCCACAGCAACCCAAGCAGGCTGGCGACGATGATAGCCTCGAGCTCCGGGTCGAGCTTGTTCTGCAGCAACAGCGCGCCCTCGCTGAAGGGCTGGGACAGGGAGAAGCCCAGGCCGACGTTGTGGTAGATTGCGCGGATCCGGTGCTGGTTCTTCTCGACCGCCCCGGAATAGGGGACTTCCTGCTCGTCTTCGCCCTCGTCTTCGCCCTTGCTATCCTGCCTGGTCTCCTCCCACCAATTGTCCTCATCCTTCGCCGCGCCAGCTCCTTCCACAGCACCACTGGGGTCACCACCGAGCTCAACAAGCGTGTACCTCAGCAGCCCGTGCTCGACCGGGTGCACCTGCCACTGCAGCGTCCTCTCCTCGTCCAACAAGCTGGGCACCGTGAACGTGAACCAGGCGTTGCGGCTGCTCCCGAACCTGCTCACGGTCGGCTGCAGGGGGAAGCTCGCCACCACCCGGATGCCCACGTCCGTCGAGCTGGGCGTCAGGGTGTAGGCCACGTCGCCGTCGGCCAGCGGCGCCTGCGGGGGCGGGATGGTCAGGCCGACCTCGGCACCACCGTACAGCATGCGTCGGCTGACCGTGCCGTGGGTGACCAGCGCGGCGCCGGCGCCGAGGCTGCCCTTCCTACGGGTTGCCGCTGTGCCACCGCCGACGCCGGGGACGCCCGGGCCGGACAGCGACTTGCGGCGCTCGAGCGGCTCAAGGTCGACCAGGTAGCTGACCTCGCTGGAGCCGCGGCCGTCGCCGTTGGGCTTGGGCATCAGGCCGAAGCGGGTCTTGAAGCGCGAGCTGCCGATGGGCTCGTCGGCGACCGTCTCCCGGTAGTCCTTGGTGAAGTCGTAGACGGGGAGGTGCGCCGCCTTGTCGTTGTGGCTGGGGACGTACAGGGTGCGCGAGGTCAGGTGCGACGGCGTCGGCGCCAGCTTGCGGCCCAGGAGGGCCTCGTACTGGTCCGGCGCCGAGAACTGCGTGTAGGCATTCCCGGTTGGCAGGCCCAGGCCGTGGATGGCCGGGTGGGCGTATGGGTAGGGATGCAGCCGTGGGTCGGTTGTTGTGTGGTAGGCCGCTGCTATTGCTATCGCCGATGCAGTGGCCATCGTGACTATCCGGAGGGGTTGTCTCTTATAGTCTATCCTGATGGGCTTTGCGGGGCTGACACTCGGCTCAGAAACATCAAGTTGATGACTTATGTGCCCTCAGTAGGCATTCACTATGCATTGAGGGAGACTTGATATGCTAGCTGCAAAGGGCGGGACGTGTGGTAGAATCATGAAGATAGGCCAAAGTCATACTCATCACGACTGTCGTTATCTTGTGAGACAGTCATGGCGTCGAGCACGTGCTGCTTGGGGGCGCCTTGGACGTTCTTGGTATGGGTGCGGGGTCATCCCGACCTTGTTTCTTGTCCTCCTCCTTCCAATGCTCTAACTCAACATCTCGTCCCCTACCTCACCGGCTTGCTAACGGAGTTAGCCCGGCTGAGAGCGGGGCAAGTCTTGGAGTTAGACACGGATGGGTGGAGCTGTTTCCTCCGGGTAGTGCTGACGCCAGCAATTGACTTTTGGGACGAACACCTTGTTGTGACAAGGTCAGGGGTCCCAGCGTCAGCATCAGCACTGGGTCAGGTCAGCATTGCCTCGATGATTTGGACAGTGTATTGGTTCCCGATGGATGCTTTACTGCGTGCAAATGGACATGGAGCACCGGTGCTTTGTCCCACGACGAGATTATATTTTTTTTTCAATGCTTCAGCTCCTGAAGTCCTCTGCATCGCCAAACCGTGCCCCAAAATCAGTCTGCAAACCCGTATCCCCCACCGTCAATGTATCTAGGTAATGTCATGGCTGTCGCACGACGATGTTCCTGCCATAACTGTGAAAGAACCACACCTGCACTAGTATGACAACCCATCAAGAACTCCAGATATGGAAATGCCCTTCCGGCCACTTGCCCTCTTGTGAGTCCTGCCAGGCCTGTCGCGCTCTCCACGCCGCCCAGCTCCCAGCAAAGACAAAAGCAAACCAGTGCCCAAATGCCTTGTGTTTGTACTCCTGTCCACCGTTGAACCAGACCACGAGGCCATCTATCAGTCCTGCGGTTGATAAAATGGCAACGAACGTTGTGATTGCATTCACGTTGCCCTGGTATTGTAGCACGATGAGGGCCAGGCCGCAGATGAGCTCACGGGAGCCCTTGATGAAAATGAAAGGCGAGTGACTCTGTGCCTTGGCGTTGGTCTGGGAATTCTCGAGGGGGAGGCCGAACCTCCCGTATTCCTGGCGCGGCCGGAGGAAGCAATGCAGGGCCAGCAGTAGTGTCGCGATACCGATGCCGTAGGCGATCATCTGGTTGGAAGGGCTCATGAGACGAGGGGGGTTCTCAGGGAGTATCATTTTGAGGGTGTCTTATTTCAGTGCCGATTTTGCAAAAGGTGGAAAGGAGGAAAGTGGTGGCAGCAAGGTCGAAGTGTCAGCAGAGCTGTGGAATTAAAAGCTTCATCCTGCGGCACAGCCCAGTCGTACCACACACAGCCAACGGTCAGAATTGCTGCCTGTTGCCAATCTGACCTGTCCCTTTCGCTTGACCCTAACCCCACCTTGCTTTAATAATGCATTCAACTCGTGTCCGCTCAAGAGCGTGACAACCTATCCTACTTTATCAAACACTGTGAGCAAGTGTATGAATAATTACCGTTTTCTCTAAGATCCGGAGCACAGTATGGCATTCAGCATAACTCGTGACACCATGTTGCTAATATTGACACCAGCCATGAGTTACATCAGTTTACAGCTTATAGGTAACTAGGCTCTGGTTATCCCATATTTACCTTCTGATCAGCAGAGTTCAGCCGTAGACCGTTGTTCCCTCTGTGTGTCTTTTTCAGCACACCAGGTGACCACTGAACTACACGACAAAAGTCACCAGGCACTATGTGCGAGTGCAAGCAAGCGTCTGCCTCTGATATGAGCGCCGAAAAGTTAGGTAGCACAGCTGCAGTCACAACGGATTTAGTACCAAGAGCGTGTGCTGAACCAATCACAGGTGGACGCATTTGGTCTGTTGAGCTCTTAACGCCGAGAAAGGCCTAAAGCCAATGCTGACGCCAGCAGCGAAAATGGGACGCCACCCATTCTCGGACATCAGCCAGGCCACAGTAGGGGTTAGCCTGCGGCGAGCGTCATCTGAGGAGAATCAGAGCAAAAAGTGTGTTGATTGTGCTGCTTTGAGTGCCCAGGGCCCTCGGGGCTCTCGGGAGTTTTATACGGAGATATGCTTTGGCGCCCAGACCTTCTGAAACGCCCCTTTTCTCCACATCATCACATCCCGATGCCGACCGATGCTGATGTTACTGCCATAAACATAAACGCATGCTGCTGATATAGTCTTGAAGAATATAAATACAGAAGTCCAATCTCGTTCTCCCGTCTCCAAAAGCATTGCTCAACACTCCATCAGCAAGTTCATCACTGTTTGAAAGAAACTCAAGCCTAAAGTCGACCCCGATTCAATTTCGCTTGCTTAATAGCCTTACAAAACCATTTTCCAACATGTCCCAATTCACATCTCAGACTCGAGGAGAAGAAGTCTGCGAGGCATTCCCCTCCCAGATCAAGGGAAGGACATTCCTCATCACAGGCACCAGTGCCAATGGCCTCGGCGCCAAGTTCGCAACAATCCTGTCCAAATACTCCCCGGCCCAAATCATCCTCGTCTCCCGCTCCAAGTCCAAGGTTGACCCTGTCGTCCAAGAGATTAGGTCTGTCGACAGCGGTATCTCCGTCAAATTCGTACCATGCGAGCTTTCCGACCAGGAGTCCGTCCGCAGTGCAGCCGAGACGATCGTCTCTGATGCCGAGATCAAGAAAATTGATGTCGTGGTCAACAACGCCGGGCTGATGGCCATTCTGGATTACCAAGTTGACAAGCAAGGCAACGAAATGCAGTTCAGCGCCAACCATGTGGGACACTTTCTTCTCACCAACCTCATCATGCCAAAGATCCTCGCCGCCGGCGCCGGTGCTCGTGTTATCAACCTGACCTCTCTCGGACACCGCATCGGGCCCTTCCGTTTCAACGACCCCAAGTTCAGCGGTGGCGAGGAATGTAAGTAGAATACGCTCAGACCTGGACTAGAATCCGCACTCTCTGTGCAATCCGTTCTAACCTGCGTTCCCAGATGATCCCTGGTCTGCCTACGGCCAGTCCAAGACTGCAAACATTCTCTTCTCTGTGGAATTGGCCCGTCGCCTCAAGTCCCGCAACATCCAGGCCTTCGCCGTGCACCCTGGCCTAATCCTATCCACCAGTCTAGGTTCACATGTGGACTTCATGGCCCAGTTGCCGGCTCTGCAGGCCGCTGCCGAGAAGAACAACCCTGGTCTCACTTGGAGCGTGGAGGGGCACGCGAAGGATGATTCCCAGGGGTGTGCAACTGCGTTGACCGCTGCCTTGGATCCGACCCTCGCGGCTGAAACTGGTGCATATCTTGAGGACTGTGCCGTGTCAAAGCCTTTGGAGTACGCGGCTGATCTGGAGAATGCCAAGAAGCTGTGGGCTTACAGCGAGGAACTCGTTGGTCAGAAGTTTGATGTCTGAATTTTGATAGACGAGCAGTTCATGCATTGCTGGGGTATTTGGAACGGGTCTTTCTTATTTATGGGCCTGATGTTATGTACATCGTGTTCTCGCATTGGGATAAATTTGTACCCTTCTCATTGCATCAATGTGTTTTAGTCGCCAAAATCTCTTGTTCCACAGCCTCTCCAAGGCTCTTCGTGGTTCCCTTTCCTCCCATGTCAGCCGTCATGACATCCGGCTCGGACCGTGCAAGGACAGTTTCGATGGCCTTGAGAACCACGTCCGCAGCATTTTGGTGGCCTAGGTGCTGCAGCATCATGGAGCCCGCCCAGATCATACCGACCGGGTTTGCGACGCCTTTGCCAGCGATATCAGGGGCGCTTCCATGGACAGGTTCGAAGAGGCTGGGGAACTTCTTGTCCGGGTTGATATTTCCAGAGGGTGCGATACCAATAGTACCAGTACAGGCCGGTCCCAGATCAGATAGGATATCTCCAAATAGATTGCTGCCAACCACGACATCAAAGATCTGAGGCCGCTGCACAAAGTGGGCAGTCAAGATGTCAATGTGGTACTTGTCGACATCCACCTCAGGATACTTCGCAGCCATCTCCTTCACCCTGCTGTCCCAGTACGGCATCGTGATCGAGATGCCATTGCTCTTGGTGGCGCTGGTGAGCTTCCTCCGCGGCCTGCCCTGCGCCAGGTCGAACGCGTACTTGAGCACGCGGTCGACGCCGACGCGGGTCATGACCGTCTCCTGGACGACGGTCTCGCGGTCGGTGCCCTCGAAGATCTTGCCGCCGATGCTGCTGTACTCGCCCTCGGTGTTCTCCCTCACGATCCAGAAGTCGATGTCGCCCGGCTTGCGGCCCGCGAGCGGGCACTTGACGCCCGGCATGAGGCGGCACGGCCGCAGGTTGATGTACTGGTCGAACTCCCGCCTGAACTTCAGCAGGCTGCCCCACAGCGACACGTCGTCCGGCACCTGGTCGGGCAGTCCCACGGCGCCGAAGTAGATTGCGTCATAGGCGGAGAGCGTCTCCTTCCAGTCCCGCGGCAGCATGTCGCCATGTTTGGCGTAGTATGCACAGCTGGCAAAGTCGAAGGATGTGAACTCGATGGGGATGTTGAAGAGCGATGCCGCAGCTTGGACGCTGCGCATACCGTAAGGCATGACTTCTGTGCCGATGCCATCGCCGGGGATGACGGCTATGCGGAGGGGCTTGGTGCTGCTGGTGGAGGACATTCTGGCTGACTTGACTGGCTGAAGATGGCTATGTTCCTGTACAACTCACATGTGTGTCGTACACGGGAGTTAAAGTATTTGATTCTATTCGGCTATATGAGTTGCATGCATGCGGCAGAAGTATTACCCACCAGGGTCAGCTTCGTCGTGCCGTACAGTGATGTGGGGTTGTAGGGACGGACTTGAGATACACCGGGCGGCCGCCGCGTCCGCGTGTTAGCGCCTCCACTAGCAAAGACGCCCCTGGCTGGTATACTACAGAGTAGTTGCTGTACACATCGCAGTCGGCTGCACGGTATGTTCTGGGTCCTATAAACTAACCCAATCGTCTCTTGCACACTGAGCAACGTAT
Organism: Diaporthe vaccinii; assembly: GCA_039880775.1. Lineage (NCBI taxonomy): Eukaryota > Fungi > Ascomycota > Sordariomycetes > Diaporthales > Diaporthaceae > Diaporthe > Diaporthe vaccinii. The sequence goes on from JBCEDN010000001.1 coordinate 4,090,588, forward strand.
TCAACGTGGGATAAATCTGCGGACAATTCAGGTAAAAGTGAATGAATGCATATCGGTTGCATCCCTCATCAATGAGACCAACAGTCAGACCTCAATGCGACGGTGGGGTTAGGTACACAGCCTGAGGTGGACCGGTTATCGGCCTGAGGTGCTTGCTCAGGCTAAAGTATTCACCGGCCGTAATCCATGCTACTGTAGTGCACACTTGCAACCCAGAAAGGTGATAGCTTGACTGACGGTTTACTTGAGCATTTGACTTCATCCCAGATATTTTATAAGAAATCGTCTCGCTCAACCTACTCCGGATCATACAAAGTTGTGCTATAGTACACTCATTGTACAAATAGAACGGAAAAAAAGCACCATGTTTGATGGCTTCGAACCCTTCCGCATCAAGACCTCCACTGAACCGGAGGTGACCATCTCAGGCATCCGCAGCCCCGGCAGCAAGGACCTTCCCGCGCTGCTTCTCCTCCATGGCTTCCCGCAGTCCCACCACATCTGGCACCGCGTGGCCCCACAGCTGACGGACTCGTACAACATCGTGCTGCTGGACCTGCGGGGCTACGGCGCGTCGTCCAAGCCGGCAGACGATGTCTCCAACTACGCCAAGTCCGCCATGGCGCGGGACTGCATCGCGGTAATGGACGAGCTCGGCTTTGCGGACTTCTTCGTCTGCGCGCACGACCGCGGCGCCCGCGTCGCCCACAAGCTGTGCGTGGACTTCCCGGAGCGCGTGCGCAAGGCCATATTCCTCGACATCTGCCCCACGCTGGCCATGTACGAGGCCACCAACCTGGAGCTCGCAAAGTCGTACTTCCACTGGTTCTTCCTCATCCAGCGGAGCCCGCTGCCCGAGACGCTGGTCCTGGGGAGCCCGCGCAAGCTGGCCGAGATGTTCATGGGCGGGCGGCAGCGCGACGGGACGGCCATCTTTGCGGCCGAGTGCTTCGAGGTCTATGTCGCCGGGCTGAGTGATCCTGACACCGTGCATGGGATGTGCCAGGACTACCGGGCCAGCGTGACGCTGGACATGGAGGAGCAGAGGCGGGACTTGGCTGAGGGGAGGCATATCAAGTCTCCTCTCAGGGTGCTCTGGGGCGATGTTGGCATCATCGAGAAGGCATTTGATGCTCTTGCTGAGTGGCGCAAGGTCACTGACGAGGGGGTGAGTGTTGACGGCCATGCTGTAGACTCGGGCCATTACATTCCAGAGCAGGCACCTGATGTTGTCGTTGCTGAGATACGAGATTTTCTTATTTGATCTAATCAATCAAACCGTCTAGTATTTGCAAAAACACAAGCTTTGTGAACCTATCCTCGCTACATCCAACATGAGCCTCATGATGATATCCTTAAACGAGGGGAAGACAAAGATGTCATGGAAATGCCTCCTTCATAATCTCAAGCTGCAACTGTTCGTAGCCAGCTAGAGCCTACCTGTCCATCAAACGCTGGACCTAGACAGGGTTGCCTACCTCCCGACTCCGAAGACCCAAACCAGGGCTGCTACAATACTTGCAGTCAACGACGAAAAGAAAAACACGGCTGGCATAAGTGTTCCCACCATAGCCATGCTTGTCAGCGTAGCAAAGAGACCTCCCGCTGGCGTAAAACCGCCGTACATGAAAGATTGAAAAGCCGCTGCGGCGGTACCTATGTTCAACGCGCGTGAGCAGCAATATAAAGCCAGAGATCTAGTGGAGGTGCTCACCTGCAATTATGCCTGCGGGCCCAAATCCGAGTGACATGATTATTGTGCACACGATGGTAAATGTGATCCACCAAGCAAAGATAACCGCCAAGACATCTGGCGATCGTTAAATTGGCTGCACTGGAAATTGATGACCGCACGAGGCAGGCTTACGAGGTTGGGAGAGCCAGTCTGAGAACGAGGCCCACTTCTCACTAAGGTTGGGAAACGCAATGGAGATCCCAGCAACATACTGCCGCAACATATCCCACATGTTGCCATCGAATGGGTTTTGGGCAGTGAAGAGGAGGACCGCCATGCTGAGATCCTGGATGAGAGTTTGAGACCTTGATTGACCGCAAGTTCAGGAGTGCCGATTATGCAGGGGAGAAATGAACACAGATGGTCGGGAAAGTGAGATTTTCCCGGTGCAGGGCGTTCCGCAGCACGTTATATGTTGCCCAAAGGCCGGTCTGTTGGTGCGTGGCTGTGACAGGAAGGCAGACAGGCGTCCTGCCGAGATTCCAACCAAAGAGCCGCCAAAGCGGCGCATAATGAGTATGCCTAGCTGCATAATTCCAGCAGTTGGCCTTGAAAATACGCTGTTGGCAGTAGGCCTCAAGCAGGCCGTGGCGGAGCACAAGCAAATCAAATGGCTTCGCCAACGTTCTGATCAGGCTGGCACGGCCTCCTGCAGCGACCTGCATAGATTACTAAGGCAGATTAACCAACTCAAATGTGGTACACTACACACTACTTCGATATTTAGGATTAAACCGTATTAAGGCACACATTTGCCCCTAAACTCAAGTGGAAATACGCATGTAAAGAAGTAATTAGACTGTCAAAACGCACCCAGCCACCCTAAAGCTTGAAGATAAAGATGATTACCTAAGTGCTAAGTAGTACCATCACAAAACGTACGTAAACTTGCTCGCAGCTCTTAGTCTTGTAAGACTGCCAGATAACAATAATGGCGCCCTACTATATCAATTGTAGTGAGGCCTTGGCACATTATCATAGTAAGGTACAACTATGACATTCTTGTCATCCGTGGCACCGACCATGGCAATGGTACCGGGGTGGATAGGGTGTGAGCTCGTGATGATTTCCAAGAGAGCTGGCTTGCCTGACAACGCACTCTGAGCCAGTCTCTTGACGGCATCGTCGATATCTGCTGGTTTGCTGACGCGCTCAGAGGCACACCCCAGGCCTTTAGCAACAGTGCTGAAATTCATCTCCTGTGAAAGCATTGCTGCGGGCCGGGCCTTTGTAATAGACCCGTAGATGATCTCCTGCCCGCCTTGGCTCATACCCCAGCAGTAGTTGTTACAGACAATGGTGAGGATCTTGGCTCCGAACCGGGCGTAGGTGTCGAGCTCCGCAAGGTGCAAGCCCCCGGAGCCATCGCCTTGGATGTTCACCACCAGGCGGTCCGGCTCAGCAATGCTGGCACCCAAGCAGTAGCCCCAGCCATTGCCGAGGAACCCGAGATAGCCACAGCTGAAGATGACTCTTTTCGGGCGCAGGAACTCGCTGGTAATGACAGTCCAGCTGCCAACTTCGCCGCCATCTGTTCAAGCGCCAGGCAAGTTAGCGATGGAGAGGCTCAAGGTCTTGAATGCATTCTGAGGTGAGTGCTGAGAGATATTCAGGCGTGTGCTCAAGTTTGACTTACCTATGGATAGCGTTGCATCCTCGGGCAATGAGGAAAAGGCCCGCTTGAGTGCATGATATGGATGCACTCTACCGGGCTCATATTCTTCAGCATCCTTTTCCTGGGGCATCGGCCCAGCCTTCAGCCCCATTGTCATCTTGACCCAGTCATCTGGAGCTGCATAGTTGACGCTGGCCAGGCCGCTAGCCAGAGCCTCCATGGCCGGCTTGGCATCTGATGTGATCCCAAGGTGAATTTCATGGGCTCTGCCGATTTCCCCAGAGTCCACATCCACCTGGATATACTGGCATACATCTGGATGGGGTGTGCAAGGAGAGCCTCGACTCCCCAGGAAGAAACCTGTCCGCGCCCCGAGCAATAACACAAGATCTGGGGCCGGATGGTTGATTATCTTGAGGCCACTCAGGAGGTTCGCAACGCCGCCCCGGAGAGGATGTTTGTTGGGCAGAGCACCCGAGTACTCGTTGCTATGAAATGTAGGGATTCGAGCCTTCGCAACAAAGTCGTGAAAGCCTGAGTCCTCTTCAAGGCCCCTGGCTCCCGCGCCAGTGATGATGACCGGGCGCTTAGACGCAGAGAACATTTCCACGGCCTTATGAATAGCCTCGGGATGCGGAGCTGCTTGATAGGACGGCTTCATCCGGATCGAGCCCCAGGAGATGTGTTTGAGCTGCACTGGGGAGAAAAGGACGTCGATGGGGAAATCAATCAGTACCGGCCCTGGTGGACTCGCTGTAGCCACATGAAAGGCATGGGACACCAGTCTTGGAATTTCTTCAGCGTGCACACAGCGGTGGCAGAACCGCGTGACAGGTTTGCTCACAACGATCTGGTCGTGGAAGCCTTGAAGGACGTTCATCTCGGCATCGCGTTGCGGCGCAGAGCTTGTGACACAGAAGATGGAGCTCCTATCGGCCATGGCAGTTGAAAGCCCGGCCAACGCATTGCCGAATCCACTATTCGCAGTGAAGAAGCACACGCCGACTTGGCCCTTGACTTTGGCGTAGCCCTCAGCAGCCTGCACGGCGACCGTCTCGTGCCTGGTATCGATGAGGCGGATCCCGGAATCGGATGCTCCCATGAGGAAAGCGTCGAGATGGCCGCCGTGCAAGCCAAAGGCGACGCTCACACCTAGGTGAACTAGGGTCTGAGCCAGGAGGTCGCCGCCACTGAATTCTCTGCCCTTCGGAACAGATAGCTGGGGGTGGCCTGCATGGCTATCTTTTGCTGCTGTTGATGCCATCTTGAGGCCTGAAATGATTATCTCAACGAAGGCAATAAGGGTTTGAAGGTTCCTAAGTTCAAAGACACAAGATAGCAATCTCTAAAAGCGAGGTACTTGAGTGTGGTACGCAGCATAAGCCAGGCCAATCCAAGTACATGAAGCATTACAAACTTGCTTTCCTCGAATCCTACTATGCATTATTTGTATGTCGAACTGCTTGCAGCAAGTCGCCGACTCTACGAGGTAGCCTGCTGGCTTATGCATATTGCCTAGGCAAGTATAAAGCTTGGCTTCCCGGTTGACATGTCAGGAGGGGGTTTCCCCTCACTAAAACAGGCCTACTCGTGACCAGCCTCGGCATTGATGGATTGATCGGGGTTGGGATTCTTGTACTATGCTGAATGACGTTGAGTTCCCCTCAACGCACATTTGTCTCGGAGAGGTTGTGTCTCACCCGGGAGGAGAGGGGCTTTGTGGTGGCGCGTCCTCGCGCCCTTGGGACTCTGATGAGACAACAATGCAATGCTGTTAGGGTTCCTTGATCAGTGCTAGGCATCAATAAATTTCCCCACACACTTGACAGTTTCGACGACACCGGAAATAGACTACAACCTACGGAATGCCCGAATTCACAATATCCGAATGCGACTTGGTCCCGTTGAGCGGCAAGGTGGTCCTCCTAACAGGATGCTCCAGTGGTATCGGTCTAGCGACAGTGAAAGAGCTGCTCAAAGCCGGAGTAAAGGTCGTTGGAGGAGATTTGTCTGAGCCGAAGTCTGCGGTTGACAGTCCGGACTTTGTATTTGTCCAAGTCAACGTGACTGACTGGAAGGCATTGTGCAATCTCTTCAAACACGCTATAAGCAGATTCGGGCACATCGATCATGTGTTTGCCAACGCTGGTGCGTATTGCCCGACAAAGCACTCGGGCTGGAGGAAAAGACTTCCACTGACCCGTGACATCAGGGATTGGCCATCAGATGGACTTGCTCTCAGATGAATTCGATGAGAATGGCGAGCTCAAGCGGCCAAATCACATCGTTCTCGATGTCAACCTTGCAGCCGTCATTGACACCGTCAAGCTAGGACTCCATTATATCCGCCAAAACCCCAGAGGGGGCAGCATTGTAGTGACAGCGTCGGCCTCTTCGTACCAGCGGTATCCCTGCTATGACTATACGTCTGCGAAGCACGGTGTGCATGGTCTGGTTCGGGGGCTCTTCTCCGAGATTGGACCCAAAACAGACATTCCTGTCCGGATCAACGGCATTGCACCGAGCTGGACTACTACTGGGCTTGTGAATGAAGGGCTTTGTGCCAAGGCAGGGGTTCCGTCCCAGGGGCCTGAGATTGCAGCTCGATCAGCCCTTATTCTCATGGCCGACAGTTCCCGGCATGGCGAGATAATCCATTCGTCCCAGGGAAAATATTTTGAGCTCGAATCACATCTGCTCAAGGCTACTGACGATATTCTGCGAGAGGCACCGACAGTTGAACCGGTGACGAGATCACTCTCAGATGAATATCGAGCAATAGTCGCAGCGTTCCAGAAGGAACAGGAGGACTAAACAGTACGAATCCTACCCGTGTAAATAGGTGTACGGAGGAAGCTTTCAGATGCACACTGCATCCAATGTGTCACAATTATGATGGAGCAGCAAGCTTTCAAGACCCAGACACGGAAAATCCTCATCCCCGCCGGAATAACTACATCTAGCCGGTATAAGTAGAGTTCTTGTTTGTGTGCCACCATTTTGACTAGTGACGTTTGAACCAATAAGTAGACGTTTGAAACTTTACACCTGAGGGAGAGTCTATGCATATACTGCCTGAAATCACTCTCAGACGGTGTGCTTTTGGCAACTAGTGACGGCTCACACGTAGTTCTAACTCGCTTCTTTGATTCTTTGTTACCTACGTATAATAAACACAAGTGCAACATTCCGAGCGTTATAATTACGGCTTCCGATTTTGGACAGCACCCTCGCAAGCGGATTTGCGGCTAATCTGCGCTGTGTCACCGTCATATCGTCATCCCATCGGAAGCCGTAGCAAAGTGGTGTAACAACGGGTGGTTGGGTTGCACTTATCCTGCAACATCTGCATGCAGGTGGATCCTTCAATCTCGCAGCTCTAACCCCGTCCATGCAGGTGTTCTCTGGCTATCTCGCCCCCTTACAAGAACGTGCGTGGGCTCTTCAAGAATCTTATCTTGCTCAACGCATAGTTCTATTTATGAGTCGTGGAATGGATTGGCGATGTACCACATGCGAATGCGACGAAAATGGCCGCGATGCTGATCTGCAATTATACGAACACCTCAGTTGGTTTATGCTCTTGATAGTCTACTCGGAGAAAAAGCTTACACGGCCATCCGACCGCCTGGCAGTCGTCCAAGGAATAGTCAACGAAGAGAGCAAAAGAAGGGATGACAAATTCTTGAGCGAAGGGATGTGGGGAAAAAAAATCCCACAACATCTTCTATGGCATCAAACATCATTACTGGCTCCTGGTGACCCTACAATCCCATCTTGGTCCTGGGCAGCTACCGAAGGCTCAAAGAAATGGATCTGTGATCCAACATGGGACGATAAGATCCAATATGATTACAGCTGTGTTGTAATTCAGAGGGTTCAACCGGCTCATCTGTCTGTCTCTGGTGATTTGATCGAGGCCGGAGTAGGGTGGGCAGAGACAAATATCTGCTGTGCAGATAGATTTCGGAGATATTTTGAAGAGATATCGGGGGGTATAATAGAGTTTGTGCAGACCCACCTTCTGCAAACCGACAAAGGCGTTATTGGCATCGCAGCACTTGACCAGAACGAAAACTCCACCATCTCGACCGATCTTAGCACCCCAAAATCTTGCGTCTTGAGCAAGGTCGTTAAAAAATATTACAACCTCAAACCATCAAATATTGCCAAAACGTCTGGTATTTCCATGCCAGGGCACACTGGCCGGTGTCACCTCGATGTGAGTCTCCCTCAGCCGCAAACAAGAGGTGGAAAAGCGTATCCTGACAGTGATGATAGAGTTGCGTCGACCTTTGGCAGGAGCCTCAGAACATAAAGTACGTTCTTTTGGCACTCGTGCTCGAACCGGTCGCGGACAATGGAGAAACGTACAAACGGGCTGGGCTGGCGATATTACTTCCTAGTGTTTGAATTGCAGGGCTTTGCAAACCTGCTTGTTTTACACTTAAGTAGACCCAGTAGATACTTCCAACCATTTCATTTATATCTCAATGTTCTCCTTAGATGCGGCTTATGTCTCTACACGTAGCGCTGCTTATGGAGGTTTACCGATATAGACTTCTAAGAATTTTATAGGCCACCTTGTGCGCTAACAAAGAGGTCCCCTTTCTTCCACTCCTTTTCAAACCCGACATTCTTGCTGAGATGATCAATTGTTCTGGCGCTCACTGACCCTCAGAGGAGAACAGCCACGCGTACGAAATGGAAGCCGCTGTTTTCTTCGTGCTATGTTAGACGGCACTTTCCACTTTCCTCAATGTGAACCCTCCCTCCCCGAAGCCGAAGAGTGAGTTCGCCTTGACCCATATAAAATGGCGAAGTCGTGTCCTTGCAAAGTTTCACTGCTCATACGACCCAGGTGACCATGATATCGAGTATGTTGCCATACTCGAGTCTGAGCACAAGAGTTGGACACGGCTCAATGAGGCACAGAGGAGTGTTCGAGGCTCTTGCGCTGCTTTCCGGAAGATGTTTGCGAGGTGCACTTGGAGCTGCGTAGTTGATTGTCCAACAAAACACCTCTCGAGAGATACCAGCCCCGCTGTGTCAAGGTGCTGGGCCTTCTTTTAGCCACTGAAAGCAGGCCTCTCCTTAGGAAGTGGCGGAAGATATGCTTGGCGTCATTCCTTGGCGTCGACACTTAAAGACATGTCAGGCTTTTCAGCGACCATCATCAGATTCCTCGGTGAGATCTTGTACTCAAAGATGGGAACAATGTCCACATTGCAAGCCCCATTCTCGACGAGGAACCAGTAACGATCAAGAGCAATGACGCTCTCGATTGCTTTGCAGCACAGCACACTCAGTGTCCATAGAATGGAGATCCTGCCCTCATGGCTCGCGTACTGAGTTTCATACTCGGCGATGTCCATCTCCGATATTGTATTCTGTTCGACGCCTAAACATTCCATCGCACGTCTTGTGAAGCTCTTGAAGTTGACTAGGTCGCTCTTCCTAATGCCCCAGTTCGGCCTGTTGTTGATTTGAATACCTTTGTCATGAAACACCTTCTCCAGCAAAGAGCGGTAAAACTGCTTCCTGGAATACATCGACTTGGGATTCGTCAAGTCTGTCCTCGCCCAATTGTTGGGGGCCTGGCAGCCCGCCATCAAAGCCGTGGACGTCAGTGTTACTTTCCGCTTCTGCAGCCGCTCACTGATGGGAAAGCCATATGGGTGGCTGTCTGAGCGCATCACGATGTGGTTATAGCAGCAACCAACTGCTGCCAGGTGAGTAATAGGGAGGCATGTGGCGAAGTACCTAAGCATGTGCTCGGACAGATTGCCGCAGGCGTGAAGTCCCACGAGCAGGCATTTCTGCCCTCTTGCCCAAGCATCTATCTCCGAGGCCAGTGTCATCGAGCCGTCGATATATCGAACAAGATGTTGCACCCTGTCTTCTGTGATACCGAGAGACGTGGCGAATGCCTTCGACCCGGCAATCTGAGACTCACTGCCGTCGATGGCCAGGACACGGAGGGACGGGAAGAGGTAGGCCAGCGTGTTGGAGAGGTAGCCCTGCCCAGAGCCCATATCCACGACGTGGGTGATGCCGCTCGCTTGGCAAATGGAATGGATGTAAGGCGCCGCAACAGACACCTCGTTGAGTTTCTTCGTCTCCATGCGGTCGGTGAGAGTCTCGGGAAGGGTTAGAGCCGGCCCTTTTCGCTGACTTCGAGGCAGAGAGAGCGACCCTAGCTTCTCCAACCACGATACAAGGGACCGGGGACGGCTCAGAGCGCTCTCATGGCTATCAGACTGACGTGTGCGTTCGTCTTCGTCGATGTTGTCGATCATGTCTCGCTGTGCGATTCGAGAATCTGGAAGTGAGTCCCAATGATTGGTCCATTCTGCTGGGAGCTTGCTCCAGGCATCTTCGATGAAGGCATCATTCACGTGGATGCCGCCTGTGATCTGACGCACCAGTGGAGATTGAATGAAATCAATCAGGTCATCAGTCCACTGCTCGAGGCTGTGATAAGACTGAGGCAGGACGGGCGCTTGCATCTTCCGCCACGTGCTAAAGACTTGGTCCGGGTGAGAGGAGACATGGAGAACTACCAGCAGAAGACACGCCATCCGAACACTGCTGGGTGCATCTGCATTGCAGCAGAAGACATTCTTCACATTGGCTGCATACCCTAACCCTCTATAAATATACCTACCTGGGTAATCACATGTGGATTCCCCAGGGGAGGGGGTACCCTGCAGGTGGTAAAATACGCGCAAGTCCCAAAAATACGCCATGCCGACCAACACCCGAAGTAAGATTTGGGTTTTGTTAAAGTGCATGGTTGACATGGGAATTAGACCAGCACCATTGCAGGCACACATCCCACTGCTTATCCATATTAAACAGCCGCTCCCCCGGGAACAGTTCCCACGTAGTTATCTCTCTTCGATGACACACGCGCATCTTCAAACCTGTCTCACGTGATGACCATTTGAATTCAACAGGATTCGCCTACTAGACTAACAGAACTTCGCGTCTTGCCCATGGAAAACGTCTTCCCCCTTTTACCAGGCTCATCTTAGAAGTATCAATTATCTCAACGAACTGATAAACACTCAGAATGACTTAGGACGCCAATGCTTCGAACGGCACCAATGGCCGTGCCAACCACGTGGTGCCGGCGCCAGGCTTGAACAGGGCGACTGAGGTTGACGATGTAACATAGCCCAGTACCTGTCTTGATTCACCTGGACTAACATGTGTCACAGCTCTTGACTGCAGTCCAATCCTTACTGCTTCCTTTCATCAAGGCCGCAGATGATGCAGCACCAGAAAGGGCTGCTGGGGCAACTGGGACATCGCAACCTAGCGTGCTCGTCGACCCACAGCCGCCAATGGCATTTTCCCTGCCCGGAAATTAAGGCAGGGGACACCATGGACTGCTTGAGACCATTCAGAACCTACTCAAGTACAGTGTCAATACTTGGGACCAGGGTTTCCTTGACAAGCTTTACGCAAGCACCAATGCTGTAAGTCGGATGGACCACAAAGCTTGTGCATTTATGGAGTAACTAATGGCTCTCAAGGTCGGAGTGGTATCAGAGCTTGTGCTTTCGGTCTTGAATACCAATGTGAGTAAAATTGCATACTCAGGTACATAACTCCTTAGACCCTACATATCCAACTGACTGGCGATGCAGCTACACACGTATACAATGTTTCACTCGCTCTCACAGCCATCGAGCCACAGACTTCAAAGTCGTCGGCCAACTTTTTCGGGTTCAACGGCCCACGAGCCGGAGGCATCACATGCCAAGGGGGCTCATCTTCTAATCTCACATCGATTGTTACTGCTCGCAACACGTTATTCCCCGACACGAAACTGAACGGAAATGGGACCCACAACTTGGTTGTGTTTACGAGCCAGCATGGCCATTATTCGGTCGCGAAAGCCGTGACGACGCTGGGTCTCGGCAAGGCGGCCGTCATCCTCGTGCCTGTCGACGAAGCCGGCTGCCTTGTCCCCAGTGCACTGCGCGAGGCGGTAATATAAGCAAAGGGGGACGGCAAGACCCCGTTCTATATGAACGCCACAGCCGGGACCACTGTGCTGGGCTCCTTCGACCCGTTCCGGGCCATCTCGGAAGTCTGCGACGAGTTCAACCTGTGGCTGCACGTCGATGGGTCGCGGGGCGGCAGCGTCGTATTTTCAGCAGCGCAGCGGCACAAGCTCGATGGTGTCAAGTTTGCAGATTCCATCACGGTCAACCCTCACAAGATGCTCAACGTGCCGGTGACGTGCTCCTTCTTGCTGGTCAACGACCTGAGCATCCTTAAGAAGGCAAACAGTCTGGCTGCCGGGTACCTTTTCCATGAAGATGGGAACGGGGAAGCTGGAGAAGAGGACAAGGAATACTGGGACCTTGCTGATCTGACCCTTCAGTGTGGTCGCCGTGGAGATGCGCTAAAGCTTGCGCTCGCGTGGGTATACTACGGAGCCAGTGGATTCACACCCGGCAGCGACGGGGGCCGCAGCCTCAACTTCACCATCGAGGCTCTAAATGAGCTGCGCAGCTGGACGTCCTTGCCTATAATACCCAAGGGTATTAAGACAGCCAAATATGTAAAGCTTTGCGCCGACCTGGGGTTTCAAGCTGTGGAACTGTGATATACAATCTTCGACATTGCAGCTTCTTAGTGCTGGATAATCCGGGTGGGATAGCGGCTTGTGATATGATGGAATTTTATGAGTGCGGGGTCGTAGTTTATTCTAGCATATAGCTACAATGCAGAAGGCTGGAGAGGTATTATAGAAGATCGTACACAGAAACACGGTAGAATATGCAATACTGTTTTTTGAGTGTACTGAGGTCTATCTAATGAGAATTTGAGGTGGCAGAGATTATGGTGATAATGTGTTGAGGTCCAAGATACGACGCAGTCATCCTTTCTGTGTACAACCTGTCTGACAGTCTTCAAAGATGCTTGGGTCTAAAACATATGCAATACCAACGGCAGGGAGTCCAAACGGGTTCCCAGTGAAAAGCGCGGCTATCACTCTCCAGGCATGAGCGACATTTCATTGTCGGGCAGACTCTATTCCAAAGTCGATACAGCATCCACAGAATGGAGGGAGGGGTTCCGTCTAATCAGGGTCCGATCAAGCCTTCTTGATAAGAACGCCCTGGATTCTAGGCAGCATACTGACCAAATCTTCAGGCTCTTCGATGTCCTGGGGGTTCTCCCACTCTCCAGCGTTGAGAATGTCCCCCAACACATTGCGGGTCATTGAGCATCCGACAAATGTGCTCCAAGCAGGGTTCAAAATAACTTCTCGCATGTTAGCCACGTCTGCGACCTTCTCACTGGAGGCACCCATAACTGGGTCCTGTCCGGACAGAAGGACCATGAGAGACTTACTTTGCTCTGCAACCGTCAAAGAGCTCCTGCTCCACCCATGCTCCCAAAAGATGAATTTTCCTCCAGGCTTGAGTAGCTTCCACACCTCCTTCATCACGGCCTTTGGATCACGCACCGCGCACAGGACCTGTATGGACAGCACGGAATCCAGGCTGCCTTCGGTGATCCCCTCCTTCCTCAGGACATCGCTGTCTTCAATGCCGGAGACGATGAGCTTGTACTTATCCTGCAGGCCGTTCTTCTGCAGCTTGGCATTTATGCCATCTTGGTAGCGGGAGTTGGGCTCGACACCATAGATCTTGTCGACACGAGACATGTCAAAACGGTGCAGCTGGTTGCCTGGCCCAGGTCCTAGCTCAAGAACAACGCCATCGGCGGCTTGCAGGAGCGAGGGAATGATGGTTGTGTCCTCGAACGCGACGAAACCGTTGGCTACAAAGGGTGGTCAGCCAGTCTGTATACGAGCCGAGGACGAATTCTGGCAGTGGTATTACAGGTCACAGAGAACAGCTTTGCTGAAGCGGCATCTCGAATCTGCGATATGCGCCCAAATGCTCCGAAACCGTGTTGACGGTACACATCCTTGAACGCTTCCCAGTGCACTGTAGGGAGGATTAGCAGGGTTTGCGAAAGCGATGAATGACCAGAGCTTACGGCGAATGGAGAACCAGATCAGGCCAATTGGGCGGAGGATGTTAGCAAGACGCGGGCTTGGAGCCATGATGGTTGCCGTGGCACGATTTCAGACGATGTCGAATCTTCAAGGTGAGAAAACGGCGAGAACGGCAGGCGAGCGCTGAGGATTTTCGCAGGATTAGGTACAGACGCGGAATTGTGTGTCGGGGCGAAGAAAGGACAGGAAGAGAGTAAGCACGTAGTGGCACGCTGCACAAGGCATGCAGCTGGTCGAGGATAAGCCTCCATTTGATAGGTCATGCATCCGTACGCAAATGCCCCACCTAGTCAGCCACCGTGCCAACAAGGTATAGTGCTGCACTACAAGCGTGGCCAGCTGCCTGTACAAGCTTTGGATTGCAACACTGCTGTGTGCAGGCAACCATGGTGCTACCAAGGGTGTGACACAAGTGGAACAGCCCCGCAATTTTGCTTATCAGTGGCTCAGGCAAGCTCAAACTTCCCGCTGCTATTGGCAGGTCACCAGTGTATGTTCTGGAAGCAGCTCTGTTTGAGAAACAGCAGGAAGAGACGGTCTGCATTAGGTGAAATCCTGACATTTGCTTCTATACGGAAAACCCGAGTAGAGGTGACGATGGAAACGAACAAGTTGTACCCAATAATTCTACCTTCAATCAACTTCTAGTACACATGACACCCATCACTACATCTGCGGCAATTATCGCAGCGTCTTCTATCAATTTGAAACTTTTCCTATGGAAGCCACCCAAATGCATTGAACCACTCACAACTCTGAATTTCGTCCTGGGTATTCATTTCTCCTGGATGTTAGAGCTCATAGTCATATGATCGGAAAGTTTGCCGGACCCAGTTTACGAAACCGGGAGCGTCCTGCGTATCCACGTGTTCCAGATGGTCATCTAGCAGAGAAGCCGTATTGCTTATCTTCTCTGTCAGGATATCTCTCCATCGCTGTTGCAGTTAGCACCACTATTCAGTCACAACGGACGAGAGCATGTGCTGAAGTCTCACCTGGGCGTTCTTCCAGTCTCCCTCCTGCAGACTCTTGGTGAGTACGGCCATAGGTGGCGGCGTGTTATGCCAGGCTGACAGCGTGAAAACGACATGGTGCCAATCAGCGTGTCCGTCCATTCCCCGCGGGTAGTAGAACTGTCGTTCGAATGCGATGTAGACCTTGTTCACGTCACTGATGGCGGAGTCCTGCCCGCATCCGACCCAGAACGTCCACCATGCGCACCGAGGAGACTGTTCCAGGGAGCCAGCAAAGCCGTCAAAACGGCTGGCCGCCTCGTGCAGCCGCTCGACCGCGTCAGTCATGACCTTGAGGTCAACCTTTGGAGACCACAGGCCACGGTCGTGGAGCTCCCCTAGCCACCCATGGATTGCCAGCGCGTATTCGGTGACACTCACGTTCAGCACCTTGGGCTCGACGAGGTCTGCTGCCAGGAGGGACCATATCTTCGCACTGGTAACGTGGTACTTCCATCCCGGGTCACCGACTTGGTCCATCCATTCGAAGCTGTCGAAACCAGTATGGTAAGGGAAGGCGGGCTCCAACGACGCCGGCGTGGATCCAAAGTCGATCGTCGACACACAAGGGATGGACATGAAGCGGTTTGCATCACCGCTGCCGGCAGGGTCCATCTTGCCTCCCCACACATCTCGTACGGTCTGACCAGGTGAGCTTTGATTTGGCGACAGCACAGAGTCGGTGACGGAGAGCAGCGTGGAGTACAGGAGCGGGCTGGCCTTGGCGTGGAAATGGCTACCGGATGCCGCGACGACGACGTTGAGATATGTGACAGCCGATGCGCGTAGCCAGTCAACATGCTTGGTGACCTAGAGTAGGGAGCCAATCTGGAGAAACTCTTCCTCTTCAAAGCTCGCGAAGACAATGGTGCGCTCTGGCTGCCAGCCCTGCTGGAGGGCTGCCCCAAAGCTGCGAACGACCTCATTGAGGGCAGCGGAGCCACTGCCGGGGTCTCCAGCGCCGGGGCCCCAGGCATCGCGGTGGTTGCCAACGATGACGAACTCGTCAGTTGCTTTGCCAGGAATTGTGCCAATTACGTTGTGGATCTCGCTAGCCCGGATATCCGCGTGGTTGATGATGTGCAGATGGAGCTCGGGAGGTGATGGCCCAACATTGTAGTTGACACCATAAAACCCCAATCCGCCCTCTTGCCAGCGATCACCGAGATCCTTCGCTGCAGGGCCGTGGCCGTTAAGCTTGCTCAAGAGCTCGATTGCATCGACAGAGGATATGGGTATGCAGGGGATCTTGGGCAATCCGCCGCTGTTGTAGTCCTCTAGATCATATCGATGAGCAAGACCTCGTCAATACAGATTTGACATGAACACAACTTACATATACTACCAAATCCTCCTCTTTCGATGGCCTTGAGCGGTCGCGCTGGTCCATCAGGGAACGGTTTGTACCCGTTACCCTCCGCCATAGGGCCGTCATTTCCGGGATCAGTGTACCAAACCACACCGATCATGCCCGCTTGCTCAGCGTTGTGCACAGACAGTGCGCGAAACAACGACAAGTTCTGCTCTCGCACATATGGCGTTGCAGTACCCAGCTTGATGATGCCGATGTTTCCCGCGAGGCTCACATTGTCTTCAGCCAGAGCCTCGAAGTCTTCCGGGCTGCCAAAGTTGCAGAAATCGTAGGACCCAGAGATGTTGGCATTAGCCGAAAAGCCAAAGTACGCGGGTACAAAGCCGGCAGACGTGTTGGCGTCCACCAAAGGCGCCTCGTAGAGGACTTGGTCATTCTCCAAGAGAGCAAGCCGCTGCTGGTTTGTCGGCATGGGAAGCCGGGTATCGTGGGAAGAAATGCTAGTATTTTCGAAGCCAAATTCCTTCCACCTGGCCTGAGTCCATAGCGCTTGCTTCCAGCCTTGACCGGCAAGATGCGTCTCTGACGTATAGTACGCACTCCAGTTGCGTGCATGTTCATGAGAAGGAACCGAAAGCAGTATTTGGCGTAAATCGAAAGTAGAAGTGGCAACGACATTTGGGTGCTTGTCAGAGTACCACTTGTAACAAAAGAACACAAAAATACCAATGGTCAAAGCAGACCACCTTGACGCCCCTGGGCCCCTCCGCTGAGGAGCTGTGGACTGAGGCAAAGTGTCAAGCTTCATACTGCTGATGAGACTATGACTGGTGTGTATCAGCCTATGCCGGCAAGGTGAAGGTATTGTGAGTACCACACAATGTATGGGGGATCAAATCTCCAGTAATGACAATGATTTTTCAAGGCTCAGAGGACACAGAATAGAAGACAGGTGAGAGTAGTCAGATTCCATTTGGTAAGGTAGGCTCAGGTTCGCAGGGTCTGGGCACAGCTGACTTGGCTTGTCAGCTATACTCGATACTGGAATCAACAACACATGTTAAATATCGAGGTCCTATGAAACGGGAGACGGCACTAGTGAGCCAAGTACCTGTACTTGATACCCTTCTCTTCGCCACAAGTCTATCATCAGGAACGATACCGACAGCTGGGGTTAAGGCATTCGCCGAGGTTGCATTCGTCGGATATGTTTCACGAGCTCCATTTTATGGCCCTCAGGGTTCTTTTGTTGTTCAGCTAAGTCGAGTGAATCCACAGATAAAGCCAATCGGATATTGAACGTTGGTGGTCTAATTGGCTGGACTTACAGCAGGATTTTTATGCAGGGTCTTTACTGCCTGCCTTTGTAAGATTCGAGTAGGGCTTAAGGGCCTGATCGGCTGAACAACCCAGCATAGTGTGTAAGTTGCACTAGAGCACGCTATACCCAATTTAGGTTTCTTTTTTTTTTTTTTTAAATACGGGGGCGATTCTATGTTTAAATGCGCCTACACTGGGCCTTGGCATCTAAGGATGGTTCGTTTTGTTCCAGCGACTGTACCTCAGTATTGGCACTAGTCCATCCAACCAGGGCTGTCATCAAGAAAGCTTGGCCTGGCGAAAAGATTGCCTCGGACAATCTTGAGCGTGAATGTCGAAGTTATCGCCTGCCTGGTGTCGCGTCGGCGACATGCTTCCGGCAACTATACGATGTGATTGATAACCACACCATCGCTTTGGAGTGGTTAGACTTCACCCTTGCGGATGTGAAGTACCAGCCCAACACGCGCACCTATGCTATTATCAAGGCGGTTGTGAAGGAAACGTTGACCAGTTGCGTTGTCCTTGACCGCCATCAATACGTCGACAGTGGCTGTATCACTGTCAAAGAAGGAGACCTAGGACTCGGCATGGAACCATGGCTAAGCAAGATCAAATGTCTCTACTAACAGGTTTGTAGTTGTTGCGGATGGCTATCTTTACAACGCCCAACCTTACGCTATGCGTGCCCCTGAAGTCTTCTTGGGCCAGCCATGCACTAAGCTATCGCAAGTGTGGGCGCTTTGCTGGATCAAGCCTGACATCTTGGGGGCGTGGGACAGCCCACATCCTCTCATCAACGACGCCTGGTGTATGGCAAAACCCAGACGGCTCTTCCCCGGGTGGCATATCCCTACCCCTGAACAAGTTGAGCGGCCGACCCTCAAATCTCCAGTTCAATCTCGCAGTACTTTTGAGTGAAGGTGAGAAAGGTCCGCGATGGATTGTGCCCTTCGCAGAAGAGACTCAAAAAATCAAGATACCGGATCACTTAAGAGACCTTCTTCGCCTCATGTTGGTGGTCGATCCGCGCCAGAGGCCCTCCGCCTCGGCTGTGCTCGAGTCGAAGGAGTTCACAGCATTCCAGATGTAAGGATCTAATTGATCTGGAAGATAGCGTCTGAGTCGCATAAATCTTTCGTACGCGCTCATTGACGTGTTCTGTGTTCAAGCTATGTGCCAATGCGTCTGAGCTCTGGAACCGCCATCTTCCCATGCACTCCACCCGCGAGGCAAGCTCTAACCATATTTGCGCGCCGTCTCAGACTCGAGACTCATCTCAGTACCTTCAATAGTACATCACCCATCATAGGAACTAATGAATTATCTCGGAGTCTTGCATAATTGCAATTTTACACAGACGGTACGTTTTCATCAGCTCACGACATACAATGAAACAGTCTGCCACATTGGGGCAAGCGTTTGTGTGAATTAATCATAATGTATTTAGCAAGGCTCATTATGCGAGACTCCAACTCCCAACAGTTGATCCCACGTCCTCATGCTATTGTATCAATGCCAATGTCATTTCACAGCCCCTGGTCAAAAAAGAAAGACCACGCTCTAGTAGCGCCTGCGGCGGATCTTCTTGGTCTGGGAGGCAGCGGTGGTGGCGTTGGCGGTCAGGCCCTTGACACCGTCCTGCATGGCCTGGAGGAGAGACCAGTTGTTGCTGTCCTCGGCAAGGGACCAGGCCATGACACCGCCCAGGCCCTTGGCGACGATGATGTCGGTGAACTTCTGGGTGACCAGCTCGGGGGTGTCGTAGGTCCAGAAGAGGCCCGCCTCGGCGTCTACGTACCACTGGCCGCCGTTCTCGGTGTCGGTCTGGCCGTTGGTAAGCGCGTCGGCGAAGGACTGCGCCGTGGTCTTCTTGTCGCCGTCGGTGCAGGTTCCGTACTGGCCCTGGCAGCCCGTGCCGCAGTGGGCGGTGGTGTCGCCGCAGAACCCGTACTGGGAGCAGCAGGCTCCGCCGGTAGCGGTGCCAGTGCACTGGAACGTGGTGCCGGTGCCGCACGATCCGTCGGTGGAGGAGGTCAGGGTGCTGGGGTCGACCGTGACGGGGAAGGAGGAGGCCTCAAAGGTCACGGCGCCAGAGGTGCCGGTGTCCTGGCCCTGGGCGTCCTCGGCCAGGGCGAGAGGGCAGCCGATGGGCTGGGTGCAGGTGGTGTTGGCGGCGAGGGTGAAGTACTTGGCGTAGAAGGCGATTCCGAGGTTCAGCTTGGAGGGGGCGAAGCCGCGGTCAATGTAGGCCTGGATGGCGTTGATGGAGCCCTGGATATCGGTGTGATGCTTGGTGTAGTTGTCGCGGCGGTTGAGCAGATCGTACGTCATGACGTTGACGACGTCGACAGCACTGTCGATCAGGGGAACGGACTTGGTAGTGTAGGCCATCATGTCGCGCTCGAGGCCGGGCACGGCGATGGACAGCTCCCTGCCGCCAATGGCCTGCTTGATAGAGCCGAGCAGCTGAGGGAAGGTCTCGATCTCGGAGACGAGGTCCGAGTTGGGGACCTGCTTGTAGTCGTAGCCGTTTCCAGCGGGGTACTCGTAGTCGATGTCGATGCAGTCAAAGCCGTGAGTATCCATGATGGAGGCAATGTTGCTGGCGTACAGGGCGCGGGACTCCTCGGTGGCGAGGCCCAGGCGGAAGCCTTCAGTGTCGCCCCAACCTCCGATGGCCAGGCACACCTGGGTACCGTTGTCGAACATGGATCGGACGTCGGAAATGTTCTTGAATGGGGTGTAGGTGCCCACGGGGTCGGAGGCGAAGATAGACGAGTTGGCAAAGGCCGTGATGACATGAGTGATGCCCGCAGTGAGCGTCTTGTTGGGCAGGACTGCCGTGTGGTACCTGTGTTCTCATGTCAGCATCATGGCCACCACTCTCAGGTGTCGTTCGCTTGTTTGTTGGGCTTACTGGTCAAAGTAGAGGGCGTAACGAGGAGCAGCAGCGGCCGCGGCACCAACGGCGCCCAGCCCGGCGCCCAGCCCGGCGCCCAGAGTTGAAGGGCAAACCATGGTGGAGGTAAAGGGAAAGTGAGATGAGAAGAAAGAGTGGACGACTCAGCGGACAGCAGAAATGGTCGCTCGACTGGTCTGTTGCAGTATAAAAAGGATACTTGAAAGAGGGAAAGAATGAGTTGGTAGTAAGCCTGTGATGGGATGAGCAAGTCCTCGAAGAAGCAGGCGCGGACTCAGGAGGGTTATTAAATGAGAAGCGACGAGGCCGTTGACGGCGGGTTGAGTTGTATGCCCCATGCCTGTATGTCATCCGGGGCCTTGACTAGCGCTTGGGAGTGGGAAGGACCGGCATCTTGGATCCTACCTCAGGGGTTTGCTTGCCTACCGATCCTTGCCGCCCGCCCGTTTGTGTTTGTTGGCTGCTTGCTGAGCCGCAGAGGAATAGGATTTAGAATTATTACCGTTTTGTGGCGCAACATGGTGCACCCCTGGGTGCGACCACTGCACCCCGTACATTTTTACTTCAACACAAGGAAAAGGAAAAAGAAACTCTGGGCAGAATGGGGCCCAACCGGGACCTGCATGGGCGAATGAGGATTAGTCGCTGGCAGTGCCACACCATGACTGAACCTTATTGTCGGGTTTGTAGGGCAGGCGGGAATAAAAAGCAGCCCGAGCCCCTGGATGTCGGACAAGGCCGTCCCCAACTGACAAGGTTAACCCTCTGCTTTAAGCTCGACCCAGTCCCAGTTCACGGATGCAAGATTCAATGCTTTACTTGAAGAGAGTTCGCGTATTTTTGGCCCGCATGTGTGCAACCTCTCGTGTGGAATGTCCTCATTCGTTTAATGTTTGCCCCATCTCCGAGATGTTTGTGTGTAAACGCCCGTTGATGCCCCTTTGCCACTGCACTGCACCTGAAAACTGTAGGCGCCAGGGCATTGAATTTGACCGGCGCGCTTGCTGGGCAATCATCCACCCCACTGCTGTACTACGTCCGAGACTGCCGAGTACAACGGCTGGTTAGTTCATGCGCTATGGTTGACTGCAGGACTGCATAGCTCTCTCCAGGTACGTACAATTCCCCAGACGCCACCTCCAGATTCTGCAGGCAGGCTGAGCTCAGGGGCACACCCATTCGATCGAACCACAGTGGGCTGTCGGTTTGGCAGCTCGGGCCAGGGTTTTGACTCAAGGTTCTGGGCGATTCCATTTCTGGAGTCCCGCTTCCACGCGGACCTCTGCCCCTCAGACGCCAAGTTTGACTAAGGACCAAGATGGGGTGGGCCGCCGTTCATCTTCCTCAAAATGAAACAGCAGTGAAGAGTCAGTGTCTTCATAAAATAGACTCTCGCTTATTGCGCGTCATTCCGGCGCACCGTAACAGCTACTTGGCAGCCCTCAACCAAGGGGACTCTTCGACGGGAGCGGGGCCAGCGGGCGAAGTTGTTCATCCGATCAAGCAGACTTTGGTCAGTGCATTGTCGAGAGCCAGAAACATGATAAACAAACAGGTTGCCTCTGCGGCCGGCGGCCACTGCCTACCGGCTACCGCCCCCTTTGCAAACTCTATGTCAGGATATATTTCTGCTTGAAAGCTTGTGCAGAGACTGCTCGTGTTCGTCCGTCATAAATGGATCTCCCGAAGTATTCCCCGGAACATCACTGGCACTGTTCATCAAGTCCTTGATATCCTTGTAGAGGACACGCTTTGTTTTCAGACTCTTTGGTAGGATTATCACGAGCCCGACCATTCGATTGCCACTCTAAATCCTACCTAGGTACCTTTTCTTTTGTGGAAACTCGCAGAGACTGCAATTTTCCAACATCCCAAAGAGACGGCACCAGCTGATGCGATCCCAAAATAACCCCACTGGACACTAACATCATACAAAAAAGCTACTCGGAGTTACCATGTGTAAAACCTGACAGCTTTGTTTCGTATACGAATGATGATGAGGCATAGCATTGCCGCTCCCGTACGTGCGCCTTGGTAAACTATCATCATCCCCACCTCGAGATACGACGATGGCATTTGATATTTCCCTTTAGACCTTGAGCGTGACAACGTCTCCTCTGCGATCTGCGAGAGGCTCAATGGACCAGGGTCCAGCGACCGCTCGGTGACCACACAGACCCTCCCATGTGGTGAACTTTCGTCCTCCGCATGCACATCTGGCCTCCGATTCTGTGCCCTGAAACGTCCAAAGGCGGGAAGGGAAGTAGCTTTATCAAATTGTTTCAAACTTAACCATGGCCGCATCGAGTTCGACGTGACAGAGGGATTTCTCTGTTCGAGGTAGCGAGTTATACCCGTCGAAATCTGACACACGGCGAGGCCCTCATACCGAGTGTTGACATATTGGATGTACTAGGGACACAGGACGGTGATTCACTGGTTGCACAGGACAGTTGCTCTCGTCACGCATCCACAAGCAGTGCAGCCAAGAGGATCACGGTGACGAGGAGGGGCTAGAGGGGGATTTGGAGGACGACGACATGGAACCGCCCACAGCGAGCCGGCGCAACGGCGCAGAGAAACTCGGCAGGGGATTCGTATCACACCGCGATGCGTGCCAACATGAACACACCGATAAAATCAAGGTGGTAGTACAGTTACCGATTAGTTACAGTACACGGGGAACACAATACCGCAGCGCGTGAAGAATCAGCTGCATATACTACATCTAGCTGGAGAGCTTGGAAATATTCATTACGTCCGGTTCCCCGGCTTGCCGATGTGATATCCATATCACAGAAGCAGAGGAAATAAAAGATTTGGATAGAACCAGTACAATACTATAGCTACGTACACTGGCAGACAAAGTAGCCTGCTAACACATAATGCCACAGACATGTCACCATGGAAGACGAGGCTAAATTGCTTTGGAAGAAGAACATGACAACATTTGGCATACCCCAAGTGCCCTGTGGTCGTGCCTACCTGGCAAGTTGGATGACACATGAACGTCGGCTAAAGACGCAAGCACGGTGCGGCCAAGGCTATTGACCCTGAGCAGTTGAGTTCTGGTCGTGGATCAGCTAATCAGCTCTAGAACTTGTTTGATACTGTAGATCACGCTCGAACTGGTCGACCCGGTTGATTAGTGTGTCGCCAAATCATTCCAGGATTTCTGTAGGCATTCGATGCTAGACCATAATGATGGCAGCCCTCAGGAGCAACCCGGATTCGTGACCGTTCACAGCATGCACTATGCGTTCAGAAAATGGCAAACAAAAATGATCTGGATCAAGACTTCGCAATTGGTTGATCACGGCTTCTATTGTACAGAAGAATCAAGACCATGGACAGAAAGCTTCCAAGCCCGCCACACGGTTCAAGACCCTCGACTCCTCCCGATCTATCGCACATCTATCGCTATGCAGGTATCAATGCCCCGAAGAGGACACCGATGTATATATATATATACAACGAATGGGGCTCCGCACAAAGCAGCAGCCACAAGTATTCACAACACGAACAAGCAACTCGTTCCCCCAAAGATCACCCAGTAGAAGAGACTTAAGCCATCAGCTTCATGCCGCGCTTCTTGGCGGAGCGCTTCTTGGAGCAGCTGGACCCGTCAGCGGCATCGGTGGGCTGGGCAGCAGCGGCGTTGCCCGAGACACCAGCGGCGCCGGTGGTAGTGGGAAGGGCAGCAGAGGAAGCACCGGTGGCGGTGGCAGCGGGCGCGCCAGTGGCGGCAGGGGCACCGGTGGCCGAGGCGGAGGCGGAGCCGGAGCCGGAAGAGGCACCGGCACCATCGTCGTTGGTGCAGTCGCCGTCGGAGGTCTGGTCGGCGTAGTTGGCGGTGTGGTCGATGCAGGCGTTGGGCCAGGTGACGGGGCCGGGGGCGTCGTAGCTGGTCGGGACCGGGTAGTATATGTTGATGACGATGCCGTCCTCGGTGCCGTCGTAGACGCCCGGGATCTTGACGGTGGGGCTTGGGGAGCCGGCGCCGGAGCCGGAGACGGTCAGCTGGGCGCAGCCGATGTAGAACTGGGCGCCGCCCTTCGCCTGGGCGCCGTGCAGGGCGATGTGCTCGCCGCGCATCAGGTAGTCGCCCGCGGGGAGGTCCTCGGGCAGGGTGAAGGTGAAGTTGTTGATGCCGCCGTTGACTGAGGTGGCCCACTGCAGGCCCTCGGCGGTGATGCTCGAGGTGGTCAGCTCGTACACCTTGAACCAGTCGCCGTCGCCCTTGTAGGCAGCCGCCTCGCCGGTGGCCTTGGACATGTACACGGACAGGGGACCCGGGTGGCCGAGGTTGCTGTTGATGGTGAAGCCGACAGAGTCACCGGCGGCGACAGCCTGGGTCTTGGTCTTGGCCATGATGTCGGCATCCAGGCCGCCCTGGTTGCAGATGAAGTCGTCCGAGGTCACATCGGTGATGGGCGAGTTGGAGTTGGTGGTCTGGCGCACGAACTCGTAGGGCTCGGTGACTATGTCGTTGTGGATCAGGGCCTCAAAGTTGTAGTGGGCAGCAGCGGTGGCCGCGAAGGCCGCAACACCAGCGAATGAGGAACGCATTTTGGCTTGGTAGGTCGTTTTGTTTGGTGGCGACGAAAAGAGTCGGGAGATGAAACTTTTTGTTGTGATTGAAGGAATCGAGATTGTTTACCACCAGGGTTGAAAGAATGAATGAGCCGAAATGGGCGAAAGAATGGCGCAAGCGACAGCTGCGGTGATGAAGATCAGAAGACGAAGACTTGAAGGTGAGAAGAACTGCCAGAACAATCAGGAGATTGGGAGAGGCGTGCGACGATGCATCGCTTTATACCATGCTGTGCCAGTCCCAGACCGGTGGTCAGGCTCCGCTCGCTCCGTCGCTTGCCCCTTATGCGCCGTAGTGGCTCTCTACTCCTGCGTTCATCAGCCTCGGGAATATAATCTCATCATGGGTCTTTCCTCGCCCCTTGGACTGCCCTGACTGAGCCGCCTGAATCCGCCCAGCCTGCCAGGCCGGATTTGACTTGGTGGAGTCTTGATCGCATCGTGGTCGCAGTGAGGATGTCGAATTAAGGGGCCTTTGGGAGCCGCCGCCAAGAAAGGGGCTACCCGCGTGTTTATGTTTGTATCTTTTCCACGAATCAACTTACACCATGTTGGGGCTAAACGGCCCACTTGTCGAAACGCCAGCTGGGGGCCTTTGTTTCGAATAAGACAGCACTCGCAGGGGATTTCCACACTCGCCGCTTGGCCGTCAGGGGCTGGCCGCCGAAGGGGTGGGCCTGCCAGCACGACAACCTCATCAACTCGAGGATGAAACATCTGATTTCCTTCGCCGTAGCGCTGTTGGCATTTTCTTGTTGCCTGTTGCATGAAGTCATCGCCGTCTTGTCAAAAGTTTGGCGCTTTTCGTCCCAGGCAGGGTCCCCCAAGCCGAGCCGACCCAATCAACGTTCTTCGAGGCCAGAACAGGAGGCGGGCCTCTGTTTCCCATCCGATGTTTTTTTAAGATTGCCAAGTGATCGACGATATCCTTGAGGCCGTCAATCGCGGGCCCGTCCACTGTAAACGGCCTGGGGACGACCATTTTCGGATGCACGACCGAGCAGAGCCTCACTGTCTTTGGTGATCATCCGGATCGGGGCCGCCGACGAGCAGTGTCAGTTGTCGATCGCATGCCAGATTCAGACCTACCCCGTTTAGATCCCAATGTAAAGGATCACACATTGATGTTTCTTCTCCATCATCCTACCCGGTCAATCCTCGGAAGATCCAAATTCATCCCACTTCTCGCCCGAAGCGAATTCTGCTGCCACGCTGACTTGCAGGCAGAGCAGGGCATGGGGGAGGGGCAAGGGGACTCACCTGCAACAACACCGACATGGATGTTGCAGTAAAAAGTCAGCAGCCGCCCACCAATTCTCCATCTCTAGAATCTGAGCGCCTCCCAGGCTGTGCCACCATTCTGCCTTCGCAGCCTCAACGCGAGTCGTTGGCGACCGCTACAGTGGCCCAGCTGGCCGAAGGTGTCCAATTGCGAAAGCCTGCAAGAACTTTCGCATTGCTTACATGAAAACAGGTCACTGCTGCTGACGTCACCTGAGCCCCAAAATGCTGTTCGGCATGAGTGGTCTTGATATCAGGGAATGCAGCAGCATTGCTCAGGGCATTTATTGGTTGGGGCCAGAGAAAGCTTACCAGCTCGGCACCTACCACTCTAGAAGGTGTGCTGTATTGAAATCCAATTTGCTTGCGGTCTTCGTCAGCACGGGTGGTTGATTCAACTTGTATCTCCACTACAAAGAAAATGATTTGCTGGCTGGTCCTGCGCCGCAGCAGAGCTGAGCAGAGCTGAGCAGAGCTGAGCAGAGCTGAAGAAAGACGCGCCCCCTTACAGATCTGCCCGGCGAATGATTTCGCTGCAGCCTCGTGGAACATGACAGAGGGTAGTAATGAGCGCAGGCTGCTGATGAGCGAGCAGTGGCACGACCGGGCCCATATTAGATGTTTCGAAGCCCGACTACTAGTTGCTTTGCTTTGCTCAACCTGACGTCTGCCACCGAATGCAAATAATTCCTGGACTATTCCTTCGCGATGCTCCTGGTTCTCTTGTGGCATACATTCGTTCTGGTTCAACTACCGGCTCTTTGCAGCAGCAAATACGCAGGCCTTCGCGGTCCACAGAAATTCCAGGGGTTTCTGCCCGCGCTGAGCCAGCACACCCTCTGGTCACACAATGAACAAGACTGCGCCGAGTCGTTGTCCGCATACGTCCGAGAATGGGAGGAGTACGACTCGTCAAACCGATTAGATGCACTATGTCTAAAACACCAAGAATGCATCCTCGAGAATATGAGCGAGAGCCAAAAGTCCTTCATGGCCAGCTCGGCACTTGTCCTCGGCCTGAGCCCCATCATCCTGTCCACACTCGGCCCGACCGTCAGCGAGATTGGCCTTATCTCTCTGAACCGACCATTTCTGTCACTACTTCTCACCCTCGGCACCGTCGGCGTTTATCCTTCGCGCATCCTTTCGTACGAAGACGACTCGCCCCTTGACATCGTTAGGAAGCCGTCCCTGTTTCCGAAGTGGGTGCTTCGGCGCCTGTGTACCAGCCGCCGGGTCGCTTCGCTCGCGGTCTGCGCGCAATATATTATCGTCAGCATCGCCGTCTTCAACGTCTGCTTCACCTCGTGGCAGCTGGGTGTCGCCACGGTTCTCAATTTCATCTGCCAGAGCTCGTACATGCCCATCCTTTGGACAGTTCTGCCCTTCTTCGTGCATCTGCCAGCGGCCCTGGCACTACGAGCCAACATTCCATCCAAGTCTCTATGGTCCGCCCTCGCTTTGGAGTTCAAGCTGAGCGCATTTCACAAACCTGTGCGCGCCGGTGCCTTGGCCCCGAATTCCAAGCTACTGTTCTGGCGAGGGTTTGCAACCGTATTTTCTTTGATACATATGACAGTGGGTATCGTTATTTTCTCTTCGCTACTGTTCACTATGACGGTTGATGCGGCGTTAATCTTGCTACGGTATGTTGCGTCTGCATTGGTCTGTGGGTTAATCATCATGTTTGAGATCTACGGTCTCCGCCTCGCACATGAGCAACTGGATCTGTCAGTCAGAAGAGCTTAAGGATTGTTACATTTTATATGAGTTCGTGGCCACTGCCCAGGACTGATCCTCGCCGGCTTGAGCTTGAACAGGGCCAGGTGGTACAAAGTATATCAAGCCGCGCACTTCACCCAGATGCGGCCGACAATTGGGAAGTCTTAGATCAACAGAGTCATGGCCAGCCGGCAGGTGAACTCTGGATGCTATTGGGCCGGGGAGCATGCGAGGTTTTGATATGTTATGTACATCTGCACCCTATCTTCTGTCGTTGCTGTGCCTGGTCTATGTAGAGGTAGGGTAAACTTGAGCTAGCTGGACAAGACCTGACTTGCTGATCCCTGGTCTGCCCTGTCCAAGATAATGAGATTAGTACTTTTCGTCACTTGCGCCGTCCGGCGACACCCCAGAGAGCAAGACAGGCCGTCCAGGCTTCGGTGTATATGATACCGGAGTCCGCATAGCACCGCCTATATAACTTCTTCCACATCACGACCGCCACGCATGTCATCAACACTTGCTCGACATTCTTCGGTGCCATGCTAATCTGCCATACTAGCCGGCCCCTTCACCAGTGTGCTTATAGACTGCAGAGGTCGCAAATTCGGCTTGTACACTGCCTCCATAGTCAACATATTCGGGACTGTGATTGCTGGCTCTGCTCACTTGCAACGCTTTCGCATGTTCATCGCCGGCCGCCTCATTATCGGCATGGATGTTGGCTTCATCCAGACTGCTGAGAGCACCTACGTCGCGGAAATCAACGCCCGAAATTTACGGGCCTTGCCTTGGGCCTTTACTTCTCCTGTTGGGCCGTCGGCGCCTACTCGTCACTGGGATATCATATGGAGTCGGTAAACAACAGCCTGAACACTCTCCCTTCGACTCTGCTGCCCCAAAACTAAAGATGGTCTGTAATTAGACCTCGGCACTCGAGCCCTCCAACTGGGCCTGGAGGATCCGCTCGATCCTCGAAGCTGCCCTGCCTACCTGTGCCCTCGTGGTACTCCTGCTCCTGGCAGAGTCTCCTCGGAGCGTACAGCTTCAGCATCCCGCCGCTGACTTCGTCTCCCCCTACCCCATGGACGCCCTCGATTTGAGGGCGTACGTGGGAGCAACGCCTCGTGGAACCTGCTCCTCGTCGCTTACATCTAACTCCGGTGGGTTGAGACGAAGCGGCTGGATCCTCGAGGTCGACGCCGTCTTCGAGGACGAGCCCCGTGTCGTCTACGCCGCCGCCGACAAAGGCAGCACTGCTAGGGCCCGAGTTCTGGAACATGTGAATGAGAAGGAAAATGTCGAGAAGCTCACGGTCAAATATCGTGTGGTTCTCATAGTTGAAGAAGAAGCCGAGCAGGTGGAAGTGGGAATGGATTATCTGAAGTGGAGATTGAGCCTCAAGGAAGGGGATGCTGCAGCCTTTCAACTTGACAGCTCGATAGTTAGGTACGATGATGCAATAGTTACTCACAATCTTGTTAATATTTTAGTCGACGAGTACTACCTAGTATCGGAAACTCGCTCAACCAAAGGTTTTCCAACTGCCAGCGAAGGAACTAACGAATTGTGTGAACAATGTTACAGAACAGGAAGAACAAAATCGAGCTACGCGGGTAGAAGTAGACTGCGAAATGAGCCCGGCGCGGGGAACCTGGGGTCTCCATGGGCTGAGGGGGGTGTCTCCACTTGTGGGTACCGACTTACTCGGGTTTTCACGTCATTTTCATCGTGCTCCGAGCGAACATTTGTCCTCGGACACATTTTTTGCAAGACTGAACCCGTTGGCCCGTATTTAATCAGGCGAATTCGTAGCATTAACTTCCAGCGGCAGACCCCTTTTGTATCGGTGCGGAAGTTTGTATATATAGTAGAGCACTGGTTCCTTGATACAAATTCGCCTGTGGCATAGTTAAAGCGTCTTTGCCGACCCGAGGGCGGGTACGTTCATCCCATCTTGCAGTGGGGGAGCCTCCTCGCCAAGCCTTAGCCCACTATACACGTGCCATGCCAGTGGTGCCCAGGTGGCGAGTCCAGCGCGTGATTCGCATGCAATTATACCGTCCATGGATGGGTTGGTGCAGCGTCTGCGTCGCGCGTATTTCCTAGTTTCTTTTCCTCATGTTTGCTTAAGCAGACATCCTTGGAAATGGTGGCCACCGTGGGCTGCTATCGGTAGCTAAGAAGGCAGTGGTTTATATCGGCAGGGGACAAGACTTCCGCTGGCGGAATCACTCCCGAGGTACTTCCGGCCGACCACTACAGTGGCAAAAATCGTCCAGCCATGAGTAGTCTACCCGATTTCTCTGTGATCCACTATTCACTAGCCGTGATGCTGGTGGGCACAGTGGGGTAAGAACCGCCGAGTCGTCTGCCGAGGGGAAGCACCAGTTCAAGCAGTAGCCGAATGAAGGGCGCTACTTAACACATCGTCGAGGACAGCCGGGAACTTGGGTTTCCTGTACCTCCAACTCCCAGACCGAGAAGCAAGAAAGGGTGCAACATGAAGACCTCCGCTACTCTGATTCTACTTGTCCAAGGAGTCCTTGCCTTCTCCCCAGGGCACCGAGCGTGGCTCCGGCAAGGCTCCGGTGATGGGCTGCAAGTGTCCACAACTTCGGGCCAAGTGCAAGGCAAAATCGACCCGTCGCTACCTAACGTCCGTCAGTTTCTTGGCATCCCCTACGCGAAGCCGCCGACGGGAGACCGCCGTTGGGCTCCCCCCGAGTTGCTGGATGATCCAGATGCTCAGATCAGTGCGGTCGAGCTTCCACCAAGTTGCATGCAGTCTCTTTCCACCTCGAGTCCCTCAGTATACAACAGAGACGTCCTGGAATTCAATTTGCAAGGTCTTAATCGCACGGGTGCGATCAGCGAGGATTGTCTGACAGCCAGCGTGTGGGCACCGACCAACGAGAAATCTGGCCTCCCGGTCCTTGTATATGTGTACGGCGGCGGTTTTCAGACCGGAGGCCAAGATGTTCCGTACCAGATTCCCGCGCAATGGGTGAACCGGACTCAAGACCACATAGTGGTCTCTTTCAATTATCGGCTGAACATCTTCGGCTTCCCCAACGCCGCAGGCCTGGAAGATCAGAATCTGGCCCTCCTGGACCAGCACGCCTTTGTGCAGTGGTGTGAGAAGAATATCGCCGCCTTTGGAGGAGACCCTTCGCGGATGGTGCTGTGGGGCCAGAGTGCTGGGTCGATATCGGTGGACATGTACAACTTCGCGTACCCTGACGATCCCATTGTTGGAGGGTTTATCATGGACTCTGGCACAGCCGAGTCTGGGCTGACCTCATCGGATACCCCCCATTCCAACTTCACCTTTGTGGCCGAAAACGTGGGATGTGACGGCTGGAGAGAAGATCCGGTGAAGGAACTAGACTGCATGCGCGGTGTTGATGCCATCAAAATCAAGGACTTCATCGCGTCATATGCAGAAAGCGGTTCATCTCCCAGCCTAGGCTTTAACCCTGTTCCGGACGAGAGGGTCGTCTTCTCGAATTACACCAAGCGTGCCCTGGAAGGCCATCAAGCACAGACTGTACATATCCTGCCCGTTTCAAACTTTGAGCTTTAACTATGCTGATCACGACAACAGCCAGCCATAATCGGCACAAACACCGAAGACGGTGTTCCCTTCGCCCCATACAACCCGAGCGGACCCAACCAGACGATTGCCCTCCAAGCCGGCTTGGCCACCTTTTTCTGCCCGGCCACCCAGACCACTCGCCTCCGCCAGCAAACAGGCCGCACGACGTTCCGTTACCTCTACGCCGGCAATTTCACCAACATCTCGCCACAGCCATGGCTCGGCGCATACCACTCGGCCGAGCTGCCGTTGCTCATGGGTACGCATGGAAACTTCCGCGGTGCAAGCTCCGAGCTGGAGGAGGCGACGAGTCGCGCCTTTCAGGACGCGTATGTGGCTTTTGCGAGCGACCCGACCGGTGGGCTGCCGGGCCAGGGCTGGGAAGCTTATGCGGCGCTTGGCGGTTCTGATGTGAGGGAATTCGGTGCTGGAGTTGCAGCCAAGGATGTCAGTGTTGCTGACATGGAGGCTTTATGTGATGGGGCGCAGCTCGCGGCTTGAAAGATGCGGTTATGCTCTTGCTAGGGCATGTTGTTGGATCCCATATCTATACGGTGACCTCATGTGAACATAGCCATGAATGCCCCACCCAATACCTCGTAATAATCACACAAGAAGGCGTTTAGAAAGAACCTCATTTGCCTTGACTAATGATCTAGATACTGAGAAATGAAAAGCTAACCCATCTCAAATTAGGAAAACTGGCTTCTCCTCCGCCAACAGATTCGAGCCCAACAGAGTCGCTACACCAACACGCTCATAATATTTCTCCAGCGGATCTGGCCGCAAGGATAAAGAGTGACGGGTGAGGGGACGGATCAGAAGAACATAGTAGGCATCATCGTTGCCATCTCTGCCCATGTCCTCCTTGCCCAGCACAACACATCTCCAAGAATCGTCGAGTGCCCCTGGAGACTCTGTATCAAGCACCGCCCTCTGCTTCAACACAGCACCGTCCACCCGCAACTCTCTCGCCTCCACCTGCAGGGCCCAATCCGGAGCGTCAGGAGGCCCACGCCCATACTTCGTCCACTCAACACCACCAAAGTCAATGTCCAAGTAACCTACACGGCCACTATACGCCATCCAAGACCAGGATGGTGGCTTCGCGCCGTCGTCATCATAATGAATGCTGGTAAGCGAACCCGGCTGCGCAGCACACCAAAGAAGCGTCCTCGCCGGCCAACGCCAGAACACCCCGTGGTCAACGTCCGAGTTAAAGACACGAGCGATGCGCCGCTGCAGCCCCGCGATGGCCTGTGGGCGGTCGGACTCCCTTGACAGAGCCAGGGCCGAATAGGTTGTATAGAAGTGCTGCAGGAGCCGGGTCCGCTCGTCTTTGTAGAACTGCAGGGCAAAGAGGGGGAAGTTGCTATCGCCGAGGAAATGGGACTGCGGGCTGTATAGTGCCAACATCAGCAATTTATATCGACGCAAGAAGCCGGCTAGGACTTACTTTCGCAGCTGGGCTAGTGACTCGCAAATGACACCATCGCCGCATTCCCAATAGACTTGCGTGGACGTGAAGAATATCGTTCGCCGAGATAGAGCTCGCTCTTGGAAGACCCACCCGCGCGAGCTGAGGATACTCTTCTCAACGTCGGTGGCGAAGTCATCAATAGCCTCAGCCAGATAGAAGGGCCCTGAAGACGTTGCAAGTCTAATAGTATCCCTGGGTGGTCTGGGGCCTAGGAACCCCTCGAGGGAAGATGATGCCGAGCTTGCCGCGATCGTGCAATATGCGTTGTTGAATACATCTTCCATTTTGCCGGACTCGGTTCTCCAGTCCGCAGCATTTTTCTGAATGATACAAAGCGAGTCGATCCAGAGGTAGCGGACGCCCAATGCACGTGTGACACGAACAGCGTCCCTAAAGGTCGCTGGCATCCGGTCGTAGGGGATATTTGCCATTCGCTGCTCGAGGTTGCTTTCATATGTGCAGAAGCGCTGGTCATCACTCATCTGGCCCCAGCAGTGGCTTAGAGCAATGTAGCGGTATTGCTCCTCCTGGTTGGTCTTAAGGAGCCGGATGGGCTCCTTGCCGTCCGTGCCCACGTCGATCAGCCTTGTAGGCGACTCTGTTGGTGACTTGGAGTCCTGTTGCGGTTTCATGCAGCCGTGCCTTGTATCGCAGTGGTGCATGATGGACTTGAGCAAGCTGAACTGCTCGGCACTACCTTGTTCTGGAAGTAGAGGAAGCCCGGATAGTGCGAACGGCAGTGAGGGAGGAACGGCCCCGGAGACTAGGAGACAACGTAAGTCTAGAAATATCATTCAAGTGGGCCTACGTACCTGGATCAAAACAAAATGAAATTACGGGTAGATCAAAGGGATACACCCTAATATTCGATTCAACTCGAGCGAACGTCAGGGGCTGTTGGGGTTCGATATTCAAGGCTGAAAGACGGCGGTGAAGGAACTTGCAAAGATCGCACTCTGAAGCCGAATCGCAGAAGTCGGGCAAGCTTTGCTGGATCCCGGAGAGTTGTGCCACAAGACCTGAAACCCGACAAGCACTACCAACGCGGTCTGGACACTCTGCTAGCTGACGAGATTGAGGCCACTGGGACCCCAAGTCTCCGAGAAGCTCAGCCAAAAAGGAGGAGTCCTTCACAGTCTCCCATTTGTCAACTAGTTTGCTGGTTCTCTGCTTGAATTAGCGTTGCCAGATCTGGCCTACTAGGACGACCATGCAGGGACGTACAGGCTGCTCCAGGGTCAGTTAAGCCTTATCGAAATTTTGTTTGAGGGGGTTTCTTACATTCTGTGTATTCACACAAGACCGTGATTGTCAGTAACCACAACTTGGGCTTATTACACATACAGGCGAGAACTCACGTACTATCAAACAATTAGTCTTCGTGGAATGATACAACTTTCGCGCCGCGACTTACTTGTTGGGAGATGGGGAAAGTACCGACGCGCGCTACCTCGGCCGTGGGCTCCCTGGACTCGGTCAGTGCCTCCATCGCCTCATCCCACAGGTAGGAAGGAATGTTAGAACAGTTTTCAGAGACTCCTTCCAAACTTTTCAGGAATGTGGCAATGTATGATCGTCTTTTCAGAGACGCGACGAGCAGGTGTTTCTTCACCAACGCCAATAGGTCTCGTAACGCAGCAGGGAGCATCGAATCTGCGAGGAGCTCACGAATGAATCCGCTCACTCCTGGATGCAATATCGGCGCGTCATTGCCGTATTGCTCCCAGTAGCGGTCGACATCAGGCTTGGCATCTCGGCGGCGTTCCGTGTCGAGCTTGGCCAAGCCGCCGCGGCCGCGTCGCAGCCAGGTGATGAACTCCAGTAGGACGCATCCGAGTGACCATGAGTCGTACTTGCGAGAAATCAGGCGTAGTTTGCCGTTATC
Organism: Diaporthe vaccinii; assembly: GCA_039880775.1. Taxonomy (NCBI): domain Eukaryota; kingdom Fungi; phylum Ascomycota; class Sordariomycetes; order Diaporthales; family Diaporthaceae; genus Diaporthe; species Diaporthe vaccinii. The sequence goes on from JBCEDN010000001.1 coordinate 4,125,113, forward strand.
GTCCTTCTCTGGCACTTCGATCTCCGGCGGTGTGTATCTCTGGGTTCCGGTCCTATTGGTGGTTGCTTCGTTTTTGTTCTTTCGTACCTCAGTCTCGAAGGCGTGGTACTTCGCAATACCCACGTCTGCGATCACCAAAGGGCCCCATGCTGAGCCAGTGGACCCTTTGAATCTAAGGATGTTCTCGGGCTTCAGGTCTCCGTGTCGAGTATTGGTCTCATGTAGCCTGGCGAGACCGCGCGCAAGTCCCAAGATTTGTTCCCAAGCCCATCGCCTAACCTCCTGGCTGGAGGGGTTGAGATTACCAAGCCAAAGTTGGCGAAGGTTGCCATTCGGGGCCCAGGGGAACACAATACATCGCTCAGACCCTCTTTCGTATACTGCGATAGCTTGAATGAGATGGGGGTCCGCGAGGGTTCTCATTGTTTTGAGAGTCGTCGCCTCCTTCTCGAAGAATTTTAGAATTTCTTCATCCGAGGCGCCATTAACTCTTTGCAGCTGCTTGACAGCTACCTCAAGAATCTGTTTCGAGTTGCTGGGCCCCTGAATCTAAAAGTGGAACAATCAACATGGGGCACTATGGGATCGCTATTTGTGACTTGGATTTCCTTACCAGGCGCAAGTACTGGAACTCTGTATGGTTCGGTACCACATGCTCCCTCCTCAGCCCAACCTTGAAAACCTTGCCAAAATTACCACTTCCAGCAGCGCCTGTTGATACCTCGATGAACGGCAGCGGGCGTTTGTCGGAAAGACCTTCATAGAGGAATCGCGTCGTATCAAAGATGACAGCGTAGAACCGCCACTGCTCCGTGACGAAGTGTGTCAGGTCCGCCAAATCCCATTTGCTCTCATCTTCCTCGTCGTCACCTTCAACAAAGGCATTTGGTGACAGCTTCGCTTCGTATGCGGGATCTTCCGAGGAAACCATCTGCCGGCGATCTGTCGTCTCGTAGTATTGCAGTCGTACCGGAAGATGACAGTCCTTGACATGCGCCTCCCACAAGGTCTTGATCTTCTTCACGAGCCGGGAAGAAGCAAGTGTGAGAAAGACATGAGGATTTTTGCGTGCATACTCCAAGAGATTGTCCCGTTCCTGGATGTTTGAATAGTGAACGTACTTCTCTATCGTCGCCTTGACTAGGTCCTTCCTCATTACTTGGAGGGACGCATCTTGTGGCAGATAAGAAGGGTTGCGCAGTGCATCTTTGCGCTCCTTGAACTCTTCAATGCAGTGGTCCCGAATAAGTTTAGAAGTCACTATCGCCATGGTTCGATGAGACTTGGATGATGTTGTCGCAAGGTTATGCAAAAGCAAGGACGTTCTGATGTGGCTTCGATCTTTTCTTGAAATATGTGCATGAAATAATTCTCCTCGAAGGAAAGAGCAGCATGAACGACCGAACACATGGGATTTTCTTCACCCTCGACCTGCAAACAACCTTCGAAGTTATTATCCTCTCCAACTTCACCCACTAAACGGCAAACGGCATACCCTTCAGACCGGCTTGGCCTTCTCTATGGCAGTGTGTTTTGAGCCGCAGAACTGCCTATACTGAGCTGCCTGGGAGATGACGGCGACCCCGTGGGCTCCTTCAAAGCCATGTGCAATAAAACAGCACAACTGTGCCGTTACACTGCACGAACTATTGCTTACGGGCATACTGAACACCCGGAAAGGCAGAAAAGTGCAACACAACAGTACGGCTGTGCTGTTACACCGCAGGAACTATTTGCTGACAGGCATGCTAGAACAGCCGGGCGGGGAGAGCCGACCAGGCTCGGAAACACACTTGTAACGGTTTCTGCCGAGGCAGTGCATCGAGCAGAGCCGCAATCGCAGCCCGAATCTGCATTTCTGGCAGAAAGTTGTTGCTTGTGTCGACTCATCCAGGGCTTTGCATCTTACGTGAGACGAAGGGGGCCCAAGTATGCATTGGCGCACACCAAAACCGAAGATCAAGTACAACTTCAACGTATCAATCAAAGACAACATGCAGTAGTCGGGCGAAATTCTTGTTCCGGTAGAAGCACATGTGCGCGTCATGAATTAGCTTGTCAGGCTTGTCTAGATGACCACCCGGCTTATATCCGCAGCCACATTTTCTGCTGCCAGCCTTCTTCCATAACCACTGTTGTACATCGGTACAGAGCTAGCAAGTTTGTATTGGCTTGGATTCGTTCCCTATAAGGTTGTCCTTTGACTGTCCTATCGGTACAAAGAGATGTTCATGCGGATTGGGCCTCAGTCGAATGATGTATTCATCGTTTCGCATCTCAAAGCTCTCTAGCCCGAAACCTCTTGATCTGCAAAACAGTCTGAGTGTTGTGAGGAGGTCCTGTGGGCTCTTGAACGAAGTGCAGTGAAGACGCTTTTCGATTACTTCAGGTCGCTCGTAAAGCTGATTTGATAGGCCCATGGTCGATTGAGTTGTGTTCGGATTAAGAAAGTGATAGACAGAATTCCTGCAGTACTGGACATGCGGTGAGAAGAAGAACAGACCGAAGTTTGATAGAAAGAGTCAATGGCGTGTTATCTGTGAGCAGAGATCTCAACCCTTATTTATGTAGGCACCGCAGTCTCAGCCGTCATATTGGCCCCCAAACACGGCCCACGCGGCCCAACCTCGAGACGACCGTACGAAATTCGGTCAGGACTCGTTCACACTGTTTTGCCTTCCACGGTCTAACCCCCACAGCCACAGGCATTTTTACACATCTGGTCTTCGAAAAAGTATTGGAGAAGTGCATATTCCAGTGCTGACCACCATCGTACTGCGAAAGCCTTGCCCTGCACAGATGCCTAGTCAGCCGCTTCATTCCGAGCACCCTCCTTCGTGCTTCGCCTCGTCAATAGTGGCAAATGCGCAATCAGACTGGCCCCCAAGCTGCAGAAATTCCGAACGTGTAACTGGTGCCTTTCATTTGCGTGCATATTTCCAAAGGCAGACTTTCGAGGATCATATTCTGCCCTTTTCAATGAGCCAGGATCCCGAAAGACGCAGAAGAGATCGTTTGGTGACATCATTTGGATCGCAGCATCCAAAAAATCAGAATTCGGTATAGCATCCTAGCGTGGCGCAGCGGAAGAAGGCGCACCACAGCTCAAAGCTGCGCTTATAGTTCTTGGTGATTAAGGGGGTGGGGGCTGTTGGAGCCTCACATACCTCATGCACCAGTTACATTGGGTTTGGGGGCGGTTGTAACCAACATCAATGATGGTTCCCCATTCCAGTTGCCCGTTTGAGTTCGCATGTACTTTGACACTTTACGCAATATTCCACTTAATACGATTCCTTTTGAAACGCCCATTTACATACCAATCTCACCCAGGTACCCTGGGATACTACACCAAAAGGAAATTGCACTATAAGTTCCACTCAGGAGACCCAGCTGTGGCTGTGAAGACATTGAGATCAGTGGTAAAGGCACCAAAGAGCTACTGGATGATGGATAGAGCCCCTGACTCAACCATGGCAGCTATCAGAAGTGTAGGTCAACCCTAGGGGTCTCATGACTTTTCCAGTTCTCTCAGGCATTTTCTAGAATGTATTTGGACAGAAACTGACACAGCAACGAACAATTACAGGACGACGAACAGCATTCTACAGAGCAGCTGCAACGGCTTACAAACAATTCGCGTAGAGAAGCCCCCGAATTCGTAGATTCCATCGAGGCGACCCCACCAGCTTGCGTAACCTCGGACAGAAAGGATCTCAGGGCCATAAAAACAAAACTCGAAGATGGCCGCAAGCAGTGTGTGGCGCTATTGGAGGACGACGGAGACCAGTTCCTCCCCCGGAACATCATTGCAGAGATTCTGACGGAATCGACCATTCAATCACTTCTGCGAGAAAAGGATACAACAAGTGGAATACACCTGAGTGCCATTGTCGGTGGTGAGACACGCATCAAGCTTTTCACGATCCTGATTCTAATGAAGAAGACCCAATATCTTCGGCGCATGATTCGGCGAGGTCTGTTGGACAATAACCTTCCCTTATCAAAACGATCCTTGGAAAGCATCTTCCCGACTTCGCAAAACAATTCCAGCTTTGTGAACCGCTTCGTCATCCATCAATCCTTGGTGGCTGTACCCACTTGGGACTTCACTTCCCCCGATATTGAGGAGGGAGAGTACCCGTTGAGGTTCCACAACCTGCCATTCCTCAAGAAGGAAAAACTTTCAAATGGCGGGCAAGGATTAATTTGGAAGGTAGAAATCCACCCGGCCCACTTCACGGGAACCCGAACTGGCTCGGTATGTTTGTACATCCAAGGACCTGATGCTACTTTCCGGAACTAATCCCTCAATTCCAGAGTCGCTGGGAATGCTTCCATAGAGGCCCCGAATTTGCTGTGAAGGAGTTTTCAAAGGAGGAAGAGTTCAAACGAGAACTTATTGCCCTAAAGTGCTTCAACCAGTCCAAGACCAAACACAAGCATTTGATCAGGGTCCTAGCCGCATACTCGCAAGGCAGAAGCCATTTCTTGATTCTACCGCTAGCTAAAGGCAACCTTGTCGAATTCTGGAACGAGAACGGTCCTTTATGCAAGGACCCTATCTGGCTTCTCAGGCAGTGTTACGGTCTCACGGATGGCTTACGCAGGATACACAAATGCGAGGTTCCGGAAGTCGAAGCTTCGTCACATGGGCGGAATTTCCTTCGAGGTCGACATGGCGACATCAAGCCGCCAAACATACTCTGGTTTGTCGACAACTCGACAGGAGAAACCCGGTTAGTTCTCTCCGACTTCACGCTGATGCGGTTCCACGCGCAAGGGAGCGAGACCGACACGCTCGTGGGCAGCGTCGGGAGGACCAGGACTTACCGCGCCCCCGAGCTAGATGTTTTCCTATCACCCGACAGTCGAGTGAGCCAGAAATACGACGTCTGGAGCTTGGGGTGTGTCTTCCTGGAGTTCGTCAGCTGCCACCTCGTCGGCTATAAGGCGACGCGGGGCGACGAGAAACACTTCGACGGCGATTCTGGCCAGGGTTACGAGACCTTTGATACGACTCGCGTAGTGGAGGACTTCACCGCTGGCGGATGGTTTGAAGACAAGTATTTCATCCACAAAACGGGGGAGAAGACCGCGGAAGTCAAAGAGTCAGTCAAGGATGTAAGTGTGAAGCTCTAGATGGCAGGGGGTGGTATCGGACTGTGCTAATTGTCACTGATACAGTGGTTCTCTTACCTGCGTGGACTGGAACACTGTTCTGCCGCCCTGTCTGACTTCTTGGATCTCATCCAGGAGCATATGCTTGTCATCAACCCGGATGAACGATGGGGTTCGAAGAAAGTGCTTTGGCGCTTGAAGCAGATACTGAACCAGAAGTCTAATCACAAGGGATATTACTGTTCAGCTTTTGCGAGGGGTACTTTCCATCCTAGCCCCTTACTTCGTCCATGGGACGAGTCCTCATACGATCAGCGGCTCTTGTTTCATCTTAACGACAAACCAGAACTGGTGACCTACTCTGGCTTGAAATCCAGCGCGGATCTCGCCATATCTGCTCTCCCCGGCCCCCTGAAGCAGCACATAGAGCTCCTTGACCACACATTTCTTGCCCAGTCTTCCCTTTCAGTACATGGTCCCAGCCGCTCTCCTACCACCACCACAACCGGGACTGATACCGCACCAGAAGACCAAAGAGATACCGTGTCGGAGACCTCGTCATTTGCTCATGATACTAGCTCCAGAGAGGCCTCGGTGGATCTTACGGGTGGTACTTGTCCAGATCATACTCTACAACTATTGTCTCAATTTGACACGACAATCCGTGCACCGAAGCTCTCCGGAGAAGCGTCCAGTATGAGCCCCATGCAAGTATCCACAGATTGCATTCAACATGATACATCCCAGAACGCACAATTCCTGCGCACCCCATCCAGATCCCACGGTCCTCCTTCCTCAAAAGCCACAAGCATCTTCACACGCGACATGCGGCGGTCCGTGTCCAGTTGCACTGGACAGTCCACCTTGGATCCAAACGACCTTTCAGAGCGAACGCAATCAGAAGGAGAAGATTCTGCGGCAGAGCTAGAGACAGAGGCTACAGGGGATTGGGTCGCTGATGACAACCTGGAAATTGCAGACGGAGGAGAGTCAAGTCACAAGTTTGGAATGGCACCGGCGGGCTCCTCGCCCAAAGACAAATCGGCCATACGGAGAACTTGGGCATCATTTCGGAGAAAATTCAAAGCCGTCTGGAAGCCGAATGGGCACGGCGAAAGTCAGAGATAATGCCATCGCAAAAGGCAGATCGGGAACAAACGGGGTTTTCTTGATGTACGCACAAGAACTTGAATGTTCCATGGCGACGATTGACATAGGCTTTTTTTTGCGAAGGCTATACATCAAACATTCTGACTGTGGCAGGATTATGCTGACACAGAACGGTGATGCCCCATCCGACGACATGTTTTTATCGGGGCTAGATCGCGAACAACGAGAGAACACTTGGTGAGAATAGGCTATCTTCCCTCGTCTATGAGGTCGTAGCGAAGTGGGACCCATTTTCCCATAGTTGAACCAACGGATATGGAGTTATCCCGTCTTCTTGGACAGTCACGCCCCCATCTGGCTGGATGTGCGGCTGCGGCACTCGTTTGTCCCCCAGTAGGCTCCATTCCTCCAAGGGCACCCACCCGACCGAAAACGCCCTGTCTTGGTATTCGCGGAACTTCTTCCCCGCGACGCCCAGCTCCGGCGCCGCCGCTGCGTGGTACACCTCGCCCATGCGGTACCGCAGTTCGCAGAAATGCCAGTTCACGTATCCGTGGATAAACCCGCGAATTGTCTGCCGCACTGCCGCATCCTCATCCTCCAGTAGCTCCAGGATCCGTACACAGGCGTGGATGGCCTGGGTCTGTGACGCGCTCCAGCGCCTGCTCTCTGGTCATCCCTTCAACGGAACACAGATTGGACACCAAATTCGGCTCGTCCTGGTCGAACTCCTTGGAGAAGGAGAAGAGGTCGTTGGGGAGCGCTACGATGCCGTTGATGTGCGCCATGACAATGGATGTCTCCTTGAATAGTGCTTGGTCGTCGAACCCGCCTGATGATGGGAGGAGGCCGCCTGCCACTCCACCGCCAACGGTAGTCAACCGGCGCACGAACATGGGGTAGCAATCGGCGGCACGCCAGCCCTGGAAGCTGTGCTGCTCGATCCAGCAGCCCTCGAAGTAGTAGATGGTCGAGCGCATGATATTGAACGCGCAAAAGCTGCCAAAGTGCGCCAGCAGCCCTGGCAGGTGCACTTGCATCAGCTTCCAGAAGGGATGGCTCGGCGGGCGGCCCGCGAGCAGGTCAGTCCAGAGGGCGGCCATGTGAGCGGCGGGGTCGGCGCCGATCTCGTCGTCGAGCACGTTGATGATGGACGCCCAGATAGAGACGTCGACCTGCACGTTGCGAGGCGCATACGGCCAGCTGCATATGACAAAGTGCGAAATAGTGCGGGACACGGTTGCGATGCGTGCAGGGTGGACGTCTTTGAGGGTTTCTCGTGGCAGCGGCTGTGCAAAGTACTCGGCTGTCTTTGAGTGGGCCTCGCGTAAGCCCGAGACGCGCTCTTCACGCGTGAGGTTTAAGTCGTCATAAGCGATGGTGTCGAGGAATCGCACTACGGACCTGCAGAATTGCGCCAAGGGAAAGTTTGGGACAACAATCGTGACTTACAGTATAGATGGCTACCGGGGCTCGGTCAATTCAGGTTCGGGATGGAAGAGAGACGAGACTAGACTCGCAACTACGGGATGTCGACTGCGGGCAATTGAAGTCCTAGATATCTGTCATTGAAGGAGTGAATTTGAGCGGCGATAATCTTGACCGGACCACCGTATATATACACAAAACCTAGGAGGTGTGCCGGTGCCGGCTCTCCCCAATCCATTACATTTAATACAGGAAGGTTTCATACGCATAATCAACTTCAAGCCTTAGTAATTTCCTTGATACATTGTGTCCAATCGTTTCGGGCAACAGGTGCCAAGAAGCCACATTTTCCTCCCATGATCGGAGGCCAAGGTGTCGTGCGCCACAACATATGGCTCTTGACTACTCATCTCACACCGATCTCCCGCCGAGGCTGCATAGATCTGCCATTGTGCGAGAATGCAACAGACGAGATCCACCGGGAGTAAGCCCCTCGGATGAAGCAAGGTATCACGACAGAATTCGGCGCCCAGTAAAGTATCCAACAGCTCAAGCCAAGCTGCGGAGGACGAATATCGTCCATTCAATCACAGGTGATGATGCACATGGCTGAGACAATACTTGTGGGGGCCTTTGGTCTCACGGTATTTCACAGTTTCCTGATCTCCGTCAGGGAATGGCTTCGCTGGCATCCCTCTGCATCATGTTTCGATATTCAAGGAGGTCAATCAGTCTTAGCAACGGCTGTTGCAAGAATTCCTTGTTTAATATTTTTGAAAAGACAAGTAGCCCTTGAGATTTCCACGATACACTCTCTGCTTATTGGCCTGAATGTACGACGGCTGCATTAGTGCGATACGGCTATACCTAGGTAGACGCCTTGCATTCATATGCACCTCCGGAATTGGCCAAGAGCAGACTTTGCCGAGCACAACCCGCAAACCCACCCCATCAGGAAAGCCAAAGTCAGACCAAAAAAACGTCCTCGCCATTTAATTCTCCCATTAACTTATATAATATCAATATTATTCCCGACCCGTAATTGAATAATCTCTCCCATTGTTTATGTTCTGCTGAAGACCACCAGGAAGACACCTGGTAGATGAGCCCGCTCAATCCCGTCCGTTGCCATCGTTAGTACTTGTGTTGCATGGGGACGAATGGTCCTCGTCACCCATATCCTTGATGCGTCCCCTGAAGAGATCGCTGTAATGGTCCCACCACAGGGAAGTCCACGAGAGTCTCGTCGTTACTGGTAGGAATCCAGCCTCGTGATGGCCTTTACTTCGCTCGTAGTATTTTGCCAGTGTAAACCAAATCGCTTCCCCAAGGTCAAGTTGCTGGTTCGCCAACTTGGCGTTGATCGCTATGGTGGCACTTTGCCTTTTGAGGGCCGAGAACTTGATCGTGGGGAGCAAAAGCGAGTCGCTGAAGCAGTCGTTCCAAGATCCGAACAGGAAACCGCCAATAAAACGGCCCATTGGTCTGAGGGGCAGCCGCGCGAGCTCCGTTAAGTCTGTGGTATCTACACTTCCGAATCTTTGGGTGTCCTCGTCATCCGGAGCTAGGAATAGCTGCATTGCTCTGACGTATATGAGGAGCACCTTGAGTACCTGGACATGGCCGTGATCGAGTGATAAGGAACGGCTTAGTCTGGTCCTAGCCGTGATGATCTTTACCCACGATTGAAGACACTCGACTAGGATCCGCTGATCGTCTAGAAATCCTGGCAATGTAGCGGATGTCCCGTTAAGACAGATGGACCAATAGCAAGCTAGTTTCCAATTCTCGAGCCTCCTGGCGGAGGCGTTCCAGCATTTCTGGAACGTTTCCGTAGGAGCATCCGGCTGGGGGAGGTCCCCCAGTTCAGGACGTGGTATCGGCACTGTTCTTTGGTACCTCGGTTTGAACAGCCTCGGCTGCTCCAGGACGCACATGGCTGCAAGTCGAACGTGAACCGCTTCGGTCTCTTGGACTGCCAGATCATCTTTGTGCAACGCCGTCAGGCCGAACCACTCAGAAACTCCGCCTTGTGCATGTGAGATAACGGCGTCACCGAGGACTGAGAAGCAGGCGACCTGCAAGTGGCAGCTACCTATGAGATTCCCCTGCATTAACTCGAAGGACGCCATGGCTCCGGTGGTGAGAAGTAAGGTCCGGGGTGACAAGGATGCGCCCTCGGAGCCCAGCCTCTCGCGGAGGCGCGACAAAGCGGTGGCATAATACCGAACAGCCTTCGCGTGGGCCGCATCCAACGGGGAAGACGTCGCGAGTGGAATGAGGGACTGATTGTCACAGACTGTAATGGATCGAGTCGCCGTGGAGAGCGAGAGCGCCCCCAAGCTCATGCAGATAGGATGGAAGATATCATCGCTGAAGCTTTCCCTCGGAATGACGTGGGCGAATGCCTCGGAATTGGAGATGCCGATAGGGTCGTACCTCTGGAAGGCGTTGTAATAAGCGGATCGGAGACTGTCGGCTTCACTCCATATAGGTACGGGTGCTGGTAGGAGCGTCTGCTGCAGCTGCATGCGCCTGGGTTGGGTTGTAGCTTGGGGTGCCGCATACTCGCATATGCGGCCTAGTCTTACACACCCCTTGCAGTAGGGCTTGCGTTCATCACATCGTACCCGACGTCTTGGGTGCTGTCAGTGGATCCACACTTTTCTTGGGCATCTAAAGGTCACACTACCTCTTACAAGTGAGACAGCCGGTGCGTACTTTCGGGTGGAAAGCACGTTTTGACTTTGACTGCGGTCGTGCTTCAAACTGCGAAAAAGACATGGTAATTCGGTGCTGGGTCATAGAGAACATCACAACCTAGGCTGGAAATTGCATCTGTCGTAATATTATACGATACTATGAGGGCTCCCGTTCGCTTTAAGTAAGTATGTTTGAAGTCTTCCGTAATGTTTAAAAAGGAAGCCCCTTATTAGGCACACGACGATAGCCACGATACAGCTGATGTTGGATGCTTAGTAACAATGTGGGTGGAAGGCATGGGTGTACCGCGCTAATGCAGACGTCGTACAATTGAGCCAATGAGGAGAACTCCCACGTGGAAGCCTGGAGGCTAAGGGGTTTTGCCGTTAGACAAGTGGGGCCAGTAGGTAGCACTGGTGTGGAGTTTGCCTGCCGTAACCGAAATTCAATCACACGAAGGGACCAGTATTCATGGACCATTGGATCCGTAGAGGGCTCCAGTATAAATCCTAGCTTACTCAAAGATAAGCTGATACATGGCTAAATAAAGTATTCATTACCTACAGTATGTCTACCTATGTAGACCTGCCTACCTATTAATATGATATTGGTATGGTGGTATGGGCAAAAAAGCGCTTCCCGAATAGGTTTTTATGGGACAGACCCACCGTGGCAGGGGCATTTTCTCAGGCTGACCAGCACAAACCTACAAAAAGCACGGACCATATGAACTTCGTAGGGGTGCGCCTTTTTCAGTACGCCACCACAGTAAGGCACACTTATTATTTTCTTTCTAGTACATAGACGGCTGTTCGCCTCAAATCTAAGTCTTCAAAGCGTTCTTTTCTCCTCGGAAAGGGCCGAAAGGAAGGCACAGGAGGGTTTGAGTGACAGGCCTTCTGCTCATTTCTTAGGGTCGAAGAAGTATGGCGGACGTCCCTGTCTCTCCACGTCGGGCTCCAGCTCCATGATATCCTTCTTGTGATATTCCCAGAGCCTGGAGGTTGGAGTGACTTGTCGGTTAGTCTCCATGGCTGCAGTCAAAAAGATCTCGTCGAAGGGCTCGCCAGCCTCCTTTTTTGCCACCTCCCGTCGAATATTGATCTCTCCGATTCTTTCCGGCCAGTCGTACGCGTTGAAGATATGCGGTTCACGCGGACGCGGTCCTTCGGGGATCTCGTGCCGATTTCTGAAGATGTGGTGCTTGACCATGGCATCGTAACGCCACCTGTTGTCTAGCGTAATCTCGATGGGAAACGGACAATGATTGTGGTCTGGGGTTGACGATAATAGATACCATAACACGCCTTCAAATTGCTCTTTTGTGGGGGGTGCGATGGTGACGCCATTCCGCCCTCCACGGCCGTTGTGCAAGTATATGCCATTGCACTGTCCGTCAGATCAGAAAAGTACGAACTTTTAATGAACGCATTATTGCTTACCTCTTCTTTCGCTCTCACCACGATCGAAAAGAACAACGCCACGAAAAATCTGCGTCTCTGCCCAGTATCCAACAAGGTCTGCGAGGCCATTGAAATTCCGGGACGAGTCCACATACCTACCGTTCCAGAACAGCGTGGGCGGAGGCAGAGCTTTCCGGTCAAGAGACTTTTCCGGAAGGCTTGCAAGCTTTTCAGCAAGCCATTCATCATGCTCCCAATGCTTATGGACTCCGTCATACATGTGATATAGACGAACGGCGATATCATGACAAGCCATGGCAACTAGTTCAAGAAGCCGCAACTTCCATGCTATAGATCCTGGCAAGGTTTCTTGATATGCTTGCAGAGTCTGTAATCATGTCATCAGATTGTGGGAATCGGTGAATTTTCTCTCTGACCTACTGACCTTTGACTCAAAAACGAGGTCCAGCACGTTGAAGTCTGCGTGAAATTCTCTCGCCTTCTCTATAGACCCAGGACACAGCTCCTCATGGTCTGAGACAGCCAAGCCATCTCTAAAGTTATGGTGGGTGGCTTAGACGTGACTTGTAGGCTGCCCATCAATGATTTGAGCATATGTGAATTCACTGATTGGCGCGGAAAGGAAGGTTATCAACGCTCGCCGTAATGGCTGGAGATGCTCGATGGCAAGATGGTCAAATGATTGCATGGCGCAAAGTGGACTTGGGACACCAAAGTGAGAGTTGCAGGCGAACGAGGTGCTGAGTGATAGTTCAGTGAGGCTTGCTCGTGAGATTAGTGGTGGTGGAAGGGAGAATTTGGGATGACTGGGGAAAAGTGGATGGTTAATGTTGGCTCGGCAAAGTTCACATCAGATTAGTGCCAACAGATTGTTGGCACTTTTTTCAGTAAGCAGTGGATCTCTCAAAGTGGGCCAATTTTTGCCTAAGAAATCATGGTCCCTTGTTGTGGGCGAACGATATCGATTGACATCTACATATCCTTATGGGATCTTCTGTGCAAGAGCTCGCGTGACAAGTCTTCGTCGCGTTGATAGCGGGAGGCACTTTTCCCTCCACACCTAGGGAACAAAACACTAATACACTCATGGCTTGGGATACTTTGAGAGGAGAAAGTGGAAATTATGTCAAGGCCCAAGTCATTGATGGAATTATGGGGGCTTAACCATTCCCCGCGGAGACAGACAACGCAAGCCCACCCCATTCATCCGAGCCGTACATTAGGACTGAGGTTTGGCGTCTATAGGACTTCAGACTCCATATCGTTAGACGGAAGGACGAGTCATAACTCGACTCACTACTCAGGTTGCCGAGACTTTGTGTTGCAGCCTTCAGGTTGGTGGTACCTGAGTTCTTGGCCCTTGTTAATGTCGCGGTCGCTAACAACAGTCCAGCCTTCGACCTCACACTTCTCAAAGGAACTTCGAGGTCTCTGAGCCCTCAACTTCAGGGCGGATCTACATCTCGAGTCACGCACAAGAGACGTCAGTCTTGAGATGGCATGCAACGCGCAGCGCGAGGAGGCAAGCATTCAAGAACGCCCGCCGAGCGAAAGAGTGGTCATGGTGGAACATGAAGTTGGGAAACACGAAGAAATTTGCTACAATGGTTGATATTTTAGACGTAGAGTATAGCTAGGATCCCAACGATTGTCTTTTGGAACGTACATGGCGATGGGAATCAGGTCCTGGTTGCTAGCTGCCAGCACAGTTACCTGAGTGAATCACCCGGCTGGGTGGGCAAAGTTGATAGAGAGGAGCCTGAAACTCAACAGCCACACTGAACAGACCTTCCAGTGAGTGTGACTGTAGCTACATTAATAACAATAACGGCAGGCCTTGCCATGCTACCATGCCAGTCGTGCATGGCAAGTGCCGCAGCAGTCTGTTTGGTGGGAATAGATCAAGACCCGGGCGACTGGACAGCCAACTCGGAAGATGACAGTGTGCCCGCCCAGCAATATAGCGAGTCTTGGCACCCTCCCTTCACACGGAGCGACATCCGTTGCGAGCTGAAATGGGCCGGATTGGGACTTGAGTTTGCATCTCCGTGATACCTCCTCGTGCGGCCCCACCATAGCGCTCTCGGAGGTTGCCCGCAAAGGGATCTGTCTCCTAAGGGGTCCGTCGCGAGGCAGAAGCACCTGATTATATATCTACTTGGACAAGACTGGCCTTCGCTCCAGGCCACGCATCCATGGTTAGCTTATGCTTAACGGGTTTATTCCATCCCACATGCCAAACTAAGGGGCGTAAACCTTAAATACAATCGTTCCATTCTTGGTCTGCACAATGAAGGCCTCACTGTTCTCTCTCTTTGGTGCTCTGGCCGGCACGGCGACTGCCCAGGTCCAGGGTAAAGCATTTGGGTTTGCTGCAGGGACTACCGGAGGTGGTTCAGCCGCGCCTCAGGTTCCGTCGAGCCTTGCTCAGTGAGTGTAGACGGTATCTAGTCAGTCCACTGCAATTATAGACTAACACTTATCAGACTCAAGGAGTGGCTCACCGACAGCACAGCGCGGACCATCATGATCGATCGCACCTGGGACTTCCGCAACACCGAGGGCACAACAACTGGCAAATGCTGCAGCGACAACCGGACGACCAAGTGCCCCGGCGGTACCTCCAAGGGCCAGGCCTGGATCTAGGACACCTGCGATGCTGCCAGCGGCACCTGGGTCGACTGCACCTATGACAATGCTGCCAAGACACCCATAGACGTGAACAGCAACAAGAGCATCGTCGGCGTCGGCACCAAGGGCGTCATCATCGGCAAGGGCCTGCGTGTCCGCGGGGGCAAGAGTAACGTCATTATACAGAACATCCATATAACCAACCTAAACCCGCAGTACGTTTGGGGCGGCGACGCCATCACCCTCGATGGTTCCGACAAGGTCTGGATCGACCACTGCAAGATCTCCCTGATCGGCCGCCAGTTCATCGTGTCCGGCTGGGGCGCCGCCGGCAAGGTGACCATATCCAACACCGAGTTCGACGGCAAGTCGGAGTGGTCGGCCGGCTGCAATGGCAAGCACTACTGGACCGCCCTCCTGATCGGCGCCAAGGACTACTACACCTTCTCGGGCAACTGGCTGCACGATGTGTCTGGCCGCTCTCCACATATGGGAACCACAAACACGGCAGGCAGCGAGAACCTCTTCCACGGCGTCAACAACTACTTCCAGAACATCGGCGGCCACGCCTTCGACATCGATGGGAACACATGGGTCTTGCTTGAGGGCAACTACTTCGACACTGTCACCACCCCTATCACGCCAGCCAGCCTGACCAACGGTGGGAACATCTACGTCGTCAACACTGTGGCCGAGGCATCAGCCTGCACTTACCCGCTGGGTTACATCTGCGAGTGGAACCGTGCCCAGAACTCTGGTACTGTCAACACTCTCACCAGCTCCGCTGCACTCTCCAAGCTGGGCGGCTCCAAGTCCTCGCTCATCGGCCACATCGGCGTGGCAGATGTCCCTGCAAAGGTCAAGGCCAGTGCTGGTATTGGTAGGACGACCAGCACAAATGCTTGAACAGTCGTTGCATCATTAACCTTGGGTCCGAAACCTCCCACGCATGAAGTGCAAACACTACGTCACCAACATGTGAGGCCCCTTCTGATGACGTCCAGAAAATCTTTGGACTTTCTGGTGTATTTAGTTTTTCAATATGTACATAAATACATTGCGGCTGTTGCCACACTTACACATCACATATTCATGGGGAACTGTCCACCTCAGAGCTGTCCCTCACTTCACAAGTGAAATTGACTTGTAAAACTGTCAAGAAACCCAACTCGGATCAGTTGGATGTGAGACGGGAGCACCGAAATTTAAAGAGGTCTGCTAGGTTCCAATCGGGTGTAACCGCCAGTGTCTTGGCTTTCAGCAGACAGAAATGTAAGGTTAGAATGGAATCAGAAAGGTGAGTGAATCTGGAGAGTGAGGGGGAAGCAGACTGTGTAGTATAGAATGTAACAAGGACTGTGGCATCTCAGGGTCAGTAACCGTACAAGAGACGTAGCTGCTGTAACGAACACCTCGCTCAATATTTAAGTCCTACTAGTAGTTTGAGGCATAGATTATAAGGAGAAGCCTCCAAGGTTGAATGCTGGATCCATGTCTCTCTGATCCAAAATTTCATTCGACTTAGGCAGCACCGACACAATTTTCTTGGCCACTTGAAAGAGCCCTGGCTGTTATTGGACACTTTTTCCTTCAAAGGTGACTGGTGCCACTCTTTGTGTGTGCCAAGCCTGCCCAACTCTCCAGGCTCGCTTCCATCCCACAGATTTACAAAACCAATGGATCTGCTCACTACAAATCAACCCACCAGGCAGCTTCTTTGCTCTCATCAATCTGGTAATTGTTCATTTTGCAGCTGTAATGCCCGTTAGCAGAAACCTACCTTTTGTTCATGTCTGTCACTTTGCCTCTTCGATGAGCACAATCTCACTGTCCTTCTAATGAAATAGAGGCAGGTGTCCATGTTTAATCACAAACGGCAAGTGACCAAACGATACGACCAACACTCCCGAGTCAGCGAATTCCCATCATAAACATAATGCCATCCCAACGAAAGGGCCGCAAGAGCCGAAGGGTTGCGAAGCACCAAAAAGCCCGCCAGGCCCGCAAGCACCGCGAGGCGCGCCAGGCACGAATTAATCGCAAGAGCCTACCAGACTTCGAAGCCAGGCGTATCGCATTGGCTAAAATGGGCTTGCATCGTGTCCTCGACCTCCCACTCGAGCTCAGAGAAATGGTTTGGGACGAATTCATTCCATCGCGCCTGGTCTTCCATGGCCTACGGCCCTCCGACGATGTTGCCCTTGGCATACTGCACAACCAGCGACGACTGCCGATAATCTCCCAGGTTTGCTGTGAGGCTCGTGGATTTGCCTTCCGCCATGGTTCTAAAATCACACTCGGAACATGGCGTATCAGACCGAGACGTCGTAGTAGGGGCCGAAAGGGTCGGCGCGGATCAATTGAAGAGGCATGGTTTGATACCAAAAGGGACACCCTCCTGTTGTATGGCACACAATTCCTGGGATCCCTCAACCAATCGCCCTACTGGTTGGATATCAGCGACGACACTGTAGCGGCCATCAGGACTTCAAACCGTCTTGCCTGTCTGAATAGTGGACTAGAGCACATCCACGATGAGTCTCTAATCCACACTGGCATGCTTGGCTCTGACTGGCTACAGAAAGCAGATCTGGCGTATGTCGTCGAGAAACACGATGTGGTGCCACCTCTTTCGGCACTTGTCGGAAGTGGTCTGTTCGGTCTCTCTGGTGAGACCAGAGCCATTTTGGTTGATCTCGATGACAGAAAACATTTGATAAGCTAGGAACCTTCCTTACCTACACGGCAATTCCTTCCGGAGGAAACTCGCCCACCATGAGCTTTCACGATGCCACAGACATTCCTCACCACTTTCGAACAGAGGAGGAAATTTCTTGTGTATCGTGGTTTGACGAGAAATTTGAGAGATGCTGCAAGAACAGGCCAAAGTCCCGGCTGGTCGCATTGGCGATCTTGTGCCCTGACTAACAACAGGCACGCAGCAGGTTGCCAGAGCAACCAAGGACAAAGCTTTTACTGTTCCGGAGGCTACTCCCTCTTCAACTATAGGCCGTCGACTCTTGGTCTTAGGGACGCGGAGAATATGGACACCACCTATAATCAGGGCGAAGGAGCACAAAGTGGTCGCAGCAAAGGGCTTGGCATGTGTCTCTCGGGCCAAACCGTTTGACTCGTAGCGCCACTGTCTCATGGGTTGTTGAGTGGCCAGAAAAGCTATAGAGTAATCACATTGGATGAATCTATACCGACAACCCGGAACGCTGTGATGAGACCGGCAGAGTAGACTGAAGGCTGCCATCGTCGTCATGGGGATGACAACGTGGAGGGCTACGACGGACTCTACACGACGATGGTTCATTACAGGAACTTTGGGTTGAGTTAATTTGGTGAACATGGAGCGAGTAAATTGTTGCGGCTGATTACCTCACTTAGATGTATAAAACGGGCTCGCTTACCTGAGACCCTCGGAGTGATATCCGTTCATGACACATGAGGCCGCTATTTTCGGATCCGTGGAACACCTGAGATAGGTGGCCAGTATCCTTTATTGACGTTAGATGGCTTCTTTGATAGATGAGATTTTGAGGTATCTGCAGAACAAAGCTCATGAAGAAGGAAACGACAGTTCTCCTGGACCCGTAAGCGGCCATTGTACTAAATCTTCCTCGCCCAGGAGGTTTCTGGCTTGACAAGCCTCGAAATCCAGTCAATTTCCCGTCTTTGGGCATCTAGTTAGACATGTTCTGTACATTCCAGGGAGATATTAGCCCTAGCTGGCTTCTGTAACCTTCAGTACCAGCATCGTGTCGAGGCAACTGCTGATTCACTGCAGGCTAAGGGCCGAAGAACAAGTGAATGAATGAAGCTGCAGTTGATGTGTTTGCACTTCACGTAGCCTCCCTTGAGTGAATCTGATACGTTTGAACTCGATTTCATACAGAGCAGCACTGTTGCTACGCTGCAAACAAACTGTCCACACCTTACAAATTTATCCCGTCTTGGTCCCTTTCCATAACCGTCATCGTCCATTTCCGACAACATCAACGCGTGCGCTGCATCCCGGCATCACGCATAGCTACTCAGCCTGTCGCTCTATTTGTCCCCACCATCGCAAACAACATGAACGTCAATCATACCACACTTCTCCTTGCGGTACAGCTGCTCTTTATCGCTTACGTCCTTGCCCCAACCGGAATGGCGGCCAATCGCGCAACCCTTCTCTGGGCAGTGGAGGCGCTCTGTCTCGCTGAGTTTCTTTCCCGCGGCGTTGTGCTATTCTTGGAAAAGATGATTGTCATTCTCGCCCCGAGCACTCCAGGCCGCAGGTTCAGCACGACTATTGGCGTTATGCTTCCACTGCCAGTCAACCTGCACTTCATCCGCTGCTTTCTCGAGCAATCGCAGCCAGAAGCCCCAACTTTTGACATCACTGTTATCCACAGGGAACACATCGCATTTATGGTCCTGTCCATTTTGCTGCTGGCCTCGGCCTTTCTGTCGGGGACCTGGCGTTATTTACGGGCAAGCAGGTCCCCCGACCTGGAGGGCCACCGTCGCAGGATACAAGAGTTCCGGCGCATGCTTTCGGCTCTCCTTGACGCTTTCATAGGCCTTATCCTCGCGTTGAGATCTCACCAACTTTTGTGGGATGTTCTAGTCGCTGTTGCCCAGTCACGAAACATCCCGGAAGCCAGGCTGGATCGAGCAGGCATTCTGGACCGCATGAACCAGATCTCCAAAGACCGTGTACTATTGGGCTGGCTCTTGGAGATACAAAATGCTCATATGGGACAATTAGAGAACAGGCTTCGACGCTGGTTCTTTGATGCACTGGATATTCCAGAGTAGGGTAAGGCCTACCACTCCCTCCGTTTCCCCTACACAGGGTACCCGCCCCGGTATCTCATAATGTTTGTGGCACTGGGTACGCTGACAGATTCTTAAAATGAGCAGATGCCGTAATTGTCACCAACGAGGCAAGTTGGAGGAAATCGACTCATGGGGGGCCTAGATTGATCGCCGGTGAAGTGTGAAACACCAAAGCCCACACGCGGTGATGACGTGTGTTGATCAATTCTCCCTCAGGAGGTTGGAACTCATTTCCCCAGCGACACCTGTATTTGCTCCGCTAGCCCAGGCCACCGTATCTCACAGCCCAGATTGAGAGAGAGAAGGACTCCGGAGACAACCTCGGCAAGAACTAGATAGCTCACTGCGAGGCCGAGGCTGAACAGATCCGCGACGACGAGAATTTGAGATGTGTATCGGCAGCTTTCGAGGGCTAGGGTCGAGCTTGGTATGATAGAGTAGGTTATGGGACAGGCCGCTACTTCTGTACCAACACGGATGTGGTTAAGGCACCTGGACATATAAGTGGCTTTTGCCGATATTCCGGCATTTCTAGCGTCTATGCAGTCTCCGAGCAGGTCAATTCGACCTTGGCGTAGGTAATGTACGACGGCCTTTATATGTCTGTGTACATGAAGAACATTCCATCATCCTGCCACTTCCTGGTACGAATTTCAGGACGGTTGGGGCCACGTATGTAAACTGCTAGCAATCCCAAGCTCTATGTCTGTGCTTGGAGACGGAGGAAGACACTAGTCGACTAGTCAACTAACCGATAGCCAATAAACATATACAATTCCCATGTCCATCAAGAAATGCTCGTGATCTCATGCAACACTCGAAAAACCACGGACTTGCAGTCTTGTCCAGACATGGCCGGCATCGTTAAGGTCCACATCATCTTGGACCGACCAACCGCTACTCCAGTCCGGATTCTTTAGAGATGAGATAAGATACGGCTTCGTGTTACGATTGGGAAAAGGATGCGGTGTAAAAACATCTTGGCAGCCCGTCGAGGAGGCTGCCCCGATACTAGAGGTTGTAGCGTCCCACAATGTTGACGGACAACCTGTTTACGAGGCTTCCTGGCAACCAGGAGATTAGACTACGGATGGCTTGCTGGAGTAGATGGCAGAATACGGTATTGTCTTGTCTATAAATGTTAAGCAGCCACCCTCGCAAACCGGCTTTATTTGTCCCAAGTGGCTCATCCGCTCCCTTCAACACTTGAAAGGGTTTCACCATACATAAGTCATTACCAGGCTACAATGTATTCCCCTCTCCAGATTGTCCTTCTGGGTGCTGCCCTCGCCGCAGCGGCCCCTATCTTGCCCAACATCACCCTCACCGAGCGAAGCACCAAGAGCTTCCCGCCCAACCCGACCAACGGAACCGCCCCGAACAACGGTGAACCCCCGCCGTCCGAGGAGTGCCGCAAAGCAGATTTTGTCCTCCACATGTGCATGACCCCGCCCGGGCCCGGGCTCGTCGACCCGCACAAGTGCGACGCGGCGAGGGCCGCATACCGCAAGCACTGTTTGGGCCGTGAGGAGATCCTCGATAACATCCGAAAGCTCCGCGAAAGATACCACCCGGAAGACGCCCATGTGCCCGTGACCGTGCCGACCAACGACACCGCCCCACACAACGGTACCCATCGAGTCGACCTACATCCCGTGCTCAAAGGGTGCGACAAAGAACTTCACGAGTTGGAGAAGTGCAAGGCCAAAGACTTCCACTACGACGGCTGCGTCGTGGAGCAGGCAAATTACAGCCAGTGCAAAAAGCACGAGGAGATCATCGATCTGATCCGGAAGATGTTCGAAAAAGACCCGCCGGTATACTCAAACGTCACCGTGTTCGCGAGGGCGGCGGCCAACGGAACGGCCCCGACCAACGATGAACCCCCGGTCAACGGCGACCTCCCAACAATCCCCCTAGAGCCCTGCGTCGACGAACTTGCAGAGTACCTGAAGTGCCAGACCTGGGGCGTTAACGGCTCGCACGAGTGCGTCGCGGCCCAGGGCAACTACAGCCAGTGTAAAAAGCACGAGGAGATGCTCGATCTGATCCGGAAGATGTTCGAAAAAGACCCGCCGGTGTACTCAAACGTCACCGTGTTCGCGAGGGCGGCGGCCGACGGAACGGCCCCGACCAACGATGACCTCCCAGTCCTCCTCCCGGAGCCCTGCCTCATCGAACGTGCAGTGTACGAGAAGTGCAAGACCACAGGCCACGGCTCCCGCGACTGCGTCATAGAGCGGGGGGAGTACCGCCTGTGTGAAGAGCGCGAGGGCTTGGTTTAGATTGTGTTTCGGTGGCTGCCAGCCCGGGGTGCGCGATTGGACAGCATTGACCACGAGTCGATCTGGGACGTGATATTGACATCACAAGTTGGTTGACGACGATGGACGAGGAAGGAAATGCCTGGCAGGATAACGTTGGATATCTCAATGTTCGCTCTTGAATTATGTGGTAGGGATCTTGGATGGTAGAGGTTCCTAGTCATCGATACTCTTTACGTAGCGAGACTATTACAATCCCATCCTTATGAAATAAATCGAATCACCGTGTAAGCTCTTTGATATCTGGTTAGTAGTCGATGAAGGTGGTCAGCGATTGCCACGGTGATGTTATGTGTGCGAGAGGGGGTGACCCGAAACCAAACCATGCCATCAGACACGTCAATGATGGCACGTCCTACCTGAACCACTGGCAGAGCCCGAGAGCAGTCACAAGGACATCTAGGATTGGACTGTCGTGGAATATTATCCTGATTAGAAACCACAACACCAGACAAAACTTAGACGGTCTCTAGACACCCAGACACCTGCAAAACCAGGTGTCCTGCTGCCGACATGGTTCGCAGTTTGAGCGCCCATTGAGTCGATCTCAGAGTGGTACTCCAACCGTTTCACACCCAAAATAGAGTCTTTGGAATCTTTTCACGGGCACATACTACACCCGTATTTCCAACAAGTTTCATTGTGTTTCTCTCAGCCAATGTTGGCTCATGCTGCCATCGACAAGAAATCGAGAGCCTCTCACATCCGGCCAGTGTTGGATTATACTACTATTGTAGCATTCTGTGCCATTTTAATGGTGAGTTTCGCCGCATTGGATATCTTCGTTGGCTGGCTAGCCTTGACTTGCCTTGTTTCCCAGGGTCTGACCGTGGTCGGCATTGTGAGGTCAACACCAGCACGTGTTTACCTTAGGTAATTGAAGCTTCCCCCATGGGCGAGCCTAAGGTGAGACCAGGATGCTCCTTGCTTGGAAAATGAGGCCCCGAAAGCCCTTGCCGAACAGACCGGACACAGGGCGGGCGCATTGACGGTGGTGGGAACTTCGGAATAGAACCTGCAGCCTCATCTCAACGTCATAGGCACTAAGTCACCAAAGTGCCAATCCTCAGGCAACGTGGTTCACCAAGGCAATTAGGTTGTTTGTGGCCTCCTGACTCGACAGGGCAGGCCGGTCATTCCCAACACTTGGTCGCCACTCCATCTCAACACGCTCACTTTGACTCTTTGGCTGCCCATCTCTGCAACTCCGAACCTCACGACACCTGCCTCCCCGCTCGGTCTGTCTTGCTTGGCGATCCCATCTTTTCTCAGCGTGAACTCCCACCTCCGACAGTAGCTTAGCAGCTGAACAGCCCCCGAGTCTCCCGTCCACCAAAACCCAACTTAACAGCCCACGACCCCAACAAGCTCTCCAAACTGCCCCCGAAGGATGGCGCCCAAGAAGGCCCGGTGCAGCTTCCAGGACTGCAAGGACCAGCCGCAGCGTATCGCAGGTGACTGCAGCTTCTGCAACGGCCACTTCTGCGGAAAACACCGGCTGCTAGAGGACCACAAGTGCACCGGGCTGGACGACGTTAGTAGATGATTGCCACGGCCTTCTATTCTCTTCAGAGGTGGTGGGATGATGGTAGAAAACGAGACCAGCTAATGTGGCCATGCAGTGTAAGAAGGAGTCGCATGAGCGCAACGCCGCACGCTTGGAGAGCGAGAAGACGCAGGTCGTGAAGGGCGTGTAAGCCAAGGGAAGATCCGATGGGAGTGGGATATCATTTTGGGGGGGGGGGGGGTACAGTGATAATATCGACGACTTCGCCACTGGGGGACGACCCCGAGTCATGGGTAGACAATGTCTAGTGGCCCGCGGTGGTGCAGTTTAATGTTTAATCGTGGTGCGTTGAGCAGGATGTCGCTCGACTGCGTTGTCGCACAGGAAATCGACAAGCTCGGGGGCTCAGGATGGGCTGGCTAATTTGGCAATACCACATATCTGGGCACATGAGCAGCGACCTGCAGGGGCAGCCAACAATTAATATTCGGAGGGCTTCGCAGCCTCCCCACGATTGCTACCTTTCAGCATGGAGCTGAGTGTTCATCCCCTACAATGAAGAGGGCCCTCATCCTCGTTTCCCGTGCCGCTTCGTAGGCCGTTTTGACTCGTCTTGGGTCTCCTCCTCTCCCTTGCCAATCTCTGCGCCTTCAGCAACAGCGGCTACATCTTCTACCGCCTCTTCCAGCTTGACAGCCTTGGCATCCACGTCGACGTCGACCTCCACCTTTGCCTCCCGTAACTTGCGCCCCTGGTTGACTTTTGCCCGGTCCGCCGCCTTGCAAAGCCCATCAAGACCCAAATTACAGTCCCCGCACTTCCTCCCGACAGGAGCACACACAGTCTGGCCCAGGCCCACCAACAACCAGTTGATCTCGCGCCACCTGTCGCGCGGCAGCCACGCCTGCAGGGCGAGCCGCGTCTCCTCGGGCGTCTTCGTCTTGTGCCAGCCCCACAGGTTCGTAATGCGGTGCACATGGACGTCAACGCCGATGCCCTCGGTGCGGCCCCACGCCGACGACAGACACAGGTGCGCCATCTTGGGCCCCACGCCCGGCAGCGAGACCAAGCCCTCGATGGAGTCAGGGATATCACCGCCCCACGAGTCGCGCAGGATAACCGCCGCCTGCTTCAGGTACTTGGTCTTATTATTATGGAACCCAACCGCCCAGATCAGCTCGTTGAGCCTCTCCGGCGCGACGGCGAGCATGTTCTCCAGGTTCAGCCCTGGCGGCGCCCCCTCCTCGTGAGGAGGAAGCTCCGTCTGCAGCCTCCGCATGGCGACGGCGTTGGTGGTGTCCTTGGTCTGGCTCGACAGCATCAGGGCGACGAGGGTGTGGAAGCGCTGGTCGCGCGGGCTGGCGGTGGGCAGGGCGAGGCGCTCGCAGCCCATGGTGTCGACGGCGGCGTTGGCGGCGGCGCCGGTCAGGCGCATCTGCTTGGTCGCATCGTAGAGCTCTTGCCAGTCCGACGGCGCGGCCACGGTCTCGGCGCCGGTGGTGGGGTCCTGGGTCTTGCGTGCTGGCTTGCGGGCGCGGCGCGGGGAGGGCGATGGGATGCTCGTGAGGGTCGTGACGGACTCGAGCTGTTCTGCTTCGATCTTGACTCGGCGGCCGCTGGACTGGGCCGTTGAGAGGACGGTGGTTCGCTTGCGCTTTCGAGCGGAGGCTGGTGTGGTTTTTGGCACCGTCGAAGCTGGCACAGCAGAGGGTATAATGTCCTCGATGTCTGGAGTCGTCGTCGTGATCTTGGTCTTGGTCTCGCTGGTGGAGCTCGTGTCGCTGCCGGCGTAGGCAAATCGCGCCAGTGACGCTCTAGTGATGCGGCGCAGCGGCGCCGTGGGAGAAGCAGCCATGTCCGTCCGAGTGCGCAAATGCCCCATTGGCTGGGCCTACGACATCTTCAGATTCAGGTCCTCGTTGAGGTCGGAGTCGAGGTTGAAATTGTGGCTGGCTGACTTTGTATGAAACTTCGCAGCTCGAGGTCCAGCCTAGCCCCCAAAGTGGCACCTCGGTCAATGACAGGCCTGGGCTCGGGATTGGCAGCTGTGGGGCCTGATCTGGACCAAGCAACCGGTCCGCCCAACCTTATTTCCCCTGCATTAGGCTGTTCCCCCAGCCCTGAAGCGGCTCAATGGGCGCCTTTACATTACACAGCCTGTGGGTACCCAGACCTTTACGAACCTTTCTCTTGACCTTCTACTTCCCATTGTATATTTTGCATACATGGAGTGCCATGTTGCATGCACGTTTGTAGTCGCCCTCATCAGGACGCACGTCTCTCACTTCGCATCGGAAGGGACGCCGGCCTCGCAACACGGTCCTATGCATGTGTTCAAAGCCGAACTTCTGGCTGCAGATCACACTGTCCTCCCATGATCCTGCATGATATACCCGCCCTCTCACGGCCGCCCCATCGGCTGCGTTGGCCCCCAAGATGACGCTCTCGCGTGGGCTGTGAGGCCTCGATATTGTGTTGCCTGATGAGTGGGCATGCAACCTCGACCATGAAGCACTGTGTGGTGCTGCGAGGGGCGGGGGCTGTTCTTTTTAAAGATAGGGAGGCATGCCCGCCCAGTCAACGTCTCTCCGAACCTGATCTTCTGGCTATTTCCCCTTCCTGAATCAAGGCACTTTCCACCAAGAAGCAGGATTTCCTCGAGCCATATTCTCTCAGAACATGGCATCTGCAGTCGAGACTGTCTACAGACCCCCCGAGTTGACCTCAGGCACATGGACCTCCTGGATCCCACTCGTCACGCCTTGGTCGGGCCATGCTCCGGGGTGCTCCACCAAGTTCTGGCAGTGGAACACCGACCGTTCTATTGTCGCCTGGGATCCTGGCTTCGGAATTAGCGTAAGCAAAGACCTGCGCTGTGTTCCAGAAGCTGCCACTACCGCGTGGGACCAGGACAGGCTGGGCTCCAACAGCGACACCGTCGTCAGCATCGGGCCCATGACTTGCCCCGAGGCATTCAGCCAGGTGGCCACCTCGGTCATGGACGCCTCGAGGACGCTGGTAGCCTGCTGTCCATCGTGAGCCACCCTTCCCTCGCCACGGGAATGCCCCGTGGCTGTCGAGATGGGTCCTGTCTGCTGTTCTGACGTTGCCCACGCTCGCAGGGAATATACCTTCGCCCAGTGGAAGTCGCCCGGTAACATTGGGCAGTGCTACAGCGATGTTGCCTCGGGAGATATCCTCACCGTGTACACCACAGACTCAAAACAGAGCTGGGTCCCAGACACGCGTCAGATCAACAGCTCGACGACGGTCATCGGGGCTCACATCAACGGCTGGATCTTTGCCGAGGAGACCACTACGCCTGCAGCTCCCGCCGCAACCGAGTCCCTCCGACCAGGCTGCTCTGGCGGCAACACCAATTCGGCGGTTATCTTTGGTATCGGGGTCGCCTTGGCGGTCGTCGGTTTCGTCGTTCTGGCTGCCGGGCTTGTGATTATGCGAAGGTCAAGAAAGGCTCTACGGCGCGTGACTCAATCTGCCGTCAATATACCCAACAGCAGGGCTGCACCTTCGCAGGATTCTTCTCGGTATCGGCCCATGCATCAGCCTATACCCAGTCACGGAGGTTTATTTCTACCGGTACCGGCTCAGACAAGGCATAGCACGCCCCAACCCTATTCCAAGGAACCCCAAGAGATGGATGCTTCTGATCCCAGTTCTTGAGCCGCATCGGCTCAGTAATGTTATTATTCGTCGTTCTGTTCGTGTCTCAAAGTATTCATTTGGCTTTATATATTTGTCGTATCTTCTCAGAGTCGGCCAAACGGCCCATTTCAGTACAGCGGTTTGGCCATCGCCTCGGTCTCATTGGATATCTGAGACCCTTTGCTGCATGACCAAGAGTTGGCGCAGTACTAAGACATGCAGCTGCTGCCGTGACACGCCACTGTTCATTAATTTGTCCCCAGTGGGGACGAGTCCTTAAGTAATGGTTTATGAAGACTTTGTTCCTGCCCCGCATTTCTAAAGGCCTCGTCGCTGCCCCTCAGTCCATCACCACAGGCTGTGCCTGAGGCTCGGAGCACTGTCGATGATGATGGCTGCATCGACAAAACCTCAATTTGTGGATCCTTCAGTTTCATTTCCGACTATCGACCCTACTTGTCAGATCCGTCTTCTCTCCCTCTCGTTGAGCAATGAACAGTCCTTGGTCTGCCGACTCCAAGTCGTTTGCATTGACGAGCCTCCACCATACGAAGCCCTGTCCTATGTCTGGGGCAACGCGGACGACCTCCAAGTTGTCACAATCGATGGCAATGCCTTCAGGGTCACACAGAACCTCTACGCGGCCCTGGAGCATCTCGTCCTCCCAGACGGCGCCGTCCGCCCGCTCTGGATCGACGCCATATGTGTAAACCAGGGCCCCAAGCAGAGTGATCTGGCTGAGCGGAGCCACCAGGTCCGACTCATGAGCCGAATATTTTCTGGCGCGACCGTCGTTGTTGCTTACCTCGGGAAGCCCTATCCTGGACTTTTTGAAGCCATGGAGTTCCTCACCGTTGCTGCTGGAGGACAGCAGTCACATCTCGACCGACTTACTCAGAGTGGGAACTACGACGTTCCCCAAGTATGCCGGGCTCTGATATCCTTTTTCACACAACCCTGGTGGGGAAGGATCTGGACGGTGCAGGAGCCCATCGTGGCCCGCAAAGTATCATTCCAGTTTGAGAGACTCGAGATCGACTCCGATATGGTTCGCCGTGGCATCTACAACATCGTCACTTCGAGGATACGAGCACCTTTTGAATTTGCGGAGTTGGATCCGGCTTCAGGAGAGAGCCTGTCTACGGCATTTACAAAAATGTCAATGTTATCACTGTCCTATACTGGAACATCACTTCTCAATGCAGTCGGGGCTTTCCAAAACCGTAGCTCGGGAGACCCTAGAGACAAAATCTACAGCCTGATGGGTCTCTTCCCCGAATCTGACCATGTCGTCAATATAGACTATACCATCTCCACGGAACAGCTATTTCAAAACTTCACCCTGGCTTGGATCCAGAAACACCAAGATCTGCAAGTACTTAGTCACCTCCATAATCCAGCACGACGAGTCCACGGGAACATGCCGTCTTTCGCTGTCGATTGGAGTTACCAGCCGTCCATACGCTCTATAAATACATTGCACAATCGAACCTTAATCCAGAATGAATCATTCGACGCATGCACTGGTTCCAAAGCCATTTGGCACCTCGAGCCCGCGGGACGGGTACGAGCAAACGGCTTCATATTTGACTCGATAGAAGCTGTTGGCGCCAAACACGTCCTCGAGTTTGGCAGTTCTTGGGCCGCTAGGTTCAGGACACTTCAAGCCATCGTGGAGATGGCGAGCGAAAGAGGCGGAAATAATCATAAAGGACAAGAATATACTCTCGGGGCCATACGGCACACCCTTTGCATGGGATGCAAGCAGGTGGCAGGGGTCTACAGCAGACTGCAGGGCGAAGACGACGAACGCATATTGAAAGCATGGTGGGACGGCGCGTTCAAGCCATCTGCTCCGTCCCAGGCAGACGAACTCGCCAGCGAGGGCCGCCCGATAGAGACCACCGTGTGGATCGCGTCGTTGGAAAGGAGTTTCATCTTCACAGACGGCGGGCACATGGGCCTTGCTCCGGACTGGTGTAAGATTGGGGACGCCATCGCCATCATGGGTGGGGGAGCTGTGCCGATGGTCCTGCGACCTGTGGGTGAGGTGACCGCTCAAGGAGGCGACGCACCGGTGTTTGAGGTCGTGGGCGAAGCATATGTACACGGTGTCATGGACGGACAAGCTTTCGGAGCCAGTGGAAAGAGTGAAAGCGACTTTGACGATATTTACCTGATGTGACATCTCATTAATCGCCCCTTAGCATTCTTCAAGTTTATTACAATCTCGGCTGCATATTCTAGAGTATTGTGAGGGCAAGTATGGATTTTGTATCGTGTACAATATAATTACTTTAGATCCCCAGGTTGAGTGACACAAGCCTAAGCTGCAACGCTAGATGAGCAATCACTGTGGTCAGTGCTCAAGTGGTAGTTCGAGTGACCAACTGTCTGATAACGGTCGTCGGAGAAAACAACCTGCGGTGCCGAATCAGGGAGAGCATTCCATATGAATCAATTGATGTCATAGCGTGTGTACTCTGCTTTTTATGTCATTCCGTGAGCTCAAAAGAAGTCAAGATTGTAAAATCTTCTCGTAATCCTCGGCCCATCAAAGGTCCGACTGGAGTTTCGATGGATTTACTTCCTATCGTCAACTGTGGACAATCTTCCAATAACAATCCCTTTAAAAATGTCAGGGGAGTACTCAGACGCATCTAGCTCATATTGGGCTCCTGGATGGAACTTTGAGCGATGGGTACACGCAGAGGAATACGAACTGGCCACATTGCCCGAGGATGAGCTCATCAAGATCCAGGACGGATTGCGCGACGAATTAGGAGAAGCTGGCATGAGCAAGCTGTCACGATACGTGTTCGATTTGGAACAGGAGCAGAAGCAGCAACAAGAAGACAATAAGAAGCGCACACTTGAGGGGGACGTCAAGGGACTGACTGCCTCTTCCAGCGCTGAGGGCACTGAAACGCTCGTCTTATCGCCACCAAATTGGCTCAGAATCTGGCGGAAGCACTTCAATGGGCAGCAGTGGGGCTTCGTCGCATTCCGCGCCGCCTGCTTCAGTGGCAGCGATGTCGACGAGCACCGTTGGACTAGATTCAAGACGCAAGTCCAGCGAATTTTTGAGCTTCCCTTCGAGCGTGCCATTGCCCAGGCAAAGAAGGAGGATTCCACGATCCCTGATGATTTCGAAGCCGCCAGAGCCAAGTTTACCATTCAGTGGGAGGAGGTTCCTGCAACGCAGGAGTCAACTGCCGCCAATGCAAGATCAGACTTGTTCCGCTCCGAGTACGCTGCTCTGAGACCTGGTCTAGACTCTGGTTTGTCATGGGATCTTTTCCTTTGGGCTTCTCCGGAAGCAGTAGAGTCATTTGGAAAGGGGGCCTCAAATACCGATGAGACGAGCAGTCTCTGGCGGCCCCGGGCACCGTTCTTACTCGCGGTCGCGGCGGACAGGGATTCAGGGCTAGAGCCTGATCATGAACAAAGGATATGGCTTAAACCGGTTTTCAAGGTTGCTGCCGAAGCACTTGTGGAGTCCCTCATTGACGTCGTCGACATGGGCACACCGCTCCAACGCGTCACGCGTAATGTCAGAGGAGCAAATGAGCTCGATGGAGCGACCGGGCATCAAGATCAAGAGCAGTCGAAGAAAGAGGCGGAAGAGCTCGATGAGATCTGGTGGTCGATGCACCCATCGCCTGAGCGGCTGAGGAAGAAGCGAAGAAGGATGGAATACTGAAGTCGCCACAGGAGAAGTAGGTCGAAGACGAAATGTCGAAGACGAAATCAGGTACCCATGAAATTCTCCTAGTTGCAAACACGCTGCTTAGCTAAGCCCGCACATCCCTAATCAGTATCGGCATCGAAGTATCCGGCGTCAAATCCATGAAGCGCCTTGCCTCCACGGGGCGATTCGGTCCACCCCTGGAGCTTCATATCGTACTTGGCAACCAGATAGATGAGAATGAGCTTGATGGTGACCTCAGCCATGAAGCGCCCCGGGCACGCGTGCAGGCCCCCGCCCCAGTCAAACGAGTCCTCAGCCGTGGACGCGAACTGGAATTTGCTCGAGTCGAACCCGGCGCGGCGCCGCAGCCAGCGCTTGCCGTCGAACGTGTCCGCCTCGGGCACCAGGTCTGGGTCTAGGTTGTAGCGCAGGTTGGGAAATGACACGACCGTCCCAGCCGGAACATGGGGACCGTCCTTGAACGTGTATCCGGTCATGGCGTACCGCTGGACAGTGGCTGTGTTGTGTAAGTAGACATCCATGCCTTGGGATCATAGGCCAAGGTTGCGGTCTGGAGGATGGCGAGGTAGAGTGGTGACTTGCCTTCCTGGAATGGCTTCACACGAAGCGTCTCCTTCATAAAAGAATCCAACATTCTAAGCTCCCCAAGCGCGTGGCGTGTCCAAGCCGGTGAGTCCCCGAGCTCTTGCTTCGACACGCGGTTGACCTCCTCGCGGATCTCAGCCAGGGCGCCGGGCGTGCCGAGGAGGCTGAACAGCGACTGCAGCGCAACGAATGAGGTGCCGTGCATGGACGCGAACATGACGATGAAGATATTCTGCACCGTCTCGTCCGGCGTGACGGTCTTGCCGCCCGCGCGGTAGCTGTCCATGATCCACTGGATAAAGTCGTCGTGCCTCTCAGCCGCAGCACCGAGAGACGCATGGGCGGCCTGCCGGGCCTCGAGTACCGGACGGACGAGCGCTGCTGCCTCGCGGCGCGCCTCGTTGACTAGGGCTACCTCCGGGTTGAGGTAGTAAGCCGTCCAGTAGAGCGAGGGCCAGTACCTCTTGCGGATGGCGCCCTGGGCGGCAAGGACACGGGTGATGTACCTCATCGAGATGGCAGGCCACGCGTCGCAGAGATCGGGACCGACCATGACGCGTGCCGACATTCTGGAGAACAGCTCCAATATTATAGGGTACAGGACGATCGAGGACCAGTCCGGACAGGCCGGCATCTCCCTTTCTGCAGCTCGGAAGCACAGCGTCTGCATGGGCTCGATGAGCTTATTCAATGCGCGGTTGAGGTCACCCCGGGAACTTGTTTGGATTTCAACTGTGATCTCAGGGCCACCGACTTTGCTCATCGTCGAGGTCTAGGATGGTTTGGTCAGTAGCGAAGAAATTCGGACAGGCAGATTAGTGAAAAGGTTGTGCGAACGTAGTTCAAAACACCAGGGAGACTCAGCTTCTCCTGCGGCGCATTCCTAAGTTCCTCGATGTACTTGACAGTCAGAAAGACTCGTGGTCGGTCAGGATTCAAGAAATCTCGTATGCAAAAAGGTCGGCCATGTCTTGTATGCTGTCAAGATGATTCATACATCAATCATAGAGCTCTAGAGGCAGGTGGCAGTGAAGGCTCTCACCGTGTCATAACCCTTTCCGACTAGGCTTGCCGCATTACTTGTGTACCGCTCCCTCGAGTTGTCACCGTCAAACTCGACAAGAGGTATTCCTGGTAGCCGTCTAGCAGGTGAAACCTTGTACCAGAGGCTCCAGACCAGCCAGCCGACCGAGAGGGCTGCTGTCAAGAGCATGATCGGCGACATTGCGGGGGACATGCTTGGGAGCCTTAGTTTTGCTGAAGGAGACGACTTTGATGTCCAGATAGTGGGAAGTGGGGAGAGTGCACGAGGCGAGGGATCATTTGCCCGTTAAGTGAGGTCAGATACAAGGGCTGACCAACTGGCTCCCAAGACTGAGGGGCAGTTGAAGCAGTAACTAGCTGTGCCGCACAGCATCTCACCCACTTGCCTTCGGGCTGAGAGGGCAGAACACAACTAGGCCAGATAGCTGCCCTTTTTGAGGGAAATGACAACCCCTCGTCCCTATTCATTTAAACAGTTATCCTGCATAACAGTGACCTCTTTCCGTCTTCCATATTCGTGGGCGTGCTTGCGTTGACCGCTGTTTCACCGCGATATATTCCGTGTTAGGTAAAGGTCGCCTACTAGCTGTAACTTTACTGGCTATTTGCTAGATTGATGATAACGGTTCCGTGAAAACTGGGTGTTGAAGATCTTGGAAAGCATTGGAAGTATTGATCTTCTCTTGCCTACGGGGAACGTTTGATATGCTAACCAACGTCGCATTCATACCGCAAGTGAGGAACCCGTTGAAGCCAAAAAGCCTTTCTATAGTTTTGCTCCTACGTGTGTGAGGGCTCACGTGCAGATCTAGAGTTAGGCAGAGTCGCTCACCAGTATCATACCTAGGTGAACCCGAAGCCGATCAGAAAAGCGAGTCCGATGGAGCCACAACAGCCCAAAATTGATACTCTCTTGATGGTTTCTAGCTGCACTAAAAAGAGTCAAATCATGAACATGAGACGGTATTGTGTGTCAAGGACTCCGGTCGTGATGTGATGGCCTTTTGCCTCAGGGCATAACTTCCGGTGGGATATCAACACGGGATACGACCCAGGCTACAGTGTGCGGTGCTTACCTAAGCCGCCGAGCCGGCTGGCCACCCGCACCCCGCGATTCCGCTTGTGGGCTTCTGGAACCTTTGCGACGGGCGAATGGCACTGGCGCATCTCTGGTCTTTGGCCACCCACTTCCCATTCCCGCCTTGTCATCCACCAAACCACAGCTCCCGTATCTGCTGTCCAGCTGCAAAGCGACACTACCACCCACAGCAGAACAGGTTAACCCACCGACGCCATGGTTCTTCAAGATCTCGGGCGCCGTATCAACACGGCCGTGTCCGACCTCACCAGGGCACCAAACCTGGACGAGAAGGCAAGCTCCTGCCACCCCCCCGACCTCTTCAATGACAACCTATCGCAAGCGCTGAGCTGACCTCCAATGTTCTCTGCTGCAGGCATTCGACTCCATGATCAAGGAGATCTCCGCCGCCCTCCTCGAAGCCGACGTCAACGTGCGCCTCGTCCAGCAGCTGCGAAAGTCCATCAAGTCGACCGTCAACTTCAAGGAGCTGCCCCCAGCCGTCAACAAGAAGCGCCTGATTCAGAAGGCCGTGTACGACGAGCTCGTCAACCTCGTGAACCCCCACAACGAACCGTTCAAACCCAAGAAGGGTCGCAGCAATGTCATCATGTTTGTTGGTCTACAGGGTGCCGGAAAGACCACCACGGTCGGCAAGCTGGCAAGACATTACCAGGCACGGGGATTCAAGGCTTGCATGGTGTGCGCCGACACCTTCCGAGCCGGTGCCTTCGACCAGCTGAAGCAGAACGCCACCAAGGCCAAGATCCCATACTACGGTAGTCTGACAGAGACGGATCCGGCAGTGGTCGCGAGAGAAGGTGTCGAGAAGTTCCGGAAGGAGAAGTTCGAGGTTATTATCGTGGACACATCAGGAAGGCATAGGCAGGAGTCGGCGCTCTTCCAGGAGATGGTCGACATTCAGGAGGCAGTAAAACCCGACGAGACGATCATGGTCCTGGACGCGAGCATCGGTCAACAGGCCGAGGCGCAAGCAAAGGCTTTCAAAGAGGCGGCTGACTTCGGTGCCATCATCATCACCAAGACGGATGGCCATGCCAGCGGTGGTGGTGCCATCTCAGCAGTCGCCGCAACACATACGCCGATCGTGTTCATCGGCACAGGAGAGCACATGCTGGACCTCGAGCGGTTCGTGCCGAAACAGTTCGTCTCGAAGCTCCTGGGTATGGGTGATATGGCAGGCCTCGTCGAGCACGTACAATCCCTCAAGCTCGATCAGAAGGACACGATCAAGCACATCACCGAGGGTGTGTTCACCATCCGCGACCTGAGGGACCAGCTCCAGAACATAATGAAGATGGGGCCGCTCTCCAAGATGGCGGGCATGATACCCGGCATGAGCAACATGATGGCGGGCATGGACGACGACGAGGGCAACGCCAAGCTGCGGAGGATGATGTACATCTGCGACAGCATGACCAAGAAGGAGCTCGACTCGGACGGCAAGCTCTTCATCGACCAGCCGGAGCGCATGACGCGCGTCGCCAAGGGCTCCGGCACCAGTGTGAGGGAGGTCGAGGACCTGCTCACGCAGCAGCGCATGATGGCCGGCATGGCCAAGAAGATGGGCGGCAACATGAAGAACATGCAGCGCGCCCAGGCGGCCATGGGCGGCGGCAATAAGGCCCAGCAGATGGCCGCCATGCAGAAGCGCCTCCAGTCGATGGGTGGCGGCGCGGGCGGTGGCGGCGGCATGCCCGACATCTCCAGCATGATGAAGATGCTGGGAGGCGGAGGCGGAGGTGGTGGGATGCCGAACATGGGCGGCATGGATATGAATGCCTTGATGAAGCAGATGGGCGGCATGATGGGTGGTATGGGTGGCATGGGTGGCATGGGTGGTGGAGCCCCACGGGGAGGAAGAAGGTAGTCCATCCTACGCTGTGGCAGAGGTGTCAAAACACGCGCATGACGAATAGAGAAGGGTATATTGCATGGGCCGGCGTTTTTGGGTGGCCCTAATGGCTGGGCAGATGAGAGTATCATAATTCAAAGCTGACTTGAGGAACCCATCGCTTTCCGGCTCCCATTCTTCCCACCCGCACCCGACAGAATTGGCCTCTAGAGGCAGCGACTCTCCGTCTTTGGCGTGAGTGGTGTTTCCCAATTCGCGCCTCGCCAAAGCGGCCGAACTCCAAACGAGGATATTACCACCAAATCTCCGGCAGACCATGCCGTCACGATCATACCGTCGCCCCCTCAGTCCCGCATATGAGCCTCCGGCGGGACCGTCGGCGGGCGTCTGGGCGGCATGTTGATGACGACGCCTTGCTCCTCACCAGACCAGTCCCGTCGCTCGACATCGCGCAGCCAGCCCCTGGACATCGCCTTCTCGTGCTTGGACTCCTCTCGTGCCGAACGGACGATGACGAAGTGGGCCAGTGCCGCGACGAAGACCATCGTCAAGAACGCCACCCAGAAAACAAAGACGTCTCCCATCTTCAGGTCTCGGGACCTGGGTGTGTTTTGGTGTCACTGGATTCGCTGGGCGTTTGTGCTTCTTGAGGTGCGGCCTGAAAGGCTCTGGTGGTTGTTTTTCGAGGTTGTTCGCTTGCTTGGACTTGCTTCTTGATTCAGCGGGCCTGGGAGCCTGTGAGCACATTCGCCTTCTTAGCATGGGGCCTGTGTGAGGAGGCACGAAGGAGTCCGTTTACTCACCACGGAAGTTGTCGAGTTCAGCAACAAGGAGTCATCGACCAGACCACAGATTGCATCACGCCGTCGGCGTTGACAGTTCTCCCTCGCACGTGCAAGACCGATCATGAGATTACCTGATCAGGGAGCAGGTCCGCAACGGATTTCAAGGCCGGTTTGGCTTTCAGCGTTCTTGTCTCAAGATGGACGCATATCGAAGCACTAGGTCAATATCGTCGTTGGTGCAAGAGATGGTCAAGACCTCCAAGCAAATGGGACCAGTTCCAAACAACTGAAAGACAACGAACAAATTCGGATGATGAGCAACGGTATGAATCACTTCGGCAAAGGCGGTTTGGCTCCTCAGTGTGTTGGACAGCAAGACAATCACGAGGAGAAATTTTTATAAGCAGATGTAATACTTCATTTCCTAGATATCAAGGCCCTGGCCCCACGGACATCAGCGGCAATCTACACAGGTACCTACGCCTTTGAGGGCATGTAATCACACTCCCTGTTCTTCGTCTCCACGCGGCGGATTCTGGTCCTGCCTGAGACGGTTCTTGCCCTCGACATAAATCAGTCTCTTGCGCCAGATAAAAGAGCCAAGATAATACGCATGGATCATCAGACTGAGCAATAGTATTGAGGCAAGGCTAAAGATGATGACCTCGTCCTTTGAGGTTGCTATCCCTGTGGTTGTTTGGGTCTCGTTTGCGCTCATGATGATGATGTGTTGTTTCTCGATGTTTGAATTCTGACACGGTCTTAACCCGAAATATTTTATACTGAGGCTTGATGGTCGGATTGAGGGCGAACGGGTTTCGGTTTGGAACCTCGATGTTCCCTTACTTATAAGGCTCGACAGCACATGGGTGCCTGAGTCGCTCTCGTTGACTGGCGTTTCACTGTTCCGGTCAACGTCATGTACTCACTTCGCATGTACCGAGAAGCACCAGAAGGTTTGATAAAGTCGACTTCAAATTCAGACTGAAAACAATCGTTTGCTGTTGCTGTAAAGCACATCGATTCACTGACCAGCTGCTCCAGTCCCGACCCTACACCACTGACGGGCCTCCTTCCCGAGCAACCCTGACCTCCTCGTCATTATTTCCACCAACAGCTTTTGAAGCTTCCCTGCGCCTCGTGCCCCAGATTCCTTTGATTCTGAGGCCATCCCGAGTACTTCCGCAGACCTTCCCTGCCACGACGAATAGTCCACACGCCAAGCTGGCCACAGTGATTGCGATGAAGAAGTAGAATAGCGAGCTCGTAACAGCCATTGTGAGAGTGTTTCTCAGTGACTATTTGCGTCTTTTGGAACCCTTGATGGTTGAAGCGCTGACATGGCAGCCCTGACAATGTGACTTCCGCCGGTTTTAAGTATATGGGGCGGGCAAACAAGACTATGACGGGGAATGACGGGGAATGATGGGGAGCTTGTCACGGCGGGGCACCGGCTGGTTCGGAAACCGTGACGAGGTGTGACAGAATATAAGCTTCGTATTCATCCACGTGATCTATGTACCTAGGTAGCTTTCTAGAGTGCAGTTAGATGCAAACCACATCAGGCTACACTATCTGTGACGGGTCTGGCCTCCATCGCCAAGCTATCCGATCCGTCAACGCGCTACGACTGCCGTCTCTCTCCCTACTGCTTCGCCATCCTTGGTAGTCTTCGCGGAGACCGGGGAGGAGTTGGAAGATGTAAAGGATCATGACGAATATGCCCATCACCAAGAAGAATGCAATGACGCCTTGTGTTGACTGATCCATATCATCATTCAATAGCTTTCAACTCTGTTGTTACTAGTAATGTGTCTCACTAAATGTCGACTCGTCGTGGTGTAGTCAAGTTTTGCAGTCCTGCGTTGTTATTTGACAGTAAGGATAGAGTTCTTTTGTAGTTGCCGAGCAAGTAGCTACGGATTGGTATGCACTTATATCCATGGGCTTTCGAGCAGAGCGGATCAGTATCCTGCAATGTCACTCGAGGTGGAATATGTATGCATATTCCATCTTTAAAATGGACCGTGACTCGCAGTTGTTGCAGCCGAGTCCCTGATGGAAGCTATATGAATGACTAAGAGCTAGCTCATCACCCATGGTCGCCGGTACTGCTTGCTCTCCGTCTTAGATCATCCAGCCGCTGCTATCCGACACAGCTCAGCGGGTAGGTGTCACAGGTCGCCATGGGAAGCAGGTCCTGGGTCGAAGTCCATTGCTCCGCCTCCCACTCCCTTGGGAGACCATGATGCCAGTGAAAGGGATCCAAGTGCCGAATGATATTCTGGTGCTTGGTATTTAGGATACTCCCGTAATCCTTCAAGCCCCGAAGCTATGCTTTAGTATCATTCAGTGTCTCGGTCCCGAAGTCTGCCTCTCGATTCCTCTGCGCCACAGAAACTGAGGGGTAGATGAATGTGCGATACGGTAAACTGGTTGGGCGCGAAGCACCTGGAGGTTGCTACCATTACACTGGTCGAATAAGCTCGCTCCGGGTACCTTCAACCCCACGTCGGGTTCTTGTGCCCATCTACGGGTTACTGTCTTGTACGAAAACTCTATGCAGCTTCCCGATCAGGTGTCCGCACCGCTGCCAGTTGTCAGCTGTCAGCTGTCAGCTTCCTTGGTGGCACCCGCGGTGCCGAACACTGCATGCAGCCTGGGCGAGCTAGTAAGCAAGCACGTTTATTACCTGGACGAGCTGAGAGACAGCGTGGGTACGTGGCGTTTACCTTTTTGCTGAGGCCATGTAAGCTTACGTACTAAACACAAGCTCGGAAATCCTTGACCGAGACTTGCAGAGCCCCAAGCACCAAACCAGTATGGTGTGCTTGTGCACTTCATTGTCTTCAGAAGGACCTGCAAGGCCTGCAAGGGAAAGATATTGTGTCTGAGAAACGTGTTGGAGGGGCAGAAACCTAATTGAATGTTGGGAATTCAACGGCCTCACGGCAACGTGCCGCGAGGCGTCCTGGGCAACCCACACGGGGACCGTGCTCGAGTGACACTGCAATGTTGCATGTGTTGACAATTTGCCAGGCGCCCTGCTTTTGGACGATGCTGCCGCCCGCGGCTGGGAGGCTGAATGGCGGTCGGGGCTGAATTAAGCCCAGCGATCCTCGGGGCTAGCGCAATGTGTGTTTAATTGTGAGGGGGGAAGAAGAAGCAGGATCACCTCACTCTCACGCGGGTTTGAAGCAGAAACGTCGACTCGGTGACTGGGTCGTGGCTCGTATAAGTACGCCCTCATCTTCTCTTTCTGTCCTTCGTTGAGCAGCATGGACTGGCCGTATCACAGCTACGTTTGCTATCTCTCTCGTTGTCTGCTATATATCAGCCCGCCTTCGCTTTTTTGTTCGACGTTCCAACATCCGTTCAAAGCCTATCTATAGTGCATTGTCACCATGAAGACCTCTACCGTCGCTTCGCTGGCCTTGGCCATCACTTCAGCTCTCGCGGCTCCTTTTGACCTCGTCTCCAAGCGCCCACTCGCTTCTCATGAATGGGCCCGATCTTCCTCCCCCCTGAACTCCAGGGCCAACTGCCCAGCCCTTCTCCCAGCTGGAGAGTTCGAGTTCCCTCACTATATCACCCAGATCTCCGCCTCACAGCCCGATAAGGCCTTCGGCGTCCAGTACAACGGTGTCTTCACCCCTAACGATATCAGCTCCATCTTCAGCTTCGACATTCCGGCCAGTCGTACGGACGCCAACTGCACGTTGCAGTTCATCTTCCCAAAGCTGGAGGACCTGAAGACGAGTTCCTTCTCCTACAGCGGCGGTGGGAATTTCGTGTTCGAGGGGTACAACGCTGGGAGCTGCCCAGGTCAGTCAACTTCGTCCATGTAAAACACTCGCCCAAATGATCACGAAGACTGACTCGGTGTGCTCAGGCCCTGCGACAACTTACAACAACCAGCCAGCTCCGGGGCCATACCCTGCGTTTCCACCCGTACACATGGAGCCCGGCTTCGTCTACACCTTGGAAACGGGGCCTTGCTTTGTAGGGGCCGGGACCTGTGTTGCTGGCAGTGAGTGTCTCTTATGATTTCTGCTTCCTTGTCTATTCATTGAGTGGCTATAACTGGAAGAATCAGTGGCTGACTTCGGCACAGAAACTTCGACCAATGATACGACCTTCTCGTATTTCCAGGACATGGGAAATGCCGACATTGGTGATTGCCCTATCGGGATCTACACCACGTACAGCTATATTTGACATGCCCATATTTGACTGCAAGCTGTGGTCGAGATGAGCAGCATCGAGACGTTGGACTCCCCATGTTACATCATCTCAGCCATTTCATCCTCTTCGAATCGGGTCAAGAGGGCGAGTACTGTTTCATAGTGAGCGGTGCAATTAGTAAACTATAATGTCTGCTGTTTATTAATTCATTTACTTTCTCTTCAACGTGACATGTGCCGTCGACCTTCGCAGACTAGCAGACTATGGATTCATGATGATGGCCTGCCATGAAAGACCGGAGAGCGGCCCGAGCAATATGAATGACATACGCAACTCTCCTATCGCCCTGATTGTCGAAGTCTGTGAGCGATCACAGCACCAGCGCCACCATGGCCCTGAAGTCTTTTAGAGTAGTAGGCACGTGGTGGTGGCCGATCAACGCATCTCTAAAAATAGATGAACGACAAGCTATATGATGTGACGATATGCAGAGTGTTCAATCACGGATGGAGATCTCGTATCTGCATCAAAAACCTGGTATTGGGCGTCGACGAATACAGGACACCGCGCCCCTACTGGAGCTGTAATGTTGTCATGTGGGAAAGCACTCGTATAAGAGGTATACGCGATACGACAACGTGCTCCAGGGTTGCATCAGTGTACTAGTCATGCTGCAGGGGTACGGTATGGTGCGCGATAAGGGCAACTTTCCAAAAACCCCTTTTTACCTATACCTACACCTTCAGCTTAGGTACCTTTTACCTATTTAGCTATTTCAAACTTATATAAATATATCAACTTATCTTCTTATATTAATTAGTTTCTATAATAAGCTTAATAAGAAAAATTATTAAGCCTTTTTATTTTTTTTATTTAAAAAATTATTAATTTAAAATTCCTTTTAAAAAATAAAAAGGAAAAGGTTATAAAAGATATAACCTTAAAAGGTATTTCTTTAATTTTAGAATAAATGCGGAAATATTAAAAATAAAAAACCTAAATAAGGATTTTAAAGAGAGAAAGCAGGGATACTTTATATATTAGCCCTTTTTAGATAGAGAAAAAGGTGGGTCCTTGCTAAAATTATATTTAATTATAGCTATTGAAACTATAGCTAATGTTATCACCTATAGGTTTAAGGGACTTCATCCCTTAATTAAATAAGAAATAGAATATATTTGTAATAAACTATTTAATAATATTATAAATTATATCTTAAGGCTATTTATAAAGAGTAGAAGGGAAATAATTTCTTTTTTTATAAAGGGAGTATGATAGCGCTTTTTTAAATTATTTATATCTTAAGGGGTTTATAATATATATCGCTAACCCTTAAGATATATTTCCCTTAATAGCAAAGCTATAAATAAATTAAGTTATTTTAAAATCCTATTAATTAAGTTAAATTAATTATATTTTAAGCAAATAATTATACCTAAAGAATCATTATAATAAAAAGAAATTATTATAATCCTTATAAGCTATTCCTTTATTATAAAAATAATAAATAGGTTAAGCTATTATTAAAAATTAATTAATTAAATTAAATTAATTAATTTATAATTAAATAATTATATCTAAAAATCATTATAAATAATTACCTATATATTAATTAACATTCTTAAAATTTATTATAATCCTTACCTCTTATTACCTTACCTATTTATATTTAAGCCTTATTTAATATCTATATTTTATACCTAAGCTTATTTAATATCTTATATCCTTCATTCCTTAGCCTTTTTAAAGGCAAAGCCTCTTTATATAGCATTATAAATAGGATAGTAATACCTATTACTTTCATTATATCCTTATAAATTAATATTAATTATAATTAAGAGCTGCGATATTAATATAAGTTATTTATCTTATTAAATATAATCCTTTAAGTTTTAAGGATAATTAATTATATATCTTATAAATATAAGGCGCAGCCTTAATAATATTAGTAATCTTATAAGTAGCTAGGTTATTAAGATAAGTTAAGGGGCTAAGTTAATTAGCGGTAATAAAAGTATATTAATTAATGGTAATATAAGCAATAGCTACCTAGATATTAATAATAATAGTTAAGGAGTTAAGTTTTTATATAAGATATAAAACTTATTTCCTAATCTTAATAATATTTATTATAAATATATTTAAAAAGGATTATTATTATTATTTAAAGGCTGGTATAATATATACCTTAATAATTATATAAATAAATATATATTTCTAATTAAACCTTAGCGCGATATATATTGCAACTCTTATATCATAATATTATTATCTTTTATAAAACCTTTAAAGTTAAAGGAATTAAATAAGCCTGCCTAGCTTATCTATTAAAAAGGGATGTTTAATAATATATTTAAGGGCTGAATACTTCCTTATTATAATAACTACCCCTAAAGTTAGATAATTCCTTATCTTAATAATTATTATATAATATTAATATTCCTTATTAAGGCAGAAATATCAAAAGGTTGAATTATATTAATAATCATCTATATAAATATTTATAAAAAAGGGCGAATAATACCTTATTATAAAGATTTTCCTTAAATTTAGGTATTATTAAATTATAAGCTAAAGGGCTGTAATATGCGGCTTATTATAATATAAGTTTTTTAAAGGAATAAAGGGCTTTATTTATTTATATCCTATATATATTAATCTTAGGTTATAATACTTTAATTACTATTAGTTATTAAAGAGTATAAGCTTTATTATTAATACGGTGAAATAATAATATATAATCTTTAAAATTAATTTATAAGATAAGGGATACTTCTTCCCTTATTTATTATTCTTAACCTTATAATAAGGGTAAATGCTTAATTAATAAAGGTATATAATTAGCGGAATATTTCAACTATTAAGAAGGATTTCGCTTATTCTAAGCCAATCTATTCAACTTTAATAAATATCTTTAAAATCAAAGCCCCTTTATCTTTTAAAAAGCTAGTATTTAATTTATAAAAAATCTTAAATCATATCTAGAAATATTTCCTCTATTTTATAAATAATATTTATAGCTTCGGTAACTATTATAAACAGCTAGGCAAACTACTTAATTTAATAGAAAAGGTATAAATATATCTATTAAGTATATTATTAAAGGGATTAAATAAACTTAATCCTAAATATAAATAATATATTGCGTTCTTTTAATCTATTAATCTAGATTTACTCTTTACTACCTTATTTTATTTAAGCAACTTAAGAATATATATTTGAAAGTTTTTAAATATAAATAGATTACTTAGATTTATAGCTGATGATTTAAGGGAGATTAAGATCTATTATATATATTTAATAAATAATAGGTAATTAATTTTTAAAGCTAATCGCTAAATTATCCAACTTATTATTAATAATATAGCCTTTAATATAAGCGATAAGTAGTTTTAAGAGTTAATATATTATATTTTGCTATATTCAAGATTAAATCATATAAGTAAATATTACCGCAACTTATTATCTCTAATTATAAAGAATTAATATTATTTATAGCTTAAGTTAAGGCTATTTAATTAAATTTATCCTTATACCTTCTTATTTATAAATATTACTTTATTTAAGTAGATTTATATTAGCTTATTTAAATATTAAATATAATAATATATTCCTATTAAGATAAAGTGAAATAATAAGTATTTATATAAGTATAAATATCCTTCTAAGTTATAAATATATAATAGGAATTAATACCCCTTTATATATAATAATAAGTTATTATAATATATTTATTTCTAAAGCCCTAAGAAATATACCCTAATTATTTTTTCAACCTTTCCTTATTTTAGCTTTAATAAATTAAAGAAAAAAGGTTATTATATAATAATATTTATATTATTTAAGATTAATAAATATATTATATAAATTGCTTAAATGCGCTTAAGTATATTCTTATGATATAAAATAAGCATTAAGAAGGTAAATCTTAAATAATCTTTATCTTAAATAGAAGAATTTATTATATAGCTTAGCTTTAATATATACTAAGCTATTTAAAATAAGGGGAAATATATATTATATTAAGAGTTATAATAAATAGATTAAACCTACTTTCTTATCCCTAAGGGTTACTATATAGATTTTTTTAAAAGGTTTAAAGGAATAAAGTAATTATTGGAATTTAAAGATATAATAAGAGAAAGTATTAAGATTAAAAAGGGTATAAAAATTATATCTACCTTCCTATCTTTAAGGGTTATTATATAAACTTTTAAAAGGTTTAAAGGATAAAGGTAATTATTAGGTTTTAAAGATATAATATAGAAGAATTAGGGTAGATTAATATAAAGGTAATAGGTATTTTCTTATTTCTAAAGGCTATTATATAAATAATATAAAAAGTTTTTAATAAAAAGGCATTTATAAAGATTAAAGCCTTA
Source organism: Diaporthe vaccinii (assembly GCA_039880775.1). Taxonomy (NCBI): domain Eukaryota; kingdom Fungi; phylum Ascomycota; class Sordariomycetes; order Diaporthales; family Diaporthaceae; genus Diaporthe; species Diaporthe vaccinii. The sequence goes on from JBCEDN010000001.1 coordinate 4,169,504, forward strand.
ATAATAAAAAAAAATATTATATAAAAAGAAAAGAGATAATTATTACCATCTTAATATTAAGCTCCCCTTCTTTAATAATGATAATATTAATAAGTTAAATTATTAAATAAATTATTCTTAATAATTTTAAATAAGAAAAGAATTAAAATATTAATTAATAATTAATAACTTATATAAGTTAACTCTTTATTTTTAATTAAGGGTAAATATAATAAAGGAAAAGGAAGAGATATTTAATAATTAATAATTATATAATAGCCTCCTTTTTATCCTTAAAAAGAGTAAGCTTAAAAGTTAACTTCTTTTTAATTAATAATTAAGTTAAGCTTATGAATTATTAAGTTAGCAATCCCTTTACTTACTTCTTTAAATCACTTTCCTCCTTTAACTTAAATCTATAATAATAACCTTCTCTCTTATAATACTTACCTTAAATTACTCCCTTATCCTAACTTTAGGATATTTAATATAGTTATAACCTTTCTTTTAATAAATCTTTTCTTATTCTTTTATCTTTATTACCCTTATATTATTATATCTATTATCTTCCTAACCCTTATTAATATAACTATTTTATTAAAGCTTAGTTTAATAAGGGCTTAATATTTTAATTATAACCCTCTGGCCTTAATAAAAGGCGCTATTTTTATTTATAATAAATAATATAAACTTACTTATTCTATTAAATTCCTACTCCTATCTAATAATATTAATAATATATATTTTATATAATAAATTAATAACCATATTAAGTTTTACGATATTTTAATTTCTTTCATTATATATCTTAGTATTGCGGCTTTTATCTCTTAATATATTATAAAGAAAGCGAAACCTTAGCTAGTTATTATTAGCTAGATTAATAATGGTTCCTTTAATAAATATTTTATTAATATAATAAGCCGCCTTAAGCGCTTAAATAATTTAGTTATAATATTTTATAATCATTATAACGCTAACCCTTGTAATTATTATATTAAATATTACACCTTATATATCTATATTAAGCGATTTAATTCAGATTCTTATATTTAAATTAATTAGCCCTTCTTTAAATATATCTCTTATCCTAATCTTAATAATAATAAATATATTAATTATATCTTTTATATTAAATCTAATTATAATTATAACCTTAATTTTAGAAATAATAATTAATATAATTATATCTTAAAGAATATTATTAAGGTATATAATAAAAGGTATTTAATAAAATCTTAAGTAATTATAACTAATTCTTCTTTATTTAAAAAGATTAATCCTTAACCTTAAAGCGCCGTAAGTTTATAAAGAATATCTTAAATAATCCTATTAATATTAAGGATATATATAAAGATATTAAGGTAGTTAATATAACTCTTAAAATCATAAAGCATTTATAATAAATAGCTAAATAATAATAAAAAAAGGGATTTACGAAATAATAATAAGGAATAGGTGCTAAATATAAATAATTATACTTAGCTTTAATATACCGGCAATAAAAACCGGAAATTTTTAATAAAGGTTTTATAATGCTTTTATCTCTCCACTTAGCAATATTAATTAATTTTAAATAAAAGCATCTTTTATTATAATACTCTAAAGCTTAATTAATATAAACTTATAATATATATAATATAATTACTTAACTTTTTCATTATTATTTAATATTATTAAAATATCTAAGGCTTTAACTTTATATCTTTCCTCCCTTAAGTTATTAATATAAAAATACCGGTACTATCACTAATAAAATACAATAAATAAACTAATTAACAAAAAGAGATTACTTAAAGGGATAATAATATAGAAAATATTTTAAACTCTTATTTATATCTTTTCCTTATATAAAGTCCTTATTAAGATTTTTATATACTAGTTATTTTACTTAGCTTATTATTTTTCCTTAGCTTCTTTTACTTATAATCATATCATTATATAACTTAAATTATTATTTATATCTTATATAAAGTTATCTTAATTATCCTTATCTATTATAAGATTAATAATTAAGTTAATATTAAATATTATATTATCCTAATCATTAATAATCATAAATTATAAAAGCTAAAATACTTTCTCACTATTATTCTTTAATATTATAAGCTTAATTAAATCATCCCCTTATTATAATATAATTAAAATATAAATCTTATCTTAAGTTAATACATCTTAAAGATCTTAATCCATAAGGTCCCATAATAATAATATTTCCAGCTCTTAAATACTATCATCATTTTAAATAAATTTCTTTAAATTCCTATTTATAAATATACCTTATAATATAGCTTTACTAAAAGCTTTAAGTTTATAAATATACTTAGATAAGTATTTTAATATAAAGAATAGCTCTTTTTATTAATACGATATTTTAACTATCTATAAATAGTGAAAATAAAACCACTACGATAATGGGGTAGGCTTATTTTACCATAAGAAGCAAAAGCAACTCTTATAATGGGAAGGAGGGCATGAAAATTAAGGGGAGGAATAAGGATAAAAGAATGATATAAATAAATTAATGGAGGTTTAATTAAAGATAATTATATATATATATAATTAAAATTAATAAAAAAAGGGAAATTAATTATTTTTCTTAAAATTTAAAAGTAATAAAGGATAAATAAGTATTTATACTTACCATTATATATTAAATTCCATTAAACCTTAAAATATACCCCTTTCTAACCTTATTAAGATAAAGATTTAAGATAAAATATATAAAAAACTAAATCCTTTTTAATTAAAGCATCTTAATTATCCTTAATTATATTTATTATTAATCCGCCTTACTTTATTTTCTCCTAATAAATATACCGCTTAATGCATTCACTTATTTATTCCTTAGCAGTTTTACTTCCTTCCCACTCTTTCTCTAAGGCAATATATTCCTTTTAACTATTATAATTAGTTAATATTAAAGGCATTAATATTTAAGTATTAATATTATTTATAAGAATTTAATAATTAATTTATTAATTATAATTATAAATTAATTTAACTTAAGAAATAATTAAATTCTTCTCTTTAAAAGGTATTAATTAATTCCCATCAATTCTTATTATTATCTTTTTTATATAATAAATATTATTGTTATACTTATATATTATTTTAAGTTTATTTATAATAATAACGTTTAGCTTTATAATTAAAGATGCTAGCCCTTTAGTTTTTACTTAAAATATATAATAATTAATAGGGTGAGAAAGATTAATTCTGCTAAATTAATTAATTATCTTTTTTATAAATAAGGGTATTAAAAGTTTTCTTTACTTTTTATTATTATAAGCTATATTAATAATTCTTATCTTTTTAAATTTATAATTAAATATAAGCTTATATTTCTTCCTTATTATATTAAATTATTTAAAAATAATAATAAGATAAGATGGCTTTTATATAGGTTTATTAATTTTATTAATTTCTAATTATATTATAAATATTTAGATCTTAATTATAACTTTTTCCTTTATAAATCCTATAGCTTTATTTATCTATAAATTAAACCCTATTTAATCTTTAAACTCTTAATTATTTCTTCCCTAATTCTCTTAAAAGAAGAAAGCTATATAATTAATAATTTATTAATTATAATTTATTAAGCTTAATTATAATATTATAAAAACTTTAATCACCTTATAAGTACCCTTATCTATCTTAGCTATAGATAGCCTTATAAATAAATATAGCTTAATGATATATTTAATGCTTTTAAAGTTCTTATTATATTTCTCCTTTTATAAATAAATATTAATTATCCTAAGGTGGTAGGTATCTTAATAATAAATAATAAAAACTTAATAATTAAAATAATAAAAGATTATAATAATAAATTTATATTTATTAATAAGCTTTTTCTATCTAAATATTATATATAACGTTTTATTATAGCTAGCTAGCTAATTATAAATAAAAACGATATCTTAAAAATTAAAAAGCTATTATTAAATTACCGTTATAATTTAATTAAAGTAAAACTTTTTATTAATAGCAAATAATATTTTATAATTATAAAAATTAAGGAAAAGATATCCTTAATAGCATTTAAATAAGTTATTTAAGCTAAAAGGTAAATATAGCTTAAGATATAAATTAACCCTAAAAAAGTATTTTATAAATAACGTTTTAAGCTTTTTAATACTTAGTTATCCTATATTAAAATAAAAGGGTTTTTCCTTATAAGCTTATAAACTTTAAATATTTAAAATTTATAGCCTATTTATAAGGATATAAATTTTAAAAGGATTATATAAAAGATCCTTATTTTCCTCCCTATTAAAGTTCTTATAATTATAAATATTTATAAGATTTAGAAATTTAATACCCTAATAAGTCTTTTAAAAGTTATTATAAAATAAAAGTTATAATAATTAAGCTTAATATTTTTATTAATTAAGAATCCCTTCTTTTTTAATTAATAAAATAAATTTATTAAGGTTAAGACTTATTAGCTATATTTATCTTATTCTTAAATTATTAAACTATTTATTTATATTTATAAAAAAGCTGCTATATTAACCGAAACCTTATAAGAATACCAACCCTTTCCTATTATTATACCTAAAGTTATTTATTTTTAAATATATTAATTAAGAATAAATATAAGGAATAAAAGTATTAATATATAAATAATAAAGAATATAAATAAAAGTAGGTAATTAAAGGGGGGGTATAATAATAAAGAAGCTTATATCCCTAAGGAATATTATATAAATAATTAAGCTAAAGAGGATAAGATGGATAAAAGAAAGGAAAAAGGAAAGGAAGGTATAAGGCTAGGTTAATTAAAGAGGTATTATAGCTAAATTAATAATAATTACTCCTATTAATAAGCTATTATAAAGGGTATTATAATAATAAGGTAACTTATTTCTTAAAAATCTAGCTGCCTTTTTAAAAGTTATAGCTAAGGCTTTTAATTAAAATTAAGAAGATATAAAGAAGAAGTTTATTAAAAGGAAGAATATAAAAGAAGAAAAAAGAGAGATAAAGTGCTAACTTTTTAAAGGTATAAGGAAGAGGTTTAGCTAATAAATAAATCATTTAATTAAATAAATCACTTCCTTCCTTTTTTAATAATAATAACTTTTTATTTTATTATTTCCTTTTTCTATTATAAAATAAATTAACTTTTCTTAAGCTTCTTTTTATTTCAACCCTTTTTCATATAATTACTTCTTTATCAACTTTCTTTTCCTTCTTCTTATTTATAATAACTCTTCTTTTCTTTAATCTTAACTTAAATATATTAATTAAATATATTATTAAATGCTAAATTAATCTTCATTATATTTAATTATTATATATTTAATTATTATATATCTCTCCCTTTATTAAATAATAGCTTTAAACTTATAAATAACCCTAACTTTAAACTTCTTTCCTTATTATTTTTAATAAATACTTAATAACTTAATCCTTTAAAGCATTATTAACCTATTTTAATTCAATTAACTCTACCTTTTAATAAACCTTAGCGCCTTAATCAACCTCCCTTATTTATAAATAATAATCATTTCTCTACTTTTTAAGAAAATAATACTCTTTTTTAATTAATAAAGCTTTTTAATAAACTTTCATATCTTAATTAACCTTCCTTATCTTAAGCTAATATTTACCTTTTTACTTCTTAAAAAAGCAGTTTCCTTTTTTAATTAATAGGGCCTTTTAATAAACCTTTATAGCCTATTTAACTTTCTTTATCTTTAAATATTAATCATTCCTTTAATTCTTAAGAACTTAATATCCCCTTTTAATTAATTATACCTTTTAATAATTAAGTAATTATTATTAATAATAAAGATAAAGGAAAAGGGAAAGAAAAAAAAAAGCCTTCTATATTAATATTTACCTTTAAGAAAGTTTAATATTTTAATAATTAAAGTATATATACTACCTTTATAAATAAAGATATATTCTTAGCCTTTTATATCTTTAAAAGCCCTATTTATAATATTTTTATAAAATATATTAATATTTATATTATTAAAGGCTTAGGAAAGGTATAATATTATATTTAAATTCTTTACCATTTAAAAAATAAGGTAATAATTAAGGATCTTTTTTAAGATTTCCTTTATAATAAAGAATATTAATTTTTATATAAGAATATTAAAGAGTTAATTATTTATCTAATTAATATTATTTTTATTAAAAAGATTAATAGCTTATTATATAATAAATATATATCTTTAATTTATAATAATTAATATTATAGCCTTAGCCTCTTTATTACTCTCTTTAATTATTATAATATTATTCCTTATAATTATTATTTTTCTTAAATAAGCTTTAGTTAATTAAATAATATTCCTATTATATTATCATTCTTTAAATATTATTCTATTATTAATTATAAGAAAAATACTTATATTAATTATATTTATATAATTAAGATTTACTTTTATAATTTTAATATATATAATGATGAGAAATTAATAAGGAAATATATATTTAAACGCTAAGTGGATTTTAAGGCAATACCCTAATTAAAGCTAAAAATTAATCTATATATATATATCTTAATTAAATATAGCTTTAATAAAATAAGGGAGGCGGCGATTAATAAGATGATTAAGTTTAAACCTTAATTAAGAAAAATAAAGGTAGAGGAATATTATAATTAAGAATAAGGAAAGCTAATAATAATTAAGATAATAAGATAAATATAAGATTATTAAGATAATATTAAAAAAAGGTATAGATAAAGGTAATTCTTTTAAGGCTTTATAATTAAATATAATAATTTTTCTTAATCTAACTTTACTTTACCTAAAAAGGGCTTTATAATAATAAGGCTTATTTAATCAAGTTAATACTTAAGTTTTATAATTAATATATTAATAGTAAAATAATATATAAAGGTAAATATTAGGTTTAAATAATAAGTAATAATTTAATATATAAAATATTAACTTAATATAAATAAATATATCCTTAATATAAACCTATAATACCTTAATATTAACCTATATAAAAGATATTTAATAAATAATAGGAATATAATAATAATAATAATAAATATAGGATTATATTAATTTATAAAGGGCTTATAATAAGTAAATTTTACTAACTCTTATAAATATATAGAAAAGAATATATATACAGTTTTAATTAAAAAAGAATAATTATAATATCGTAATAAAAAAGAAATAATTAAATAATTATATAAGTTTATTTTAATATAAAGCAATAACCCCCCCTTCATTCTCTTACTAGAAAAATAATAACGCCAGTTTTAATCTTTTATAAATTTAACTTAACAAGGGTTATTTAGCTAAAGAACCAAAATATTAATAAATTAATTAAATACCCTAGGATTAATTTTAGCTAATATCTAAAAATAAATAATAAGGCTATAATTTAATATATATAAATTAGATAAGCTATTTAAAAAGAATAAAAGTTATAATAAGATAAATTAAATTAATAAATTAATATTTAATTAATCTTAATATTAATTAAAGGTAGCTTTATAATTTATAATAATATTAAATTTTAAAATAATAGGTAAGTTAAGAAATTTTAATTTTTAATCTTTAAATTTAAAATTTAAAGATCCTTATATCCATAAAAGCAAGATATTTAACTTTTATATGCTATTATTATTAATAAACTTTTTTAATTACCTTAATAAAAACATCCTTTAAAGATTAATTCTATTAAATATCTTAAGCTTATATATATTATTATTATAGATTTTTAAAATGATAAATAGGCTAGTTTATTAATATATTAATTTATAAAAAGAAAAATAATTAACCTTATATTATTTATTAATAAGAAATATTAGATTATTTTCTTTTAAAGGCATTAATCTTAAGAATCTATAATATATATCCCTTAATATAGCTTTAACCCTTTATTTTATAATAAATTAAATAACTTTATTAATATCTTTCTTAAGATTTAAAAGGGATTAAAGCTTATAATTAAAGTTCTCTTAAGGAATTATATTAAGATATTAAGCTTAAATTTATTAAATAAGAATATTTATCTTAATAAAGATGATAGGGTTAAAGTTATAAAACAGATAAAAGGGGCTCTTCCTATAAGATTATTAAAGAGTTATTTAATTAATAAATAATATATATAAAAGGATATTTTTTTAATTTATTACTCCTTCCTTCCTTATTTTAACTAATATAAAAACTAATAAGAAATATTTATATTTAATAATATTATTAATATAAGGATTATATATTAAGAGAATAATTTAATATATTTTAATTAATTTAAGATATTAAATAAATTCTCTTATATTCTCTCTCTTTTTATTAATTATAACTTTAAAAAGAAGCCTTTATTTTAAAAAAATATTTTAAATAAAGAACCACTTAATATTTTTAAAATTAGCTTTATAAAAAGGGCTTACTTTAACCTATCCTATTAAGTTATATTATACCTCCATAAGTTTATTATACTTATAATCCATAAGGAGGTATTAAATATTAATATAAATCTTAATAAATAATTAATTAAGAATTATAAAGATAATTCTATTATTATATATTTAAATATCTTATTTTTCATACTTTAAGCAGCTAATTATCATAACCTTAATATCAATATATATACCTTTCCAATAATATATAACGCGAATTTAATAATAAGTTATATCTTATCCTTAATAATCTAATAAGGTATAAATATTCCTAATAATATATCATTTTTAATTAAAGTTATCTATAATTTATTATCTAAATAAATCTTTCTTAAGCCTCCTTTAAAGTATATTATTATAAAGGAGGAATTAAAATATATTTTTCTTAAATATAATAGCCTATTTATTTAAAAAGCTATTTAAGATTTTCTTATAAATAAAAAACTTAATAATATATTTAAAATTCTTTAATTAAAAATAAATATTTATTAAGATATAATCCTAATTAATAAATTCTAATATTAAAAGCTAACTAAAGGTAAGGTTATATTATTCCTTAATATTACTCTTAATCTTCTAATCCTTAATATCTAAGGAATCTAAATACTTCTATAATAATATATTTATAATAATATTTTTAAAACCTTTTATATAATATATTATAAAATTATAAGTTTTAATTATTATAAATTATCTTATAATTAAAGCGCTAAAGATATTAATAATTAAATTATTAAATTATTAAATAAGAATATTAAAGTTAATTTCCAGAATAAAGTAAACTCTATAGATATAGAATTATAGCCTTTTAATTATATATAAAATAGCCTTATATTTTCTTTTTATTACATTATATAACCTTTTAATATAAAATTATATTCCACTCTTATATTAAATAGGATATTATATATCATTATATTTTTATATTAAATATATACCTTATCCTTTTAAATTAATATTAATTATAAAAATAATATTCCCTTATATATAATCGATATTAATTAAGTATAGCTTAAAGGTAATTATAGCTTTAAGTATATTTATAGCCTTTTAATATTTTAAGGTTTAATTAAAATAAGCTTCTTTCTTAAAGAGGTTAAATATAAGTTTTATAATAATTTTATATAAGGGTATCTAGGCTTAATAATAATTAATTATTCCTAAAAAGGATTATATTTTATTAATTAACTTATAATCTTCTCATTTTAAAATCTTTAAGATCTTCTTATTAACTAATACCTATCCTATTATTCCATAAGTATATCTTATAATATTAGTTTATTATTTATATTATTTAAATTTAATAGTATTAATAATATCTTTAATAAGCTTAATATTATATAATATATTATTGAGATTCTTAATATATTCTATAATAAATAATTATATCTTAAAGAAATTAGGAGCTTATTTACTATTATAATCGCTATTAAGGCCTTTAATTACTATATTATTAAGAAAAGGCCTATAAATATAAAGGATAAGGTTATAAAATATATAAACTATATATTTTATAAATTATATTATAAAGTTAATTACTTTTATTAATAATCTATATTATTAAAATAATTTAATTAAAGTTATAAAGGTTATAATATCCCTGCTTTTCTTATTTAACTTAATTTAATTATATTTAAAGAAGAAATTTAATAAAGATAATACCTTATATATTATATATTCTTTTATAAACTTATTAGCTATAAGAAGAATAAATATATCCTTTATAATAATCCTATTAACCTTTAAGATATTATTAATTAAATAATATCCATTATCCTTTTTCTTAATAAAGAACTATTTATTTTAATATAGGGTATATAATTCCTTAATGATTTTTTTATTTTATTATTCTTATAATATCTTAATTGCTATTTTTTATAAGATATAAGGAAGCTTAATTAATTTTATTTAATATACCTTATATAAAATAATTTTAATAGATTAAGGTAAAGCAATATCTATATTTATTTAAGATATATATAATCAATCTTGATACACCATGGGAGCTATTCATAATATATAGCCCGTTAATTTATAGTATATTCAGATATTCATAATAAATTAATTGTGAATATAAGAATATATTATAAATTCACCATGAATTTACCGGAAACTTATAACTCTATATAAATTCACGGTATATTTACCGTATATTTACTTATATAGCCATTTCCTATAAATTCATTATAAATTCACAAGGTATCAATCAATTACCTTTTCCCACCATATAATAGCTATAATTATATACCCTAATTATATATATTTTATTACTTTACCCCAGATTAAGGAGCAGGCTTATTATTAATAAATCAATACCGCTTCATTATATAGCTTTAAATGCAAAATACCTATATTTTTATAGTTTATTATATAGCGCCGCCATTTAACTCTATAGAATACTTAGGTATTAATATCTAGATATACCTAAGAAGTAATATACTTTAGATTTATAATTCCCATTATCTTTTCTATTAAAACTAATTAACTTTCAGCCTATTTATTAAATATAAATACTATTCTATCTCCAGACCACGCTTAAGCATCACCTTTTAAATCTTGCCAGTCAGATCTTTAAGAAAAACCGCGAATTACTATAGCTAGCCGCTAGCTTTATTAATTAGTAAACCCTTTATAAGTGATATAATATAATATATAACTTAATAAAGGATTTATAATAATAATTAGAAGCGATATTAAATTAAATACAATCTAAAGAAAACGCTTTTATATTATTTAATTAATAGTAAAAAGGATAATTAATTTCTAGATTTATATCTTTATTATATAACTAGAAAGCAAAGAACTATTAATTTATTAAGGAATATAGCTATTATTAATAATATTATTAACTTATCATTAATAACAACCCATTTATATAGAATACTATATTTGATAAGTTATAACCCTTATAATCACTATCTAGATACTAAGAATTTTAATAAAAAATCAATATAGCCCTAATAGCTACTAACCATAAAACTATTATTAAATGATATTTCAACCTTTAAGGTAATATTAAGTTTAACCTTCCTATATATAGCTTATAAAACCCCTAGGTTATAATATCTAGCAATTAAAATAAGAACTCTAAAGCATATAAAGAAAGGGGGACCATTTCAAACCCCTAATCTTTAAGGGAATTAATTATAAAACTTAAAACACTCTATTCAACCTACCCCGCCCCAAATTTATCAAACCTAGCTACAAATATCAATATTTAAGTCCTATATTAAGGAATTTCAATATAAGGGTACTTCTCTTTTAATAATCCCTAAAGATTAATAGAAAACTTCCTCTAATCTAAATATATTATAAATCATCTTAATAATCTACCCCTGGACTAACAAGCTATTATATAAATCCTGCTCTTAAGAGCCTTTAAAGCTAAGTAAATATACTCCTTAGCAGCTAGGCATAATACCCACTAGAAAAATACTCTTCATTACCCCTACCTTAATTTATTTATATAGGGTGGGTAGGGTTAAAAAACATCCTAATTATATTAAAAACCCTATTATATAATATCTACCGCCTATCTTAAAAACTATAATTAAACTAACCGTTAAAATTAATATAAGACTAATAATAATCATATATATAACCTTAATTAGGATAATTAAAGTTAGGGATTAATTATATATAGCTAAGGGCCCTTAATATCATCAAAACCCCTTAATAATAATAAAGGCTTAATTAAACTTTTAACCTTTTAATAAGATTAAGACTAAAAAGATATTATTATTAGATAGTTTAAATTATATGAAAATTAAAATAATTATACTAAGCTTATTTATATATCTTAAATTAATGGGAAAATTATAATATGAAAAGATTTATAAAGCTTTATTAATAGATATAAGCTTTATATTGCTAAAATTTCTAACTATAAGCATTAGCTATATTAAAATCTACCTATAAGCCTTTTAAGTATTATTCATCTATAGTTTTAAATTATATTAATAAGCTATAAGTAATTATCTTTAATTATAGGTTATGATAAGTAGTTTTATTAAAGGAGATACCTCCTAAATAACTTTAGTATATTAAGAGATATGGTGGAAATATTACTAAATTAATAGTACTATAATTAAGTTAATATATATAATAACCAGAATATCTAAGAATATACTTAGTAAATCTATAGGTTTATGCTTTTAGCCAAGTAATTAGCAATATTCATAGCTTAAAATATATAAGATAATATTAATAAAGCCTTAATTATTCTATATTTCAACTAATTGCTAATAGGCTATAATTTATATAAGTTAAAAACTTACCTATAAAATAAATAAAAGATTTAGCACTTAAGAGAGAAGGATTATATAAAACTCTAAGCCTAATAGTTTAAACTTAAGCTAGCTCTATAAATAATGGTTTATAGACTAATAGATTCATAAACTACATCGCTAATCTATATTTACATCCCCTTTAACCTATATAGGGCAGCGATAAGATTAATTATTATGCAACCCTTATAACTTATAAGCAGATTTAAAGTATATATACTAGATAATATATACTAATATATAAATTAAGAGCAAAGATAAAAGTTATAAGAAGTATAAAGGGCTATATATAAATATAATATATTAACTTACCCTTTATTAAAACTCTTAATTAATATATTTAATTCCGCTAAGATAATAGGAAAGCCTTAATATATATATCTAAATCTAATACCTTAATTAAATAAATGCTTTAATAAGTGAGATAATTATAATAATATTATAAATTATACTATATAAGCCTTTAATATCAATAATAAAAGCTTTTAATATAATATATCCTAAGAAATTAAACTAGAATAAAAAGGGTATTACCCTATTAATAAAAAACTTAAAATATAGGAGGAAATTAATTAATCCTTTAAGAATATAATAAAATATAAAGAATTAATTAAGCTATTAAATGATAAGCTGCTAAAAGGTATTAAAGAAGGATATTATCTCTTAAAAGATATATATTTATTTATTCTTAACCACCTAAGGAAACTATTTATAGCTTTAGATGCTAAGCTATATATAGATTAATATATATATTATATACCTAGATTTATTTATTATAGTTATTATATTAACTTTTAAAAGGATAAGGTATATCGCTAATATATAACCCATTACAATATTATATCTAATAGGCTATATCTAAAGCACCCTTTATAAGCTAAATCATTCCTTTAAATAAATAAACCACCTTAGATTTTATTAATTAAGAGCTATAGATATACCTATACCTATATATAAATTAAAGGATCCTAAGAAGGGATAACTTTTATTATATATTATAATATTAAAACCTTATAATATATAATATCACTATCCATCCTTAAACTCATCTTAATTATTAATATTAATTAAAAGGTTATTATAAGTATTAAAGGTATAGATAGAATTATAATAAAGGGATAAGCTAAGTTTAATATATATCATTAGGCTATTATTAATAGCTGCTTTATAATAATTATTATTAAAATTAAAGCCTAAATTATAAATAACCTTTATATAAGGCTATTAATTAAGTAAGAATTTATAATGCCTTATAAAGTAAATATATTGAATTTAATTAATAAAATCTTATTTAGTTGTTTTAAGGGAGTTATTATTAATACCGCTATCTTCTTAAAGGTCCTAAAGTATACTTATATAATAAAAGCCATAATAAATATTATAGTTTTATTGATATCCTACTATCTATTACTTATCATATCTCCTTTATAAGAAAAAATATTATCTTTTTATTTTAACCTAAATAGAAAGGCTAGGTTAATTATTTAATAAGTTATTAAAATGCTAGCATTATAGCTATTAATTAATCTTCATACCCTTTATATATTAAATATAATATTATAATAAGTACTTTAATATTATATATTCTTAAGTATATATATTCTTATAATTAAAAACTTAAGATAAACGCTTTATAAATTATATATCTAAATAAAGAGTGGTTATAAATTATAAACCTATTTTTATCCTTTAACTTAACTATATTTTTCAATATTATAAATTAACTATAACCTAATATTAATATAGCTTACTCTTTTAACCTATATAACTTTAACTTAAATAAATTACTTAACCTAAAGGAACTAGAATTATAAGAATATCTATACCTTAATAATAAGTTAGATATTAATAAAATTAAAGACTTATCTAAGGCCTAACTTAATAACAAAGTTTATATATACCACAACTCCCTATAGTTTATCTTTAAAATTAATGCCTTAATAAAAAAATATAAGGGGATCTTTAAAGATATTAGATTAATGAATTTACTAAAGGTATATTAAATAAAGATCCCTTTGATTAAAGGCTAGTATAATTAGAAGATTAGGAAATAATTATATTACTTTAATAAAGAAGATCGTAGGGTTATTAATAATATAATAACTAACCTTTATAAAAAAGGCAGAGCTAAATAAATATATAAATCTACATTATTTAGGTCCTTAATATTTATAATATAATATATCATTAATAGGTAGAGGAAGGGCTATATAATTATAGATTTATAAGCCTTAAATAAAATCATTATATTTAATGCATACCTATTATTATTATAATTTAAAGTAATATAAAAGATCTAAGGTAAGAAATATTTATTTATAATCAATATTAGCCTATTTTTCTATTAATTTTTAATATATCTGCTTTATTAAGATTAATTCATAATAATTAATTATTATAAATAGGAATGATTTAAGGTGGTAATTATAAGCTTTAAAAACTCCCCTACCTATATATAATACTATATAAATTATCTATTATAACTATTATAATCCTTTATAGCTATATTTATAAATAATATAATCATCTTTTTAAATATAGCTATTAATTACCTCTAATACTTATATACTATCTTTAAGTTATTTACTAATTAGAATATCTTACTTTCCCTTAAGAAATCATTCCTTAAATACCTATCTATAAATTTCTTAAGATTTAAGGTTAATAATCTTAAGCTTTATAATATTATAAATTAGGTAAAAACCCTCTATAAACTTTAATTCCTTATTACTTTTTAATAGCTTAAAAAGTTTATAGGCTTTATAAGATATCTATAATACCTTATCCCTTAATATAATTAAAAGATTAATCTATTATAATAATAGAAAATTAAAATATTATCCACTGCATAGGTAGAAAGTAAGCTGCCTTAAAATAATACTTAGAAGCAATATATTAAATAAATTAACTTTAATTTAACTATTAAAAAACTCTAAACGTTTATAAACTTAAAGATAGCTTTAATTAAGGAGAATACCTTATTTCACTATAACCCTTATTAAGCATTATTTATCTAATTTAATGCATTAAAAGAAGTTGGATTCTTTAGAATAATATTCTAACTAGCTAATAGGTAAGAATAGGATAATAAATTATTAATTCTATAATCTTAAATATAATTAATTATTTATCTTAATAAAATAATCAATTTTATAAAAAGGAAATATTAATTAATAAAGCTTAAGATAATTTACTTAATATAATTAATAAGGAAGCTTTAAATAATCATTAGTTCCAGCTATATTTAACTAATAAATATCCTTATTAACCACTTAGCTATTATTAATATTATTAATTAAATATTTATAAAAATTATAAATAAGATGAAGATAAACTTGAAGCTAATGCTAGCCTTAGAGTTTCTTAATTAATACTAGCTAAATATCTATCATATTTTAAGGAATATGAATATTATTATCAATATATTATCACAACTCCTAATATACTAGGAAGCTATAAAGGATAAGGGAGTGCTTATAAAGCTATATAACTATACCCTCCACCTAATAATTAAAGTAAAAATAAATAAAGACTTCTATAAGATTATATTAGATGGTTATTTAATATATAAAAGATAGTTAAGTATAATTAACTAGCTGCAAAACTTAAACCTTAAGGTAAACCTACTTTTTAAGATAAATAAAGATAAGTTGCTTTATTTTAAAGAGTATAGTAGTAAGAGATAGTTATATATATTATATAAAGCTATTACCGCTTTAATTATTAAAACTTATAATTTAAAATACTATTTTAAGGAAATTAAAGTCTATTAAGACTTAATCTTATAATATATTATAGATAAATATTATAAGCAAGTCTATAAATATATCTAGAATTATTAAGTTTATTAAAAGAATTAAAATAATAATTAGCAACTATTTAAGGAGCTTTAATTAATCTTATCACTAATATAAGCCTTTTATATTATTATTATAAACTTTATAATGGGCTTATTAAATATACCTATAGTATAAATAATATAGGAATTAGATATAATATCTTTCTTTAATATATTCTTAATAATCATTAATAAGTTCTCTAAAGCTAGGCTTATTATCCTAGGGAATACTATTTATATAATTAAGGATTAAATTAAAATTATACTTAGAATCCTTTATCTAGTGAATTAGGGTATTCCTAAGTATATTATATTAAATTAAGATTATAAGTTCTTATTTAAGTTTTAATAGGGCTTATAGGAATCCCTTAATATTAAACTCCTTTTCTTTATAATATAATATCTATAGATAGATAGTTAATTTAAAGTAAAGAATTATATAATTAAAGTCGCTATCTATATATAAGCAGCTATAAACCTAACTTATAAATAGATAGATATTATATTAACTTTTTAATTTAACTTAAGAAATGCTTATAATAAAGCTATTAAATATTCAGCTAACTAGATATTATATAGCTTTAACCTAATAAGGTTAATAATAATTATAAATATTGCTATTATAAAACTCTATTATATATATTAAGAGGAAGCTTAACTTTCTATTATTAAGGCTTAGATATTCACTAAGTAATATTATAATAAGAGCTATTGCTAAATATATTTAAATCTAGGTAATTAGGTATATCTAAACCTTAACTATAACTATAACCTCTTAAATAAACCTCTTTATAAATTCTTAGAATAATAAACTGGCTTATTCCTTATTGAAAGTAAGGTTAGTAAGTTAATATATTAGTTAAAGCTGCCGCTTAATATAAACCAATACTTAATAGTATTAATAGTGTAGCTAATATTAATAAAGGTGCTGCTTTCTAATTTATATAGCTATAATTAAGAAGTAAGAGGTAAAATTAAAGTTAAAGATAATATAAAAGGCTTAGAATTATTTAAATATTATAAAGTTAGTTATATGATTTAAAGAAGGGATTATTAATAAGGTTAAGGAAAGATAATTATTAAATATTTAATTAAATAAATAGGTTATCCTAATTATTATAATATATAGATACCTAAGGAGTATTTAAAAGTAAATTAATTAATAAAGGATTTTAAAATAAGGTATATAAAGATAAAGGTATTATATTATAATTTATCCTTAAAGGAGGATAAGGAACTTTATTTATTTAAGCTAGGTAAGTTACCTAATCCTTCTTAAAAAAAGGGATGGCTTAAGGGAGCTAGAAGTAATATTATATATAGTGAATAGGGCGTAAATATACTATTATAATTATGGATTTAAAGGCTTGCAGTATTGCATAGCTAAGTAAATAAATAAATATTAAAACGTATAAATCTATAATAAATATACTATATATTGCACCTAATTATGCTGCTAATATATATAATCATATTATTTAGCTCCATTTACTATATATTTACTATACTATCTTATTAATCCAACCTAAGCTATCATTACCGCCTATTAAGCATTTAAAGCTATTTATATTCACTTTATTATATTATTTAGCTACCTATTATCTATCCTTATATTACTCATCTATATTACTTTACTTGATAACCTATATATATATTACTCTCCTATATATTGCTCCATTATATACTACCGCTTATATATCTCATTATAATATCCTAAGTAAGTTTACTAAATATACCTAATTTCTATACTATATTATACCCTATAGGTTAAGACTTAAATCATATCTTCTTATAATAAAGTAAGATTATTAAATATTATTATTAAGTTGCCAACTTATATAAGATAGGAAAGCTTTTACTTAGTGGATATCGCTAGGTTATATACCTTTATAAAAGAGAAACGGCTATTATCAACTATATATATACCACTTCTACCTAATATAATTCCTTCCTTACCTAGTAAAGTGGTAACTATACTACTTTCTACTAGGCTTTCTATAATAAGGGCTATAATAGCCTATTTATATAAGAGATCGAATATAATATTTATATATTATATAATATTCTACCATTATACCTAATAGATATACTTATCTTATAACTAAAAGCCTATATTTACCTTATAACATTCCTTATCCTAATATAGATTAATTATAATAGCTTATTATATTAAGGCTAAGATTTAAATAAAGATATTTAATAGAGAGAATAACGGCTTAAAAACCTTAAGCTAATTATAAATAACTTATAAGAATATATATATAAAGCTTCTATAAATAGCAACCTATTAAGCCTATATTTATATAATCCGCCACCTAATATATACCTATAAGATATTCTAAGATAATACTTCTATTACTATATTATAGATAATATAGCTTCCTAACTTTATAATAAGCATAGATAGTTTACATCTAATACAGAGAACTAGATCTCCTTAATTAATAAAGAGGTTAATATTATATAATTCTCTATAACTACTCTTATATTCTTATTTAAAAATGCTAATATTATCCTTAAGACCTAAGTTATTAATATAAAGAAATATAAGTAAACTATAATTAACCTTATTAAGAAGGCTAATAATATAATTAGTTCCTTATAATAAGAAACCCCATCTTAGGTATTAAAGCGCCTATAGCTTACCTTAGCTAGCTATAAATAACAGGCCCTTATTAACCTTATTAACTTAAAGAAGTAATATATTTATAAGGATATATTAAAATTTAAGCTTAAGGATAACCTATTTATATTCTTACTTAAGAAGATTATTATATCTACTATTTCTAATAAGGCTAATCTAACCTCTATCATTACTGCTACTAAGAAATAAAATTATTATAAGGAAACTATTAACTTCTTTAGTTAATTTATTAATATAAAGATTATAGAATATATTAGTTATAATACCCTGTAGCGCGCTTAATAATATAATAAAGTCATCATCCTTAATATCATTATTATTATCTAAAACCTATATATTATTATCTTCTACCTTAAGATAACTAATAACCTTTATATTTTTATACTTATTATTTATATTGATAACATTATTTAGGTAATTAATATTATTTAAGTATTTAATAAAGACTACTTATCCACTATCTTATTTATTAACTTTATCTTTATTACCTTATTATAAATAAATCTTAACTTTAGCTTAATCATTAAAGTATATAATAGTATTATTATAATAGATAAGCTTGCAACTATTAAGGCCTAATAGAATAAATATAAATTCAATATCACCTATAATTACTCTAATATTCTCTATTATTATATCGCTAACTTAATAAATTATATTATAAAGTATAGCCTTATTAAGTATTATATATTTAAGTAGATAGAGATTTATTAATTAATAGCTATTATTATAAATAAAATTATAGCTAAGTTTTAGGATAATATCTTAAATAATAAGGCTTAATATGAATAAATATAGAGCTATATTAATAATATTTAAATTTATTTTACCTTTATCATTATTCCTATTTTACTTTTAATCTACTATAATTATCACTACCTTTATTTTACTATTATTATTACTCTATATTTAGCTTATTATAGCCTTATAAACTTTTTATATTTATTTATTGTTATAATATACCTTCTTATTATTATATCATAATACCTTAAATAGCCCCCTATTTATTTATCTAATACTTATTTAAAATAATAGTTAAGGATAGCTAACTATATTAATAAATCTTTAATAGGTAGTATAATCAACCTAAACTATAATTATAATAAATATATATTATATTGCATTAAGCATATTATTTAATAACGGCTATGCGCCTACCCTAGCTGCTACTATTATAGCTAAAGGTTAAGCTTCTAAGTTAAGTAATTACCGCCGCTGCTACTACTAATACCGCTATTAAAAGCTAAACTTCTAGTTTATAGCTATTATTACCATTACTACTATTAATATTACAGCTAAAAGCTAAACTTTTAATTCATAGCTATTATTACTACTGCTATTTCTAATATAGCTAATATAAAGCTAAACTCCTAATTTACCACTACCACTATTATTATCACTACTATAGTTAGGAATCTAACTTCTAATTTATAGCTATTATTATTACTACTACCGCTATTACCATAGCTAAGAATTTAACTCTTAATTTACTACTACTATTATTACCGCTAATAATACTATTAAGGGCAAATCTAACTTCCAATTTACCGCTACCATTACCACCGCTATTAGCACTATTAAGGGTGAATTTAACTTCCAATTCATAGCTGCCATTACCGCTACTATTAATATTACTAGGGGTGAAATCTAACTTCCAGTTTATAGCTACTATTATTATTATTAAAATATATATAATCTTTATTATAACCCTAATATCCGCTTAAAAGCGGATATTTCTTTAATAAAGGGGGGTAATTAATATATTATAAAAGCTATTTATAATATATAGCCTGTTAATTCATAATATATTTAGATATTCATAATGAATTAACTGTAAATATAAGAATATATCGTGAATTTACTGTGAATTTACTGGAAACTTATAGCTTTATATGAATTTATGGTGTATTTATTATATATTTACTTATATAGCCATTTCCTATAAATTCATTATAAATTCACGGGGCATTAATCGATTACCTTTTCCTACTAAATCTTATATTAAAGCAGCTTCTTAATTAAATAAAAGGTAAATAAAAAGATTATACTTTTTATATAAAAAGCTATTATAATTCTTCTCTATTAATATTATAAGGTAATCAAGAATAAATTTAAACCCTTTTTCTATAAGGGAGAATTTTAATCTTATTTAAATATTATATTTACTCCCCTTATTAACATCTATAGCAACTTTAATCTTAGCTTTATAATTAAGCTTTTAATTAATTATTCCCTTTAAGATAAACTTATTAAATAAATAATTATTAATAAAATATATTTTAATACCTATTTTCTTATATAATATTTTAATTATAAGTTTTAATATATATCTTATTAATTTAATAATCGTTAATAATTAAGGGATATTATTAATTTATTTCTTAATATATAATATTCTCTTTTAAAAGTAAGATCTATATATATAATATAACTTTAACTTATTAATTCCTTCTAAGGTATAAATATATTTAATTTTTAATTAAAGATCTTTTATAAATAATATAATTATTCTTTAAATATTATTATTAAAAAGCACCCTAAATACCTTATTATTATCTTATAAATTTAATTTTCTTTAAAGCTTTTTTATTATTAAAAGCAGCTAAATATTTATATTACCCTTTATTAATATCTAATTAAAAGGGAACCATTAAGCTAAGATTGCCTTAATAAAGGGTAGAATATATTTTTTAAGAATATTAACTCCATTAGAAGCCGCCATATAAAAAGGCTTTTAATTCCACCACCCTAACTTATATATTATTTGAAAATCTTTAAAAATAATATATATAAAAAGAAATCCATAGGATTTCTTAAAAATAAAATTAATATTAAGAAAGAAAGATATTCTAAGAAAGATATAATATATTATTTTATAATTTATATTATTTATAATAAAGAAGATAGCTTTAATTTTATTAGCCCTAATATATATCCATTACTTAATTATTTTAATTAAAGCTAAAAAGTCTTTATTATAAACCATTAAGGTTATATTAAGGAGAGGAATATATAAAAGGGCGTTTTAATTATAATATAATAAGGGTAGAAGATTTATTTTAGCTCTTATATTAAGAAAAGCCGAAAGAGGTTTATTAATATCTACTTTAATATATATAATTAAATAAATAAAGCTTAAGATATTATAATTAATAATATTAACTATTATTAAAGAAATTAAATTAATCTTATATTTAAAAAGGAATTTTTAATTATTTATAAAAGGTAAATTTTAATTAAAGCCTAGGGGTAATTAAATATTATAATAGTTATTTAATTTTTAAGGGTAAGCTTTAATAAAGATAATTATAATTTAATTAAGTATAATATCTTCTGTATTATAATTATATATTAATTTAAAAAGCATCTTTAAAATTAAATAAGCATTATATTATATAGCTTATAGGTATTTAATTAAAGTTATATTTATATTATTAAGCGCTAAGAAGTTTAAAATATAGAGTTTAATAATCTCTATAAGGATTATATAAACCATTATCTTTTTAAGGTTTAGGTTAATTTAAAGCTAGGTTTTTAACTTTAGCTTAACCCTTATATTTTTAGCTTTTATAGCTTTCATTATAATCTTTTTTAAATATAGTTAGTTATTATAGATTTTAATATTCTTTATTATTAAGAGGTTTATAATTATTAGCGCTTTATCTTTAAATTAAACCTATAACTTTTATATTTATATTTTTAAAATTATTTTAAATATTATATTATCCTAATTAATAGGTTTTCTAATTATTCATCTCTTCTTAGCTATATTAATAATAATCTAGGCTTAAGGTATATAGATAATCTTTTTACCTATCTTAATAATAAATAAGGAAGGGTTAAAAGTGATTATAATTAAATTAAGTTATATAGATTATAATAAATCCTAGATTATCTTTAAGATTCTTAAAGCCTCTTTACCTTTTAATAAAGGATTAATTTTAATAACTTTTTAATATTAAATAATAATAAAAAGGTTTATCTTATTCTTTTAAGAGAGGAATTTAAGATATCTTTTAATTAATTTCTTAAACTTATAATTAGATAGATTTTAATAATAATAGATAGCTAATAAATTAAATAAATTAATAAAGGTTACTTATATTTTATCTTATATATTTAAATAAATAATTAATTTCTTATATTTCTTTATATAAAGAAGTTTATTTAAAATAAGGTATTCTACTTTTTATATTTATAAATATTATGATTAAGTAAAGTATATTTATAATAAACCCTTAAAAACCATCCTTTTTATATTAAATACGGAGATTTTTAATTAATTAATAAATTAATCTTAATTAATATCATTAAATCTTTTAATAAAGCTAATAATATTAAGATTAATAAAATTTAAGGCTTCTTAGTGGAAGTTATAATTAGCCTTATACTTAAGTTTTACCTTAATCTTTTTAAGGTTATTAAATAAGATAGCATTTTACTCTTAAAATTAACTTTATTAAGCTATAAATTAACTAGCTATTTTATAAGGATATTAATAATATTATCTTAATTAAAATATTATTAAATCTTTTAAGTTTAATTAAAAAAGGTTGGCTTAGATATCTAATGCTAAATCTTATTAATAAAGTATTAATCTTTAATATAATTTTTAAGCTAATAATATAAGAATATTTCTTATAAATAGGGTTTAATTTAATTAAAAAGCCCTTTAATAAATAAATAATAATTTTATCTTAAATATTTAAATTTTTTATTAAGAACTTTAAATAAGATATATTTAAAATTTAATTATAGCTTTATCTTTATCCTTTTAACCCTTATCCTTTTTATAATAAAAAGCTTCTTTAGATGAAATAATAAGGTATTATAAAAAGGTTAAGTAGGATAAATTAATATATTGCTTATTTTATTAAATAAAGCATTATAATTAATAATCTTCCTCTTTCATTCATTATAATCCTTTAAAGGGTTTTAATAAAGAATAGCTTTGATGATTTTATTTAAATTAATTTATATTAATTTATTATTAGATTTAAAATAAGTAAATAATTTATCTTTTTATTTTAACTAAGTTTATTCCTTAATAATAATCTTATTAATAACTTTAATAAGCTTTAAGGTAATATAATATTATTGGAATAATATTAAGGTTTAATTAATAAGATATAAGAATTAAGATGAAATATTCTTAATATTAAAGATTAATTTAATGATATTAATTCCATTAAATTTAGATATATTTATATTAAATAATATAAATAAATCAACTTAAAAGGAATTATCTAATTAATAAAGGCTAAAAGAAAATAATATTTATTAAAAATATTAAAGTTTTTAAAAGGAGTTGATTAAGATTAATTAAATTGCTATTTTAAGAGAAAGGGAATAAAAGGTATTTTAATAACTCCTTTACCCTTAGGCTTAAAGTATTTAAGTAAGCGCCCTTATCCTTTATCTTTTAATAGCTAATGCTAATTAAAGGAGCCTTCTAATTTAAACTTTAATAGAGGTTAGTAGGATCCTATAGGTTATTTAAGAGGGATATTAGCTATAAATAGGCTTGATAATATTATTAAATAAGGAGAAATTCCTTATATTATAAAGCTTATAATAAGATTAATATAAAAGGAATCTTTTAAATTAGATATTATTAATAAAATTAGTTAATTAGATAGAGAAGATTAAGTAATTTAATAAATTAATTTAAGGTTAAATAATAATATTAAATTATTAATATTTTAATATATATACCTATTATTAAATTATAAGATATTTAAAATATTTTTTTATAAGAATTATAATATCCTTATTTAGCTATATTAACTTTATTATTTATATTTAATTAAAGCTAAGATAATATTAAATAAGGGTATTATAAGGTTTAAGATACTTAGCGGATTACTTAATGTTAAGATTATTTAAAATAATATTAAAAGGTATAAATAATAATTATTATTAATATTAAATTTTTAATCCTTTAATTCCTTTAATATTAAGATAATATTAAGAGTTAATTTAAAATTAATAACTATATAGATTTATATTAATCTTAATATTTAGAAGCTAATCTTTTAATCCAGGTCTTAATATAAATAAATATATCATTAGCTTTTATTTCCATTATTTAATATAAGAACCTTATATTCTATATTAATATATAATAAGTATAATATTAATATCTTAATTAAGAAGTTATTTTATATAAAAAGGAAGAAAAACTGGTTTTATATAAAGCTTCTTAACTTTATAATATCCAATCTCTCCTTATACTTATAATATAGCTATAATAACCTTAATCTATAATATATTTTCATTCCATTAAGTTTTAACCTTATCTATATATTAAATAGATAGATTTTAAAGGTTAAATTTAAAGGGAAGATAAATAAGCCGTATAATTTTAAGTATATTATATATCCTTTATTTTTAATTAAATAAAAAAGACTTTAAAATTCGCGCTTAAGTTAAATTATTAATAAAAATAAAACCATTATAATAATAAGGTAGGCTTATTTTATTATAAAAAGTAAAAGTAATTCTTATAATAAAAAGAAGGGTATAAAAATTAAGGCGAGGAATAAGGATAAAAGAATGATATAAATAGGCTGGTAGAGGTCTGATTAGAGATAATTATATATATATATATAGTTAAAATTAATAAAAAGAAGGGAATTAATTATTTTTCTTAAAATCTAAAAGCAATAAAAGGTAAATAGGTACTTATACCCGCCGCTATATATTGAATTCTACTAAACCCCGGAATAAATAGCTTATCTTATAAATATAATTATAAATAAGTATTAAATTATTAACTATTAATAAAGTTAATTTATTTATATTAATATCTTTTATTCCCTTTATAATCTTTTCTTAATACCTTATTATAAATTCAATAGCTTTTTTTATATCATTTTACTTAATTAATAATATTTATAGTTAGTTATTTAATGCCTTAATAGATATCTATTTAAGGAATTATAATTATACCCTTTATATTAAAATCTTTATTTTTAAAGGTATAATAAGTTCTTATTTATAAATAAAGTAAAAAGGAGAATATTTATATAATATTTAGATAAATATCTTATTAATAAAGAATGCAAGCTTTATATATTTTCTCTAACGGCTAATCCTAGCTAATAGTTTCATAAGTATTTTAGTAAGAATATAATAGCCTCCTTTTATAAGCCCTTATGCTCTTAAGTTATATAAAGATATTATTATAAGAAATATATTTAATGTTTATAATATCTTAATAAAATCCGCTTTATTTTTTAAGCCTTTATTTATAATCACCTTATATAAATAGCTATATTTAAGGAGAATCTTTTAAATAAAAAAGTTTTTAAATAACTTTAATATAGCTTATCTTAGCGCTTTAATGAGAAGGTACCTAATTAAGTTATATAAAGCTTTAATTATATATTAATAGCTATTATTATTTAATATATATTAAATATTAATTTTAATTATTTTAAATGGTTAATTAAGGTATATAGGAATAACTCCCTTGCTATATATATTTCTATCAAACTATTAATAATATAAATAATTAATAACTGCTTTTTTAAGATTTATATATATATCTTTTTAATAATAAAAATGATGCACTCTTAATATTATAATATTTTATCTTTTATACCTTATAATATTATAATAGCCTTAGATAATTCTTTTATAGAGATTTATATTATTAATTATATATCTTTTAAGCTAAGATCTTTCTAGCTATTATTATAATATATCTTAAATAATATTAAATCGCTTTACCTCTTTCTAAAATACTTAAGTTTATTAAGTTATCATAAGCTTTAAGAGCTTGGCTTAGATTAGATATTCCATAATTTATAATAACTTCTTAAATTAATCTAGCTTTAGGTTAAGTATAAACAGTATATTTTACTTAAGCCTATTTATATTTATAGCATTAATATTATTAATTTATATATTATATTAATTATTAAGGTTTCCTTTAACATTATAATTTAGTGGGAATGAATTTAAGGGCTGTAATAGGGTATCTGCAATTAGGTTTTTTAAGCTTGGGATATATTTAAGCTTAAAGTTAAAGGATTTAATTATTAATATCCATTAGCTAATTAAAGCACCTAGGATATTAAATATCCTTCTATTAATTTAATCTACTAATATTTTAATATTTATCTTTAAGGTAAAGTAATATTTAAAGAGCTAAAATCGCAACCTATAAAATATATATAAAATGATTTAATATTCTCTCTTATAAGTATTATATTTCTATTTAGCTTAAATCTATATCCCGCTATTATATCTAGTTAACTTATAATACTTATTAACGATTTATATAAGTATTACTCCCTATCCGGTAAGGCTTATATTAATTATAAGAATAATCTCACTTCCCCTTAGATTATAATTAATTATTATTAATATTAGCTTTATTAAGATTATATATATTAAAATATCTATTATTTTTTATTTAATAGCAATTTATATAAATTTTATATCCTTCTTTAATAAGTTATAAAGTAATTATATAATAACTATAAAATCTTAAACCTAATGATTATAATAAACCATTATATTAAAAAATAAGCATATATCTTTAATAAATATATAATATATTTATCCTTAAATCTTATTAATCTTTTTATCTTATAAGTTATATTTATTTATATTATAAAGATACTTAATAATATCTATTTATTTCTTATATTATTTTAATTTAAAGATAAAGATTATTACTCTTATAAGCTTTATATTTATTAAAACCTTATTAAGATTTTCAATATACTTAAAAATAAAGTAATAAATACTTAATAATTTTAAGGTCTCTTTATTATTATATATTAAATTTAGCCTTTTAATTATAATATTATCTAGAAATACCTAATATATATATAGGATAAGATTATATAAAAACCTAATTATTATCTATATAAATTGCGCAACTAAGTTTATAATATCTATTAATAAGCCATATATTTTATATAACCTAATTAATATAGCAAATATTATTATATTATAGCTATTCTTATAAAACTAAACTTAATTATAGTTAAAAAAGAAGTTTAATAATAATAGGATTTTATATATATTAAATTCCTTAATAAATTAATTTATTATAAATAATATAAAGGTATCCTTAATAATAAAGGCATTATATTTCTAGGTATTATTAATTAACCTTAAGCCTTTATCCTTTTTAAATATTAAGAACTATTTATTTTTATATAATATATAGCTCTTTTTAATTATTTCTTTTTAAATTTAATCTTTAAATAATATAATAACTTTATTTTAAAAGGCATGAAGAATTAAGATGCTTTATAATTAAAAAACTTTATATAATATGGTTTATATCTTTTATAATAATATAACTTTTAAAATTATCTTATTAATATCCTCTTACTTTTAAGTTAATATTTTTTCCTTATTTAATATTATATAATAAAAGAGCTTTAATTCTTTTTTTAAAAATCCTTTATAATTATTAACCTTTATTATCTACCATTAATCTTTTATAAATTTAAAGCTAATTAAGATTTATAAAAACTTAAGTTAAATTTATTAATTATATTTACTTAATAGGATTTTAATTTAAGTAATTTTTACTTTTTTAAGCCTTTATAATTTCCAAGCAATATTACCTTCTAATATTAATTTATTTAAATTAAAGTTATTAATAAGCTTTACTTTCTGCTGCATTATTTTATATAATATATTAATAACCTTAACAACTCTCTTTTTCTCCTCTACCTCCTTTTCTTATAATAATAATAGTAGTATTCAACTTAAAGCTTTATATTTATCATAAAAACAGATAACTAATCTATTAATCAAAGCTCTATTATAAGCCTTATATAATTATCTTTTTATTAACTTTATAAATATTAAAATAAATAAATAAATATTAAAGTTAAGTAATAATAAGATAAGTTAATTATTTTCGTTTAAATAAAGGCTTAACCATTTAAGAATTACTTCCTAATTAATAGCTTATTATTCTTAATATTAATTATTAGGTTTTAATTTTCTAAGTATAATACCTAAGGTTAATTATTAAATTAATCAAGCTCCTTAACTATTATAATTAATCTTATACCTTTAAAGAAAAAGCTAACTTTAAGCATATTATCATTATTATAATAAAATATTATTTTCATCTAAATAAAGAATAATATATTAAGTAAAACCTTATAATTAAGATTAAATTTTCTATTATTAATAATATAAAAGGGAACTTATTCTTTATATCCCTTAATATATATATTGATTGCTAATAGCCTTATTAGCTTAACTGAGCTCCCATTATATATTTTTAATATAATGGGCATGGATTGGAATATAAGTGCAAATTTAGTATATAAACTAAGGTTGATAATATTTAATTTAGCCTTAATATCTAGTATTATTAAGAATACTTAGTTTATTAAATCCTTTATATAAAGTATTAGGTAGTTAATAAATATAAAACTATATTAAATAATATCTACCATTTTAAAATTTAATGCTAAGTGCTTAATAGCTTAATTAATTATATTATAAGCTTAAATGATTAATATAGTTGGTTGATAATAATTTTAATATTTTATAGTTATACTTATAATATATTTAATAATAGCCTTTAGTTTAATAGCTAAGAAATTAAATACTGCTTACCTTATAATTTTATTATTATAACATAGCATTAATATACTTACTTTCCTTAATGGTTAATTATATATAGTTAGCTTATTTTTTAATGCTTTATAATTAATATAAATAACCTTATTAATATTATCTTAAATTAAATAAATATAATTAATTAAGCGGTTTTTAAGATTTAATTATAGGTAAAATATTTTATCTTATATATATCCTTTAAAGGCCTTAAAGTATTAATTTAATAAAACTTACCTTAGATTATCTTTTTTAATTTCTATACTTACTTAAGGCTTTATCCTTTTTAAAGGCTTAAATTCTTAAATAAATTCCCTTTTTTTTAAAATCTAAGATTATCTTTATTAATATAGCATTCCCTATAAAACCTTATTACCTCTTAAATGCCTAATTATTTACCTTAGGATTCCTAATATTTATAATTTATAATTTTAAGGCTAAGTTTAGCATTACCTTTAAATCTAAAGTTATTATATAAAGGTTAAGCAAAGCTAATTTAACTTTATTAGCTCATAAGGCTATCACTCTTAATTTATAATAGTTTTCCTTAGAAGATATTAGTTTATAAATCATCTTATTAATATATAACTAAGTATTATTAATAAATTATAAGTCCCTTTCCTTTAAGGCCTTATATTTTTAAATATAAGGCTCCTATATTTCGTTTTTAAATAAAAGTTTAAATATTATATAAATATACCATTAAAGCTTAATACCTTAAGTATTCTTATAAATCTATATTAAATAAGTATTAAAAGG